>JANUWF010000903.1:2150000-2887500 GCA_026120185.1 Voacanga thouarsii
TTTTATTTCCCTCCTATGTGTTTAAAAAATGCCCAAGCTTTTGTGAGCCCATCTTGGCCCATTTATGGATAAACAAAGTTGACTTTTGTTTCTGGTGTTGCTCAGTAGTGAGTGAGGAGAGAGAGAGAGAGAGAGATAAAAAGCTAGACAAAAGAGAATGAGAAAAAAGAGGAATTTTTAGAAAAATCTGGTTTTGAGCAGTCTACTACAATTGGATGATTGGATGGTCAATTGTGCTTTGGTTTAGCTCAAATTTGAATACGTTGCAGAAGAGAGGTAGACTACATTCTGGACGGTAGTGATTAGTTTTTGATGGCTAGATTCAGTGTTATTGCCGCCGCAATAGTGACGAAATTCTAGTGTTTTTTCTCCAATTTTTATCTCCTTTGTTTAATTTAGATGAAGCTTTAGCTTCATTATGGCTATGATATTTAGTTGTAATTGTGGAACTCTCTCTTGTACTTTTCTTTGCTGATTAGTGAAGCTTTTGTGGTGGACCCAAAGGTCCAATGCTATTTCCTCTCCACATTAGAGAGGTTTTTGACGTAAAAATTTGTGTGTCTTGTTTTTGTGTTTTGCTGTGTTTTTTGGTGTTCCATTTATTGCCATTTCATTTTTCTTTAGTGCTTCTATTATTCATTCAAATGTGGGGTTGAAAAAGAGTAGGGATTTGTAGGATTATTCTTGAAGCTTGGTTTACTTTTTTGTCGAATTTAGCTTCTATTTTGTTCTTTGTTTTAGATAAAGCAGTAGCTTGCTAATTTTGTTCAAGACTTTTCCCATTGTTCCCCTTTGTCTTCTACTTTGTCTTTAATCTATGTTTTTTCTTCACTTAATATCACATTGCCTATTGAAAAGCATTTCTCCATTCGTGCCATTTTTTGGTAGTCCTGTAAGGATTTTAGTCATATCATGAATATTAATAGGGCATCCAAAGGGAATCCTTGGCAGTCTAGGGCTGGTGGATCTATTCGTCTTTCTGTGGCGCATTTTGTTTTGCTTGTGGCTCCTACCTTGGAGTTTGTACTAACATGGAAGCTAAGGTTTGTGCTTTGCTGCAAGGTTTGAAGCTCTGTGTCTCTAAACAGATTGATAGCGTACTCATTGAACTCACTGAACCTTTATCACTGCCCATTGTCTTACTACAAAACCCATAACTGCTGCTTGAGCCGCCCTATCTTACTCAACAACAAAATAGTACACCTACCCACCTATTAATATTACCTTAGTATGAGCAGATGTAACACCCCCTAAATACGTAGCCTAAATGGCTAGGGATATCGCCCCATCATTTGGACCAAAGGTCTTTATAATGTGGTAGAGTAAAACTATAAGAAAGAAAGTAAGCGAATTGGGTAAATATCTGGCACTTAAACTCAAATTACAACTTGAAAAATTTTTTGTCATGATCAATAAAATATAACTTTAAGTTTAGCTAATAGAGAATCTAATCAACCAACTAGAATTAAAAACAATAAATGTATCAAGACCTATCGCTATTACAACATAGAACTTCAAGTCTTGGTCTTGATAAACCTACATCCTCCGGAAAACATGATTAGAGAAAATGTGTGAGATTATAAATAATCTCAGTAAGTCTGAGGTATGTGGTCATGGCACAATTTTCAAAATAAATGTCATGATGCATGAATAAAAATAGTTTGAAGAGATATGCTCCTAATGAAATTTACTCTTATGCGAAACACAATTTTTGGTGAAATGAATGAGTATATTGTAATATACTGCTTAAAAAAATTTTCATCAGATAAAATGCTAAATTACACAACACAATTCTAGAACTGATTTTTCATTTATTAAAAGTTTTGAACCCGAATTCTCACATTAATCCCAATATGTCTTAAGTGGCTAAGGCATAACCAAAGTTCTCCACGTTAATCTTCCAGTAGTCTCTCCTAAACTAAAGCAAGCTAGTCCTAGTACCTCACCCATTGAGTACTCAATGTCTATGTTTAATGTGGCTCAAGAAAGTTCCCATTCGGATGTGGAATATATAATTTTTATTTCCTAAAAGAAAAATATTGTTCCAGTCGTAGATATTGTGTTTTCCCAAACTCAATTCTCTCAAAGCTCAAAACCACATTTTTTCCCAAGGTTTCCAAAACCAAAATCGTTGCATTCATTCTAGCAATTTATTCAACGCATAATAATTCATTACTCACCATTTGCTTTGTAGAATGTAATAATAATTGGAGCCATTCTAAATAAAGTTCGTGCCATGATTTTTGCAATGTTTGCATGCATGAAAATGCATAAATTTAACATGGATAATTTTGCATATCATTTAATGCGTGACTCCAAAGTAATATATGTAATTTACGAGAAGACTTTATAAAAATTATTCATGCCTAAATGATAAGGGTTAAAATCACCATTATTTTACTAGTTATTTGGAGTTGTTTTGAAATACTTTTGTTGTAATAACTAGGTATATTCCTTTATATTTGATATTTTGCTTGTAAAAAGTTTTTTTTTTTTTATAAATTTGTGCAGATTTGAGCAGATTTCGAGCAAAAAGTGAAGGATTCTAGTTTGGACTCAGTGCCAGGTCCAGATAATGTACTAGGTGCTAGGTTTGCTCTGGAAAAAAGGAAATTAAGGACAAAAATAGATTGGACCCGGCACTAGGTGGCCCGACTAGACCCAGCACCATGTCCACTCTGCACAGAGGCGGTTGTGCGCGAATTTGGTATTTTTCAAAGGATTTTGGTATTTTTTGAATTCCACTCGGACTAGACTTTTCAAGCAATGAATTTTGGTATCAAGAAAGCTTATAAATACAAGAAAAACACAAGAGAAATGTGTGATTTGAAGGATCTAAGCTAGCTACTCAATCACCACTTAAAGGAGCATTGTTCAAAGGAGGTTTTCAAGAGAAGAAGAAGGGCTTGTCTATGAGTTTTATCTTTTATCATTTGTTTACTTTTCTTTAACAATGATGTGCTTAATGTTTTGATTGTAATTAGATATTATTTTAGAGATTATGATTTTGAGTTAATTGGAATTTTTGATCAATCTATTGTTATCTTTGGTATTTGATTACTTGTTATCATTGGTTATTGATGCGAGTTCTTCTAATTGACTTGGGAAACGATTAAATTTTACTTAAGTTCCTTCATGATGCTAAGATGACAGTTGATTGTGATGAATGCTAATTGATTCAATATTGTATTTTCAAGATAATTCTCTAGTTACATGACTTTACATCCTTAAGTTATATCTATTTTTATCTTTATTTATTTTCCTTTTTAGTCTCTTTTTATGTTATTGGGTAAATAATAAAGATTTGGATAAAGTAATGTGGGAGCTTAAGTTCTCGTGGATTTGATACTTGTTATACCCTATACTATACGAGGGGTATAGTTGCCCATATGTGTGGTTTTAGTGGTTAGTATTTTAATTAAAGCTTGATTAATTGTGTTATTTGTTGGTAATAGTTTCTACACTAAAAAACACACATAAAATTTTTGGCGCTGTTGCCGGGGATGGGCATTATGGGAAACACTCAAATCTTGTTGATTTAGCCTTTGTTGTATTTGTAAGTATCACTAACTTTTGTTTTTAGGTACTTTCTAAATAATTTCATTTTTTATGATTTTGTTATTTTATTTGTTTGTTATTATTGTTATTATTATTATTTTATTTTATTTTTATTTTTCTTTGAGCACGAGATTGACCTCATTATGGACAATTATTCATGGGCACAATGCTAGAGGAGCTATAATGATGATACGTAGGTAAGTTTGCAAGCTCGGATTACCGCTTTTAGTGAGACGTCACTTGAAGCTTCTATCAAATCCTTTGTTGCCAACACAAACACGTCCATTAGATGGTATGAAGAAGCATCCAAACGAATGAGCCATTAAAGAACAAAACTAACCAAGTTGGTTGAAGATGCCATAAAGGTCCATACACTTGAATAAGAGAATCTCCAAGGAAAGGAGAGAAGATATGAGGAACAATTGTCTAATGTAGAAAGTGAGGTATTTGATTATCCTATATGTGCTAATAATTCTAATATTTTTTTGTCATATGATTTCTTAGGTTCGTCTCCATTCTTGGAGGACAATGGCCGAAATGATGATGTATGGAATTTAACAAGTCTCAAGGAGTTGGGTCTTTCACTAATACATCGTACGAAACCCTTGGAGGATGTTGAGAAAAATATACCGTTCACCCCAATTTCAGGGAGGTAACTTGATATTTGTAGAAGTATTGAAAAGCAAGAATTTTTTGATCCCATCTTTAAAAAATCAAATACTAAGTGTTAAGGGAAATTTCAATTGTGACAAATCTTTTGAAAGGTTAAGTGATGATTCTCATGTTTACACACTTTTTAGAAATAATTTACATATTTGTATTGGAAACTTGATTTGCATGTCTAAAAGAGTATTATGGAAGGGGGGTCCTGTATGTATGTTCGTTGCAACTAATATTCTCCATGGACCCTCTATTTTTCAAAACTCTCTTTTATTTCTACTTTTATTATGCCTATCTTTTTCAGTAAGCATTAATTTCTTTTTCAAATGTTTGATGAAGAAGTATGATAAGTAGAAAGAGTTTGTATCTTTGTTTTGTGTTTGGAGTTGTTAGGTGTTATTTCCCCTAATAATAAGGAAAATATTTTCCATCTTAAGTGTTGGGGAGTGAGTCGTATCTTTATTTACTTTCTTAGGATTTTTAGTTTGTTTTCTTTTATTTATGTATGTCATTCTTTTCTTATTATTTTCTTTGTAGGTTGGAATAAATTCCTCTTGGACAAGCTCTTCTCTCTATTCTGTGTTTAATATTTATTGGAGCATTATTCCACTTGGGGAATTTTGCTTAACTCTATCCCTCTGTTATCATTTTTTGGTCCCTTTGGAGACGTTTTCTTGCTTTAAGTTTTGGCTAATGAGGACATTGTCCAATTTAAGTGCGGGGGAGTGGTTTAGTAATATTCTTTATCCACGTGTTTATCAATGAACTTGGTGTTTTGTTGGTATCAAACAATTTTGTTGCAAAATTGAAACAGGTGAAAATTTTGAAATTTTAAAAGTTTGGAGATTTTGGAGCTAAATTGAGTTTATTTGTCTATAGAGTGATGATTTTTTTTTTTTAATTTTGGATATGGATTTGTCATTCATTATGGTTTGATTTTTATTAAAAATTAAACTTGTGTATTAAGTTGGACTTTGCTAAGTTTTGAAAATTTAAGTTAACCTTGGTTATATTTGGTATTTGAGTTTTATTTTATTCTTTAAGTTTGAATGTGGGTGATATGATGAAATATGAGAAGAGTAGTTGACTAATTCTTGTATTATAGATTTAAAGTTTGCTTGACTTTGAGTTGTGGATAAGGAATGTGGGGAAATAAAAAAAAAATGAATTGAAAAAAATATGAGTTGAAAAAACATATGGAGTTGAAAAAAATTTCTTTCATCTGTTGAAAAAATTGAAAAAAAGAGACCTTTTGTTGAAAAATGGGCTAATACGGTGAGTGGAAGAGAAGAAACAAAGAAACATCACACTCTCTTGAGGCTATCTTGAAGGTAAGAAGGTAAGGAAAGAAAGAAAAAAGAAAAAAGAAAAAAGAAAATTGCTGAAAAAATAATGATGACTATAAATGGGCCAATACAGTATGTGAAGAGAAATCCATACACTTAAGGTTATCAATTTCCAAAGTCATAGGAAAAAAAAGAAGAGTGGAGTGTTTTTCTTTTTTCACTAACTTGAGTTGTGTAAATTTGAGTTTATAATACTTGAATTGGCTTGACTTGTATGATTTATGTTATCTATGTTTTTGCTTGAAGAGTAGGATGATTTTTTTGTACTAGATATAAGCTTGTTTAACTTAACTTTGATTGCTTTGGGATTATTTGATTTAATACATGAGTTTACAAGGTTTTAAAAGGGTTGAGTGAATGATGAATTTATGTTTAAGGTTAGAAGAAGGTTATGTCTTCATTATGGATGAATTTGCTAAGGAAAAAATTGAAAAAATTGTTTTGTCTTGTTCTAAGTGCTTAGTGTCTAATTCTTGTTTGCTTGAGGACAAGCAAAAGTTCAAGTGTGGGGGTATGTGATAGGGGCTAAAATCACAATTATTTTACTAGTTATTTGAGGTTGTTTTGAGATACTCTTGTTGTAATAACTTAGCATATTCCTTTATATTTGACATTTTACTTGTAAAAAGTGTTTTTGATAAATTTGTGCAGATTTGAGTAGATTTCGAGTAAAAAGTGAAGGATTCTAGATTGGACCAAGCACTAGGTCCAGATAATGCACCAGGCACTAGGTCTACTCTAGAAAAAAGAAAATTGAGGACAGAAATAGATTGGACTCGGTGCCAGGTGGCCCGACTGGACTCGGCGCCATGTCCACTCTGCACAGAGGCAGTTATGCGCGAATTTGATATTTTTTAAAGGATTTTAGTATTTTCTGAATTCTACTCGAACTAAACTTCTCAAGCAACGAATTTTGGTATAAAAAATGCTTATGAATACAAGAAAAACACAAGAGAAAGGTGTGATTTGAAATATCCAAGCTAGCTACTCCATCACCACTCAAAGGAGTATTGTTCAAATGAGGTTTTCAAGAGAAGAAGAATGGCTTGTCTATGAGTTTTATCTTTTATCATTTGTTTACTTTTCTTTAATAATGATGTACTTAATGTTTTGATTGTAATTGGATATTATTTTGGAGATTATGATTTTGAGTTAATTGGAATTTTTGATCAATCTATTGTTATCTTTGGTATTTGATTACATGTTATCATTGGTTATTGATACGAGTTTTTTTTTAATTGACTTGGGAAACGATTGAATTTTACTTAAGTTCCTTCATGATGCTAAGATGACAATTGATTGTGATGAATGCTAATTGATTCAATATTGTGATTTCAAGATAATTGTCTAGTTACATGGCTTTACATCCTTAAGTTATATATATTTTTGTCTTTATTTATTTTCTTTTTTAGTCTCTCCTTATGTTATTGGCTGAACAATAAAGATTTGGATAAAGTGGATGGGAGCCTAAGTTCTCGTGGATTCGATATTTGTTATGCCCTATACTATACGAGGGGTGTACTTGCCCGTATGTGTGATTTTAGTGGTTGTCATTTTAATTAAAACTTGATTAATTGTGTTATTTGTTGGTAATATTTTCTGTACTAAAAATCACGCATCACTAAACTTGTCATAAGAATTTATAGATGGGCATACTTCCCATGGATAGCCATTCATTGATGATGTCTTACTCATAATTTATTACATGATGTTTATATTATGAACATAAATCATTCTATGAATTTCTTTTTTTAACAACACAATAGAAATACATATATTTTGCATAAAATATTTGTAGTGAGCTGCAAGGACTTACAAGTCCTAAAAGAATTCATATAAAGGAAATTTTCATGGAAATTCTAGGACTTACTTCTTGTCCAAAGCTTAGCAAAATAACTTCAAGTTAACTTAAGTGCTTCTTCCTACGTCCAACTCCAAATCTAACATATAGATACAATATAGGAATTAATTTCTTATTGATAATAATCTAAATAAAATGTTAATCGAGACCCTAGAATAGTTAGAGAATTACTTAGGTCTCAAGTAACCCAAAATACTTAGCGACAAAGCCTAATTAATTCTAAATACATAGTATCCTTTCAAGGAATCTAATAATCTACTAAAGCATCCATAATTCATATAGCACAGAATTCTCCTATTTCCTTATTAACACTAATAGCCAAACAAAGCCTTAATTAACACAAAATCCTAATCATCCATGAAAACCCTAATAATCCATGCAACTTTAATTAATCATTTAATAAAGCAACACCTATATCAACTTATAACACCAAGCACACCAAGAACTCATATAGGATTGCAAAAATTAAAGTTCTCATTCAAAGTTTTATTTCGTAAAAGTGTAAAGTGTTATTACCCAAAAATCATATTATTTAGGAAAATCACCAAAGTTTAGCAAATATAATCTCCATAATCCTAAACATCGCATAACTACCATTTAAGCCAAAATTTGCAACATTTATAGCTATTCGTATGAGTAAATTCAATTTTCAAATTCAAACACGAAATTCTGCTTTTACTATAAAATAGGGGTCAGATCATTTATTTAATGAATCAAGGAAACCTTTTTATCTTTAAACAAAAGCTTGTAGTTTGATACCTCCTTAAGTTAGGTGAATTACCATATATTTATCTCTCCAAAATTCCCTCAAAAAAGGGTTCAATTAATTTTTACACAAAACCCCGGTTGAAGAGTAACTAGTTTTACACAGCAAACCTGAAAAAATCATATCTTATAAATTACAACAGCTTTTTTGGTGATTTTTTTAAAAAAAATATTTCTAACATCTTAAAGTTTTACACTTAAATTATGAGAAAAATCAGTTGGAAAAGGGGATTTTTGAGGGTTTTAAAGTAGCTATCTATACTGGGGTTTCTGTACACTTTGCATAGTTTGATGTAAGGGTCATAAAGTTGGTTTTATTTATTCATTTCATGTAAAATTTACACCATAACAATATTAACATAAAATGTAGCCCTCAGGGATTCAAAATCAAATATGCTATTAATAATATTCGGATCACAAATAAGACCAATCTCAGCTACAAAACAAAACCATCAATCCTCTATTTTTGTTACTATCATATCAACTTCTCAACAATATCAAATCTCATCATCCACCACATGTATGCTCTCCCACACATAGCATAACACAACCACAACATAGCTATATCACTCCTTTAACAAAATCACATGCAAAATGAGTACATATAGAAAATCACTCTAAGCTGTAAAATATCAACAGATTTTCGACCGGTAAGGAAAATGAAAGAAAATAAAAATGCATTCTTCATATGTAAGGACCCATTTTTACTTGATTTCTCAAGGCCCTAGACTAGATACAACATTTAGGCATCAAAATACAATATAGCTAAAGCATAAAATCTCAGATTTTTATAGTTAGACAGCAACCATAGATTTTTTTGTCATGAAAGAAGAAGAAGATGGTGAATGGTTTACCTTGGAGCTTGCCTTCTTTTCCAATTATAAAAAAAAAAAAAGCTCAACAACACCATTTTGAAGGATTCTTTTGGAGATTTTGAAAGAGTAAAAACAAGAGAATAATGGAGTGTGTGTTTTGGCCAAGGCTAGTGCAAGAAGAGAACTCTTCTCTTCTTACTTCTAGAGGCTGCCGACCAGCCTTGAAGAAGATGAAGAAGGAGTTATTTTCTTGTGAGGAAAAAGAGGAAAAACTTGCGAGAAAATGAAGGAGGGTGGCCGGTCATAGTGGGGAAGAAATGAGGGGAAAATGATATTTTATACTAGAGCATTTTTTATCTAAGGGTTGAGATGTATTTGCTAGAATATGCCCTAAATCCAAGGGTTGTAATTTGATATGTTTTAATGGGATTATTATGAGATTAATTTGTGAGAAGAAATAACTTTATGTGGTGAATTATAAGTAGTTATAATTCTTGGGGCCAAATTATAATTAGCAAGACTTTGTAGGCTCAATAGCAATTTGGAAATCCTAAGGCCATAATGAAAGGATAAGAAAAGCTCAGTTATTATTTTGATTCCTAAAATGTTTAGCCAACAAACAAAAGTGTTTGCTCTGGTTGACCAAAACATATATAAATGGTTTTGGGCCCCAAAAAGAGTGAGAGGTTTTGGAAATACACTATTGCTTTTCTTTTTCCTTTTCACGAGAGAACATAGGGGTTTCCTATTCTTCTTTTCTGAAAAGAAGTCTTTCTTCTCCAATTAAATTAATCATATAGCAACTAAACATTATTCTACTACCATAGATTTTAATGGTTCTTGAGTACGTTCATCGTGTGGTTCAATATTAGAAAAATTTCTATCCTTAGAATTTAGTGGCTCAATTGGATTGACTTTTGAAGGGGATTCGCGTGGAAGAAAAATTTTAAAAGCTGTGTTTTTGAGGTAATTATATTTTTTCCATTCTCCTAACCCGTTTAATTACATACGAGTGATTCTTTGAGTGGATTTCATTTTATTTTTCCGCTGTATGTAAATTGGTTTGCGTGATCGAAATTCAACAGTAGTATCAGAGACATCTCATATGTATTTTATGGGACTTATTATTATTTTGAAATTGTTTCAAAATAAATTCGGCATTATGAAATTGTTTCATAAATATTTTAAAATTTGAAATTGTTTCAAAATCATATTCGAGTCCATGAAAATTGTTTCATGTAATATTTTATTTTTGGAAATTCATTTTAGTAGGTTATTATTATTATTATTATTATTATTATTATTGTTATTATTAATTACTAAAATTGGTTTCACTAAGAGGATTTATGAATAGAAATTGTTTCTATAAATAATAATAATAATAATAATAATAATAATAATAATGAAAAAGGAAATTGCTATTTTTTTTATTTCAGGAAAGTTGTTTCCAAAAAATTAAAAAAAAAAAGGGAAATCAAAAGAAATCTGGAAATTATTTCCAGAAAGGAAACAAAAAAAAATAAAATAATAATATAGCAATTGCAATTGCCCAAGCCCAAGCGGGGCTTGAGTAATCCTCGTGCAAGATTTCTTAATCCCACGCGGGGCTTGTGCAAGCCGTGTGCGGCTTGCTTATTTTATTTAAAATTTTTTTTACTCTTTTCTTTTTCCTTTAAGGACCCACAAGGTTTCAAAAATTGGTTTTGAACCCACTATATTTCCTAAAATTTGATTTTGACTAATAATATTATTTTTCCCAAACTAGTGATTTTGGAAATTTATATTTATTTTGTTTATTTTATTTTAAGCTTGATTTTGGCATGTTGGCTTGGTTGTGGACTTAGACCAATTAATTAATTTTATGTCATGTGTATTCCCGCTTTGTTTTGAATAAATAGGGCCTGCGGGTCTTGCATTTATCTATAATTCTCTTGTAATTTCTCTTCTCATCTAATTCCCCTCGAATATAACTCGAGGTTTCTTCATTAGGAATTTATGTAATTAAATTACATAGGTTAGATAGGATTATAAATTATTTTACGAATTTATAGAGATGACGATTAAGGCGAAGTAAGAAGATGGTAAGACTTTCTTCTCAAAATATGCATGGACATATAAGTTTTAACCAAAATTAATTTCCTTCTTGGCTCAAGGAAATTAATCTAGAAAAGTCCACAACCAAGCTATGTAATTGAGTCTATTATAATTATGTCAAAGTGTTGATATTTTGCATGCCAAATGATGAAACTACTAATTAAATCTCTCAAACAATATTAAATTTAAAGCCTTCCATGAATATAGCAAGAACGAGAGTTCTTTTACAAAATTACGTTGTTGGGCATACCCAACTTACTCGACATCAAGTATGTTCAAGCTATGGAATATAATTTCGGATTAATGGGTTAGATTTAACTAATATCTTTATCCCGATTGGGCATACCCAAGCATAAAGAGTATAGAGGCTAAGTTGGAGTAGCACTAAGTGCTTTAAGATTAAAAGATGTTAATTACCTAATGATCGGATAGTTACATTTGATGTAATTGTTATTGGATACCTACCATTGAACTTAAGATTGGTTTGTTGGGCATAGCCAAGATTATTCTTAAAAAATTTGGATACTAGCCTACTAGGAGAGCTTCCAATAGGCTTTTCCGAGTTAATAGTGAGGGCTATTGATTTGAAAAAAAATAGTGGGTTAAATACACGTTTAATTAAAGACCTAATTAAAAGCATTTCATGTGCGTATATGTAGTCTAATGCCTCTTATCTTTCATCTAGGTTATTTGCATCATGATAACAAATTTGAACTTACATAGCATTTTAGAAACAAACAAGCTCACTAAATCAAACTTCTTGGACTGGTATAGAAATTTGAGAATCATTCTTCAATTGAAAAGGTTACTCTACGTGTTAGATGCAACAATTCCTCCACCACCAGCTGATGATGCTCTTGCTGAAGAGTATGAAGTCCATAAGAAGCATACAGAGGACAATGACACAACATCTTGTATCATGATGGCGTTAATGACAACTGAGCTTCAAAAATAGCATGAGCATATAGATGCTCATACTATTATATTCCATCTAAGAGAGCTTTTTGATAAGCAAGAAAAGATAAATAGATATGAGCTAGTTATTCCATTCTAAGATGGTAGAAGGCACTTCCGTGGCCATTCATAGACTTAAGATGCTGGGGTTAATTAAGAAGTTTGGATCACTTGGGTTCATTCTGGATCACGAGTTCAGTATAGACTTAATTCTTCAATCTTTGCCAACTAGTTTTCATAATTTTTTATGAACAACCATATGAATAAGATTGAGACTGAGTTGATCAATCTTCTTAAGACTGTGGAGTCTTCTATGAAGAAAGAAAATAACGTAGTCTTATTAGTTGATTCTTCTTCTAAGAAGAAAAATGTTTCTAAAAGGAAGAAGAAGAATCCAACTAAACCTAAAGATGGTGTGAAAAAGAAGGAGACAGCTACAAAAGGCCTATATCACCATTGTGGCAAAATGGGCAATTGGAAGTGCAAATGCAAAAGCTACTTGGAGACGGTTAAAGAAAAGAAGGAGAAGGAAAAGTTTGCAAGCACTTCTACTTCTACTCCTGGTATATTTATGATTGAGATAAATACTACCTTTAATAATAAAATATGGGTATTAGATATCGAATGTGAATTTTATTTGTGCAATAATTTGCAGAGACTAAAGAGTATTAGGAAGTTAGAGAAAGGTGATGTGGACTTTTGTACAGCAAATGGATTGATGAGTAGAATTTGGGTATAGAAAAATCATTCAAATTTAAATCCATCCTAACCATGTTTTAATTAAAACATTAATCTCCGAATTACACATATGAGCAAGTATACTTATCGCAAGCATAGTATAGGAAATTAACGAGTATCGATCCTCAAGGAACAACTACCATCAGTTACCTTTCATTTATTGTTTAACCTATCAACTTAATTGATAAAGAAATTAAAATAAAAACAAAATTAAAAACAAAATATATACATAACTCTTGAAGAGAAAAATATATAATTAAATAGTTATTCTAAAAAACATGACATGAATTATCTAATACTTATCACAATCAATCATTGTCGTAGCATCATAAAGGAATAAAAATTGAAACCACTTCTTTTTCAATCCATGGAATCACTATTTCTTAATTAAATTAGCATATTTTCCAATCAAACCAACATAACAAACAAAATGCATTAAACTCCTTCCTCATAAATATCCCTATATTCTATGCAATATAAATATGAAATTAGCCAATAACCCTATACTCTAGGCGGAATTAACTAATCTTTGATTACTTAGGTTCAATTCTCAACCTTCTTTCCCAATCCAATGAAGGTAACAAATATATAGAATTGGCTAAATTAAACATAATCTAATTTCATTTCCCAAGTCCATTAGACATAAATTCAATTCCATCAATCTATCAAATAAAATCAAGTAATCAAATATCAAGTATAATAATTAATTGATCAAAAATTAAATAAATTACAATATCATGAATATGAAAATAATATTCAAATACAATTAAAACATTAATCTCATCATTGTTCAAAGAAAAAGAAAACAAAGGAAAGAGATAGGTACTCATAGACAAGCCCTTCAACTTCCAATGAAAACTTCTCTAAAGTCAATGCTCATTGAGTAATTTATTTCTCTAGAGAAAATATTACATGGGTGCATTCTAAATATTTTTCTAAGTCTCTGTGTAGTGCCCCCTTTTTTCCTACATGGATAATCCTATATATAAGCACAAAAATTTCCTGAAGATCCAAAATACCAAAGGAGGAATTTCCTAATAGGATTCTTGAAATATATAGAGGTCTACTGACTTTAATTTGCTAAGCCCGAGCCGAAGACCATCTAAGCCGCATCTTTCTTTCCTTTTTATTTTATTGAGCCGCTGAGTCAACTGGTCGAGCCATGAAGTGGAGTCCAAGCTGTAAATGAAACTGAGAAGCCACTTAAAACTTTAATTTATTTCATTTCTTCCTTCAACCAAGCTTCTAGCCGATTGAGCCATGAAGTTAGGTCCCTTTTCCTTGCTGAGCTAATGAGTCGTCTTCCCTGCTAAGCCACCAAGCTCATTTCCCTAAAGAAGTGGTGACTTTTTTCTTCATTTCTTCTTGAAACTGGCTCACCGAGTCGATGCAGCCAAGCTTGAGCCACCCGAGTTGACGTTCTTTCTCTTCTCTTTTGCTAGCTGCGGCTTCCTTAGAGCCTCTTGCGGATGTTATACATCCTCCTAAGGCTTGCATTGTTTTTTTTCCCCCACACAATTAGGCCAATTTTGGTTTTCTCTATTTTCTAGCCAATTTTCCTCTTTTTTTGTTCTTTGTTTAGACTTGGCCCGACATTGGGTCAGTTTTCTTGGCTTGGTGCCGGGTCTTCACTGGAATTTCTTCAATTAATTCCAAATTCACCTATTTTTGCATAAAATCACCGAAAAACATTTATATAAGTGAAATATCAAATATGAAGGAATATAACTTGTTATTAAATCAAAAGCATTACAAAATATCCTCAAATAACTAGGAAATATATGTAAATTTAGGCCCTATCACATTGTCCACCCTTCCATCTTTGCTTGTCTCTAAGCAAAGTACTTAAGACAAAGTACACAAAACAAATTATCTCTTCTCAGATTCATCCATAACAAAGTCATAATTTCCTTTCCAACCTTAGATATAATTTTTTTCATTCATTCAATCCTTTAAAAATCTTTGTAAACTCATACATTAAATCAAACATGTCAAGACCCTTAAAATTAAGTTAATCAAGTTTATACTTTAATCTAAGAAAATTATTTCACCCTTCAAGGTAGACATAGATAACACAAATCATATAAGTCTAACTGTCTAACCACTTTCAAGATTCATAGAAACCAATTTACACAACTCTAAGCAGTGAATAAAGCGACACTCAAAATTATTTTCACACTCAATTTTTTCAAGATGACTTCGGGAATTTAGCCTCAAGAAAGTGAATTCCTTTTCACTAACCATATTAGCCCCCTTTTTTTTTTTATCATCAATCTTTTTTTCAGCATTAATTTTTTTTTCTTTCTTTTCTTGCCTTCTTGCCTTTAGAATAGTTTCAAGAGAGTGCACTGAACAATACTTGTTACTTCTCTCCATATTAATCTCATTTTCATCAAAAGGTATCCTTTTGCTTAAGCGGTGGCTCTTAGATAGAGCCTAAATTCATTAATAATTTCTTAGTTATTTGAGGATATTTTGTGATACATTTGATGCAATAATTAGCCATATTTTTTTATATTTGATATTTTCCCTTTGAAAAGATATTTTGATATTTTGTTGTAGAATTGAGGAAAAAATGACAAAAAACCATCGTCGTCTAGTGCATGTCCGTCGCTGGTCATGTTCTACAGAGTCGGTGTTGGCCTAGGTCTGGAAGCAAGGGAAAAAAGACTAAAAAATAGAGCACGTCAAGTTGACCAAAGCACGGCCGGCGCTGGCCCAACACTGCCTGAAGGCGGTGAATTTTTCCTGTTACATGCGGATTTGGGAATTTCCTAAGAGTTTTCGTATTTTCTAACTTGTACTCGGCCTAGAATTCTTAGGGAATGAATTTTGGCATCTTGGGAACCTATTTAAGCAAGGAAAACACAAGAGAAACATGTGAATCCAAGGATCAAAGCTGCTAATCCATAAAAAAAAAAAAAAGGAGATTTATTACTCAAAGGGGCATTATTCAAAAAGGTCTTCAAGAGAAAAAGAGGGATTTTCTATGAGTTCTTTCTTTTTCCTTTATTTTCTTTTTTCTAGATTAATAATATGATTAATATTTTTATTGTAATTTGACATTATTTTTGGATTCATGATTTTTGGGTTAGTTTAGCTATTTGATCAATTTATTATCATTATTGATATTTGATTACTTGTGATTATTGAAGAATTGATGAATTTAGATTTGCTTTTAATTGACCTGGAAACAATGTTAGGAGTTGATTTAATTTCATCGATTTCATATTTGTTATCTCTTAATAGACTTGGGAAACGAAGTTAAAAACAAAGAACCAAGGCAATCGAAGATTAGTTGTTTCACCTAGAGAATATAGTTATTAGCTAATTTTATGTTTATTTTCACCTAGAGTATAAGGACAATTGTTGAAGGATGCGTTTAATGCATCTTTTGGTTATGTTGGTGTGATTGGGAAATCGACTAATTTAATCATGAGATAGTGAGTCTATGACTTGGGAAACGATTAGATTCTATTATAGGTCCTTCATGATGCCAATATGATAACTAATTGTGATATTTAGTAAGTAATTTATTGCTATATCTTCAAGGATATTTGTCTAAATTGCATATTCTTTCATCATTGGGTTGTATATATTTTTCTTTATATTCTATTATCACTTTATTGGGTCGGTTAAACAATAAATAAAAAGTAACTAATGGTAGTTTTTCCTTGAGGATCGATACTCGTTAATTCCCTATACTATACTTGTGATGAGTATACTTGCTCATATGTGTAATTTGAGGATTAATATTTTAATTAAAACTTCTGTAATTTAGGGGTGTATTTAAATTTGAATGATTTTTATATACCCAAATCTTACGCATCAATTTTTTGGCGTCGTTGCCGGGAAACAATATCATGAAAGTTTGGATTTCATTGATTTAACCATGTTTATATGTATATATGTCTATATGTTCTTCGTGTAAATAAGTGCCATATCTTGTTGTGTGTATAAATGTACTTTAATTAACTAACTTCTCTTATGTTGTACTTTGTACACTAATTATGTTTAATTGACAATTTGTAAATTGTTTAATCTCATAATCTTATTTTCTTGTAGTCTTAGCCCTTAATATATGACCCGACGATTCCAAAAGAGAACTAGTGGATTTTGATCCTGATATGGAAAGAACATTGACAAGGATTAGGAGGGCACAAAGGCAAAGAGATAAGCAAGCAAGTTCAACAGGAGAGATGGAAGTTAACTAAACTAACAATGGTAATAATAGTGGAAATAATAGGAGGATCATGGATGACTTTGTTAAGCTGATGATTTCATGTACAGACTCGAGCATCACTAGACCTAGGGTGGAGATGAACAATTTTGAGGTAAAACCCAACATTATCCAAATGATCCAAAATATGGTACAATTTGATGAGTTACTAGATGAAGACCTTAATACCCACCTCGTTAATTTCTTAGAAATTTGTGATACCTTCAAGATGAGTCATGTTTCAGAGGACACTATAAAGTTGAGGCTTTTTCCTTTTTCTTTGAGGGACAGAGCTAAATCATGGTTAAACTCTCCACCAATAGGATCCATCACTACATGGAATGGGCTAACTGAGAAATTTTTGGAAAAGTACATTCCCCCAGCTAGAATAGATAAACTTAGGACGGATATTTTTGCCTTCCAACAGTTAGATTCTGAAAGCCTTTTGCAAGTGTTGGAAAAGGTGGAAGGAGATGCTTAGAAAGTGTCCTCATAATAGGTTTGAACTAGGAATGCAAATGTAGATTTTCCATAGTAATAGACTAAACTTTGCCTCAAAATAGTTAGTTGACGAATCTTCTGGAGGGACTATCAATTCTAAGACCATGGAGGAAGTATTTGATTTGGTGAAAAACATTGCAATGAATAACTACTCTTGGGGTAATCTGAGAAATAGGGCTCGTGTTCAAGGTGTGCATAAGGTTGATGCTGTAGCTGCATTAAAAGCTAAGGTTGAGACACTTATGCAAAAAATGGAACAAATGGTGATGACCCCTTCTCCAGGCTAGGTAATGAATGTTAATTGCGATTTTTGTGGAGAAGGGAAACCCAATCATGAGTGCTAAATCATGGGTTCATCCTAAGATTCCTTAGAACAAGCTACTTTTATGAGTAATGGGCGACAAGTTAATAACCCCTATAGTGCCACATACAATCCTAGTTGGAGGAACCATCCTAATTTCTCTTGGACAAATCAAAACTAACCTAGGCAAAACCTTTCTAATTTTGGTGGTAATCAAAGAACTCAACCCTCCTTTGTAACACCCTACTACTTACGTACCCTAATAGGGGAGGAGATATTGCACCGTCCTGAGGACAAGGGGTCTTTATAACTCGGACAGATAGAAGAAATGAAAAGAACGCTCCAAAATTTAAACTTATTACTAATCAAAACAATAGTTCACATGTCTGAAAACAAATAAACATTAACTAAAATCTGTCAAAAATTAAATACAATCAAAACAAGTCTTCATTATGTAAGGCAACAATAAGCGATCAACATTCATAGCAGGATCGACCTTAAAACATGATATGATAAGGTGGTGAGAAATAATTTCCAATAAGTCCTGTGTGTGCTCAGGATATTTCAGTAAAATAGTTCATATATGCAAGTTGATAAACAATTATATAAAAACAATATTAGCAAGTAACAAATAAATTTGGCAAAGCGAGGAGTCGTGTTTTTTTTCCATTGCCACTCTAAAATTAGATATGGCACCACACATTGTGTACCATGACAAGAGAACGATCAGGATACCACACATTGTGCATTCTAATACATGATGGATATACAACCCATTTGGTAAGATACTCCTCCATCTTTACACCTTGACTTACCGGATGTCCACTCTAGAAATAAACAGTGTACTTGAACTGTGGTGCTAACTCGGATTGGTATGACCTACCAAAATTGACATCCTATCCAGGTAGGACCCACCCCTCAGAGGTGGCCACCTATTGAGAGACTTACCTTGACCCTTCTAGGATTAGCTTTAGTAGCCTACCCTTATGGAGTACTCAACGTTAAATTTGTCCTATTAGGGAAAAGTAGAATCATCCAAAGTGTTTTCTTTTAAATAGCAATTATGGTTCGCAAAATTTTTGCTAAAATTAGTTTTTAGGAAAAATTTAGCATCTTGCTTTAAATTGCTTACTTAATTTGAAATTATTTAACTGAACATAAAAGGAAATTTAAATTGCCCATAATTACATCTCGAAATACTTTTCCACTTATACAACACCATTTGACTTGCCAATGTGACTGTGATATTCAAACAGCCTTATGCAAGGGCTTGCCTAATCTCTTGCTTTCACTGATAAAATAGTCCTCCAAGTTGGGTTCAAGGCAATCTAGCCCCACTTGAGGTAAACATAGGGTATAAGTCACTAGTGGTTCACAACTATGTAACAACTATACAAATAAATAACTCCCAAACTAACGTGCTTAAGTTCAACTAATCAACAGCAACACCCAGTTATGATAATAATGTTTTAGGAGTTCTAAAATTAATTGATAAGGTATTTTAGGGCTTATTAAAAATTTACAGAATTAAAATAATTTAATATAACAATATAGATAGGTGTCATAAATAATAAATAAGTATAAATAAAAGTATTAGTAAGAATAGTAATAATAACAATAATAAAAATATCAATATAAAAATATATTAATATTAATTAATTCTAATATTTTTTATATTTAATAATATTTGATAAAAATATAGCTATTTGTTTGTTTAATAAAATGTTTCCAATAATAATATTAAAAGTAATTATTAATTTTGGAAATACTAATGTTGATAGAAATGTTAATAAATTAAATTAAAATTTAATAATAATAATATTGATGATGATGATGATGATGATAGTAGTAAAAAGTAGCACCAATAATAATTTTTAATGACCATAGTGATATTACTAGTATTAAAAATTTAGAAAGGGTAATGCGCGCGTACGCGCGCGCGCACACACACACACACACATATACATAGATACATACATACATATTCATATATACATATATTTAATACATAGAATATCCATTTGTGCAAAATAGAATTGTAATAGCATTTAACACAACAAGAGTGGTATTATACCAATAGTAATATTAGCAAGGTATTTGATGGTAAAAATAATAACGTAATAGCATAAGCAAAGCAATAGTGGTAATAATCTCCATTATTCATCAAAGCATGTCATACTAGTGATATAAAGTCTCAAATCACAATCTACTAATAAACATATAATAACCCTAACTCTCAAACCACAATCCAATAATAATTCATAAAGAACCTTAATACCAATCTCAATCTTCATATCATAAAATTATTCTCTTCATACCAACATGTATATTTCCATCCCAACAACATTCAATCAACATATCAATTTCATCATCCTAATAATCTTAAGTTTGAAATTAAATAAGAAAGCTATGACAAAAAACTTATTTGATGACCATTTTGAGTCAAAGGTGTTGTTTTGACAAATGAAGGGCCTTAAGTGCTTCGATGAGTTCTCTAATGACTGAAGTTATCCAAAGATGGCCACCAATGATTTGGACAAGAGAAAGAGAGAGTGAGAGAGATTGAAATTATAAAGAAAAGAAAAAGAATGAGATAATTGAACTTATTTTACCTTTTTGGAATTCTTCTTATCTTGAACAAAAAGTTTGGTTGATCCTAAAGAAGGATTAACTTTGGTTGTTTTGGTGTTATAAAGTATACTAAGGGTGAGTATAGATTATATTCTTGTTGATTTGAGAGATTTAGAGTGGTTTGGGATGATTAGAAGTGGCTAAGGTTTGGAGAAGTGTAGTGTGTGTTCTTGAGAACACAAGAAAAAGTTGAAAGAAAAAAGAGAGTGTTCTTTGGAGTGTGATGGCCGAATGGCCTTGCTAGAGGGGGAGGGATTCGGTTATGCCAAGGGAGAGAGAGACTAAAGCTAATTCAAATTTCAAAATGAAGAAAAAGTGGAGGTTTTTGAGGTGTAAGATTTGCTAATGGTGATTTCTTCTTGAAGGTCACTAGTCCTTCAATGGTGGTTCACTAATTTGGTTAATACTTGGTAGTGAAATGGAGAACTCTTTTAGTCTAAGTGCTGGACGAAAATGGTTGTGCAAGAGGAATGAAAATTCTGGTTTACCAGCTTAAATAGGTGAGTGTTTAAGGGAGAAAAAGATGGAATTTAATTTTCCAAGCTCAAAGTGTATTGAATGAACTGAAGTTAGGAGAGGTTTTAGGTGGTTTAATGGAGTTCTAATAGCCAAGGTTGGTGAAGAAGGTAAGATGTTCAGCTATGGTGTTGCAGGTGGCCGAAAATGATGAAGGAAATGAAGGAGAAAACTGATTTTTATCTTTGCTAACAAGGCTGAAAAAAATTCTGGTAACTTAGTTGCAAGAGTTCATAAAATCTAGGTTAGTTTGTTCGCAAGAGATTGAATTATTTTAAATAGGAGTGTTTCAAGGTTTATTAGTGGTGGTTTTCTACCATCATTTTGAAGAAGATGAAGAAGAAGAAGAACTTTAGATGAACTAATGCATGAGTTGAATGCTCAAATTCCTATGGCTTAAATACTTTATAGTTTTCTAGAAAATTTTTCTGGTTTAGTGAAGCTATATTAGCTCCGAAATTTCAAAGAATTTCTAGCCTTTTGCTTACACGAAATGGCTGTTTGATAGCAAGGAAAGAAAAGGTAATTTTGCTGCACATTTTCAGAAGTTTAACTAAGAGAAAGAGCTGGAAATAATTCCAGCTTTGCACCAAAATAAGAATAAACAAAATGAAGTTCTTTAGAGAAGAAATCATGGTGATTTAATTTTGGAAAACAACCATCCTACAATCCCCTATGTTTCGGCCATAATGTAGTCCAAAGCTAAAATTTTAATTAAATTCTAAGACCAAAATAATCTAGTTTTTTTTTATAGGAAAATAAAACAAAGGAAAAGAATTCAAAAATTAAAGTATTTTTAAATTTAATCATGCTAGGACACATTTCGCTAAGATAATGGAGGATAGAAAATTCCTCTAGATTTTCTTTAGGACAAGATCACGCAGTTAGAACATTACTATTGTGTCTCCCTAAGATAACATTCCTAGATTCTTGAAATGCAAGAAGCAAAATTCAGACATTAGTTAGAATAATTAAAAATAATACATAGTTGTAGGGATTTGAACTTAAGGCCTCAGGAATAATCAACAACAAAGCTCTAATCACTTAACCACATTAAATCTTACTCTTATTTTTCTAACTTAATTCTCTTCCCTCCTACTTCCTAATTCTTTCCTTCTCTCTCCTTTGAGAAAAATTCCCTAATTACCCTCAATACTCAACAAGTACAAATAAACCATATAAACCACATATAACAAATCTAAAACACACAGACTCATCTAGTAAATATATTTTTATGCGATATGTCATGAAACTCATCCCATCCCTCTAATTCTAGGGTACGTTGACGTGGGGTTTTACTTCCTTCCCTCCTTGGAAGCATGTACCTTTATCTCAAGTCTGGATATTTCTGCTTTATCCATTCTTCCATCTCCCACGTGGCATCTTGTGTGCCGTTGTGCTAAACTTCAAATTAGAGAACATTGATTCCTGAAACTTGGCCTAAAATCGTAATATAAACCTCGGGTCTCAATCAGACACGATACTCGAGGGTACTCCATGCAATCTAATTATCTTTTGCACATATGTTTGTGCTAATTTTTTCATTGAGTTTTTTATATTTACTAGAATAAAATGCACTGTTTTAGTTAATTTGTCAACCACTACCCATATGGAATCCTTTTGGATCTTTGTCATAGGCAATCAGGTAATGAAATCCATTGTTACCTCTTCCCACTTACACTCCGATATTGGCAATGGTTGCAGTAATCCCGTCGTTTTCTTGTGCTCTGCTTTAACCGTCTAACAAGTTAGGCACGTGGAGACATACCTCACAACGTCCTTCTTCATTTTGGGTGACTAATAGACTTTCTTTAGGTCTTGATACATTTTCACTTCTCCTGGATAAATAGGATACTTGCTTCTATGTGCCTCCTCTAAAATCATTTTCCTTAGCTCTTGCTCATCAGGCACACACAAGTGATCTATGAAGTACATTACTCCTGCCTCGTCTTGCCGGAGATCACTGCCTCATCCCTTAAGTTCTTTGTTCTTAAAAGTTTGAAACTCCGTATTTCTTTGTTGTGCTTTGATAATTTCCTGCCTCAGATATGGTATTAACCTTAGATTGCTGATAAGAATTCTTCCTTCTTGTACCTCCGACTTCATATCCAAAACTTCTTGCACTGCTTGAACTTCCTGTACTCTTAACCTTGCCATTTTGACTTTTCGGCTTAAAACATTTGCAACTACATTGGCTTTACCCGGATGATAGTTGATTGGGCACCCATATTCCTCCAAAAATTCTATCCACCTTCGTTGTCTCAAATTCAGGTCCTTTTGAGTGAAAGTATATTTTCAACTTTTGTAATCCGTGAACACTTCATACTCTGCTCCATATAGGTAATGTTGCCATTTCTTCAATACAAAAACAATGGCAGCCAATTCCAAGTCATGCGTTAGGTAATTAATCTCGTGAAGCTTCAATTTTTGCGATGCACAAGCAATCACTTTCCTATCCTGTATTAAGACTGCTCCTAATCCTTTCTTAGATGTGTCTGTGTATAGGGTATAAGGTTTATCTCCTTTTGGCAAACTCAATACTGGAGTTGTCATCAGTCTCCACTTTAGCTCCTGGAAAATTTTCTCGTACTTTTTGTTCTAGATAAAAGGAACATCTTTCCTTAATAATCGTGTCATTGGAGATGCCTGCGTAAAAAAACCCTTAATAAATCGATGGTAGTACCCGGCTAGTCCCAAAAAGCTTTAAATCTCGATAACATTCTTAGGTTACTTCCAATTTGAAACTGCCTTAACATATGCTGGGTCCACCTTAACGCCATCCTTTGAAACCACATAGCTAAGAAATATCACATTGTCCAGCTAAAACTCACACTTGCTAAATTTGGTGTAGAGCTTGTGCTTCCTCAATTTTTTCAATATCATTTTCAAGTGTTCTGCATGGTCTTTTGGGCTTTTGGAGTATTTAAGTATATTATCGATAAATACCACTATGAATTTATCTAAGTATGGTTGAAAAACACAATGCATCAAATCTTTAAATATTACCGGTGCATTAGTCACCCTAAAAGGCATTACTACAAACTTGTAGTGATCATATCTAGTGTTAAAAGCTTTTTTGGGAATATCATACTCTTAATCTGCACTTGGTAATATCCTTGACTCAAATCTAGTTTAGAATAGCAGGTAGAGCCTTGTAACTGATCAAACAAATCATCAATCAAAGGTAGTGTATATTTGTTCTTAATGGTTAAATTATTCAACCCCTAATAGTCGATGCACAATCTCAAGGTCCCGTCCTTCTTTTTCACGAATAGCAGTGAGGTTCCCCAAGGTGATATGTTAGGTCTTATATAACCTTAATTCATCAACTCTTCTAGTTGCTACTTTAGTTCCTTTACTTCTGCTAGAACTATCCGATATGGGTGTCCGTGATACAAGTTCTCTCCTAGAATCAGATCTATGGTGAACTCAACTTCTCGAGTGGGAAGAAGAGAAGTGAGTTCGGCTGGGAACATATCGGAAAAATCTTCACCACCTCAGTACTTTCCAGGGTGCACTGATCTTTTGGCTTATTTATCATGTAAGCTAAGTATCCTTGACATCCTTACTTTAGCAACCTTCGAGCTTGTGCTCCAGCTATCAAAAAATTTAACTTTTTTACTCATTTGCTGTTGAATTCCAACACATCACAACCAGGTCTGATGAATTGAACAGACTTATTCTTACAATTTACCTTAGCTCCATGCTTAGCCAGCCAATCCATGCCCAAAATTACGTTATAATATCAATAGCTAAAAATATCAGGTCTCTCTCCAAGTTCTCCTTCCTAACTCCAACCTTACAATTCTCCACATACTTGTCTGATTGCACCATCTTCCCCAAGGACGTACTCACCAACAAAGTAAAAGGTAGCTCAATTCCATCCCAACCTAAATAATATGCACAATTCTTATTTAGATAGGAATGGACGGATCAGGGTCTATTAAGGTGTTAACTAAATGACCTTGGATAGTAAATGTACCTTCCACCATTGTCGCATCTACTCTGACCTCCTCCCAGTTAAGTGCAAAAACCTTCACCTTGATTTGCGACTTCTGGGTTCCACTTCCTGAGGCTCTTGTGTTAGTGGCTCAATTGGCTCTCGCAGTTTGTGTTGGGTTTCCTTACCCAATTCGAAGAATTTTTGGACAGGTGTTTTGGAGATACGACGGGTCTCCACAGTTGAAACATTTTCTTTTAGCTCCTCTAGACCAGTAGTTTTCTCTGCATGTCCCTTCCTACCACGGTGTCGACATGTTGGGAGATTTTGGGTAGGGCTAGTTAGTGCTGTAAGTGCTTGCTTCTATCTGTTCTGCCATTGCTAGTTTTGCTTATTAGTCTACTGCCTTGGAAAGGGTCTTCACAGTTTTGGGTAGGTGTTTTGGAGATACGACGGGTTTCCACAGTTGAAACATTTCCTTTCAGTTCCTCTAGACCAGTAGTTTTCTCCGCATATCCCTTCCTACTACAGTGTCGACACGTTGGGAGATTTTGGGTAGGACTAGTCAGTGCTATAAGTGCTTACTTCCATCTGTTCTGCCATTGCTAGTTTCACTTATTGGTCTACTACCTTGGAAAGGGTTTTGGTGGTTGCCTCGGTGGCGGGAATGTTTTTTGTGCCATTATGCTTTTGTTCTTATTCTCTATTTGTGTGGTTGTGTCTACCGCACCAGAGTATATCGTTGGTGGGGAAGGTGCTAAAGCCCTTCTTAGGTCCTATCTTAGGCCCTTGACAAATTACCTGGTTCGATTCTGCTCAATATCCACTAATCTTTTGCAGTACTTCGACAATTGAGTGAAACGAGTAGCATACTGAGCCACCGTCATGCTCCCGTGTTTCGAATTTTGAAACTCGTCTTCTTTTTTTTCCACTATCCACTGAAGGATATATTCAACTTTAAATGCTTCTACAAAATTAGCCCAAATCCAATCTTGATCCATCAGTTCTCAATCTTCTTGGACTCGCTACCACCAAGCACGGGCTGGGCCCCTTAGACTAAAAATAGCAAATTTGACTATTCTCTTTTCGGTATATTGGAGTGTAGCAAAAATGTCCTCCATATATTCCACGCATTGCTGCCTTCTGGTCTTGTTCAACTTCATCCAAGAAGGTGGGAGGTTGAAATTTCAAAAACCTCTCTAGAGCTTCATCTTCCCTCTTGGGTTCCTTCGCTTCATCAAAGTTTATAGTATCTCGGTCATCTTGTGGAATGCTTGCCCCATGGTTACATCAGTAGGCACATCGGACACCACTTCTTGATCAGGTTTATTCTTATTCCTCTGATTTGGCGTGGATAGTTGAGTAGCATCATACTCAGGAGTCATGGGTCTTGGTTTAGGGATTCTTCTACTGGTTGCTGCTACACGATGCTTTGGTGCCGTTCTATAGTCATCGCCCCAAATAATGAGTTATGAAATAATATTAAAAAAAATATATAAACCAAACATGCATTCATATTCAGACTTAGGTAAAAATAAATCATATGCAAGTTTTGTATAAATCATAACATCTTTCAAAGATTGGAGTACACAAAGATACTCTTATTTGCAAAAGCTTTTAAAATAAAACAATAAGACATAAATAAATCACTAGCACAAGGGTTTATTGAAAGCAGTAGATGATAGTCTTCTAAACACGAAAAACTTCGTATACCTAATTCTCATCGGAATCTAGAGTGTTGGTATTATACAACTAACCCCTAGTGTTCTTAGAAAAATTTATCCCTACACCACTCACAAATCCAAAATCCATAGGCTTCTTCCTGGGTCTCCTGGAACTCTCTTCAGTTTCAACACTGTTTGGAGAGGTATAAAAGAAGGTCTAGGTGGAGATTCATAGTCTATCTTCCCCAGACAATCACTGTCTGCTGTCAAATCAATCACTGGAATAGGTAAGTTAGGCATATACTCTATAGCATCACCCTCATTCTCACTATCAGAGATCAAGTCTACTATGGCTATGGGTGGTGGCTCAATAATTTGAACCTCATCCTTACCGCTCACTTCCATAGGTATTTTTGATTGAGGTGTGAGTTGTGGTGTAGGTAAGTCTTCTGGATAAATACGAATTAGTCGGTGCCACGGCTACCCGTCCATGGTCTTCCTTGCAGTTCTATACATTCTACCCATCCTACAACATAAATAACCTAGATTAGTCAAAAGATTTTAATCTTAATGAAATAAATCAAATACTATGAATAGTTACCTAAACCTAGTCTCTGATACTACTTGTAATACCCCACTATCTACTACCCCAATAGGGGTGGGCATGTTGCCCTGTCCTTAGGATAAGGGGTCTTTATAACTAGGACACACAGAAGAAATGAAAAGAACTCTCCAAAATTTGAACTTATTACAAATCAAAACAATACTTCACATGTTTGAAAGCAAATAAACGTTAACTAAAATCTCTAAAAAATTAAATACAATAAAAACAAGTCTTTATTATGCAAGGCAACACTAAGTAATCAACCTTCATAGCAGGATTGACCTGAAAACATGACATTATAAGGTGGTGAGAAATAATTCCCAGTAAGTCCTATGTGTGCTTAGGATATTTCAGGAAAACAGTTCATGAATGCAAGTTGAGAAATAATTATAAAAACAAAAATGTCGGCAAGTCACAAATAAATTTCGTAAAGTAGGGAGTGATGTTTTTTTTATTGCCATTGTATAAAATAAAAGAAACCACTCTAACAATGGACATGGCACTACACATTGTGCACTATGACAAGAGAACGATTAGGATACCACACATTGTGCATTCTAATACAAGGTGGGTGTACGACCCATCGGGTGAGATACTCCTCCATCTCTACACTCTGACTTACTAGATGTCTACTCCGAAAATAAAAAGTCCACTTGAACTGTGATGCTAGCTCGGACCTGTATGACCTACCAAAACTAGCATCATATCCAGGTAGGACTCACCCCTCAGAGGTGGCCACCTATTGAGAGACTTTTTTCCGATCTTTCAAAGACTAGCCCTAGTAGCCTACCATTATTGAATACTTAATGTTAAATTTGTCTCATTTGGGAAAAGTAGAGTCATCTAAAGTGTTTTTTTTTTTTTTTGAAATAACAGTTATGATTTACAAAATTCTTGCTAAAATTGGTTTTTAGGAAAAATTTATCATCTTGTTTTAAATTGCTTGCTTAATTTGAAATTGTTTAATTGAATATAAAAGGAAAAATAAATTTCTCATAATTGCATCCCAAAGTACTTTTCCACGTATACAACACCATCTGACTTGCCAAAGTGACTGTGATATTCAAATAGTTTTATGCAAGGGCTTACCCAATTTCTTGTTTTCACTGAAAAAATAGTCCTACAAGTTGGGTTTAAGGCAATCTAACCCCGCCTAGGGTAAACATAGGGTATAAGTCACCAATGGTTCACAACCAAGCAACAACTGCACAAATAAATAACTCCCAACCTAACATACTTAACCTCAACTAATTAATAACAACACCCAATTATGATAATAATATTTTAGGAGTTCTAAAATTAATTCATAAGGTATTTTAGGGTTTATTATAAATTTACAAAATAAGAATAATTTAATATAACAATATAGATAGGTGTCATAAATAATAAATAAGTATAAATAAAAGTATTAGTAAGAATAATAATAATAACAATAATAATATCAATATAAAAAGATATTAATATTAATTATTCCTAATATTTTAATATTTAATAATATTTAATAAAAATATTATTATTTGTTTGTTTAATAAAATTTTACCAATAATAATATTAAAGTAATTATTAATTTTGGAAATACTAATGTTGATATAAATATTGATAAATTAAATTTAACAACAACAACAACAACAACAATATTAGTAATAAAAATAATAATGATAATAGTAGTAAAAAGTAGCACTAATAATAATTTTTAATGACCATAGTGATATTACTAGTATTAAAAATTTAGAAAGGGTAATGCATATATATATATATATATATATATATATATATATATATTCATACATACATATATTCAATAATTGTGAAAAATAGAATTGTAATATCATTTAACAAAACAAAAGTGGTATTATACCAATAGTAATATTAGCAAGGTATTTGATGGTAAAAATACGTAAGAGCATAAGCAAAGTAATGGTGGTAATAATCTCCATCAGTCATCAAAACATCTCATACTAGTGATATAAAGTCTCGATTCACAATCTACTAATGAACATATAATAACCCTAAATCTCAAACCGTAATCCAGTAATAACTCATAAAGAACCTTAATACCAATTTTAATCTTCATATCATAAAATTATTCTCTTCATACCAACATGCATATTTCCATCCCAGCAACATCCAATAAACATATCAATTTCATCATGCTAATAATCTTGAGTTCTAAATTAAATAAGAAAGTTATGACAAAAAACTTGTTTGATGACCGTTTTGAGTCGAAGGTGTTGTTTTGACAAATGAAGGGCCTTAAGTGCTTTGATGAGTCCTCTAACGACTAAAGTTATCCAAAAATGGCCACCAATGATTCGGATAAGAGAAAGAGAGAGTGAGAGAGATTGAAATTATAAAGAAAAGAAGATAAAGAAAAGAAAAAGAATGAGATAATTGAACTTATTTTACCTTTTTGGTGTTCTTCTTGTCTTGAACAAAAAAGTTTGTTTGATCCTAAATAAGGATTAACTTTGGTTTTTTTGGTGTTATAAAGTATACTAAGGGTGAGTATAGAATGAATCCTAGTCGATTTGAGGGATTTAGAGTGGTTTGGGATGATTAAAAGTGGCTAAGGTTTGGAGAAGTGTAGTATGTATTCTTGAGAACAGAAAAGAAAGTTGAGAGAAAGAGAGAGTGTTCTTTGGAGTGTGATGGCCGAATGGCCTTGCTAGAGTGGGAGCGATTCGATTTTGCCAAGAGAGAGAGAGACTAGAGCTAATTCAAATTTCAAAATGAAGAAAAATTGGAGGTTTTTGAGATTTAGGATTTGCTAATGGTGATTTCTTCTTGAAGGTTACTAGTCCTTCAATAGTGGTTCATTAATTTGGCTAAGACTTGGTAGTGAAATGGAGAACTCTTCCAGTCTAAGTGCTAGCCAAAAATGGCTGTGCAAGTGGAATGAAAATTTTGGCTTATTAGCTTAGTTAGGTGAGTATTTAAGGGAGCAAAAGATAGAAAAGTTTTCAAGTTCAAAGTGTTTTGAATGGAGTAAATTTAGGAGAAGTTTGAGGTTGTTTTATGGAGTTCTAATGGCCACAGTTGGTGAAGAAGGTAAGATGTTCAGCTATGGTGTTGAAGGTGGTCGAAAATGATGAAGGCAATGAAGGAGAAAACTAATTTTTACTTTTGCTAACAAGGCTGAAAAAATTCTGGTAACTTAGCTACAAGAGTTCATAAAATCTAGGATGGTTTGTTAGTAAGAGTTTGAATTATTTTGAATAGATTTGCAGATGTAAAATAGGAGTGTTTCAAGGTCTATTAATGGTGATTTTCAGCCAAGAAGAAGAAGAAGAAGAAGAAGTTGAATGAACTAAAGCATGAGTTGAATGTTCAAATTCCTATGTCTAAAATATTTTATAGTTTGTTGGAAAATTTTTCTGGTTTAGTAAAACTATATTAGCTCCGAAATTCCAAAGAAATTCCATCTTTTTTCTTACACGAAATGGTTGTTTGATAGCAAGGAAAGGAAAGGTAATTTTTCTGCACATTTTCGGAAGCTTAACCAAGAGAAAGAACTAGAAATAATTCCAGCTTTGCACCAAGATAAGAATAAACAAAATGAAGTTCTTTAGAGAAGAAATCATGGTGATTTAATCTTGGAAAACAACCAACTTACACTCCCTTATGTTTCGGCTATCAGAAATAAATGCAACGAAAATGAACAAGAGATTTATAGCGGTTCGATCTTCAAAGATCTATGTTTACTACCTTAAGCTCACACTTAAGGATTTTAAATCAGATCTTTATAAACTCAGTCAGTTCAATGGTATCTATCTATTCCAATTACACAGAAGGATTACCACACTTGATTTTATCCAAACCTCTAAACTAATCTACAAATCAAGGCTCAGCCCGAATAGGTTTTACACTACAACATCGATATACAAAAAAGATTATAGGAATAAAACAGAGATAGCTCACACCTTTGAGAAAATGTGCAAACAAATGAGCGCCAATAACTTTTATCTTTTGAAGTAATTTGATTTCTCTTTGAAGTACTTTTGAAAAGGGAGATTTTTGTAATTCGAAGTGTAAGAGTGTTTATAAGAAAGATAGCACAAAACTCTACTTAAAATTGAGTTTTGAAAGCTTTTATAGAAGCAAAAAGTAAGATACAAATGGCTAGAAATGGCTAGTTTCTTGCTGTCAGATCTTCTAAAATTTTAGACTTAAGGATTGGACGAGGGTGCATCTAAAAGGTGAGTCTAAATGGCACTTTTCTAGGCAGAAATATTTTGACACTATTCCAAAGTTTTAGATGAAGTTTTTGGATGCAGAGTCCATCCAAACTACTAAATCCAAACAACTGAAAGCTTACTCTTTAAAATAATTTTATTTGTGTGCTTCAAAGTAGAAATAAATTGAATCATAAGGTAAAGAAGACATAGGAATTTACACTCTATACATTAATAAACGATTCCTAGTCTATGATTCTTCCACAAGGACTTCTTGGTATGTAATCTCTTAAGCTTGTTTTCTACTTGATTACTCATTCTTGGATTCTATGGCTCAAGAGTTTTTGTAGCAATCTTATTTGCACGCCTTAGAAGAACTGAGGCCAAATATGGCCTATCACATATAGATCACACAAGTTAGTTCTCATCAATATTTGTCATACGTCAAAACACAGGAGAATACCCTTAGGGCTAACACATTCTTACGATTAAATTCTTGCCATGGATTTTTTCCTATTTTAGGTATATTTTTGGGGAAAATTTGCATAATTTGGTTGAATCTGTGACTCCATTATGATTGGAATAGCATGAGTTTATAGTTCAAAGATTATTTTTGTTATAACATGTTCTATATTTTGATCCTATGTTGGCTATTTTGGGGTAATTGAGATTGTTTTGGTAATGAATTTCTGCTAGATAGACAATGTTATTAGCCATGAAACATGCTTCATGAGTGGTAATATAGATATGTTCTTCACATGCTATGATCAAGTTCTTTACAAGTCAGGAAGTATATTGTGATTTGAATTATGGTGTTATATTTCTTTTTGTAGAATTTAAAAGGAGATTGGAATTGTTTGGTTTATATTGTGAAGGTTGTGGATTGATTGAAAATTGTGAACGGTTGAGGGTGTGTGTTGTATTATGTAGTGGTGGATTGATTGTAACTGGTTAAGGGTGTTGTTATATTGTTATAGTGCCTCGTTATCATTCTTTCTTGATACTCATCTTAAAACACCCTCATCATGACTAAATACAAAGGCCAATCTTCCAAAAGGGCCAGAGTCTTATCTTCCTCTATCCCTACCCCTATAGACCCCCTGTTCTTACACCCTACTAATTTCATTGATCATTCCTATCAAGAGTGGTACTCTAAGAGGACGTATAATAAAATCATTGTAGAATGCACTTTTTCATCCTCTATGGACCATGCCCTTAAGTTAGGAATAATGTTTAGACAATTGGGGTGAGGGCCTATTGTTTAATTGAAAGGACTATTGCCCTGACTTGATTAAACAGTTTTATGCTAATATGGTCCAAAAAAGGAATAATCATCTTGAGACCATTAAAACCAGGGTAAAGGGAACTCCTTTTTTTGTGGATAGACAAAGACTGCTGCCATCCTAAATATTAATAATGAAGGCCCTTGGTTAGCTGTAGATCACCATAACTAAAAGATAATCTCTAACCCTAAATGGAAAGTGGGTGATACTAGAACTACCCTAAGGATGTATAAGAGAGGTCTAGTAGGGTAGGTAGGTTTCTATTCTAACAATGACCTTGAGGCTAACCTACGTGCCCTAGTCCATATCTTTTCTTACAATGTTGTTCCTAAGGATGATGCACACCCAGCCTATCCCACTTACTCTTTTGATTATCTATTCTATGCAGGATGTGGTCCATTCTTGCCTTTCCACCAAAACCTTTGGTTTCCCCCTTGTGATTATGAAGATTCTAGAGGCTTTTAGCATCAGTCTTGAGGGGGAACTTACTGAAACCACCACCAAGCGAGATTTAGTTACTGAGCAAACCTTAATTAGCTATGGTTATCAGTATAGTGCCGAGATGAGACGATAGTTGAGGCCCTACAATGTGCAACACTCGAGTTAAGTTGAGCTTTCACTTGTGGAGGAGGAGCACCCTACCCCGCCACCTAGAGCTCACGCTAGTGGTTCACAGTCCTCATCGAGGACTGATTTTGAGACTGAGGTGAGTGGTTAACTGGAGTAGTTGAGAGTGGGTATGGAGGTACAAACAAAGATCCTTCTTCAGCTTTGTAGTTCCATGACAACACTTAATAGGAGGTAAGATGCTCAGGAGCAACAATAGGTGCAATGGATGTAGCAATTCCCTGGACCTCGAGGAGGTGATGGTGGCCATATGGCTATGGATGATGATGATGAGGAGGAGGATAACCATAATAAGGAGGATGATGATGATTAAGCATTTTTCTATTGATTGCTGTTTATATTTTTAGTTTTCTTTTCTATTTATATTTTCATGACTTTTCTTAGGGTTTTCTTAGTTTGTTTTTATTACTTCATTTTAGTTTCTTTTCCTTTTCTGGTTTTATGTTTTTGTTTCTTTTGTGTTATTTTTAGGTACATTCACCAATGCTCTTTGTGATGGATTCACCTATTTTGAGGCTACTACTCCATTATGGAAGTATTTTTTTTCTTATCTTCTTCGACTTTATTTATTTTGGTCCACTGGCTTTGCTTTCGGTGTTCTATTTTTTTTTCCATTGAGGACAATGTCTAGTTTAAATATGGGGGAGAATTTGGCATTGAAAATATATTTTATATATTCTAATTTTGGGCTACATTAGCTAAAATGTTTTTGAAATTTCTTTTGGTTTTACTTGCTTTGATTTATAATGAGGTTGTAGTTATTTTTCTTACTTGGGTTATGATTTTTGTCATTCAATTGGTTGGGTTTTTATTAACAATGAATTGGTTTATTGGATTAGATATGTTAAGCTTTGAGAATTTAAGTTAATCTTGTTTATACATTAGTGTTTGAATGTTATGTTACTCATCTAATTTGAATGTGGATAATGTGATGAATGTAGGGAAAGTTGTTGACTAATTCTTTTATTATGGATTTGAAATTTGCTTAACTTTGAGTAATGAGTAAGGAATGTGAGAAAGTTAGAAAAATATTGAGTAGAAGCATTCATTGTTAGGAGAGTTCAAAATTTTGAGTTGAAAAAGATGCTCTTATTTTTGTTGAATTTTATTGAAGACCTTTTGCTGAAAAGGGGATTAATATGAATAAAAGTAGTAAGTATTGTTCAATGCACTCTCTTAAGGTAATCCCGAAAAGGCAAGAAGGAGCAAAGAAAGGGATGTTGAAAAAATGATGAAAAATTATATATATAATGACTATAAGGGGGACAATACAATGTGTGAAGAGAAATCCAATCATTTGAGGCTATTAATTTCCTAAGTCTTTGAGAAAAAAAAAAAAAGAATGGAGTGTTTTCCTTAAATCATTACTTGAGTTGTGCAATTTTTGAGTTTATAATGCTTGAATTGGTAGATAGCTTAATTTGTACAATTCATATTATCTACGTTTTTACATGAGGGGTGAAATAATTTTCTTAGACTAAAGTAAAAACTTACTTAACTTGACTTCAAGGGCCTTGGTATTTTTGATCTAATACTTAAATTTGCAAATGTTTTCAAGAGGTTGAAAGAATGATAAGGTCATATCTAAAGTTTGAAGGAGAATTGTAGCTTCGTTATAATAAATTTTTTTGAAAGTTTGTCTTGTTTTTCCTTGTCTTAAGTACTTTGTTGAGGACAATCAAAGATTCAAGTGTGGGGGAATGTGATAGGGGCTAAATTCATCAATAATTTTCTAGTTATTTAAGGATATTTTGTGATACAATTGATGCAAAAACCAATCATATTTCTCTATAGTTGATGATATTTTACATTTGGAAAGGTATTTTGGTGTTCTGTTGCAGAATTGAGGAAAAAATGACAAAAAACCATTGCCATCCAATGCCTGGCTAGCATCGGCCTGGGTTTGGAAGCAGGGGGAAAAAGATTAAAAAATAGAGCACGGTCAGCGCCTGCCTAACGCTGCCCAGAGGTGGCAAATTTTTCCTATTGCACGCGGTTTTAGGAATTTTCTTAGAGTTTTGGTATTTTTGAACTTATACTCGGCCTAGAACTCTTAGGGAACAAATTTTAGAATCTTGGGAGCTTATTTAAACAAGAAAAATACAAGGGAAATATATGAATCCAAGGATCAAAACAACTAATCTATTAAAACAAGAGGAGATTCATCACTTAAAAGGGCATTATTCAAAAGGTCTTCAAGGGAGAAGAATGAGGGCTTGTCTATAAGTTCTTTCTTTTATTTTTATTTTCTTTTTTTTCTAGATTAATGATGTGATTAATGTTTTTATTGTATTTTGACATTATTTTGAAATTCATGATTTTTGAGTTAAGTTAGTTATTTGATCAATTTATTATCATTGTGGTATTTGATTACTTGTGATTATTGAATAATTGATGAATTTAGATTTGCTTCTAATTGACTTGAGAAACGAAGTTAGGAGTTGATTTAATTTCATTGATTTCACATTTGTTATCTCTTGACAGACTTGGGAAACGAAGTTAAGAATAATGAACTAAGGTAATCAAAGATTAGTTGATTTCACCTAGAGTATAAGGTTATTGGCTAATTTCATTTTCATTATCACCTAGAGTATAGGGATAATTATTGAAGGATGAGTTTAATGCATTTTTTGGTTATATTAGTTTGATTGGAAAATCTGTTATTTTTTTAAGCATGAGATAGTGAGTCTATGACTTGGGAAACTATTGGATTCTATTATAATTCCTTCATGATCCCAAGATGATAACTAATTGTTATATTTACTAAGTAATTCATTGTCACGTCTTTAAGGATATTTGTCTAAATTGCATATTCTTTCATCCTTGAGTTGTATATATATTTTCTTTATTTTCCTTTTTTATTCTAGTATCACTTTATTGGGTCGGTTACATAATAAATGAAAAGTAACTAATAGTAGTTGTTCCTTGAGAATCGATATTCGTTAATTCCCTATACTATGCTTGCGATGAGTATACTTGCTTATATGTGTAATTTGGAGATTAATGTTTTAATTAAAACTTGGCTAGGGATGGATTTAATTTTAAATGATTTTTTTACACCTAAATTTTATGTATCACTTTCACATCCATGAGTATTATGACATTCAAAGTTAACACGTGGATGTTTATTATTTGAACAAGTATATTACATAACCTAACTATGAGATAATCACATGAAAAACTATTTAGTACCAATGATAGAATCTCATTGTAGCAAATATGCAAGTATCTTTAGACTTGAAAACTCTAAGGTACTTTATTTGCTAAGCGTTGTACTTTAATTTCAATCTTTAGAATCCTTACAAGACTGCTTATGAGATTGACATTGGGTACAACTGAAGGTTTAAAGTGGGAAATCAAAGCATGCAGCGGAAGGAAAAAACTGAAAAACGAAGTACAAGAAGCTACCAGGCCACAGCCGGTGCCGGTCACGGCCTAGGGGGCTTCGAGGAAAATTTTTTTTCCCTCTTTTCCTCGTTCTCAGAATTGGCTAGACTGGAATGTGTGAGACTGGGGTAGGTGCGCTGATGGAAACCTCTGGTGCAATTTATACAAGCCTCCTACTCCGCCTGTGCATGTATATGAACGCCAATCTCTCGATCTTCCAGTATATGGCTTGCCTAATCCCGTTTGGTGAACAACTTACAGGGCTAAGGAATTTTCAAAGAGAGAAGAGGGGCTATCATGTTTTCTTCCACCAGAGAAGAAGCAGTGAAAAAACCAACGTTCTTTTTAGACACAGAGAAGAGGTAGTTCAAGAACAACGTCCTTCTCTATTCTCCTGTTTAGCCTAAATAAAATCCTAGGTTAAACTGGATTGGCCCATTGGACTCTTAGTTTAGCTTTTTGGACTAAATTAATTATTCTAATTAGAATCAAATAAATGGCCCAATTAATAATTAATTTTTAGCCCAAATAAACTAGTCTAATTAACAAGCCTATATTAGTTTAGTCCCAGGTCAATCTTTAATTATTCAAACTAGGCTAAAGCCTTGAACAATTAATTAATCCACCAAACTAATTTAATTAATTCTCTCTCTCCATGTACCTTTATTTTATTCTAATCCAATAATTAAATCAGACTACTTAAATAAAATAAATTTCATTTAATTTAATTTAAAACCAATTCCTTAGCCTGTATATAATTAGGACTCGCGGTCTATATTGGGGACCAAAAGACACACCGCATTGGCTACTAAAATGACTGAAATACCCTTGCCCTATAAATAGCTATATTTTGCATTTTAAATATTTTCTAATATCACCATAAGAAAATATTGACCCCAATGATAATATTGCGTAAGCAAAGTCTTCGACCTACAGGTGTAATGGCTAAAATACCCCTCTATACATCGCCGTACATTTAGAGAGGAAGAAATGTACTAATACCTCTCTAAATGACATTTACCATCCTTAGGCTTCTAGTCCAATGATTCACGACTTCGGGGATTATTTCCGCTTTCCAAGGGAGCTACCTTAAAGCAAACATCCAAGTCATGTTTCCCAGGACCCTGGATATTTAGATCAATCAGACAACCACAAAGGGCGATATAGTATAGAAACTATCTTGTACAAGTCTATCTTAAATAACTAGTCACACATACCCAAAATGAAAGTATATTGGTTCTACGATAGAACTTCAATTATAGCATATCAAAGTACATGCTTCCAGTTTCGTCAGATAATCGACTCATACTCAAGTCGTAGAGTACTAGCTCACGTTGTAGCAGTAGTAGTCTAGGTTTCAACCATATAGTACTTTAAGAAACCACTACTACAGGTCTTGTTCTACGTATTCGAAATATGCTTATGTCATGAAGTGAGTGGACTACTCACTGGCTAAAGGTAAGCCATTCCTTATTTGGAATTCATAACATAATAACCTAGACATGATGAGATTCCCATTCTCATCAATCGGTTAAGAACGGACGTTTATGTATTAAGAAAAGACCACCATTTACATGGACCACTTACTCAAACACAATGGGTTTTTTCCAAACATAATTGTGCACAAATAAAAATGTAAATTCACAAATAATTTATCAAAATAAATTCTTTTATTAAAACATTCGATCAGAAACCTAGTCTAATAGGGCATATTTCCTAACAATCTCCCACTTGCACTCTAAGACTAAGTAAGTCCGTAGGTGCCCACCGCCATGGCTTCTAAGTATCTCATGAAGACTCTTTCAGCCAAAGGCTTGGTGAATGGATCTGCTAGATTGTTCTCTGAGACAATCTGTTCCATCACGACTTCTCGTCTCTAGATGAAATCCAAGATCAGGTGGTACTTCCTCTCGATATGCTTCCCCTTCTTATGGTTCCTAGGTTTTTTGGATTGCGATACTGCTCCAGTGTTGTCGCAAGAGATCACAATTGGCTTGTCCATGTGTGGTACGACTCCAAGTTCTAAACGACTCCTGGAGCCAGACTGCTTCTTTTGATGCCTCCGAAGTTGCCACATACTCAGCTTCCATAGTTGATCCAACAATACAAGATTGCTTGATACTTCTCCATGAAATGGCTCCTCCAGACAAGGTGAATACATATCCACTAGTGGATTTTCTCTCATCCTTATCTGCCTGGAAGTCTGAGTCTGTGTATCTTGCAGGAACCAAGTCATCAGCCCTGTAAACCAGCATATAATTTCTCGTTCCCTTGAGGTATTTGAAAATATGCTTTACAGCTTACTAATGAAACTCTCCATCGAGTCAGAAGAAGTTGATTCAGAAGATAACTTCTCCTCAAGTTCTAACCTAGTTGAACCTTTCGTGGAAGTATCTAGCATTGGTACTTATCAGTACTTTCTACTCCTTAGGATGATAAAAGTAATAACCCTTTGTCCCTTTTGGATATCCAACAAAATAGCATAATTCTGATATTGGTTCCAACTTGTCTCCCTTGACCAGTACATAAGCGGGACAACTCTATATTCTGAGATGATTCAGACTTAGCTTACACCCAGTCTACATCTCATAGGGAGTCCTAGGTACTGACTTGGAAGGTACCAAGTTTAGAATGTATGTCGTTGTTTCCAGGGCATATCCCTAAAAAGACACTGGAAGAGTAGCATGAGACATCATGCTTTGGACTATTTCCATCAATGTCCTATTCCTTCTCTCAACTACTCCATTCTATTGGGGTGTCCTCGTCGCAGAGAGGTGGGATTCTATCACATGATGTACCATGTAGTCCTTGAATTCACTAAGGAGGTACTCTTCACCACGATCCAAATGTAAGGTCTTGATCAATTTACCTGTCTGACGCTCCACTTCAACCTTAAAACTCATTAAACTTATCAAAAGAGTCAGACTTGCGTTTCTTCAGTTAAATAAAACTAAGCCTCGCACAATCATCTGTGAAAGTGATGAAGTACTCAAAATCCCCTCTAGCTAGTGTAGACAAAGGACCACACACATCACTGTGAACAAGACTCAATATCTCCTTGGCTCTATCCGTCTTAGGGGTAAATGACATTTTGGTCATCTTTCTCATTAGGCAAGATTTACACTGAGGCCAATTTTCCAATCTCAATGAGCCCAAAGGTAACCTCTGAATTCTGGTTGATTTGATATGACGCAACCTTATATGTCAAGGATAAGAGTCATTGACATTGGTCTTCCTCTTCCTTGTTAAAGGTTCAGATTAAGCGTTATTTAATTGATTGTTAATAGGGTTTAAGAAGAATAGATTTTGATACATATGCCCAGTACATAAAATTTCTTTATCTCTACTAATAGAAATACCATAATAGAAAGATACAGAATATCCTTGATTTATTAGTTTCGCAACTGAAATCAAATTCTGTCGAAATCTAGATAGATATAAAATATCTCTTAAAACCACTATTCTATTACAATAAAAAATAAAATTCAGCTTGTTAGTGTTGTGCCCTAGAGGTAATCACTTGTACGTTGTTTATGACACATTTTATTTTAATAAAAGGCATTATTTATCTTACAATTTCTTTTGTTTATCTTTATGTAATATAACTGTTAGATAAAGTCCTCAGTACAATACTGTGTTAAGGAAATCATGATAGAGATTATGATATGAAATTCATACTACACTGTATAGTGTTAGTACTTAAATAGTCCCTAGTCGTAGTATTAATAAGATTGGACATCATTAATGCGTTAAGACTAGCATTTGTTAGACTTTCTGATTTGATCAGGCGGTGGTTCTCATATCCGTGAGTATTGAGATAGTCAAAGTTAACACATAGATGCTTGTTAATGGAACAAGTTCATTGGATGACCTAACTATGAGATAATCACATGGATAACTATTTAGTGCCAGTGATATAATCTCAATATAGAAAACGTGCAAGTATCCTTAGACTTGAGATTTTCAAGGTACTTTGTTTGCTGAGCATTGTACTTTGATTACAATCTCTGGAGCTCGATTGAGGGCTGCCTATGGGTTGAATATTGAGTACATTGTAAGGTAAATAAAAGTAGTTGAGAGGGTCAATAAAGGAGTCACCACTTCTAATAGTAGGAGTGAATCTCTCACGGTCACTTGCAGGAATTACTACTTGAGAAGTCCTTGGCTATGACATATGTGTATTGGAAACAGTTCCAATTGATACACATCTAGAGTAGTGAATTCCTGATACAAGTACTATTATATTCGGACCAGAATTAATATATATTCTGGAGGGAGTTGGCACTAATTTCGTACTCCAAACCAAATGAGATATTGTATGGTGAAATGAGTTAATTGCACTATAGTTTGTTATTAATGGATCCATGTCAAGCCACTTGACTTACTGGACTCTTGTGTGGTCATGATGTGTTGCTAGAAATCGCTCATGATATGGGAATATGGGTTTATTAATTGATGAATTAATAAACCAATCCTGATTAGAATAAATATGATTAATTCTAATTAATTATGGATTATTAATCTCAAAGACGTTTGGATTAATTCACGTTCTCTACCAATTGGTTGGGAAACCTAATGGGTCACACACAATAGAGGATTATATACACAAGATGTTATTTGATAACATAGTGAGGTTAATTGCGAGAAAGAGAAGTTATTGTTTGTCCAAATTATAATTGTGAGAACTTGATGTTTCCAATTACAATTAGGGAATTCTAATTGTTTTAGGATTTCAATTTTTCAGTGAATTTTTCAGTTTATATGATGAGATAACCGAAACCCTAGGAGGGTGATTCACACGAATATAGCAGCTGACAAAAACTCTCTTTTCTTCTCTCCTCTTTCTCTCGTTGTGCTGAAAACGAGAAGAGCCCTAGCTGCTATCTTTTTCTGCTAGCACAGGAAATTTTGGTGCTTGAGTGTTTCTCTGTGTAGATTACTGTTAGAGATAATCATACACTATGATTATAGTGGTTGGACGTTTAACTCTCGTGGTGTTTGATCAAGAGGATTGCTGGATCACGCCTCGACTTGAAGAAGGAAAACTTTGTTTTCCACACGATCAAAGAAAGGTAAAAGGCTGTTACCTTTGTTCTCTTTATATCTTGTTTTCCACACATATGCGTATCCTAGGATGGTATCTCATTTTATTCTTCCGCTACGCCATATATGATATGATGTGAGATACCCAACACAGCTTTCCCACTGCAAGGGCCCAGACTTGTGCTCTATTTCCCACATGTGGCCCATGTTCTCCCTTCTTGAGTCTTCTAATCTTTCTAAACCCCTACAAGGAGTTGCAGATGTGATCAGTGGCCCCTAAATCATCAATCCAAGTAGAAGTTGATCCAACCATTGATATAGACTTTAGATAGAAAACATTACCTGTGGGGTTTTTCTTGGCTTGAAGATCTAGACACTCCTTTTTCTAGTGTCCCTTCAGTCCATATTTGAAGCACTTGCCCTTGGGTTTGTCTTTGGACTAGGTCTTAGGTTGGGCCGCTACGTTTCCTTTCTTCTTCTTGAACTTTCTGGGTTTGGGCCTAGTACTAGAAGATGAAGCCTTAGCAATTATAACCTTAGATTGTAGCTTCATGACCTTTTCTGTCATCTGGAGTTCCTTCATCAACTCAGTTAAACTCATATTTAACTTGTTCATGTTGTAATTTAACTTGAATTGAGTAAAGGAACCCGGTAGAGATTCGAGAACTATGTCCACTTAGCTCCGGGGTCAATAACAGCCCATAAGATTTCTGCCTCCTCGAAAATAACAATCATCTTGAGCATATGCTCTCTGACTAATGCTTTCTCAGCCATCTTAGTGTTTATGATAGTTCAAAGAGCCTCCTGCTTTGCAGGCAGACTCTTATTTGCGAACATTGGGGCTAATGATTGACTTATATCATACGCAGAAGCTATGTGCTCGTGTTTTGACTGGAGCACATTAGACATGGAGGCTAACATATAGCAGCATGCCATTTTGTCAGCCTTCTTCCACGCCTTCTCAGCCTCTCGCTCTTCGGCGGTGGAACCTTCCCCTATAATAGGACAGGTTTTGTAAAGGACATACTTATACTCTTTAGCTGTGAGTATTATGTCCAGGTTCCTCTTCCAATCCACATAGTTTGATCCCGTTAGCTTATTCTCTTGGAGAATAACGGCAAATGGACTAAAAGAACTTCTCACCATTTCTGAAAAATCGAAAAAAAAAAAAGATTTAGTTTGTGAAAACAAAACAAATTTGTGCACTTTATCCTTATATCAAAACTGAAAATAATTAATTTAGCTCTTAGGGAAACTGACATAGCTTCTTAGGAAGATTAACAATTTCCTAAGTTAAGTGTATTAACCACCACAAATTAATTTCCCTTCTAGGTAATGATCTATAGGATAACTCCATCGATAGCCATTTCCTCTCATTTCCTAAGGACATACCTCGCATTATAACATCTAACGTGGGCTGGCCAATCATAGTACGTGTCCTAGGTTATTAATTACATCCCTCTATTAGATCTAGATTCTTGTGATATCCCCATCCTATATGGGTTCTCTCCCAGGATGACGCGAGGGGACCCACGATCTCTAATGAGGATCGTGATGGAAGCCGTGGGGCCGTTGGAACCCCCCTCTCACTTAGTCTTTTAAATAAGGGTTTTCTAAAAAATATCCTTTTCAAAATTTTTATTAAGTTTTCCCTGAACTCGATGATAAAATATCTAAATCCATTAAAATCTCTATGTCAAGGTTTATATCCTTTGAGAGATTTTTCCATGGACTAATTTTATTTAAGTTAAAAACTTAATGATTTCAAAAATTTTCCAATTGAAACTTTCTAGAAACTTTGGTCTCAAGTTTATTTGACAAAATAATTTTTTTTGTGCGAAATTAAAACAAAATGGCTTTCTATTTTAACTTACAAAAATATCTAAATTCAATATATTTTCTAGGTCAATGATTAAATCTTTTGAGAAAATATCTAAGGATTAAATTTTGTTGAAGTTAAAATAACCATTCAATTTGTAGAAAAATATTTTTCTTAAAAATATTCCCAAAGACTTTAGTCTTTGAGAAAACGTGCACATAGGTACTTAAAAATAAATAGCATGCTAGAAAACAGTAGACGTTTTCATGCTTTTCTATTTTTAAACCTAAGTGCTCAAATAATAAAATTAAACACATTAATTAATTAATGAATTAATGGTCTTGTTTAATCTTAAAATTCCTTACTAATATTTTTCAAGCAAAAATAGTCCATGAATATTAACTTTGCCTGGTATGGACCCCAAAACAAAAAAGAAACACTACTAGAAAAAAAGTGATTTACCAACTAACAAAATCGGTTGGTAATTAGCTAAATTCGGTTGGTAATCATGATTTACCAACCGATTACCAACCAAATGGCGTCGTATGCAAAAACCTTAGCTTGTAAATTTTCCAACCAAAATTTTTTTTGGTCGGTTGGTAATTACTAACCGCATTTCGGTTGGTACTGTAAAATCATCAGTTGGAAATTTGGCATTAAGTATGGCATTTGAGTTGACTATTTCGGTTGGTAATTACCAACCGCATTTCAGTTGGTACTGTAAAATCGTCAGTTGGAAATTTGGCATTAAGTATGGCATTTGAGTTGACTATTTCGGTTGGTAATTATCAACCGAAACTCAGTTGGTAATGTAAAATCTTTGGTTGGAAATTTGGTATTAAGTTTGGCATTTGAGTTGACTATTTCGGTTGGTAATTACCAACAAACATTTATATTACCAACCGATTGTTGCAGTTAGTAATTATCAACCGAAAATGTAGTTTGTAAATTTATAATTTTTGGTTTGTAAATTTGTATTGAATATAAGATTATAATTTACTAATTTACCAACTGAGATATGTTTCTACCAACCGATATATGTGTAGATAATTACCAACTGACTTTCGATTGGTAATTTTTTTAGTTGGTAATTTTATTTATTTACCAACTGACTTTCGGTTGGTAATTTTCCAACTATTTTAGTTATTTAAAATTTGTTGGTAATTTTTTGTTGGTAAATTACTAACCAAGTTATTCAGTTGCTAATTCTTTTTTTCCGTTGATAGTTTTCTTTATTTACCAACCAAATATTTAGTTGGTAATTTTTTAACTATTTTAGTAATTTAAAATCTGCTGGTAATTTTTTGTTGGTAAATTACCAATTAAGTTATTTGTTGGCAAATAGTTGGTTTAAAAATTACTAACTATTATTTAATATATTATCAACCGAATTATTTTCAATAGTAATTATTTTCTTTAATTTGGTAGAATTCTGCTTTATCTGAACATATAATCAAACACCTACATTTTACAAATTTATAAAATAATAAAGCCAAAACACATCCACAAACCCAACATAAACATCATCAAATCCAATACAAACATCATTCTTCCACAAACATAAACATCATCCTTCGACAAATTCAAAGCAAATACAATTCCCTCACAAAATACCACAAATCCTAACCAAACATCATCTTTAATTAAACATAAAAGATTATCATAATATGAAAATGAGATGAACTGCAGGTCCATAGTTTAACAACATTGAAGGAATATTAATACAATTAAAAAACACAGTGAAAGAATATTAATTTTTTGGTTGATTTGATCCACTTAGGTCCTTAACCTTCTGTGTTAGTAAAGAAACCTCTGCTGTTATCTGCTCATTTGTCTTCAACACTTCTTAAATCTATGTGTCAACAGCCTTTTGCACCAACACTTCTTGAATCTATGTGTCAGCCTTTTGTCTTCAACACTTCTTGAATCTATGTGTCAACTTATTTGGAGTATCAAGATGACAAAAAAAAAAAAAAAATTTGACAGAGTTTCCCATATATACTGGACGTTTCTAGGCACAAAGCCACCACAAAATCAACAACATTAAAAAAAAAAAACATTAACTGTCACAACAATTATTCAATAGGGGTAATCACTCATTACCCATGGGGAATGATCACCCATCACTCACGAGGAATGATAACCCATCACTCACGGGGATCCATTCATATAAGTTAAAAAAAGAGAAAAAAAAGATGTAGTGGGTATCCGACTAAAATAATATAGCTAACCATATAGTAAAGGAATTATTAAATTCCTTAACTCATTTCTATTCCATTTCATACTAGAAATTTAAATGGAACCAATGCAATCAGGGTCACATGAAATTTAAAGCTGCAGGAAAACCTGTTTCCAACTACTCTGTTTTGATATTTAAAGTTGCATCACACAAAACAAGTCTGCAATCAAGCTATAGAACCTTAAATATAAAAGAAGTATGGAAGTTAATAAAAGTCCAGTCTGGTTAGCCGTTATGTTTCTAGTTAAGTGTTTATGTCCACCAACTCAATAGAAAGGCAGAACTCAAAAAAATAAAATCATAGGTATTACTATTAAAATCATTTTGTCAATTAAATTGGCTAAATGAACAAGTCATGTTTGTTCATAAAAACAAACTTCAAAATAGCTCTAGCACTGCGATACAACAATGCCATAGCAGTCTTAAAAGAAAAATAACAGCCATAACATATAATACTTGTCTAGGCTTAACTAGAGCAAACTTATGCTCAGACTAATAAACTGGATATTCTAAAGTAGATGATTAGGAAGATTAGAGATATGGAAAAGTAAAGAAACTGGAGTATAACATGAAAAGTAGATACAAGTAGTGGATACAGAAAAGATGCAAAAACTGCCCAAAGCAAAACATTCTAGCTTGAAACTCAATTTTCTCTCTGAGAAGAATGAAGGTGTCAATAATTCTAGATAAAAATTTTCAACCAAATTTCTAGATTGATATCCAAATGTTTGATAAGACAAATTAATGTATAACTCTAAACCTTTCTCTTATGAGTATCCTACAAGGTCAATTGATGGTTCCTTGTCTTTGTAACTTCCAAACGGTTCATTGAGTAACCATTGGCAGAGGCAACAGCTTGCAAATACTGTGCACCCTTCTTTTGCAATCCCGAGAACAATGATATCACATGTGACATTTTAGAAAGATTGGCTACAGCAACTGTTAAGAAAATACTATCATCCAAAATGATACACATTGGTGAAACCTTTTGCTTTAACTGCAGAATGAAACTCTCTGTTTTGCGGCTTCCAATCAGAAATTACCCACTGATCTCCACTTGCAAAATAATTGTTCCTGCCATGCGATTTTAACATTTAACTTTCCTCTTCTATATCCAAATATTTGTTCTCACTAAAAAAGAGTCATTATCCAAGACCAAATTTTCCTTGTTTCCTTTTAAAAACATTCAAATTTCAATAATCATACATTGCCAACTTTGAAACATTATAAATATTCAAATTTCAATAATCATACATTACAGTTACCTAATGTAGGGAAACTTTAGGCCTCACAGCATGAGATTTTTCAAGTATCATTTCAGTGACGAATTCTAATTCTTCCAATAAGAATCAACATTTTCCCATTTGCTTCTATTTAGACAAATATGACACAGAACATAGAATACAAATCACAAAGTTATACTTTTCAATTAATATATGTAATGGAAATAATTTACGATTTCAAATACAACACAAATGGAATTTTGGGGCCAAGAAAATAGTTAAAGAACAAAACAAAAACATTAATCAAGAAAGAAGCAAAAGCGAAGATATACAACTACCCAACTGTACAATAGAAAGGAAAATCGAAAAAAGTACCCTTTGAATTACCATTCTACCTCCATCAATAAGGAGAGAAGTATCACAAAGGGCAAAATAAAGGTCCCTTTTTGTGAGGTTGGAGTAGACTTTAGGATTCTGCGATCTTGAGATGATATCTTGAAGATCGGACGGCAAAAATCTTTCCCAAATTGTATCGGAATCAGTCACGAGAATCGGCGGGGAGGGGGATGCTTGGGGGTGGCTGGCCGCGGGGGTAGGATCTCGCTGGGGAGGGGGCGGAGGCGATAGGGGGCTCGCTGTGTGGGGGAAAGGGAGAAGGTGGGGGCGGGGCGGGGGTTGGTAAAAGGGGAGAGGGGGGCTCGCTGGGTGGGGGAAAGGGAGAAGGGGGCAGGGGAGGAGGGGGCGGCGGGCGTGGCTGGCCGCAGGGATGGCTGGGTGCTGGTGGCTGTCACGGGGGAGGGGGCTTGCTAGGTGGGGGGAAGGGAGAAGGGGGCGGGGGGGAGCGCGGCGGGGGTGGCTGGCCGCTGGGATGGCTGGGTGCTGGTGTGGCTGGCCACGGGGGAAGGGGAAGTCGGGACAGGAGAAGAGGGTGAGGACGGGGGGGGGAGGGGGCGCGATGGGGAGGGAAGTTGAGACAGGGGTGCTTGCGGGGGAAGGGGAAGTCGGGACAGGGGTGTCTGCGGGGAAGGGGAAGTCGGGACGAGAGAAGGGGGCAGGGGAGGGGGCGCGGTGAGGGAGGGGAAGTCGAGACAGGGGGCTGGCTTAGATCTGGGGGAAGGGGAAGTCGGGACTGGGGGCTCCGGGGGAGGGATGGGGAACACCAGCTTGGGGGTGGGCGAGAGGGTAGGAGGAGGAGGGAGTGGGAAGAAGAAGAAATTGGGAATTTTGATCCGGTGGAGGTGATTTTTTCTAAGTGTTTGAGTAGATTATCCCTAAAAAAATTGGAAAAAAATAAAAAAGTTTCGTGGCAAATTTGTAATAATCTATCACAAATTTGTCTAGGATTAGTAATAATTTTGTGATTTCGTGGTAAATTCGTGGCAAATAAAACAAAAATTTGCCAGGAATTAATAACTACGGATTAGTTACGGAACACACATTAAAAATTTGTATATTTATATTTAATATAAAACTATATTATTCAATATAAAAAATATTTTGTATATTTATATAGTTTTAAAATTTTATATACTATCAATTATATTATCTTTTTTATTAAATAATTTATACATATATATAAATTCATACATAATATAACCCACACACACATACACAATTATAATCATTAATATACATGAATAAACACACACACACAACACACACACACACACACACACACTATACATATTGAAGTACATATACACACACATATACACACTACACACACACACACACACACACATATTTATATGAATATATATATACATATAAATATATGAATATATACACACACATATATATATGAATATACACAAATATATATGAATATATATATATATATATATATATATACACACACATATTCATATACATATATAAATATACACATATACATATATATTTATGAATATATATATATATACACACATATTCATATACATATATAAATATATATCTTCATTAAATAATACATATACATATATAAATACATATACACACATAATTAATACCTATCTTCATAAAAGTAACTCAAGCATATAGTTAAACATAACAATGTTTAATGATAATAATAAAGTATATTTAGATTAATGTAATTTAATTAATGTATATTTAGACTAATGTAATTTAATAAAGTATATGTATATTAATGTAATTTAAACATAACAATGTATAATGATAATAATAAAACATATAGTTAAAAAATATTTATTATGTAATTTAATTGAAAATATTTATTAAATATAATTAGATATAATTATCTAAATGAACTAAGTTACAAAATATATGAATCAAATAATATTTTTGAAAACTTGTGGTCCTAAGGGTTTCTTTTGAAAACTTTAAGGACTTAGATATAATTATCTAAACGAACTAAGTTAAAAAATATAAAGATTGAAATAATTATTTTAAAAGTTTATTTATTTATTTTTACACTTTGGCTCATTATTTTTCAAAAGATATTTAAAATAAGTTGTGTTTAAAAAAATTTATGGTCGTAAGGGTTTCTTTTAGAAACTTTAGGGACTTAAATATAACTATCCAAGTGAACAAAGTTAAAAAATATAGGAATTCAAGTAATGACTAAATGCATTAATAATTAACTAATATATGACCTTAAGTCTCAATATACATTCATATATAACTTGAAAATATATAAATTTTATCTATAATAATTACAATTTATATATGTGCATGTATACGAAAGGTAAAATGTGATATAGTAATTAAAAGTATGGGATAAAAATAGTAACTTTACAAAGCATTTCTACTTTTTATACTAGAAACTTGTTAGTTTTATAATATTTTTTGTATATGATATAAATTTAAAAGTTTATCAATTTGAATATAAAATAAAAGAATCAAATTTACGAATATATTGACAATTTATATGCATTAATAAATATAATTCTTATTTAATTTTGTATGATTTACAGTAATTACTATTTATATATGTGCATGTATATAGAAAAGTATAAATATGATAGAAACACATCCTACATATATACATGATGCCTACATATTTATATTGTCATACAAATAAAAGTAATAACTTTTACATTATGATAAAAAGAATAACAATTATATCTGTTAATAAAATTATGTGTACATATGTAATATTACTTTTTGATTGTTAAATTTAATACACTTAATTGATAAACTGTTTAATGTCTATTTAGTTATGAATATTTACATAATTAAAAAATTTTGAACTGAGTCTTCTAAATTCAAAATTATTTATTATATTAAAAAAATTTATAACTAAGAAATTCTATAACTAAAGGCATGAAAAAATTGCTTATTTTTATTATTAATTCAAAAATAAAATTTATATCATTTAGCAATATATGTACAAAATAATTATATACTCTGATAAATAGAAGCAAATTAAAAATGAATTTACAAAAAAATCAATACTTAATTTATAATTTACAAAAAATATTGTGATTATCTAAAGTAGAAGGAAAGGAATAAACTATCCACCTAGATACAAGTTTAAAAACCAAGTATTTTTTACTCATGCCTTTCAAGACCTTTAGTGCTTAAAAATATAATATTTAGAATATTAGATAAATAAGAATAAATAAAATACACACACATACACTTATTATCATATATATAAATACTTTAAAATCAATTATTTTATACACACACATACATTTATTATATATGTATATTATTTTTTACATACTAATTATATGTAGTCATATGTTGTGTGTGTGAGAGAGAGAGAGAGAGAGAGAGAGAGAGAGAGAGAGAGAGAGAGAGAGACACACACACACATACACACACACTTTTTGGGATAAAATCAAAAAGAAAAAAAATAAAATTACTGGAACAGTTATCAAGTGTAATAATACATAATACGTATATATATACACACATATAATATATATATTAATATATATATTATACATATATATATACACATATATATTATACATTTTGATACTTTAATATATATTAAATTAAAGTATTTTACTACTTTATTTTTTTTTTCTTTAGTATCTTCTTTATTGGTTCTATCCACTTTATTCTGAGGAATTCCCATCCCTAGTTGAGAGAGAGAAGGGTGATTGGTGAATGGGACGGGTTTGAGCAAGAGAGAGTGAGAATAGAGGAATTTCGTTGGTATTGGGGGCATGAGGGAATGATTAAGTGAAAACTTGTGGTCTTAAGGGTTTCTTTTGAAAACTTTAGGGACTTAGATATAATTATCTAAATGAACTAAATTAAAACAATATAAAGATTGAAATAATTATTTTTAAAGTTTATTTATTTATTTATTTTTACACTTGACTCGTTATTTTTTAGAAGATATTTAAAATAGGTTGTGCTTAAAAAAATTTATGGTCGTAAGGGTTTCTTTTTTAGAAACTTTAGGGACTTAAATATCATTATCCAAATGAAAAGTTAAAAAATATAGGAATTCAAATAATGACTAAATGCATTAATAATTAACTAATATATGACCTTAAGTCTCAATATATATTCACATATAACTTGAAAATTTATAAATTTTATCTATAATAATTATAATTTATATATGTGCATGTATACAAAAAGACAAAATGTGATATAGTAATTAAAAGTATGAGATAAAAATAGTAACTTCACTAAGTATTTCTATTTTTTATACTGAAAACTTTTTATTTTTATAATATTTGTTGTATATGATATAAATTTAAAAGTTTATCAATTTGAATATAAAATAAAAGAATCAAATTTACGAATATATTGACAATTTATTTGCATTAATAAAGATAATTCTTATTTAATTATGTATGATTTACAATAATTACTATTTATATATATGCATGTATATAGAAAAAATATAAATATGATGGAAACACATCCTACACATATACATGACGCCTACGTATTTATATTGTCATACAAATAAAAGTGATAACTTTTACATTATGATAAAAAGAATAACAATTATATCTATTAATAAAATTATGTGTACAAATATAATATAATTTTTTGATTGTTAAATTTAAAACACCTAATTGATAAATTGTTTAAGGTCTATTTAGTTATGAATATTTACATAATTAAAAAATTATGAACTGAGTCTTCTAAATTCAAAAGTATTTATTATATTAAAAAAATTTATAACTAAGAAATTTGTTGTATAACTAAAGGCATGAAAAAATTGCTTACTTTTTTTTTATTAATTCAAAAATAAAATTTATATCATTTAGGAATATATGTACAGAATAATTATATACTCTGAAAAATAGAAGCAAATTAAAAATTAAAATTAAAAAAAATAAAAGTGATAAAAAATTTTACTTTATTTATTTATTTAAATCAAATTTTACAAGTTTTAAAAGTGTATTTCATATAATTGTAATATTTTGCAAGAAGTAAATAAATATAATATGTGCTGCCAATTTAAATAAGCAATGACATAGTGGTTGGAACACTACGCCTACACAATGGAGACGCAGGTGCGACTCCTGGTGTCCGCAAGAAGGCTGGATTTTCCAGCGTGGCGCCACGTGTGCAGCGATGTGGCGCCACGTGGTTAACCAATTTCCACGTGGCATATTTTGAATTTTTTAAAAAAATTAAAATTAAAATATCAACTGAATATATTACCAACTGATACATTTCGATTAGTAATCGATCCGTAAAATTTTTAAATTAAAATACCAACCGATTACCAACTAATTAGGTTTACCAATTGAAACATTTCTGTTAGTAGTCGGTCGGTAAAATTTTTAAATTAAAATATTAACCAATTACCAACTGAATATAGTACCAACTGATACATTTCGGTTAGTAATTGATTGATAAAATTTTTAAATTAAATTACCAACAAAAATACTAATAGATTACCAATTGAATATATTACCAACTGATACATTTTGGTTAATAATCGATTGGTAAACTTTTAAAATTAAAATTCCAACTTATTACCAACTGAATATATTACTAACCGATATATTTCAGTTATTAATCAGTCGGTAAAATTTTTAAATTAAAATACCAACCGATTACCAACTAAATATATTACCAACCGATACAGTTCGGTTAGTAATCGGTTGGTAAAATTTTTAAATTAAAATATTAACCGATTACCAATTGAATATATTACCAACCGATTGTTATCGGTTGGTAATCAGTTGGTAAATATTTTCCCGCCAAATTACCAACTGATAACCAACTGAATATATTTTCAACCGATATATTTCGGTTGGTAACCAGTTGGTAAAATTTTTTCCATTAAATTACCAACCAATTACGAACTGATAATGTACCGACCGAGTGTTATCAGTTGGTATTCGGTTGGTATATATTTTCCCGCCAAATTATCAATTGATTACTAAATAACTATTTACCAACCGATTATGTTTGTTGGTAAGTGGTTGGAAAAGTTTTAAATTTTCTCAATTTTCATTTCGGTTGGTAATCGGTCGGTAATCGGTTGGTAAGTACCTACCGACGTGGTCAGTTGGTAATAGTTAGTTGGTATATTGCATTTTTCTAGTAGTGAAAATGCAAGAAAATTACAAGAAAAAATAAAAAAATTCTCCTTGGTCCATTGCACTCACTGCACTAGATCGAGCACCCATCTGCAGTGCGGTCCACTGTACCCACCGCACAGAACCAAACCTTGCGAGTGACCAGCGTGCAGATCGGACCCAGACCCAAGCCGGCGTTGGTTTGGGCGGCCTTAGCTGGGGCCGGTTCTGGTTTGACTGGGCCTTCTTCCTGCAGATTTTTCTACGATTTTTTTCTGCAGCTTTCTTTCTGTTTTTTTGCAACTTTCTTCCTCTATTGGCTCTCCGATTTCAGTCCAAATATAATGAAATCAACAAAAACCAACAATCGCCTATACCCATTAACATTGAGCTTACACGATTTGCTAAGGAAAAACCTGATTACATCTCACCTATACCTCCATCAGAGAGGTTTAACAGAGAATCTATCCATACAAAAAACAGTGAAGGATCACAGTTTAATCACACATATGTGTCCAGTTTTATTCAACTAGATGCATGCTTCCTATATTTGCACAAAACCTTCATGCTCTAATACTAATTGAAGGTTCAAAGTGGGAAATCAAAGCACGTAGTGGAAGGAAAAAACTGAAAAACGAAGAACAAGAAACTCCTAGGCTATAGCCAGCGCCGGTCACAGCCTGGGGGGGCTCTGAGGGAAAATTTTTTTTATCTCTTTTCCTCGTTCTCAGAATTGGCTAGACCGGAATGTGTGGGACTGGGATAAGTGCGCTGGTGAAAATCTCTGGTGCAATTCCTGCAAGCCTCCTACTCCGTATGTGCATGTATATGAATGCCAATTTCTCGATCTTCCAGTATATTGTCTGCCTAATCCCGTTTGGTGAACAACTTACAGGGCTAAGGAATTTTTAGAGAGAGAAGAGGGGCTGTCACGTTTTCTTCCACCAGAGAAGAAGTAGTGAAAAAACCAACGTTCTTTTTGTTGGGATTCGTGGACTCCTAAACGCGGAAAACATCTACGAATCCCTCCCGAGGACCCAAGTAAACGATTAAGAAGATCTAAGCTTTAAGAGTTACCTCTGGTTGCTGCAATCGAAATCCTTCGATTCTGGTTGCGCTGTTGTACGTTCGACCCGAACAATCACCAGACGCTGCAGTATACGAACGTCCTCTACGGATACACACCGCGAACTCACTCGATACCCGGGGAGTGTTAGCGCCTAGGGTTTGAGAGGTTTTTTTTCCTCTGGTAGAGAATGGCACGAATGTTCTCAACCGAAAAATTGGACTATGGAAAGACGGCTAGGGTTTTCTTAAAAAAACCCTCGAACCTCTTAGAGTCCAACCCTAATCATATCTTATCATATTCTAATTTAAATTCAAATTAAATTAAAACTGATATGATAAGATTCTGCCATTATCTCGGTAATTTAACTAATTATTTTACCGAGTCAGATTCTTATAATCTGGATATCATCCAGATTCATCGAACCTGGTCACCAGAAAAATAACCTAACAAGTTCGCTTATTGTGTGACCCTATAGGTTCATTTAACACCGCGGCGATGCCTAAATCGTATTTAAATGGCTCACAAGTTATAAGCGGTTTCTAGCAAAACATTATAACTATCCAGGTTAAATGAAGATCGGTGATCTCTTTGAACCAAACCATAATTTTATATTTAGTCCCTTTGTCACACGATATCCAGATTAAGCATAAGGCACGGAGCATGTCATCCTTATTAAGCTTAATCAATTATTTCTTGATTTCATAGTAGACTGTTCAAACAAATAATATCAATATCTTAGATTGATATATTTGAGCACGGCCATGCATTTTTTTTAACAGTCTAACTCATCAAGGGGCCCATGGATATCTCTCCCATAATTGAGAGGGACAAATTCCTTCACAATCAATCATATTCCTCTCCTTGATTTATTTTATATCCAACAGTAGTCTAATTTATTATCTGGTTAAAGACAACTTTAGACAATGTCAAAATATAGAATTTATCAAGTAAGAAACTATGATGAATTTAGGTCGAAGGACTTTCAATATTATTATGGCTAGAAAGTACTTATGACATATTCCATGAAGTACTCTCACAGTGGGTCATGTCCAATACAATGTTCTCTAACATTTATTTATGTTTTGACTCGATATCACAAATATCCATGGCCAGTAAAACATAGCCATCAAGTCACAAACATACTAATCTTAATTTATTATTATTCCAATAATAATAATCGATCAGGGACAGCTTTAGAATAGTCATTGTATTCATTGTAGGGTTTTACTATCAAGTCACGTACTTGATGACCAACAAAACAAAACTCACTATTCATGGAAAGGAAAGCCTCATATTATTATATAAAACATAATGACAATTGTATAAGTACAAATTGACTCTAGGGCATATCCCCAACACTTTTTAGACACAGAGAAGAGGTAGTCCAAGAACAACGTCCTTTTCTATTCTCCTGTTTAACCTAAATAAAACCCTATGTTAAATTGGATTGGCCCATTGGACTCTTAGTTTAGCCTTTTGGACTAAATTAATTATTCTAATTAGAATCAAATAAATGCCCCCATTAATAATTAATTTTCCAGCCGAAATAAACTAGTCTAATTAACAAGCCTATATTAGTTTAATTCCAAGTCACTTTTTAATTATTCAAACTGGGCCAAAGCCCTGAACAATTAATTAACCCACTAAACTAATTTAATTAATTCTCTCTCTCCTTGAACCTTTATTTTATTCTAGCCCAATAATTAAATCAGACTACTTAAATAAAATAAATTTCATTTAATTTAATTTAAGACCAATTCCTTAGCCTGTATATAATTAGGACTCACGGTCTATACTGGGGACCAAAAGATATACCGCCTTGGCTATTAAAATGACAAAAATATCCTTATTATATAAATAGTTATATTTTGCATTTTAAATATTTTTTAATATCACCATAAGAAAATATTGACCCCAAGGATAATGTTGCGTTAGCAAAGTCTCCGACCTACAGGTGTAATGACTAAAATACCCCTCTATACATCAACGTACATTTAGAGAGGAAAAAATATACTAACACCTCTCTAAATGATATCTACCATTCTTAGGCTTCTAGTCCAATGATCCACGACTTCTTGGATTGTTTTTGCTTTCCAAGGGAGCTACCCTAAAGCAAACATCCAAGTCATATTTCCCATGGCTCTAGATATTTAGATCATTCAGACAACCACAAGGGGCGATATAGTATAGAAACTATCTTGTACAAGTCTATCTTAACTAACTAGTCACACATACCCAACATGCAAGTATATTGGTCCTACGATAGAATCTCAACTATAACATATCAAAGTACATGCTTCCAGCTTTGTTAGACCATCGACTTATACTCAAGTCGTAGAGTACTAGTCCACACTGTAGCAGTAGTAGTCTAGGTTTCTACCATATAGTACTTTAAGAAACCACTACTACAGGTCCTGTTCTACGCATTTGAAATACACTTATGTCCTGAAGTTAGTGGACTACTCACTGGCTAAAGGTAAGTCATTCCCTATTTGGAATTCATAACATAATAACCTAGACATGATGAGATTCACATTGTCATCAATCGATTAGGAATGAACGTTTATGTGTTAAGTAACCTGTGATCCATATTTTATTGTGAAAGACCACCATTCACATGGACCATTTACTTAAACATAATGGGTCTTTTCCAAACGTAATTGTGCACAAATAAAAATATAAATTCACAAACAATTTCTGAAAATAAATTCTTTTATTAAAACATTCAATTAGAAACCTAGTCTAAGAGGGCATATTTCCCAACAACAACATGATGTAATCAAAAGTAGTTGAAAGAGTTAATAAAAGATTCGTCACTCCTAACAGTAGGGTTGAATATCTCAAGGCCACTTTAGGAATCATTATTCAAGAAGTCCTTGACCAAGGCAACTATATGTTGAAAATAGTTCCAATTGATACACATGTTGAGTAATGGATTCTAGGAACAAGTATTAAAATATTCGTGTTAGAATTAATTAATATTCTAGATGGAGTTGTCACTAATTTCATACTCTAATCTGAATAAGATATTGTATGGTGAAAGGAGTTTATTGTCCTGACATTGTGCTATTGAAAGGTTCATGTCAGGCCACTTGACTTTTTGGACGTTTGGGTGATCATGATACATTGCTAAATGCCACTCTTGATTTGCTAATTTCGGTCAGAATTAATTAAAGAATTAATAAATTAATCTTAATTAGAATTAATAAGTTAATTCTAATTATTGAATATTATTAATTCTATAGTGATTAGAATTAATTCATATTACCTACCAATCGACAAGAAAGCCAAATAGGTTACACACAATACCGAATTAGTACTCAAAATATTATTTGATAATATTATAGGGTTAATTTGTAAGAAGAAATAACTTTATGGGGTGAGTTATAAGTAGTTATAACTCTTAGGGCCAAATTGTAATTAGAAAGACCTTGTGGGCTCAATAGTAATTTGGAAATCTCAAGGCCATAATGAAAGGACAAGAAAAGGTCAGTTATTATTTTGATTTCTAAAATGTTTAGGAAGCAAACAAAAGGATTTGCTTCTATAGATATGTGTGTGTGTGTGTGTGGTTTTTGGTGCCGAAAAGAGTGCGAGGTTTTGGAAACACACTGTAGCTTTTCTTCTTCCTTTTCACGAGAAAGCACTTGGGTTTTCTATTCTTCTTTTCCGAAAAGAAGTCTTTCTCTTCTCCAGTTAAATTAATCATATAGCCACCAAACATTATTCTACTAGCATAGATTTTGGTGGTTCTTGAGTACGTTCTTCATGTGGATTAATATTAGAGAAATTTATATCCTTAAAACTTGGTGGCTCGATTGGATCGACTTTTGAAGGAGATTCACGTGGAAGAAAATTTTTAAAAGTTGCGTTTTTAAGGTAATTAATTTTTTCCCTTCTCCTAACCTGTTTAATTATATACGAGCTATTCTTTGAGTGGATTTTTTTTTTATTTTTCCGCTACGTGTAAATTAGTTTGTATGATTGAAATCCAACACATGGGTCTTGGATATGGGTTTTAGGTTTAAATAGTGAAATTGGGTTGAGTAGTCAAAATTAGTCTCGTTACAAAATTTGACCAAGTTTTTTTAATTATCAAACAAAGCTAATTTTTTAATTAAAATTAAATTTGTTCAAGAGGACATTTTTCAAAAAAGGGAAATTCATTGTTATAAAATTATTTGAGATATAAAACAATAATTAATTTTGACTAAATTATCTACTACAAATAATACACACATATATAATGCAACAATTAATTATGATTAAATCACTTACTAAAAATCATACAAATAATTACCTTGATGCATTTATTTTCTCTAAGAGAATACAAATAAGGAATATATGAAATAACCAAATATAATGTATTTAATTTATGAAGCAAGATTAATTTGATAAAGTATTTAATTCCCTAGTACTCAATTTAGTAGGGTATTCCAGCAGAGACTTCCAACATTCTACCCAAACTCAAGTTCACTAATCCAGGTGACAAGAAAATATATGAAAGAATAAAAAAAAAAAAAAACTTAGGTTTGCAAATTGAAAATTTTGGATCTTAATATTGTTGAAAAGTTAGGTCTTAGAGATCCAATAATGACTTACTTATCAAAAGCTCTGTATTGGAAAGACTGGTAGAAGTGCAAGAAGCTACCTACAAGAATCCTTTACTCGTGTTCTTTAGCACCTAAAGATTCAATCCTTCTGTAAACAAATTCAATTCAAAATGATGGGTGAAGTTTTCAAACTCATTATAGTTGAATTCTCACTACTTTGCAACTTGTGTATACAAGATTAAGGATTATGTAAAGGTCATCTTAATTTCAAAATGCCCACTGGACTATCTTACCTCTTATACATAGGATTATGTGTTTTGGGATATAACTCTAAGACCAAGGTGGGTGCATTAAGAATCAAAGTTCCGACAACAAAGCGAAGAACTGTAGCAGAAAGTGTGATATATAAATTATTGGAACATTTTATATTTGGGAAAATGGAATCTATTGAGAAGATGACCAAAGTTGAGTCATATTTATTATACTGCATGATTAAGAGATAGAAAATTAATACAGAGAATTATCTACTTATTGTGTTATTCGAGTGGCAAAGTATCGCCACAACATATCTTTACACAAGACCTTTTACCACTGTCTTGGCTTAGATCTTGGGGTTACTAGATGAATCAAAATTGTCTAATCCAGTGTTAATGGCACATTGATAACGTATAAAACATGATTGAGGGCAATTTTAATGTGATTGATAGAGTCTACAGTGACAATTTTTTTTAATCTTAATAAAAATTTTATCCAACATTAAATTCTTGCCATTTGAGAGAATTTGGAGATAGCTTCTTTTGGAGTTGTCACAAAGCTCTCTCAAGTCATGATGGTTTTGTGATGGAACCATTGCTAAGTTCTCGTAAATTTCCAGAACTTAGCAACAACTTAATTTATTAGTTTATCTAAGATGTAATTATTCCATCACCAATTTGTCATAAGTAGTGATGACTTTGTGAAGGTTTTAGTTTTTTAATTTTGATAACAATTTTAGCCATTGCTAAATTGTCGCTATTTGCGACATTTTAGTGACGACGTCTACCAAAGCTATTGCAAAGCCCTTGTAAATAGTGATTGTTTTATGACATTGCCATCGGTAAGTTATCACAATTTGCATTATTTTTCTAGGTTCTAATTTAAGAATTGTCAAAAAGCCATTGAAATTTCGAAGTGGTCTTGTGACAACTTATCTATAAGCTATTGCAAAGCTATCTCCAATTTGAAATAGCTTTTTTCCTAGGCGTTACAATGCTACAGCCAATTTTAAGCATTTTTCATTTTTTTTTTGCCAATAACCATTTAAATATTGAACCTATAACATTGTTTAACGTGTAGAAATCTAACAATGTAAATTAAATTTTTATATAATTCCAAAATCAATAATAAATTACAACAAATATGAATAACAAAGTATAACTATAATAATCTAAACATGGATACATACATAAGTAAAGTATCGTATTAAGTAAATAATACAAAGAACATAATCATGCAGGTAAATGAGTAGTGGCACTAACAGAAGGAGGAGGGAGAAGCTCAATAAACCCAGCACTAGGACCTTAGTGATGATAATAGAATATTATCGTTGACGTCGTCTTCATCATCATCAAATACTATTGGTAACTCTGGTGTAGTCACCCCATATTCTCAGACATAGCTACCATCTAAGAAGTGATGCCCATATATCTCACCTTAACCCTCCTCCTAATTCTCTCCATAGGAAACCTGTTCCTATCCTCTTAACTTCTCGATCAGTTGTCAACCTCCTAAATCCTCTACTGAACCCTTGTCTCAACTATTTGATTAATATCAACTGGTGTAGAAGAGAGGATTCTGGCAGTTGAGATTGATGCGTCTACTCCCTAAATCAAGTGGCCTCTGATCCCATCCCATAAACATGACCCCTGTTGAATCCACCAGCTATCTCAATGAAAATGGCCTTGTCATTTGGTATGTTAGAGAAATTGACGGAGTTGCTAGATTCCCTCTAAGAATAACACTCCTTGGTGGCATTTGCATCCTCCTAAAATAAAATATGAGTTTATAAAAATTAGAAGAATAATAATAATAAGCAATATAAGAATAAATTATCATTACCAAGATTTTTTGCAGACACTTACCCACGAACTGGCCCATCTTTCCTAGGTCTAGAACATTTGTAGTCCCCTAAACATCTCCAAATAGCTGAAAGAGTCCCCCTAATCCCTCATCTACAATTAAATTGACAAAAGAAAATATTATTTCAAATAAAGTAAAGAAGACTGAAACAAAGACAATTATATAAAATTTGAAGCAATCGTATTTACCATGTGCTCCTCATATTCCATAAAGGAGATTGACTCTCTTGTGTGAGTGATGCCACCATGAGACCAATTTCTGTTAGTAGACTACACAATCCGCTAATATCTGAAGGCCTGCCAAATTGGCTCATCGTAATCCAATTGCATGAATCGATCCAAGTGTGACATAAATTAACGAGTATGGCCTTCTGAGTCCTCAATAAAGTGTTGAAAAGCCTCATTAAGTACTTCTCCTCCTAAATTCTCCGTATAATTTAGATCAGGAATGTATACGAAAACTACTTTATATACTTGAGTCATCCTCTAATATGTATATTGTTCTTCATCCACATCCATAGTGCTATCCGTATTCTAGTAACTTCATTTGTATCCATAATTAATACTTCTTCTTGGATACCCAACAAAAAAGAAATGACAAACTATTTTTAACAAAACACACACACACACACACACACACACACACACACACACACACACACACACACACACATATATATATATATTAAACTTAATATTTATATAAAACACTTATTACATTTATTTTAACAACATATAAGGACTTCATTCTGCTTTAACCATTTTCGTAATAGAGTTGAACTATATTCACAAAAAAAATAGGAAATGACAAACAGTTTTTCATTCATCTGCACATGACACAATTAGCCTTCACAATGGAAGAAACAATGATTGGTTCAAATCTTAATCTCATAACTAATGTACACTACTTCATCTCCAACTAAGTAGAACCACATAATCTTAAGAAACAGGAAAACAAAAAAAGCATCAAGGAAGAAAATTGTTCTTGAGGTGCAAATGATCAAGGCATACTTGAAAGTTCTCAAACTCCATTATATGTAAAATATCCTTAACAATTAAATCAAAGATTAGCCAAAACTCTAACAGAGAATTCTACAAGAATAGTCAACCTATTTGGCAATATCTAATCAAACAAAATATTCATTGTACAACTTTTCACAATATAAACAAATTATGGATTAACTGGCTTTTGTAGGTTAGTGTAGTATAATGATTGAAAAACTAATCAACTTGGTTTTCAGGATAATACCATATCTTAGGCCCCAAAAAATTCAATGCATTTATTGGCTCAGATAAAACAAACTTCACTCAATAAGTACTTATATACTGTAATGGTGTTAAGAACATGGACAACCTTATGCTGCCTATAGTGTGCTTCATTGTTTCCCAAAAATCTCTTAATGAACAAATCAGTCAGGCACCAACAAGACCATCCAACAACCAATCTGAAACAAACAATCACCTAACAAATTAGAACATAAAAAACTACACTTTTGGGATAAGTGATTTACAGTATACCGTCGTTGGAGGTGTTGGGAGTGATATACACACTAAACCATTATCTTGAAAGGGCATAAGTAATTTAATCCTATCGTTGTGTCTCTTATCTGTGCAATAGTTCGAATCCTATTGGCAAAAAATCGCAAGAGTGATAGAAAAAAGGAAGATAAGATTTACAAATTAATTGCTATTAAAAAATATGGAAACATGTGAGTTCAAATTAAACCTAGAGAAAGCTTGAAATAATGCAGTGACTCTAGGATCCTATACAACTAGACATGGTTAAAAAATATCTAGCAAGTGTAGAAGTTTTGAGAGCTTTTATATGTTCTTCCATCAATAGAAAATCCCACACTCCCACCAAAAAATGAAAATACAAATAAAAAATCATCGTTAGACAACCCAAAAAAGAAGATAAAAAAAGAGGATCCCTTGGAAATTTTTTGTTAATAGTTTTCTACGAGTGGAGAATTAGTGCAACAATCATGGTTGTTATATAGGAAAATTGAAAAGATCTGAGACCATTTTTCTTTGTTTTACATCCTTGGGAATTCAGATTTTAAATTCACTAAAGATTTATAACTTGCCACCAACAAAAAGAATCACCAAGTCCTAAGGAATTTTTCCCTATTATGTTATAACTATACCATCCTTGGTAAAAGAGACTGAAAGAGTGTATGCTACTCCACAGGACAATGTATCATGGATGGAATAATGCCAAATAATAGGAGGCAGAAGTTGAATTATTGCTGGTTGGACTCTATAATAATGCTATTGGGAAATATACTAAAAGAGAGCAATAAACCAAACTCCACACAAATTACAAATTATCCCAAGATCAAACGTATTTCCCAAAAGCCAATTAAAAATAGAAATAAACCAAAGACACCAAATAATATCGCTACAGTGAGTAAAAGAAAGTACAAAAATAATTAACAAGAGACACTAAGATTTTTAATATGGAAAACTGATGGAAAAAGTCACGGGACGTAATCTAGTAAAAACTTCCACAATCAACAATAATAGGCAACACAAAATCTTCTCTAGATAAAACTAGAGGCACACCAATAATATACCAACATCTTCTCCTAAAACTACTACTAAACATTATTTAAGTTTGAAATGTTACCAAAATCAAAATCTAAATCGATAGATGAATAGTTCTTGTTAAGAGAATTACGTAGCACCAAATTTCATCTCAATCGGACTTAGAATTACCATCCAAATTGAGGCTCAAGCTCAAAAGAAATAATAATGGCTTTCTGCGACATTGCCCTCTGTTCTTCGCACTTTCTGTTGTCTCTCAATGATACCAATCACGCTGATTGTGGCTTTCTTTCCTTTTTTTTAAAATTTTTTTTACGTTTATTTGTGGGCCTTGTTTTGTGATTTAGTGTCCAACCACATGGGTTTGATGTTTTTGGTCCAACAATATCCCCCTCTAGCTCATTTTGGGGCACAATCAAGCCTGCTTCCTGTTTGTAAAATAAGAATTTCTCCCTAGGTAACTTAGTCAACATATCAGAACTATTATCATCTGTGTGAACCTTATCAAGCGTTAATAGCTTGAAATCTAAAACTTCTCTAATTAAGTGATATATCACATCAATGTGTTTGGATCGAGAGTGAAACATAGAATTCTTACACAGATGTATAGCACTCTAACTGTTGCAAGAAAGATTATTCTTCTCTTGTTCCTAAAGAAATCTTTGCAACCAAAAGCAACTCTTTACAAGCTTCGCTAATTGCAATATTTTGCCTTTGTATTAGAAATAGCAATGCATTTTTGCAACTTTGTTTGCTGCGATATTGCTCACCCTGCAAAAGTCATCAAATACCCAATTGTAGATATTATCTTGTCAAAATTACCTCTTATATCTTAATCATAATATCCATCAAGCATAATCTTGCCATTTCCAAAACACAAACATAAATTGGAAGTTCCCTTGAGATACCAGAGAATCCATTTGACAGCATTCCAATGCTTTCTACTAGGATTACAGAGATATCAACTAACCACTCTAACTGCATGAGCTATATCTGGCTTGGTGCAAACTATGACATACGTTAGACTACCATCTACTGAAGAATAAGGAATCTTCTTTGTATCTTCTTCCTCTTTCTCACTTTTCAAATACTACTTAATATTTAGCTTAAAATGACTCAGAAGTAGAGTAGAAATTCCTTAGCATTGCTCATGCTAAACCTATCAAGTACTTTCTCAATATATTTTTCTTAGATAACCAAAGATTTCTATTTTGCCTATCTCGAGTGATTTTTATCCCTAAAATATATCTAGCCGGACCAAAATCTTTTATTGCAAAATATTTGCCTAACTCATTTTTTAACCTATTGATCTTCATAGCATCGTAGCCAATGATCAACATGACATCCACATACAGCAAGAGGATAATAAAATTGCCATCAGAAAATTTCTTCACATAGACACAATGATCTGATGTAGTCTTGTGATATTTTTTATCTATAATGAAGGAGTCAAACTTCTTATACCACTATCTCAGTACCTATTTCAATCTATATAGACTTTTCTTAAGACGACATACTAAATTCTTATTACCATTTTCTTTGAACCCCTCTGGCCACTCCATATAGATTTCCTCCTCTAAATTGCCATATAGGAAGGTTATCCTCACATTAGGTTGCTCAATCTCAAGATTCAAGTTGGCAGAAATACTAAGAACAATTTGAATATATGTCATCTTTACTAGTGGAGAAAAAATTTCTTCAAAATCTATACCTTTCTTCTGACATCTCTTTGTAGCCATTCTTCCTTTTTCTCATTCTTCAAAGCCTCACTATAAGACTCTAACTCTCCTCTTTCAGTGAACAATACATATTTATTAGGATTATATCTTGTAGAAGGTATTTTTTCCTTGATGGATCTTCTAGGTTCACTTGTGGTGCTTCTTGTTCAATCTCACTAGCATTATTATTATCATCCATACCGTGCTCTATCTCGCTCCCTCTTGATTTGAATCATCTGTTTCTAGAACTGGCTTTTCAAAATTAGCTGATACAGGAATTGAATTTGAACTAAAAGGAATATCATCAGAGTATTTTGGTTTTAGCTTAGGCTTATCATGTTTCTCAATGTCTTCAATGGTTTGATCTTCAAGAAAAACATCTTTACTTTTGTTATTTTCTTTTCCACTGAATCATATAATCTGTAACTAAACAATACATGTACATGTCCCAAGAAAATGCACTGTTTTAATTTTACATCAACTTTTGATCTCTCATATTTGGGTATATGAACAAAATCATGACAATAAAAAATCTTTAAATGGTTGAAGGATACATTTTTTCTTGTCCATACTCTCTATAGAATATCACTATCTAAAGGAACTAAAGGAAAAAGATTAATTAGGTGAATAGTAGTTCTTATTACTTCACCCCAAAAGGATTTTGGCAACTTGGCATTAGAGAGTGTACATCTAATCCTCTCAATGAAGGTTCTGTTCATTTTTTCTGCCATCCTATTCTCTTGTTGTGTTTTTGGCACTGTCTTCTCTAGTCTAATCCCATGAGATTTATAGTAGCTTTAAAATAGTCTTCTATATACACATCATTATTAGCCTGAAAATACTTCAACTATTTACCAGTCTCCCTTTAACCTTGTTAAGAAATTATTTAATCACATCTAAGAACTAGTCTTTAGATTTAAAGATAATACACCAAATTTTTCTAGAGAAGTCATTAATAAATGTAACAAAATAAATTATAACATCAAGAGACTAATCTTTCATGTAGCAGACATCAGTGTGCACCAACTCTAATGGATTCAACTTTCTAGATGCAGGAAGACTTTGAAAAGTAACTTTATGTTGTTGATAGGCTTAATTGTATAGATATTTTCCTAGCTAGTTGAGGTGATTTTGTAATGTTTTGAGTATAATAGCTAGTCAATTCTTTTACATTTTGATGTTTTTGAGATAAAATACTGTAGAAAGGTTTTTCTTCGATTATGTGTAGAAATTACATATTTTTTGAGCTAAAATCTCAAATTCCAAATTGGAACTAGCGCTGGATTAGGTTCATGAATTGGCCCTAGCTCAATTATGGGAAAACAAGGCAAAAAAAGGGAGAAAACAGAAGATACTGGGCAAAAGCAGAACGAAGCTGGGGTCGGCTCTGAGGAGCTGGGCCAGCACTGGCTCGGTGCTGGAATAGAGGTAGTTTACAGTCTGAATTTGATCAGCATTAGAAGTTTCTCAAGAGTTCTTTTAATATTCAACTTATGCATAGCTCAGAATTTCTGTGGAACATTTTTGGCAACCTAGAAAGATATATAAACAAGAGAACTTCAAGAAAAACATGGTGAATTCAAGGGATCAAATATGAATCAATCTTTGGAAGAAGAATTCATCAAATGAGCATTGTTTTGAGGAGAGTCTTTCATCGGAGGGTAAATAGCTTGTCTATGAGATCTATCTTTGTCCTTTCTATTCTTTTTTCTTGAATAATAATGAGATTAATCTTTAATTGTATTTAGAGGATGTTTTTGGATTTATGATTTTGTATTTATTTTGGTTATTTAATCAATTGATTATTATTTCTGATATTTGATTATTTTTTTATTCGGTGAATTAATTGGTTATTTCTATCTTCTAATTAACTTGAAAAATGAGATTAGGAGTGGTTGCAATTTAGTTAATTTCTTATGTATTATCTCTTAATTGACTTGAAAAAGAATGCTAAGAGTAAAAGACTTAGGTAATTAAAGATTAGTTTATTTAACCTAAAATAAAGGTGATGCGTGTTTTTTAGTGTCGAAAATATTACCAATAAATTACACAATTAATCAAGTTTTAATTAAAATGATAACCACTAAACTACACATACGGGCAAGTATACCTATCATATAGTATAGGGAATAGCAAGTATCGAATCCACGAGAACTTAGGCTCCTGCCTTACTTCACCCAAATCTTTATTGTTTAGCCAATAAAACAAAGGAATAGAAGTAACTAACCTACTAAACTGATATACTAGAGACAATGAAGTCATATAAGAAAAGTCACAAGGATAATCAAAGAGTGACAACAAGGAGAAAAGACATGTAAATAGATAGAAATCCTTGAATACACAATAATGATTGATTAGAAATTCTCTTAATTAATTATTATCTTGGCATCATGAAGGATTAAATTAAACCCACTTCGTTTGCAATCCATGGAATCACTATCTTCTAGTTAAATCAGTGAATATATTCTATCGCAACTAATTTACCCAAAAGATGCATTAAAATCAATCCTTACCTAAAATCCCTATGATCTAGGTGATCTAAGCATGAAATTAGACAATGAATTTATATTCTAGCAATCATCAACCAATCTTTGATTACTTAATCTTTACCCTTAACCTCTTTTCAAGGAAGTTAAGAATAACTAGTACTGAATTAATTAGTTGGCCATTCTCTCTTAATATTATTTTGCAAGTTAATTAGAAGAGAACTAATCAATCCAACAAAATATTATTCTCAAGTAATCAAATATCAAGAATAGTAATAAATTGACCAAAGAACTAAAATCAATACAAAATCATGAATCTAAAAGACTATTCTCTAAAGATATTTAAAACATTAATCTCAAATTGTCAATAAATTACAAAGAAGAGAAAAAATAAACCACTCATAGACAAGTAAGCCTTCTTCTTCTTCTTCCTTGAAACCTTCTTGAGCAACCTTCTCTTCTTCTCTAATAATTCTCCTTGATCCTCTTAAATCTTGGTGTTTCTTTAGGAGTTTTCTGCAAATATTACATTAAAGAATTGAAAACTATGAAAAATCCCTTGTACAATGTTATTCTATTATATTTATAGGAGTTCTAATTAACAAAAAGTGCCTACAAGAGTCCTTTTCTATGGTTGAAAGAATTCCCAAAAGAATAAAACTAAAATTGTCAAAATATGCTCTGAAAAGAAAAACCCGCTAACATTGATCAGAATGGACTTGGTGCCGAGTCCATTTGACCCAACTGGCATTGGGTCCAATATGTTTTTTCTCAAAATTGCTGCTTTTCTAGAGCAGACCTGGCAACTGGTGCCTTAATTGGACTTGGCGTCGGGTCCAATCTGGAATCTTTCACTTTTTGCAAGAAATCCACTTAAATCTGCATTAATTTGTTAAAAACACTTTTTACAAGCAAAATGTCAAATAGGAAGGAATATGCCCAATTATTATGACAAATGAATCATAAAATAACCTCAAATAACTAGAAAAATAATGGTAATTTTAGCCCCTATCACAGACCCCCACACTTGAACTTTTGCTTGTCCTCAAGCAAACAAGAATTAGACACTAAGCATTTAACAAGATAAAACAATTTAGCAAATTTATCCTTAGCAAATTCATCCATAATGAAGACATATACCTTCTTCCAACCTTAAACATAAATTCGTCATTCATTTAACCCTTTCAAAATCTTGTAAACTCATGTATTAAATCGAACAATTCCAAGGCCATCAAAATTAAGTTAAACAAGCTTATATCCAGTATAAAAAAGTTATCCTGCTCCTCAAGCAAAAATATAGATAACATAAATCATTCAAATCAAGCCATTTAACCAATTCAAGCATTACAAACTTAAATTTACTCAACTTAAGTAATTGAAATAAGGAAAGCACTCCACTCTTTTTTTTTTTCCTATGACTTTGGGAATTGATAGCCTCAAATACATGAATTTCTCTTCATACATCGTATTGGCCCCCTTATAGTCATCATCATTTTTTCTGCAATTTTCTTTTTCTTTCTTCTTTATTTCCTTACCTTCTTGCCTTCGGGGATAGACTCAAGAGAGTGTGATGCTTTTTTATTTCTTCCCTTCCACTTATCGTATTGGCTCCCTTTTCAGCAAAAGGCCTCTCTTTTTTTTTTCTCTTTTTTCTCGACAGATGAAAGTAATTTTTTTTCAACTCATATTTTTTTCTTTTCACTCAAAAATTTCTTTTTTTTTTTTCAATTCCTTATTCACAACTCAAAGTCAAGCAAACTTTAAATCTATAATACAAGAATTAGTTAACAACTCTTCTAATATTTCATCATATCATCTATATTCAAACTCAAAGAATAAAACACTACTCAAATACCAAATATAACTAAGGTTAACCTAAATTCTCATGACTTAGCGAAATTTAACTTAATATACAAGTTTAGCTTTTAAATAAAAATCCAACCATAATGAATGACAAATCTATATTCAAAATTAAAAAGAAAATCATAACTTCATTATAAAAAAATAAGCTTAATTTAGCTCCACAATTTCCAACTTTTCAAATTTGTCAAATTTTTAAAATTTTCAAAATGTTTCCAAAGAAAACACCAAGATGGTTGATAAAAGACTGGACAAAAAATATCACCAAACCACTCCCTCACACTTAAATTGGACAATATCCTTATTGGCCAAAAAATTAATACATTAAAGCATCTCCAAATGTACCAAAAATAATAAGGAAGGTAGAAGGTTAAGCAATACTCCCCAAGTGCAGTAATGCTCCAAAAAGTATTAAAACTTGGAGAAGAATAAAAAAGCTTGCTCAAGAAGATTTTATTTAAGCCTAGAAAAGAAAACACAAGTAAAAACATAAAGAAAATAATAATAAAATAAAGCACGCAAAAATAAAAGAAAACATACTAAAGCAAAATACTAATAAAAATCTTAAGAAAGCTAATAAAGACACAATTCACTCTCCTACACTTAAGTTGAAAAATATTTTCCTTATTTGGGAAGGAAAAAGACCTAACAATAAAAAAACAAAACAAAGATACAACTATTTCCACTCATTATGCTTCCTCATCAAACCTTTGTAAAAGAAATTAGTACTCATTGAAAAAAGGTAGGCATAATGAATGTAGAAGGAAGGGAGATTGCTGAAAAAGGTCATGTTTATGAAAACAAATTTTCTCAGTAAAACAAAACACATGAACCTCATTCTTTAACATTCTTTTAGGCACACAAATATTGTTTTCAATATATGAGTGCACATAGTGTCTAAAGAGTACATTAAACTTGAAATCACCATTTTTCCTTTCAAAAGATGTGTTACAATGAAAATTCTTCTTGAAACTTAGTATTTGAGTTCTCAAAGATGGGATAAAAAAATCTTTACTTTTGAATGCATGGTCGACAAAAACTAAGTTACCTCCCTTTGGATGGGGTGAATGGTAGAATTTGTCAACATTCCCTAAGGTTTTTGTATGATACATTAGAGAAAGATTCAACTCCTTGAGGTATGTTACGCTTAACACTTCATCATTTAGACCATTGTTCTCCAAGAATTGAGAAAAACCTAAGAAATCATGTGACAAAGAGAGATTAGAATTATTAGCACATCTTTGTTTACTTAGTTTTTACCCTTAACCACTTTTTCAAGCAAGTTAAGAATAACTAGTATTGAATTAATTAGTTGGTCATTCTCTCCTAACATCATTTTGTAAATTAATTAGAAGAAAGCTAATCAATCCAACAAGATATTATGCTCAAGTAATCAAATACTAAGAATAGCAATAAATTGACCAAAGAACTAAAATCAATACAAAATCATGAATCTAAAAGAATATCCTCTAAAGACAATTAAAACATTAATTTTAAATTGTCAATAAATTACAAAGAAGAGAAAAAAGAAACCACTCATAGACAAGTAAGCCGTATTCTTCTTCCTTGAAACCTTCTTGAGCAATCTTCTCTTCTTCTCCAATAATTCTCATTGATCCTCCTAAATCTTGGTGTTTCTCAAAGAGTTTTCTAAAGATATTATATTGAAGAATTAAAAACTATGAAAACTCCCTTGTACAATGTTATTCTCTTGTATTTGTAGGAGTTCTAATTGCCAAAAAATGCCTAAAACAGTCCTTTTTAGTGGTTGAAAGAGTTCCCAAAAGAATCAAATGAAATTGCCAAAATTTGATCTGAAAAGAAAAACCTGCTGACATTGATCGAAATGAACCTGGTGTGTAACACCCCACTACCTACATACCCCGATAGGGTGGGATGTCTCCCCGTGCAGAGGACCAGGGGCCTTTATAAGGAGGTACAGTAATAAATAATAGGAAAAAAACCTAACTAAATAAAATAATAAAATACTCTTAATTATATCCGAGGAAATACTTATACAAATCTGAGATATCAAAACTAGCAAACATCTCTTGAAAGAAATACAAGTTAAAAATAAAATAAACAAATGGCGATCATCGCTTATTCTTTCAACTTGCTCAATATATGCACTCCCCTGAAATCATGATATAAAAGGTGTGAGATTGGCTTCTCAGTAAGTCCCGTGTGTGCAAGTGTTAATTATAACTATTTCGTACATACAGGTTTATCAAAATCACAAAATCGTGTTTGCAAGTCAATTTTATCAATAACAATTATACAAAGGAGCCTTACTCACTGAATCAAAAATAGTTCACAAGAAATCATCGTTTCATCATATTCATAATTTATTAGGTAGGGATTAGCAAATAATCCAAACAATAATATCATAATCCATATCATGGTTACCACCATGATAGCGTCCCAATGTATTCTTTCAATAATGAGTAGTGGAAGATCCTCCCTATAACACCTCACAACCTAGGCCCAGTAAGGCCGGGGATGTCGCCCCGTCTAAAAGACAATAGATCTTTATAACTAGGACACATAACAAAATAAAACAATACTTTGAAATTAAAACTTATTACAACCCAAAAATTCAAGAACAAATCCAAAATAAATTGTTTACTCTCATCTCTCAAAGCATTACATAAAATAAATAACACAATATCTTCCAAAGCAGGCAACAACTAGCTACTCATCCCCACAGCAAGTTGAAAAATCTCAGTAAGTCCGTGTGTGCTTTGAGTGTTCAGGTAAAACAATTCATGTATGCAAGTTGAAACATTTCATAAGAGAAAATGCTGGCAAGCGATAAATAAAATTAAAATAAAGAGTGGCGTTTTCCTCTTTTCAAACCATACAAGTGCACAATAAATACAACCACTCAAATAGGCAGCCATGGGTACCACATGTTGGGCCCTATGTCCATACAATGGTCAAAATGCCATACTTTGTACAGACTGACAAAAGGTAGGTGTACGGCCTACAGAGTAAGATACTTCTCCTTCTCTACACCCAAACAAAACCGGTTGTCCACTTCGGCAATACACAGTCCACATGACTGAAACTTACTAGGTCGGACCGACATGACTAAGTAGTACTGTCGCTTCTTTAAATTGAGTTCATCTTCTGGAGGTGGCCTTCTGCCAGAAGACTTGCTCTTCAAAACTAGTACTACTAGCCTACCCTTATTGAGTACTCAACGTTAATTGTTCCACTTGTGAGAAAAATGATAAAACATAGCTTTACTTGAAAATGGCAATTAAGAGTTTCTAAAGTTCGTGACAAAGCTGGTTTTAGAAAGAGTTTAGTGTTTGAGTAAAAATGGCTTATAGATTTTCAAATAATTTGTTTAACTGAAATAAGAAAGGAAACAGTCCTCAATTGCCTTTACAAAATCAGTGTTTACGTACTTCGTGTTTGGCTTGCCATAGTAACCTTTTACAACAAACAAATTTTATGCAGGAGCTTACCTGATCCTTTGCTTGAGCTAAATCAAAGATCTTCCAAAGCTGACCTAACCCCGCCTGGGGTAAACACAAGCCATAATTAAACTCAAGCCAAATTTGCTTCTATAAATAATCCTAGTTCAACTTCCTACAATCATGACCCTAATGTTCCAAACTTTAAGGCTAGATAATCAAAAGGATTTTATAAAATAAATCTAGTTTGATAATAGAATAACTAGGGTTTGTGAAATAGTTACTAATAAGTTGTAAGTATAAATCTTTGTTATTAATAAATAAACTAGGGTTTATTTGATAAAGGATCCTAAGTCCTAAATGATATTATTAAAATAATAAACTTTTACTATTCTCTTAATTAATAGTTAAAAAATAATTGTTACATAAAATTAATAATAAGTAAATTTTAATATATTTTGATTAAAATATAATAAATAAAATTTAATAGTATTTATGAATATATGACTTATAAGATTAATATTTTACCTATCATGATTATTTATATAAAAAGCTTTATTTAATATTATTATTATATATAGTATTTTTATATTTTAATTTTAATAGAAGATATCATTTATTTGGCTAAAATTCCACTACTTCATTTAACAATCCAATTCCAAATCTTCCTAGGGTTTTCGAAATCATTAGAAGAAAATATAGCATTAATTTTTATTAATTTAATAAAATTGGCTAACTTAAATAGTTTAGGAACAACAAGGTCATGATCATGAACATAGACTTTAACACCAATCCACAAACCATTCACTTTATGAATAAAAGCATAGATCCATATCTACCATCACATGATCTAAACCCCACTAAACATACTCATATTCATGGCTTCAACAAGAATACAAGAACATAAAACCCTATTCACCAAAGGTGACATAATATCTACCATGCTTAATCATCCACACTAACTCACGACATGAAGAGCATGCAACAAACCATAAAACATTATAAAACTCAACCATGACAAGTCATCCTCATACTTCAATCCCAATTCCATCATATAAACACATACTCAATCACCAATCATATTCCATCCTTTTCTAATTACATCTAAGAGACATGATTTTAAAATTAAGGAGAGGGTTAAAGAGACATACTCGAATGATGACTAACTTGATGAAGTCTCAAGAGAGTCCACACGCTTGGAAGACTTGATCCGACCAAGAAGAAGAAGAGAAAATGGGCATGGTTGAAATAACCATTTCGGTAGAGAGAGAGAGAGAGAGAGAGAGAGAGAGAGAGAGAGAGAGAGAGAGAGTTAGTATATTTCATTAAAGATCGAAGAGGAAGAAAGATGAACATAATCGTTCATGTTTACCTTGAGAATGTTCTTGAGTCTTTCAAGGAAATTTTGGATTTTTTATCCAAAAGTAGAGTCTAGATTTTAGCATTTAATGTTATAAATTACAGAAATGGATTCTAGAGGATGAATAGATGTGATCTGGAGTTTTTGGAGAAGATTGGAGGTGTTTAGAGTGGTCTTAGGCTTGGATAATGGTGGTGTGTTATTGGTGTTCTTTGGAAAATTGGAGAGAATGGAGGAAAGGCTGGACGAAATCTGTTGAGTGGTGTTGGCCAAATGGATGGAAGAATCCTTGTGATTGAATTTTTAGATTAGGGAAAAGAAGGAAAGTTGGTTGTTTGAAATTCAAAAGAAGTAATTTAGGGAGTGAATTAAGGTAGAAAATATGGTAAGAATAGCTTGGTTGATGGAGGTTCTTGGAGCTGCTATGGCCGACTGGATTGTGCTGGAGTTTTGCTGAGTTGAATGAGGTTTGAATGAGCTATTGGGTGGCCAAAATTCAGAGTGTAATGGTGGAAGATTTTCTGGTTGTTTGAAGCTTAATCCAAGGAGTTTTCATAGAGCAATTTACTGGAATTTTGAATTTTAATTGGAGGCTTGATTGTAGTGATTGATAGAGTGATTTAAGGAGTAGCCATGGAGCTTCATTTGTTCAGATAAATGGAGATGGTGATGGTGTTTAGTTCATGGCTGACTAAAGTTTGTTTTACAGAAAATTGGGAGTGAGTTTTGGTTAGGGTTGAAAAGGGAACAAGGGTGGAATTTCTGGTTGTTCATTCAAGAGGTTTGCTGGAATTTTTGTGCAGATTTTTCTGCAATGTTCCAGCCGACTTGCAAAGGTTTGAAGGGGTATTGGAAGGTCCTTTAGGACTGGTTTCCAGCCTTCTTCATGGAGGCAAGTCAGGGTTAAATTACTGGTTTGAAAGGTGGAAGAAACAGCTTGGTTCTTGGCCTACCAAGCTGCGAAAACTACCTAGGAATTTCCTTGTTTGCACAGCTTTTATGTAGACCGATTTTTGGCCAATGTTTTCAATCTTCAAGCTGATTAAGATGGCTATTTTTCTGGCAGCATTTGAGTGGGAGAATGGCTGAAGTTTCGAAAGCTGGACTGACTAAGAAGCTGGAAAAATTTTTAGATTGCTACATGAAGAAAATGATCACTTATAGGGTAGAGTTTGAAAGTTCAACCATGGAAATTAATTCTTTTGGGAACCTTCCATAACCCCTTCCCCATTTTCAGTCAATATGCTATCCTTATATAGACATTTTTGAAACTCCAAGATCAAAGAGTCTTGTTGGAATTTTTTGGAAATAAAAATGGCTTGGATAAATTGAGCAACTTAATTGATAAAGAATTAAGGTAAGCTAGAGAGCAAAAATGGTATGAATCCCTTAAGAGTTTTTTGTAGGGTACAAGAGTAGGATTAGGACATTCCTTTCATGTCTCCCCTAGGACAACACTCCTACTCCTTCTTCTGGCCTACAAGGGACAAAAATATCCACCTATCTAAAATAAAATTTAATCATGACAAAACTTAAATGATAGGATTTGAACTCAAGATCTTAGTGATAAATTCTAAAGCTCTAACTACTAAATCACACCAACTCTTGCTCTTATTTTCTCTCCTAAATATTCTTCCTATTCAATCTCCAAGCTATCTCCCTATTTCCACTTCAAGCAAAATTACCATTTTGCCCTTCCTACTCAATAAGCATAATTAAGCCTTCTAGACTATAAATCACGATTCCAAAACACATAAAATTATTCAAAAATATATTTAAGCATACAAAAAAATATGATATGCATCTCGACCCCCTTACTATAGGGTTGGTTTTAGATGGGGTTTCACATCCTCCCCTCCTTAAGAGAATTTCGTCCCGAAATTCAGGCATACCTCTATCTCAGATCGGGATACTTCTGCTTTACCCACTTTTCTGTTTCCCAGGTGGCATCTTGTGTACCATTATACTCCTACTGCACCTTTACCATCGGTATCTGCTTGTTCCGAGAGTCTTGATGCTTTTGTCCATATTCGCACGGGTTTCTCGGGTCAGGTTGCAACACCAACGGTTCTTCATTCAAAACATGACCAGGATTGGCATTGTATTTTTTCAGCTGGGATACATGAAACACTTCATGAATTCCTATCAGACCATCCGATAAATCCAATCGGTACGCCACTGGCCCAATTCTCTCTTTTATCGGGAACGGTCCCAAATACCTCAGATTCAGCTTCCCACCTTTCAGATGCTTTAAGATTCCTCTATTCGGTATCAGTCTTAGGAATACAGCATCTCCCGTCTGAAATTCTAACTCTCTGCGCCTATTGTCTGCATAGCTCTTTTGTCGGTTTTGGGCTGCTTTTAACCTTTCCCTGATTAACTTGACTTTGTCTAACATTTCCTGAACACAGATTTCCCCAGATTTGCTTATATGACCATTTTCTGACCAACTCCAGTATAGCGGTACTTGACACTTGCGTCCATACAGTGCCTCATACGGGGCCATCCCAATCGAAGCTTGATAATTGTTATTATACAACAACTCCGCATACGGCACACATTTAATCCATTTATCTCCGAAATCTAGAACACACGCTCTTAGCATATCCTCCAATATCTGTATAACCCTTTCTGACTGTCCATCGGTTTGCGGATGCACCGTCGTACTGAACTTCTAACTCGACCCCATTGATTCTTGAAATTTGCCCCAAAATCGGGAGGTAAACCTTGGGTCTCGGTCAGACACACTACCCGAAGATACTTTTGTTGGGGATATGCCCTAGAGTCAATTTGTACTTATACAATTGTCATTATGTTTTATATAATAATATGAGGCTTTCCTTTCCATGAATAGTGAATTTTGTTTTGTTGGTCATCAAGTACGTGACTTGATAGTAAAACCCTACAATGAATACAATGACTATTCTAAAACTGTCCCTGATCGATTATTATTATTGGAATAATAATAAATTAAGATTAGTATGTTTGTGACTTGATGGCTATGTTTTACTGGCCATGGATATTTGTGATATCGAGTCAAGACATAAATAAATGTTAGAGAACATTGTATTGGACATGACCCACTGTGAGAGTACTTCATGGAATATGTCATAAGTACTTTCTAGCCATAATAATATTGAAAGTCCTTCGACCTAAATTCATCATAGTTTCTTACTTGATAAATTCTATATTTTGACATTGTCTAAAGTTGTCTTTAACTAGATAATAAATTAGACTACTGTTGGATATAAAATAAATCAAGGAGAGGAATATGATTGATTGTGAAGGAATTTGTCCCTCTCAATTATGGGAGAGATATCCATGGGCCCCTTGATAAGTTAGACTGTTAAAAAATGCATGGCCGTGCTCAAATATATCAATCTAAGATATTGATATCATTTGTTTGAACAGTCTACTATGAAATCAAGAAATAATTGATTAAGCTTAATAAGGATGACATGCTCCGTGCCTTATGCTTAATCTGGATATCGTGTGACAAAGGGACTAAATATAAAATTATGGTTTGGTTCAAAGAGATCACCGATCTTCATTTAACCTGGATAGTTATAATGTTTTGCTAGAAACCGCTTATAACTTGTGGGCCATTTAAATACGATTTAGGCACGCTACCAGTTGTTAAATGAACCTATAGGGTCACACAATAAGCGAACTTGTTAGGTTATTTTTCTCGGTGACCAGGTTCGATGAATCTGGATGATATCCAGATTATAAGAATCGACTCGGTAAAATAATTAGTTAAATTACCGAGATAATGGCAGTAATCTTATCATATCGCTTTAATTTAATTTGAATTTAAATTAGAATATGATAAGATATGATTAGGGTTGGACTCTAAGAGGTTCGAGGGTTTTTTAAGAAAACCCTAGCCGTCTTTCGATAGTCCAATTTTTCCTGGTTGAGAACATTCGTGCCATTCTCTACCGTAGAAAGAAAAAAACCTCTCAAACCCTAGGCGCTAGCACTCCCGGTATCGAGTGAGTTCGCGGTGTGTATCCGTAGAGGACGTTCGCATACCGCAATGTCTCGGTGATTGTTCTGGTCGAACGTACAACAATGCAAACCGTAATCGAAGGATTTCGATTACAAGAACCGGAGGTAACTCTTAATCGTTTACATCTTCTTAATCGTTTACTTGGGTCCTCGGGAGGGATTCGTAGATGTTTTCCGCGTTTAGGAGTCCACGAATCTCAACAACTTTATGCAGTCGGACTATTTCTACCACATAGGTCTAAGCTAACTTCTCTATGGAATCTCTTACATTCACTGGTATAAAATGTGTTGATTTGGTTAGTCAATCCACCACTACCCGTATGGTGTCCTTCTGGATCCTTGACATAGGAAGTCCGGTAACAAAGTCCATGGTCACTTTCTCCCACTGCTATTCAGGTATTGGCAACGGTTGTAACAGTCATGCTGACTTCTTATGCTCCGCTTTGACCTTCTGAAAAGTGAGACATGTTGAGACATATTTAACCACGTTTCGCTTCATTCCGGGCCACCAATAGGCCCTCTTCAAATCCTGGTACATTTTGACTTCCTCCGGATGAATGGCGTACTTGCTCTTATGCGCCTCTTCCAAAATTCTGTCTTTCAATTAATGTTCTCTGGGTACCCACAACCGATCTTTGAAATACAAAACTCCGACTTCATCTTGCTAGAATTCACTGCCTTGTCGTTTAAGCTCCTTGTCCTTGAAAAGTTGAAATTCTGCATTACCTTGCTAGGCTTCAATAATTTCCCACCTAAGATCTGGTACCAACCTCAAGTTGCTAACGACAATTTTTTCCCCTTACATTTCCTTTCTTCTATCCAACATATCCTAAACCATTTGAATCTCCTACACTCTTAGTCTGGCTATACTGACTTTTCTGCTCAGGGCATCAGCAACAACATTAGCCTTCCCGGGATGATTGTTGATTGGACAATGGTACTCTTCCAAAAATTCCATCCATCTTCGCTGTCTCAGATTCAAATCCTTCTAGGTGAAGATGTACTTTAGGCTCTTATAGTCACTGAACACTTCATATTCAGCTTCGTATAGGTAATGTCGCCATTTCTTTAAAGCGAACACAATAGCAGCCAACTCGAGGTCATGCGTAGGGTAGTTGACTTCATGAGGCCTCAACTTCCAAGAAGCATAGGCGATCACTTTTCGGTCTTGCATCAAAACTGCTCCCAATCCTTCCTTCGAAGCATCGGTATACAGAGCGTAAGGTTTATCTCCCTCTGGCAGACTCAATACTGGTATTGTCATCAATCTTCATTTCAGCTCTTGGAAACTCTTCTCACATTCTTCACTTCAAACAAATGGTACATCTTTCCTCAGCAGTCGGGTCATGGGCGATGTGAGCATCGAGAATCCCTTGATGAACCTCCTATAATAACCAGCCAATCCCAAGAAGCTTCGAATCTCGATGATATTCTTTGGTTGCTTCCAGTCTGACACTGCTTCAACCTTTGTTAGGTCTACCTTAATTCCATCCTTAGTCACCACGTGGCCAGGAAATGCCACACAATCTAGCTAAAACTCACACTTGCTAAACTTGGCGAAAAGTTTATGCTCCTGTAGCTTCTCCAATACCAGTTTCAGATGTTCTGTATGCTCCTCCGGACTCTTGGAATAAATTAGGATGTCGTCAATGAAAACTACCATGAACTTGTCTAAATAAGGTTAGAACACTCGATGCATCAAATCCATAAATACTGCTGGAGCATTGGTTACCCCGAATAGCATTGCCACGAACTCATAGTGTCCATATCTTGTGTTGAAGGCCGTCTTGGGGATATTCTCCTCTTTTATTCTCACTTGATAGTACCCTTGCCTCAGGTCTAATTTGGAGTAGTAATTGGATCCTTGCAACTAATCGAACAACTCATCAATCAGCGGTAGGGGGTACTTATTCTTGATTGTCAAGTTGTTCAAGCCCCGATAGTAAATACACAGCCTCAAAGTCCCATCCTTCTTCTTCACAAACAGCACAGGTGCTCCCCAGGGCGACGTGCTAGGTCTGATGTAGCCTTGCTTCACTAACTCTTCTAATTGCTCTTTCAGTTCTTTCAGCTCTGTCGGTGCCATCCGATATGGAGTCCGGGATACTAGCTCTGCTCCTGGAACTAAGTCAATAGTAAATTCAACTTCTCGGCTGGGAGGTAGAAAAGTGAGTTCCGCGGGGAACATATCGGGAAAATTCTTTACTACCTCGGTATCCTCCAGAGTACACTGGTCCTTCGACTTGTTTATCACATAAGCCAAGTATCTTTGACATCCTTGCTTCAGCAATTTCCGAGCCTTAGCCCCAATTATCAAATACTTCAATTCCTTCTCTCTCTTGCCATTGAATTCCAACACATCATAACCTGGTCTAATGAACTGGACTGATTTATTTTTATAGTCTACCCTAGCCCTATGCTTTGCTAGCCAATCCATTCCCAATATCAAATTATAATCATCAATATCCCACACTATCAAATCTCCCTCTAAGCTTTTTCTCCCCACCTCAATTTTACAATTTCACACATACCGATCTACTTGCACCATCTTTCCCAAAGGTGTACTCACCAATAAGGTAAAAGGTAACTCCACTCCATCCCAACCCAAATGATAAGCACATTTTTTGTTTAATTAGGAATGAGTAGATCCAGGGTCTATCAATGTATTAACGGAACGAGGTTGAAATACTTACACAAAAGATGGAACAAATGGTGATGTCTTCTTCCTAAAGACAGGCAATAAATATTAGTTGTGATTTTTGTGTGGAAGGATATCCAAATCATGAGTGTCAAAGCATGGGGTCATCACAAGAGTCTTTAGAACAAGTTGAGTTTATAGGCAGTGGAAGATAAGGGAACAATACTTATAGTGCCATTTACAATTCGGGTTGGAGGAACTATCACAATTTTTCATGGAACAATCAAACCCAACTTAGGCAGACTTCTTCTAACTTTGGAGGAAATCAAATGACTCAACCCTTCTTGGCCTACAATGCACCACCACCTACGCCATTTTTGGAGGACTTGGTTAACCAAATGGTAAGTAGCACAGAAGCACAATTTCAAGGAGTGGATGCAACCACGAGGAACTTGGAGACATCCATGCGTAATCTTGAAAATCAAATTGGACAATTGGTTAAACTTCTTGGAGACCGTTAAACGGGATCTTTTCTAGGGAATACTGAAACAAATTCACGTGATCAAGACTGCAGAAAAAGGTGATTTTCACTGATTTGGTTTTTGGTTAATTGGGACATATCTTTAATTTCTGTTTGGTTTCGTTTATGTTTTTGTATTTTTAATATTTAGAATAATGACATTTTCTTCATGATTTTATGTTTTTAATTATTGTTTTTTAGTAATTAATTAATTTAAAAAAAGTCTTTTTGGTCGGACAGAGCAGACTAGGCGCCGATCGAAAGCACTTGACTAGGTACCGGGTCTAGTCGATTTCTGTCTGAAAAATTGGTTAGCACTGGGCAATTTTTCAGATAGAAACAACTAGACCTAGTGCCTAGCCAAGTGCTCTGACTAGGCACCAGGTCACATCGGACAAAGGTATAATAACGGCTAATTTTGGCAATTTTTCATACAAACTCTCCATCTCCCTTGTTTTTTCTCTCAATCCACTGCCAAGTCTTACTTCAAAACACCACCGGATCATTTTCCACCCCTCCAAAACACCCGCTAAACAGAAAATCATTGCTTTATTCTTGAAGTTTTGGATTATAATCAAGAAAAATCTTCACAAATCTCATTTTTCAACCCCTTCATTCGGTGCGTGATTTCTTCGATTTCTTTGCATAGGATTGGTGCCTGTATATTGAAGAAATTATAGTATAAATTCTTGGTATTTTCTACGGTTAAATCTTCCAAATTAATTAGTTGGTATTTTTTGGTATATTTTGGTTTGAAAATTCATATTATTCTTGGGATATTTGATTTAATGGAAATTGTGCATTCTTTGAGGATTGAAGAGCATGGGTATATGATTGGTAATGTTATTATAATGATCATAATTCATGTATTAGCTTTCTTTCAGTGAGTTGAAGCATGCCTCTCATATGTAGGAGAATTCTTTATGTTTTGAAGACTAATTGTTGTACTCATTCACTACTTATATCTATAAGTTTGTTTTGCTATTTTTAACATAAGCTTTGTTATGAATGGATTGATATATTGCACAAGCATATTGAAATGCTATTTGGGGTGGAAAATTGTGTTCTTTTTGCAGGTTTTGCGTCGTGAATGAGTAGTGGTGTGGTTGGAGGATTGATTGGTGGATGAATTGAGTTTGGTTTGCTTACTTGTGAGGTGGTTGAGAGTTTTGTTGGATTGTTCGTTGAGGGGTGATTTTGAACATACTCTATTCTCTTTCCTGTCTCTTTCTATCATCTTGAGATTATCATGTCTAGGAGACCAAAAGGTATGACACCTAGTGCCAAGAGAGCTAGGGCTTCATCTTCTTCTAACCTATCTTTTAAGCCATTCTCTAATCAACTTACCCAATTCATTGATCCTACATGTCAGATATGGTACCAAAGCCATCAACATAATAAAATCATAGTAGAAAAAATATTCAAGGTTTCCCTAGATAATTTATTGCAACTCTCTACTATTTTTAGGTGGTTGGGTTGGGGGCCTATTATCAGACTTAGGAGGCATATTGTCTTGTGAGAGTGAAAGAGTTTTATACTAATATGCAGGATAATAAGAAGAACAATCTAGAGGTCATCTCTACTATAGTCAAGGGGTGCCTATTGAGTTTGGCAGGGCTAGATTGGCCAGGATCTTTGGGTGTGCTTGATGATGGTCCATGGATAGCTGTAGACCATCATAATCAGAAAATTATCTCTGACCCTACTTGGAAAATGGATGCTATTAGAACTAGCCTGCAAATGTGGAGGAACGGATAGATAGGACAATATAGATATTACTCCGACAATGATCTTGAATATCAGCTTCGTGCCCTAGTATACATCTTTTCTTTCAATGTCTATCCTAAGGCTAGTGGATTTAATAAGTCTAGAGTCCTTGATGTCTATATTCTTGACAAGATGATGAAGAGTGTGCCTATTCCTTTTACTTATCCTATTTTACAGTCTATGAGGGATGTTATCTACTCTCGCATCTCTTCTAAGGCCTTTGTATTTCCCTCAGTCATTATGTGTATCCTACAAGACTTTGGGGTGAGTTGTGATGGAGAGATCAATAAGCCGACCACTGAGCGGGGCTTAGTGACAGAGCATACCTTGGTTTAGTGTGACTATAGATATAATGAGGGAGCAAGGTGGAAGAAACCTTTTAAGGTCCAGCATCTGGGGATGGTGGAGCTACCCCCTGATGATGATGAGATGGAGGAGCAGCATACCTAGCCTCACACCTGTGCCAGCAGTTCTCATTCCCAACTTAGTACTAACTTTGAGGCATGAGTGAAGGCCTGACTGGAGCAGTTCAGCTTTGGACTAGAGACACAGACGACCATCCTCCTCCAGTTGAGAGACTCCATTGCTGATCTCTATGGATGTCAAGATGTCCAGGAGCAGAGATTGGGTACTTTGATATAGCAGTCTACTGGTGAGTCGTCGGAGATCCTGATGATGATGCTACGAATGGGACTGATGATGATGATTCTGAGAATGCTACGTCATGATTTTTTGCTTCCACACTTTTATTTTCTTTTTTGTAGCTTTTCTTTTATTTCTCTTTCTTTGAATTTTGGTGACTTCTCTTAGATTTTTCGCTATTTATTTACTTTGCTCTTTCTAGGTTTATGCTTTTTGGTTTTGTTTTGTTGCTCTAGGAATGATCCAACACTGTTCAAGGAACATGCTCACATGTGATAAAATTCCGCACTCTTTTGTGGAAATGGTTATGGAAGTATTTCTTACCTCCTCTTTGTCTTTTTTATCTTTTTGGTTCCTTGGCTTTGGTTTTATTTCTATATTTTTTACCATTGAGGGCAATGTCTAGTTTAAGTGTAGGGGGGAGAGTTTAGCATTGAAGATATATTCCATATAATTTAGCTTTGGGCTACACATTTGGTTGAAGTTTTTCAAACTTTTGTGTTGTTTATTGTTTTAGCAAGGTTATAGTTATCTTTCTCACTTGGGATATGAGTTTTTTCATTCACATGGTGGATTTTTATAAATAATGAAATAGTTTATTAAATGGGATATGTTAAGATTTGAGAATTTGGGTTAATCTTGTTTATACATTAGTGTTTGAATATTATTTTATTCATCTAGTTTGAATGTGGAAAATATGATGAATGTGGGAAAAGTTATTGGCTAACTCTTGTATTATGGGTTTAAATTTTACTTGACTTTGAGTTGTGATAAGGAATGTGAGGAAAAAAATTGAGTGAAAAAAAATTTGATTGTGAGTTGAACAATGAGAAAAATGAGTTGAAATAACTTGTTTCATCTTTGAAGATGAGAAAGCACTTTTTGTTTGATTATGGGGGCCAATATAGATAGTGAAGAGAAATCTACTTTCTTAAGACTATAAATTCCCGAAAGCAAAAGAAAGAAAGAAAATTATTGAAAACAAATGATGAGTGATGACTAAAAAGGGGCTAATACGGTGCGTGAAGAGAAATCCATTCAGTTGAGGCTCTAAATTCCCTAAGTCATTGAAAAATTGAGAGGGGAAAAAATGGAGTGTTTTTCTTGAATCATGACTTGAGTTTTGCAATTTTTTTAAATTTATAATGCTTGAGTTGGTAAATAGCTTGACTTGTATGATTTATATTATCTATATTTTTGCTTGAAAGGTAAAATAATTTTCTTATACTAAAGTATAAACTTACTTAATTTGACTTCAAAGGGCTTCATATGCCTTATCTAGTACGTCAATTTGCGAATGTTTTCATGGGTTGAAAGAATGATAAGGTTATATCTAAAGTTTGAAAGGCAATTGTGGCTTTGTTATAGTTGAACATTTTGAAAGATTGTCTTGTTTTTTCTTATTTTAAAAGTACTTTCCTTGTGGACAAGCAAATGTTCAAGTATGGGAGAATGTGATAGGGCTTAAATTCACATGTTGTTCCTTATTATTTGATGCTAATTTGAGATACTTTTGGAGTAATAACTAGTTATACTCCTTCCTACTTTATGTTTTACTTGTGGAAAGTGTTCTTGATGAATTTGTAGAAGAATTAGAAGATTTTGAGCAAAATTGTGCAAATCCAGTGATAACCCAACGCCTGGTCAAGCTACCCAACCTGGAGCCAGGTCGGCTATGAAAGAACAAAGCAAAGCAAAGCAAAGCAAACATGAGTCGAAATCCAAAGGCAACCCAGTACCGGGCTAGTCGAAGTGACCAGGAACCAAGTCAACACTGTCCAGAGGCGGTGGAATTCTATTTTCACAAGAATTTGGTATCTTTCAAAAGGTTTTGGTATTTTCTAAATTCTACTAGGACTAGACTTCTCAAGCCATGAATTTTGGTATCAAGGGAGCCTATTTAAATAAGGAAGACTTAAGGAAAACATGTGAATCTAAGGATCAAAGCTTCTAATCACTCAAGAGTATTTGGAGTAATTGTGATATTTACTAAGTAATTCATTGCCATGTCATCAAGAGTATTTATCTAAATTGCATATTCTTTCATCCTTGAGTAGTATATATATTTTTTATTTTTTATCAACTTATCACTTTATTGAGTCAATTAAATAATGAATGAAAGGTAACTAATGGTAGTTATTCCTTGATGATCGATACTCGTTAATTCCCTGTACTATGCTTGCATGAATATACTTGCTTATATGTATAATTTAGGATTAATTTTTTAATTAAAATTTAGCTAGGAATGGATTTAAATTTGAATATTTTTTATACACATGAAATTTACGCATCAGCTGCCACCAGTTCTATGCTTTTGGACCAGTGCTAGCTCACTTCTATAAACCGGGCTTCTTTTTTTTATAATAAAAATAAATAATCATTGGAAATTAAACCCAAAAAGAATTAATGCATGTGTTCCAAATATCATAAGCAAAAATAAAACTATGAAAAACAAAATTGAAGATTGTCCCAATAAATAGAAAGCAAGAAACATTTAAAAATTTTATTTCTTTCCACGATCTTGGTCTCGTGGATTGGTCTTCGTATTCCTAAGTAGAGATCCAGCTTGATGATTTCTAAGAAACTTAGCCAGTTGACCAATTTGATTTTCTAAGTTATATATTAAAACATTCAGATTTCTAGTCACAACATCGACTCCTTGAAAATGTACCTCCATTGTGTTTACTATTTTGTTAACCATTTCCTCCAATGATAACTTTGGTGGTGGTGCATTGTAAGGCAAGAACAATTGATTCCTTTGAATTCCACTAAATTTTGAGGCATTTTTCCTAGGTGGGTTTTGATTGGTCCAAAAAAAATTAGGGTGGTACCTCCAACCAGAGTTATAGGTCACACTATAAGGATTGTTACCTTGTTTACCATTCCCCATAAAAGTAGCTTGTTCTGAGGACTCTTGAGATGAATTCATATTTTGGTACTCATAATTAGAATATTCTTTTCCACAAAAATCACAACTTATGTTCATAGCTTGCCCTTGAGAAGGGAGCACCACTATTTGTTCCATCTTTTGAACAAGAGCCTCAACCTTAGTTTTTAGGGCTGCTGCGGCATCAATTTTGTGAACTCTTTGAATAGGACCCTAGACCTTGGATTGCCCCATGAGTAATTGTGCATAACAATGTTTTCAACTAACTCATATAACTCCTCCGGGGTCTTAGAACTTGTTATTCCTGTAGCTTATGCATCTATCAATTATTTTGAAGCCATATTCAACGCACTGAGAAAAATTTACATTTGCATTCCCAATTCAAACCCATTATGTGGACATTTCCTGAGTATCTCCTTCCACCTTTCCCAACAATCATATAAACTCTTAGACTCCAATTGTTAGAAGGCAAAAATGTCAGTTCTAATTAAGTTTGGCTATCCTAGCTGGGAGAAAATACTCGGCTAGAAATTTTTCAGCAAACCTATTCCAAGTGATAATCGATCTTACGAGCAAAGATTTTAACAATGATTTGGTTCTATCCCTAAGAGAAAAAAGAAAGGGTCTTAACTTTATAGCATCTTCTAATGCACCATTCACCTTAAAGTATCACAAATTTCTAGAAAATTAGCAAGGTAGGCATTAGCATTTTCATCAGCTAACCCATCAAATTGTACTATATTTTGGATTATTTGAATAATGTTAGGTTTTACCTCAAAATTGTTAGCCTCTGCCCTGGGTCTAGCTATTCTCAAATCTGTACTGAGATTTCAAGTTTAGCAAAATCACCCATTGTCTTCCTATTATGACCACTATTACCGCCACCGTTATTTTGGTTAACCTCCATCTTTCCTAATTTACTTAGTTAGTCAATCATTTACCTATGTGCTATCTGAATCCTTGCTAGAGTTTTTTCAATTTTTGGATCAAAGTCTACTATCTCTTCTTTAGTTCGTGGAGTTATAAACCAAAGGCTCACCTGAAAGAAAATAAGAAAATAAGTGTTTAGAATTTTTCAAATTCAAAATTAGATACAATTAGTACACACAATACACAAACTATTCATTTAATACACAAATTACATAATCTTACAAACAACAAGATATGACACCTAAAGGACTATATACATATATACAAGGTTAAATGAATAAAATTCAAACTTTCATAATAATGTCCCTCGGCAATGACACCAAAAACTTAATATGTAGATTTTAGGTGTAAAAATTAATCAATTTTAAGTTATTTCCAATCAAGTTTTAGTTAAAATGTCAACCCCAAAACCACCTATATAGAGAAAGCATACTTATTGTAAAGTATAGTATAGGAAATTAATGAGTATTTATCCTAAAAAAACAAGTACCATTAATTACTTTTCAACCTTTTGTTTAACCTATCAACTAGAGTGACAAAAAGAAGAGAGCAAAACAAAAATAAGAACAAAAGTAAAAATAAAAGTGTCAACAAAATCTAGGAGAAAATACATGTAAGTACATAGAAATTCTTAAAGATATGATAATGATTGATTAGAAATTAACACAATTAATCATCATTCTGGCATTATGAAGGAATAAAGTAGGCTCCCTTTTAATTTATGGATTCACTACCTTCTAGTCAAAGTAGTGGATATATTCTATCTCACCAACCTATCAAAAGATGCATTAAAACCAATCGTTAACAAATATCCCTATATTCTAGGCAATATAAAAGCGCGTAAATAGTTAATGACCCTATGGATAGGGGCTAAAATTACCATTATTTTCCTAGTTATTTGAGGTTGTTTTGTGATATATTTGTAATAATAACTAGAGATATTCCTTCTTATTTGACATTTTGCTTGTAAAAAGTATTTTTTTGACAAATTTGTGTAGATTTAAGTGGATTTCAAGCAAAAGTGAAAGATTCTAGATTGGACCTGGCGCCAGGTCCAGTTAAGGCACCAGACGCCAGGTCTATTCTGGAAAAATAGCAATTTTGAGGAGAAACAGATTGGACCCAGTGCCAGATGGGTCTAATGGACCCAACACCATATAATGCCCCGTATTAAGCCACCTTTAGTATGTGGGGAAAGTCATGCATATCATAGCATTTCTTTTATATTGCATTTGGTAAATTGAATTATTTTCATGAAAATATGAGTTTCACGAGTTTGTTGTTTCATGAATTAAATTGTTTTTGAAGTAATTGTGTTATTTGAGTTAGTTGAGTTTTTATTTTGTTGAGGAGAATTCATTAGGAAGAGGATGAAATAAGTGAGTAGGAATTAAGGGAATTTAATTAGAGGAAAATTTATACAAGAATTGTTGTGGAATAGTGGATAAAGCTTGGTGTTTAATTATTGATAGGCTTGAGTTTGAATCCTAGCTACTTCAAATCTTCTCTTTTCTTTTATTTTTCCTTCCCTAATTTTTTCTAAGCCTTGGCCGAAATACTCCTAAGGTAGCTGCCACTTTGGAGCCAATTTTCTAAAATTTAGGAGCGTGATTTATCTTGGGGATTATTTTATAAAATATTTGAAAATAAATTAAAATTTTATTTCTAATATCTTATCATAATATTTTAGAAAATTTGAAGTATTATTAATCTGGATTTTTAAAAGCTATATCTAAGTAATTCATTAGGAGATAAAATATATGAATATATATTTTGTTTTAATGTGGTAGCTGCCACACCTTAAGGAGATAAGTCTCCATATTTTAATTCTCTTCAAATAAATTTTAAAAAGGGAATAAATAACCTATCAAATTAACATAGGGGATAAATTAAATTATTGGTTAAATAAATAACCTAATTCCCTCCTATATTTTTCTGGAAAATTCTCTCAAAGCTGCCGCCACACACTAGAGCAATTGTAACTCAACTAAAACTCTCCAAAACCTAGTTAGGGTTATCCAAGAAAACCTTAACCAACTAGAACTTTGTTTTAGCAAAAAAAAAAATATTAGAATTTCCTCTCCATTCCTCCAGAATTTCAGCCACAATTAGCACCATTCTACACGAAATTTTCAGCCAAATATTTGCACAAAAACCTCTCTAGTTATCGAGCAAAATACAGCTACACAAAGGCTCACTTTTCCTCTCTTATTTTCGCCACTATAGAGACCAAAACCAACTAGATTTCTTCTCTTATTCTGACCAAATTTTTGGCCATCATAAGTAGGAAAAATACAGCAGCAATAACCCCTAAACTATTGACCAGTTTCAGTACCAATAGAAGGACCAAAGTTGTCCAACTTTTCTCTTGTGATCAAGAATCCACAGCAAGGTGGAACTCCTCCAAACACCTAAACACCAAACCCTAGACTTTCTATCCAGCAAACCACAAAATCCCCTACCATCTTAGCCCCTCAAACTCATGAAAAAACCAGCATTCAACCTGCACAAAAATTCAGCTAGCCTACCCCAAGAACAAAGCCAAAACCGAAACTCTCTACAAGGTAATCGATCTTCAACCTTTCTATTCATCTCTTACTCTATTATTTTCTTCTTTTCACCCTTAAATCACTTTCATAAGGGATTGATTTTATTCCTTTCTTGGTGAGTCTCCATCAAGGACATCCAGGTGAACCAATCTCTTCAACTATCGATTGAACTCAAGCTAGTCATCAAAGAATTGTCGTGTTTTAAGTCTAGATCGCTAAGAAGTAATCAAGATCCTATCTTTACTAATTTACAAGGCATTAACCTTTAGTGTATTGACTTATGAATTCTTATGGAGTTGAGCATGGAAGCATGAATGAACTAGTATGATTAATATATTGATATAAACCATAGACAAAGCATGTATGAGATAGGATATTGATGTATCTTGTCATGATAAATTTAGATCTATTCTAGGTTGGCAAAGATGAGATCTTTTAACATTTATGAGGCTATTTATGATGATTTTATGCTAGCTGAATATAAGAGTTGTCATATAGTGAATTGATTTGGATAAATGCATGGATATGATCAGTAGAATGGCAAAACGAAGTTGTGTATGTGATCTAATGAATTAAATTATCAAGATACCATGGATGAACTAGGTGATTAGCGAGATCATGAGAATTTATGTTGCATAAAATAGTAGATGGAATGATTGGATCTTAATTATAGAATTATTTACTCTAGATAAGGAAGGAGTGGAAGTAAAGACCATCAATTAAATTAGGTCTAATTGTTAATTTATCCAAGTAAGTCCCTGCATAACCGTTTTGATAAATCTTACATGTTTGCAAGCAATTTTTACAATGTTATTTGGAATTGATGTCAATATGGAGTGTTAGCCCAAAGGGCTTTCTTTTATGTTTTGATTTATGACAAACGTTGATATAAACTAACCTATTAAGTTCCTGTGTTAGGACATGTTTAATCTTTAGTCTTCTAAAGTCTTCAGATAAGAATTTTTGACAACCTCTTCATCGCTGATTTCAAGATTAAAAGATCAAATGGGAAAATCAGAGTATGAGAAGTTATATATTATGGAAGCTCTTTATGAAGAATGATAGACTGAGAAGTGTTATTAAGGTATATTTATTAATTCCTATGTCTTCTTATCTTTTGATTAATTTGACTTTACCTTGAAGCTTCAAAGGAGATGATTTTCAAAGTTTTTAAATTTACAGAATTTTGGATGGAACAATTTGAATCCAAAAGGTTCAACAAAAATCTTGTAAACCAGGTTGAAAAATTTTTGTCAGGAATGTGCCATTTTGGACTTAACTTTTGGATGCATCTTCGTCCAAAACTCGGATGAATTTAAACAGAAAAATTTATAGCTATTTTTTTTTTTTACCGTTGGCACTCCACTTTTTAGGTCTATAAATAGCCCTTAAAGCAAGATTACAAGCAAGGTTTTTGAAACATATATCTTAGAAACATTATTGCTCAACATTTTCAAAAATCTCATTTTATCTAGCTTCCAAGTGAGTTCATTGTGTATCAAAGATAAAAGTATTTTGTGGCTTGTATCTGAGAGAACATCTGCTCAAGTAAGTGAGCTTATCTCTATTCTATTAACTTTCAAATATTTGTTGAATATTCAAGGTTGTGTGGTAAAACCCATAGTTGTGATTCTTGTGTTGTGTTTGTTCAAGGTTGTGTGGTAAAACCCATAGGGGTGATCATTGTTTTGTGATTGTATCAAGGTTGTGGAGTAAAACCTAGTGAGGTAATCCTTGATGTGTTTGAGAGGTTGTGGAAAACCTAGTGTAGTGATCCTCTCTTGTATGTGATTGTTTCATTAAGTGAGATTAATGAAATAGGGTTGAAAATCCTTAAGTGTGAGGCTTAAGGTAGTGGACGTAGATAATTGTGGATTGAACCACTATACATCTCTTGTCTCATTTTATTTTAATGGTTCATGCATTGCTTTTTACTGTCTAAATCTGGATGTACATCTACGAGTGTTTGGATAGCTTTCTATGCATCTATAAAGCCAGTCCAAGCATCTTTGTGATTATCCTTGTTTAGCATTTTAGACAATCCGAAAAAAATTATTTTTGCTTACCAAAAACCTTATTCATCTCCCCTCTAAGGTTTTTCATTTGGTATCAGGGTGAGGTCTACATACTCTTGGTCTAACAACCTTGTAGAAAAGATCTTAATGGCAAGCTCATCCTCTCTTCCATATGTTGAAGGATCTTCAACAAATCGTCTTCCTTTGTTTAATGGAAGCAAATATACTTTCTAGAAAAATAGAATGAAAATTTATTTGTGCTCTATTAACTTCGAGTTATGGAGTTTAATAGAAAATGGTCCTTTTATTCTATCAAAGATGATTGATGGTATAAAAATACCTAAACAAAATGATGAGTATAGTGTGGAAGACAATGCGAAAATGACTCTAAATTTTCAAGCTATGAATATTTTGTATTGTGCACTAGATGCGACTGAATACAACCGTGTTAGTTGTTATGATTCAGCCCATTATATGTGAAGATTGCTAGAAGTCACCCATAAGGGGACTAACCAAGTCAAAGAATCAAAACTTGGGCTTCTTATTCATGATTATGAATTATTTACTATGAGGCCAAATGAAAGCATCATTAACATGTTCACAAGATTTACTAATATCTCAAATGGTCTGAAAGCTTACGAAAATGTCTATTCCCCTGGGGAACAAAACCGAAAAATTCTTGATGCTTTACCAAAAAGCTGGCAGCCTAAAACTCTTGCTGTAGAAGAATCCAATGATTTAAAATCCTTACCTACTGAAGAATTAATCGGATCTCTTTTAACTCATAAGATGAAGCTTAAAAGGTTTCATGAATCTGATGATCATGATAGAGGTAGAAAAGGGATTGCTCTAAAGACTGGAAATGAAGATGGAGAAACAAGTTCTTCGAAAAGCAGTGAAGGCATAGAAATGGACAGTGATGACTTAGCAATGATAGCAAAGAAATTCAGAAGGATATTCAACAAAGGAAACTACAATCGAGGAAGGAAGCTTATAAGAAAGAAAGGACAAACCCCCGGCTTCAAACCTCAATGCTTTGAATGTAAAAGTACGGATCACTTCATTACAGACTATCCGGTTGCAAAAGGCAAGGAAGGAAAAATGTCTAAGAAAAAGAAACACCTAAAGGTCAAGAAAGATAAAGGATTGATGGGAGCTTAGGACTTAAATAAAGAATCTAAAGATGAGGAATCTAAGGAAGAAACTGCCAACATTTGCTTCATGGCTTTGGAAAATGAGATAAACCTTTCAATATCAGAATGCATATCTAATTCGCATACATCTATGACTGAAAAGCATATTGATCCTAATGAGTTGTTATGTGATATGTTTTATGAATTAAAAAAAACTGTCCAGAAAAAATAAAGATTTAAAGTTGAAGGTTAATTGCCTGATGAAAGAAAATGAAGCCTTGTTAAATGACAACAAAATGTCTTTTGAAACACATATATGTGCTACAATTGAAAAGGATGTGATTATGACCGCTTTACATCATGTATCTCTGGAAAATAAAATCCTGTGTGATAAAGTTCAAACTCTTGAATGCATGGTTAGCACATTTGATGATATGAAAATTAGAGTAAATAATCTTACCAATTGCATTGAAAAATTTACAAATGGTAAAAGTAATTTGGAAAAGTTACTCAGAACTCAACATCATTTTGGTAATCGAAGTGGCTTATGATATAAACATGAGGATAAAGATAAAACTTGTATACCCAGATTTGTTTATACTGGAAATCTAAGTAGATTAGGATATAAACATGAGGATAAAGACAAAATTTGCAAGTCCAGATTTATTTTAGCGGGAAATCAAAGTGGCTTAGGATATGAAACATAAGAATAATTACAAAAAGAACAAGTTTCAGTATGTTAAACCTACTTCTTCTTACAGCACAAACAAGGCTTGCATGTATTGTAAAAAACTTAGTCATATAGTTTCAAGATGTCCTGTTAAAAGAAAAGTGGAATCCGGTGGAGCTACTTTCTAGAAAATCAAAGAAAATGTTACTAACCTTCATGGACCCAAGTAAGTGTGGGTACCAAAAATCATCTCTTCTTCTTATCTATAGGCATAGTCTTTAAGCTTCACCAAGTGGTTCTTGGACAACGGTTGTTCAAGACATATGACTGGAAATGCAGCTTTGTTAGAAAATATTCAGACTACTAATAAAGGATTTGTTACATTTGGAGACAAGAAGAAAGGGAAGATTCTCGGCATTGGTAATATTGGTAAAGGTTCCTTAACATTTATAAAGCGAGTCTTACTTATTGATAATTTGAAATATAACCTGCTCAGCATTAGCCAACTTTGTGTCAATGGTTACAAAGTCATTTTTGAAAAAAATTCTTACTTTATACTTGACAGTGGAAATCTCGAAACCATCTTTACTGCCAAACGCATGGAAAATGTATATGTGTTTTATCTCAATGACCTTGTAGCTAATAGAATTAGATGTCTATTCGTTCATGACATTGATGACTATCTTTGGCATAGAAGATTAGGTCATGTATCATTTGATTTGTTAAACAAACTATCCTCAAAAGAACTTGTTAGGGGGCTTCCAAAAATGAAATTTGATAAACACAAAATCTGTGATGCATGTCAATTTGGAAAGCAAATCAAAATCTCTTTTAAACTAAAGAAAATGATTTCTACCTCAAAACCTCTAGAATTAGTTCATATGGATTTATTTAGACCCATAAGGACTGCTAGTCTTGGAGGTAAAAAATATGCATATGTAATTGTTGATGATTTCTCTAGATTTACATGGACCTTATTTCTTAGACAAAAGGATGAAGCTTTTGCTGAATTTTCAAAACTGATTAAGTGCGTCCAAAACTCGATTGGATGTAAACTGATTTCTATTAGAAGTGACAATGGCAAAGAATTTTGTAACAGCGAATTTACTCACTTCTGTGATGAAAATGGAGTCTTTCATAATTTTTCAGCAGCTAAAACTCCTCAACAAAATAGTGTTGTTGAAAGGAAAAATCGGACCTTTGCAAGAAATGGCTAGATCAATACTTTGTGAAAATGCTCTTCCAAAATATTTTTGGGTGGAAGCTATTAACACAGCATACTATACAATAAACCGAGTTATGTTAAGACCATTTTTAAGAAAAACTTCGTTTGAACTTATGTTTGACAAAACTCCTTCTATCTCTTATTTTAAAGTTTTTGGATGTAAATATTTTATTCTAAATACAAGAGATAATCTTGGAAAATTCGATAGTAAGTTCGATGAGGCCATATTTCTTGGATATTCTTCCAATAATAAAGCTTATAGAGTATACAATAAAAGAACTCTTTGTGTGGAAGAATCTGTGCATATTGTATTTGATGAATCTAACATTTATAGTTCAAAAGGAGATGACGATGATGTAGGAAATTCAAATAAAGTTAAGTTAGATCAGGTTAAAGCTCCATCATTAGATACTCATGCAAAAGAGGAGGAGATCAAAGAATTGTAGAAGGAACAAGAGAAAGAACAAACTAAAGATTTTGCAAATCATCAATTGCCGAAGGATTGGAAATACAAATTAGGCCATCCAAAGGAGCAAATTATTGGAGATCCAAACCAAGGAGTTAAAACTTGACGGTATTTTATTGACAAATATGCTCTTCTTTCAAATATTGAACCTAACAGTAGTGATATTGCATTACATGATGAATTTTGGGTTATTGCCATGCAAGAAGAGTTAAATTAATTTGAAAGAAATCAGGTTTGAAAACTTGTTCCTAGACTGCTTGATCATCCTGTTATTGGAACAAAATGGGTTTTTAGAAATAAACTTGATGAAAACAGGGCTGTAATTAGAAACAAAGCTAGATTAGTAGCTCAAGGATTTAATCAGAGGAAGGCATTGACTATGATGAAACATTCGCTCCTGTTGCTAGACTAGAATCAATTTGAATGTTACTTGCCTTTGCATCCTTTAAAAATTTTATTCTATATCAAATAGATGTCAAAAGTGCTTTCCTAAATGGCTTTATTGAAGAGGAAGTGTACGTTGAGCAGCCACTTGGTTTTACTCATAAGCTTTTTCCAAATCATGTTTTCAAACTCTCTAAAGCTCTCTATGGATTAAACAAGCTCCAAGAGCTTGGTATGATAGGCTTAGTGGTTTCCCAATCTTAAAAGGATTTTCTAGAGGCTTAATTGATAATACCTTGTTCATCAAATCTGATAGTTCTAGTGACTTACTAATTGTCTAAATCTATGTTGATGATATTATTTTTGGCACTACTAATGACTCTTTGTGCAAGATGTTTGCTAAGCAGGAATTTGAAATGAGTATGATGGGAGAATTGAACTTCTTTCTCGGACTACAAATTAAGCAAATTAAAGATGGAATCTTCATAAACTAAGCAAAGTATGCCAAAGAGTTGCTCAAAAGGTTTGAAATGAATGAAGCTAAAGAAATCAGCACACCTATGAGCACGTCCTTAAAACTTGACCAAGATGAAAAGGGTAAGAAGGTAGATGAATGTAAATGTAGAGGTATGATTGGAAGTCTACTATATCTTACTGCTAGTCGACCAGATATCATGTTTTCAGTATGTCTTTGTGCTCGATTTCAATCTTGTCTGAAGGAATCACATTTAAGTGTAGTTAAACGCATACTTCGATATCTTATTGGCACACATGATTATGGATTATGGTATCCACGTACTAACACTTTTGATCTTATAAGATATACTGATATAGGTTATGTAGGATGTAAAGTTGAAAGAAAAAGTACTAGTGGCCATTGTTAATTTCTTAAATATTCACTAGTTTCATGGCCTAGTAAAAAACAGGCATGTGTATCATTATCCACCACTGAGGCTGAATACATTGCAGCAGGAAGTTGTTGTGCTCAAATTTTATGGATGAACAATACTTTACTAGATTTTAATCTAAATTACTGTGTACCTATATAATGTGTGATAATACAAGTGTTATCAATCCAATAAAAAATCCAGTGCAGCATTCGAGAACAAAGCACATTGAAGTTAAACATCACTTCATCCGAGACTATGTACTCAAAGGAGATGTGTGTGTTGAATATGTCTCAATGGATGAACAACTTGCAGATATCTTCACTAAACCTCTAGTTGAGGATAGATTCAACAACTTGAGAAGAGGTTTGGGCATTACAAGAATTTGATAACTAATCATTTTGTATAAGTCCTTCTTGTGCAGGAATTGCGAAGAAAAAGGTTTTGGAAACAAAACTCTACATCCGAAATACCTAGTCCTTGTTTTGGACATAGTACTAGAATCCAATTCCTACATCCAAAATGCATTTTGGGAAAACACTTTTCCGGATGTAGATTTCGGACTTGGTCTTGTTCCAAAATCAATCCTTAATATTCTTTTATTCCAAATTTCGAGTTTCAAAAAATTGGTTTTCGCGTTTTTCAAAACTCCTCAGAAACACATATGTTTCTAAGGCACTTTATTCTCACACTAATCTAGACATTTAAAGCTTTCTGGTTTTCTCTCATTCAAAACCCTTAAAACTGTTCTTCTTCCAAAATAATTTCTCGTGCTCTTATTCTTCTGTAAAATAAAAAAGCCCTGAAAAAGCTTAAATCTTTCAATGGCCAAGATAAAATCCACCGTTCCAAAACCTAAGAAGGAGCAAAAATCCTCTCCGGTGTTAAAGAAAAAGGTTTCGGGTTCATCAAAGGGCAAAACAAAAGCAAAGAAGCTTCTCATCAGTCTCACTTCTAGGCCTCTCATTATAATTTGTCTGAATCTTCCTCCGAACAACTGAGTTCTGCAAATCAAGTATCCCGATTTCTTGACTCAAAATGTAAATCTGAATACAATGACTGGGTCTCTAGAAATTAAACTATTATTTCTGGTTATCGAGTGAACCACTCTGCTTTTCTGAACTTGTCAAATATTCTGGATATGTTTGATCATATCGGGTGGGGGACTTTGCTATCAGTTGATGAGAAAATCTACACTCCTTTAGTCTGAGAATTTTATGCAAATTTGAGAAAGGGCAAACTAGAAGAAACAGAGGGAGGATTCATGATTAGGTGGTATGTAACAAGAGTGAAAGGAAAAGATTTTGAATTTGACCATAGAATGCTGAATAGAATCTATGATGCTCGTGATACTGGTTTTCAGTATTTTGAGTTGAACAAATTTCCTGAAGGAAATAAAATTTTTATTCTGAAAAATTTTGAGAAGTTGTTTACTGGTGGAAAAAGCTTTGAGATCTCTAGAAATCGCAGTTCTAAATGGCTGAATGGATTGGGTAGAATCTTCCATCATATGGTGTCTACCATTGTTGTTCCTAGTTCCAGCCATAAGACCTTTATTAGTATACTTCAAATGGTGGTCATGTTAGCCTTAGCAGAGGGGAGACAGATAAACTTTGGATTTCTGGTAATAAAGTTAATGTTGCAATCTAAAAATACTTCTAGCAAGGCTTTTCTATTTGGAAATTTATTAACCAAAGTCTTCAGATTTTTCAATGTTGATTTAAATTATGTTACTTGTGATCCCTCAAAAACAAATGTTTACAGCTATGACTCCTTTGAAAAGATGGGGTATGTAAGGGAGGGAAATTCATGGAAATTGTTGAGAGAATCTGCTGGAAAAGAGAGGGAAAATTTGATAAAGATAAAGGAAGAAGGGAAGTTAGGAACCAAAAGAAAAATTGATGAGAAAGGAACTGTTCCAGACTCCAACCTATCTGAGAATATTCTTAGTGCAATCAACTCTTTTGCAGAGAAATTGGAGTCTCTTAGCTCAGAAATCAAACTCTTAGGGAACAGAATTTCTGTCATTGAGCAATCTGCTAAGCTTTTTGCTCTAAATCTGATCATGACAAGGATGAACAATCTTCAGAGGACAAGGCTGAACCATCTGCAGATGTCAAGGTTTCCTCCCCTGAACCCTCTCCTGAACCATCCCCACAGCCTTCTCCCGTTCAGAAGACATATACTCCTATTCCTTCTCCCAAGCCCAAACCTTCTGGCAAAAGACAAAAGCACGTGGTTGTAAAGCACAAGTCTAACAGAATTGCTGGTCAGTTTTCCAAGAAGGGGCTGGATCTAAGTCTGAGACGATCAATATTGCATAGGTTGTTTTCTTGGGTAGCAAAATGGGTTGATGAACAACTTACTTTCTGCAACAGTTGAACACTTTATTTTCAGTCATTTACATTTCTATTTTTGGATATTTACTAATACTTGTTTTAGTTTAATTCTTTATCCTGCAAATTATCTATCTGATGTCTGTTAACTGCATAATATTTCTCCTTCTGCTATGCTTCTTTTTAATTGATGACAAAGGGGGAGAGAGAAAATGACAGTGAATATTACGGGGGAGAAAGAAAATATGAAATTGCTATGAAAATATTAAATGTTGGTCTGTGAATATTATGGTCTGCATGAGTGTTGACATGATGTTGTTTGCATTCACTAGGGAGAAAGAAATATGGTAGTCTGAAAATGTTATAGTCTGCATATATGCTGTATGAAAGTGTTGGTATACAGTAACTGATAGGAAATGTTCAAGTCTGCATGTTACGGCTGCATATGACTGTGATCTACATGTTGATATCCAAAATAAAATGTTATGAGTTTTGCATGGATTCTACATGACTAATGAATTGAAATTGGACTGTTAATGTATGATTTTTTTATCTACGAAGTAACTGCTATGGAAGTTGAAACCCTTTGAAAAACTAAAACTACTATATGAATAGTTATTGAATTCCGAAGTAACTGTATGAACTGTTATGAACTGCATGAACCATTTATGATATGAACAGTTGCGCAAGTAATGAAAATTTCTAATTCACTATTCACAAAAAATTTTTTAAAAAACCCCTCAGATTGTGACGTTCAATTTTATTAAAAAACATAGATCTCTAAATGATAATTGTATCCTTGAAACAAAATTCTGTGATAAGATTTTTTTTGGTGCATCGAGTCAGGGGGAGTTTTGTACTTAGAAACTTTGTATCCAAAACAAATATTCTTATAAGTAGTTTTACTGAATTGAAAAATGTTTTGGACATCCAAAAACCCTATCCAAATGATATTCTGAAAACACACATTCTTCCAAAACTATTTTGGATACATTTTCTGGATGAATAAATCGTTACTTCTTCTCATCCCTCTTATGTTCGAAATAGTCATATAAGCATATATTAAGGGAGATCAATATTATCTCTATCAAATTACTCTTAATATTTATATAGAGATATGATATGCTTTAGGATCATTGAGATATGTTTACAAATTTGTGATCATAAACATCTCTATGAGATCTATATAGAAAGATTACATTTATTTGCTTAACATATTCTCTCTATTTACATATCAACTATGTCATGTTTGTCATCACTCAAAAAGGGGGAGATTGTTAGCCCTAAGGGCTTTCTTTTATGTTTTGATTTATGACAAATGTTGATATGAACTAACCTATTAATTTTCTGTGTTAGGACATGTTTAATCTTTATTCTTCTAAAGTCTTCAGATAAGAATTGTTGACAACCTCTTCATTGCTGATTTCAAGATTAGAAGATCAAATGAGAAAATCGGAGTATGAGAAGTTATATATTATGGAAGCTCTTTATGAAGAATGATAGACTAGGAAGTGTTATTAAGGTATATTTATTAATTCCTATGTCTTCTTATCTTTTGATTCATTTGACTTTACCTTGAAGCTTCAAAGGAGATGATTTTCAAAATTTTTAAATTCACAGAATTTTGGATGGAACAATTTGAATCCAAAAGGTTCATCCAAAATCTTGTAAACTAGGTTGAAAAATTTCTGTCAGGAATGTGCCATTTTGGACTTAACTTTTGGATGCATCTTCGTCCAAAACCCGAGTCCAAAACTCGAATGAATTTAAACAAAAAACTTTGTAGCCGTTTTTTTTTTTTTACCATTGGCACTCCACTTTTTAGGTCTATAAATAGCACTTAAAGTAAGATTACAAGCAAGGTTTTTGAAATATCTATCTTAGAAACATTATTGCTCAACATTTTCAAAAATCTCCTTTTATCTAGCTTCAAAGTGAGTTCATTGTATATCAAAGATAAAAGTATTTTGTGTCTTGTATCCGAGAGAACATCTGCTCAAGTAAGTGAGCTTATCTCTGTTCTATTAACTTTCAAATCTCTGTTGAATATTCAAAGTTGTGTGGTAAAACCCATAGGGGTGATCCTTGTGTTTGTGTATGGTCAAGGTTGTGTGGTAAAACCCATAGGGGTGATCCTTGTTTTGTGATTGTATCAAGGTTGTGGAGTAAAACCTAGTGAGGTAATCCTTGATGTGTTTGAGAGATTGTGGAAAACCTAGTGTAGTGATCCTCTCTTATATGTGATTGTTTCATTAAGTGAGATTAATGAAATAGGGTTGAAAATCCTTAAGTGTGAGGCTTAAGGTAGTGGACGTAGATCATTGTGGATCGAACCACTATACATCTCTTGTCTCATTTTATTTCAGTGGTTCATGCATTGCTTTTTACTGTCTAAATCTGGATATACATCTACGAGTGCTTGGATAGCTTTCTATGCATCTATAAAGTCAATCCAAGCGTCTTTGTGATCATCCTTATTCAGCATTTTAGAAAATCTGGAAAAAATTATTTTTTCTTGCCAAAAACCTTATTCACCCCCCTAAGGTTTTTCATGATTTTTGGACAAGAGGATTGAAATGTTGGCTAGACATGATGAGTTACACTTTGTTTTGATACTTGGGTTGAAACTATGGATGTTTTACTATCTAAATAAGTTTATCAAATTTCAACTATTCAAACTCCAAATCGATTTCTTACACTATCACTAAACGATTTGGAAATGCTATTACAAAAAAAGAAAAAAAAAATCACGTTTTGCAATTAAACTAACCAAAGACTTTCAAAAAAGGAAAAAATGATTCTACCCCTAAATGGGAAGCATTGAGTACTCAGCGGGGGTAGGCTAGTAGTACTAGTTTTGAAGAATAAGAGTGAGTCTTCTGATAGGAGGCCACCTCCAGAAGATGAACTCAACTTGAAGAGGTGTCAGTACTACATAGTCAGGCCGTCCGAGCTAGCATATTAGTTCATGTGGACATTGTTGATCCAGATTGGACAATCGGAGTGTGTGGGTATAGAGGTGGAGGAGTATCTCACCTAGTGGGAGTGTGAAACCCCATCTAAAATCAACCCTAGAGTAAGGGGGTCGAAATGCATATCATATTTTCTTGCATGCTTAAATATATTTTTGAATGATTTTATGTATTTTGGAATCGTGATTTATATCCTAGAAGGCTTAATTGTGCTTATTGAGTAGGAAGGACAAAATGGTAATTTTGCTTGAAGTGGAAATAGGGAGATAGCTTGGGGATTGAATAGGAAGAATATTTAGGAGAGAAAAAAAAGAGCAATTGTGGTTTAGTGGTTAGAGCTTTGGAATTTATCTCTAAGGTCTTGAGTTAAAATCCTATCATTTAAGTTTTATCATGATTAAATTTTATTTTAGATAGGTGGATATTTACATCCCTTGTAGGCCATAAGAAGGAGTAGGAGTGTTGTCCTAGGGGAGGCATGAAAGGAATGTCCAAATTCTACTCTTGTACCCTACAAAAAACTCTTAAGGGATTCATACCCTTTTTTCTTTCTAGCTTACCTTAATTCTTTATCAATTAAGTTGCTCAATTTATCCAAGCCATTTTTATTTCCAAAAAATTCCAGCAAGACTCTTTGATCTTGGAGTTTCGAAAATGTCTATATAAGGACAGCATATTGACTAAAAATGGGGAAGGGGTTACGGAAGGTTCCTAAAAGAATTAATCTCCATAGTTGAACCTTCAAACTCTACCCTATAAGTGATCATCTTCTTCATGTAGCAATCTGAAAATTTTTCCAGCGTCTTGGTCAGTCCAGCTTTTGAAACTTCAGCCATTTCTCCCACTCAAATGCTGCCAGAAAAATAGCCATCTTGATCAGCTTGAAGACTGAAAGCATTGGCAAAAAATCGAGCTGCACAAAAGCTGTGCAAACCAGGAAATTCCTGGGTAGTTTTCGCAGCTTGGTAGGCCAAGAACCAAGCTGTTTCTTCCACTTGTCAAACCAGCAATTTAACCCTGACTTCCCTCCATGAGCCTTAAAGGACCCTCCAATACCCCTTCAAACCTTCTGCAAGTCAGCTGGAACACTGCAAAAAAATCTGCATAAAAGTTCCAGCAAACCTCTTGAATGAACAACCAGAAATTCCAGCCTTGTTCCCTCTTCAACCCTAACCGAAACTCACTCCCAATTTTCTGTAAAACCAACCTTAGTCAGCCATGAATTGAACTCCATCACCTTCTTCATTGATCAGCATGAATGAAGCTCCATGGCTATTCCTTAAATCACTCTATCAATCACTACAATCAAGCCTCCAATTAAAATTCAAAATTCCAGCAAATTGCTCTATGAAAACTCTTTGGATTAAGCTTCAAACAACCAGAAAATCTTCCACCATTACACTCTAAATTTTGGCCACCCTATAGCTCATTTAAACCTCATTCAACTCAGCAAAACTCCTGCACAATCCAGTCGGCCAAAGCAGCTCCAAGAATCTCCATCAACCAAGCTATTCTTACCATATTTTCTACCTTATTTCACCCCCTAAATTACTTCTTTTGAATTTCAAACAACCAGCTTTCCTTCTTTTCCCTAATATGAAAATTCAATCACAAGGATTCTTCCATCCATTCGGCCAACACCACTCAACAGATTTCGTCCAGCCTTTCCTCCATTCTCTCCATTTTTCCAAAGAACACCCAGAACACACACCACCATTCTCCAAGCCTGAGACCACTCTAAACACTTCCAATCTTCTCCAAAAACTCCAGATCACATCTACTCATCTTCTAGAATCCATTTCTATAATTTATAGCTTCAAACGCTGAAATCAAGTCTCTACTTTCGGATAAAAAAACCAGAATTTTCTTGAAGACTCAAGAACATTCTCAAGGTAAACATTAACGATTATGTTCATCTTTCTTCCTCTTTGATCTTTAATGAAATATACTAACACACTCTCTCTTTCTCTTTCTCTCTCTCTCTCTCTCTCTCTCTCTCTCTCTCTCTCTCTCTACCGAAATGGTTATTTCAACCATTCCCATTTTCTCTTCTTCTTCTTGGTCGGATCAAGTCTTCCAAGCGTGTGGACTCTCTTGAGACTTCATCAAGGTAGTTATCATTTGAGTATGTCTCTTTAGCCCTCTCTTTAATTTTAAAATTATGTCTCTTAGATGTAATTAGAAAAGGATGGAATATGATTGGTGATTGAGTATGTATTTATATTATGGAGTTGGGATTGAAGTATAAGGATGATTTATCATGGTTGAGTTTTATGATGTTTTAGGGTTTGTTGCATGCTCTTCATGTCGTGAGTTAGTGTGGATGATTAAGCATGGTAGATATTATGTCATCTTTGGTGAATAGGGTTTTATGTTCTTGTATTCTTGTTGAAGCCATGCATATGAGCATATTTAATGGGGTTTGGATCATGTGATGGTAGATATGGATCTATGCTTTTATTCATGAAGTGAATGGTTTGTGGATTGGTGTTAAAGTCTATGTTCATGATTATGGTTAGCAATAGGAGAATTATGATCATGACCTTGTTATTCCTAAACTATTTAAGTTGGCCAATTTTATTACATTAACAAAAATTAATGCTATGTTTTCTTCTAATGATTTCGAAAAGCCTAGGAAGATTTGGAATTAGATTGTTAAATGAAGTAGTGGAATTTTAGGCAAATAAATAATATCTTCTATTAAAATTAAAATATAAAAATATTATATATAATAATAATAATAATAATAATAATAATAATAATAATAATAATAATAATAATAATATTAAATAAAGCCTTTATATAAATAATCATGATAGGTAAACTATTAATCTTATAAGTTTTATATTCATAAATACTATTAAAATTTATTTATTATCTTTTAATCAAAATATATTAAAATTTACTTATTATTAATTTTATTTATCAATTATTTTCTAACTATTAATTATTAATTAAGAGAATAGTAAAAGTTTCTTATTTTATTAATATCAATTAGGACTTAGGACCCTTTATCAAATAAACCCTAGTTTATTTATTAATAACAAAGATTTATACTTACAACTTATTAGTAACTATTTCACAAACCCTAGTTATTTTATTATCAAATTAGATTTATTTTATAAAATCGTTTTGATTATCTAGCCTTAAAGTTTGGAACATTAGGGTCATGATTGTAGGAAGTTGAACTAGGATTATTTATAGAATCAAATTTAGCTTGAATTTAATTATGGCTTGTATTAACCCCAGGCGGGGTTAGGTCAGCTTTGGAAGATCTTTGATTTAGCTCAAGCAAAGGATCAGGTAAGCTCCTGCATAACATTTGTTTGTTGTAAAAGGTTACTATGGCAAGTCAAACACGAAGTACGTGAACACTGATTTTGTAAAGGCAATTGAGGACTGTTTCCTTTCATATTTTAGTCAAACAAATTATTCGAAAATCTATAAGTAATTTTGCTCAAACACTAAACTCTTTCTAAAACCAGCTTTGTCACGAACTTTAGAAACCCTTAATTGCCATTTTCAAGTAAAGTTATGTTTTATCAGTTTTCTCCCAAGTGGAACAATTAACGTTGAGTACTTAATAAGGGTATGTTAGTAGTACTAGTTTTGAAGAGCAAGAGTGAGTCTTCTGGCAGAAGGCCACCTCCAGAAGATAAACTCAACTTAGAGAAGCAACAGTACTACTTAGTCATGCCGGTCCGACCTAGCAAGTTTCAGTCACGTGGACTGTGTGTTGCCGGAGTGGACAACTGGTTTTGTTTGAGTGTAGAGAAGGAGGAGTATCTTACTCGGTAGGTCGTACACCTACCTTTTGTCAGTCTGCACATAGTGTGGCATTCTGACCGTAGTATGGACATAGGTCCTAACATGTGATACCCATGGCCGCCTATTTGAGTGGTTGTATTTATTGTGCACTTGTATGGTTTGAAAAGAGGAAAATGCCACTCTTTATTTTAACTTTATTTATTAATTGCTAGCATTTTCTCTTATGAAATGTTTCAACTTGCATACATGAACTGTTTTACTTGAGCACTCAAAGCACACACGGACTTACTGAGATTTTTATCTCATCAGCCTTTTTACTATGATTTCAGTTCGATCCTGCTGTGGGGATGAGTAGCTAGTTGTTGCCTGTTTTGGAAGATATTGTGTTATTTCTTTTTTGTAATGTTTTGAGAGATGAGAGTAAACATTTTATTTTCAATTTAATTTCAAAGTATTATTTTATTTTTGTTGTGTGTCCTAGTTATAAAGACCCCTTATCCTTTGAACGGGGTAACATCCCCGGCCCTGCTGGGCCTAGGTTGTGGGGTATTACAAGTGGTATCAGAGACTAGGTTTAGGCAAATATTGATAGTATATGTTCTGTTTATTTAGGTTCAAATCTTTATCTAACCCGTCTTCTTTATGCTGTAGGATGGTTAGAATGCTTAGAACCGTAAGGAATGGACAGCAATGGCATCCTCCAATCCCTATCTACCCAGAAGACCTACCAGTACCTTAACCTGCACCTCAGCCTACACCGCAGCCAATTATTCCTTTGGAAGATAGCAGTGATGATGAGGTTTTGATCAATAAACCACCCCCAATACTTGTGATAGACTTGAGTTCTGATAATGAAGATGAGGAGATCGATATGGCATATGTTCCCACCCTCTTAGTCCCATAGTTGATTTGTCAGCTAATAGTGATGATCCAAGGGAGATAGATTATGAATCTCCACCTAGACCTTCCTTCATGCCTCCACCCAACTATGTTGAGACTGGGGAGAGTTCTAAGCGACCCGAGAAAGAGCCAATGGAGGGGTTTGCAAGTGGGGCTGGGATAGACTTCTCTGAGAACTCTGGGGGATGGTTATATGAGGCCGACCTTGAAGATTCTGATGAGGACTAGAGGGGTTGAAAGCTATTATGATCAGGATATTTATTTATTATTTTTTGTAAACTTCTATGTTAAGGAGTTTTATTCCTGTTTTCTATTTAAATTCAAATTTATACAAATAAGAATACCTAAGTACTCCAAGATTTGCAAGAAAATTTATGAGCAATTCTTTAGACAAAAACTTGCATCTGATTTTCTTTTACTTAAATTTGACTGTGAATGCATGCTCAACTGAATTGACTTAATCATTGAATGTATAAACTCATTCTTTGGGTTTGGTTTAGAATGGAACCCAAGCGCTATGTAGCTACATCAAGCAGGAGAGTTCCAGAGGCAGAACATGTGGCACCAGAAGTTGAAACGACCCAGATGCAGTCACCCAACTGGGGAATTGAGAGTGAACCAGATGTGGAAATAGGGTCTGAAGCACCAGCTGAAGTAACGATAGGGCAAGCATTCAGCAAGATGATAGAGATTCTGTAGACCTTGACTAAGCGGAGAAATCCCAAGGGAGAGGATGAGGCATTGGAGTAGTTTTTGAAATTTCAACCGCCCGTCTTCATAAGCGAAGCTAAACAAGATCAGAAATCTAAGCAATAGATAGAGCAGATGGAGAACATATTTGCTATGCTCCAGTACATTGAGGAGCGAATGGTAAAGTTTGCTGCATTCCGTTTGAGGGGCCCAGCTTGGGCATGGTGGCAGCGAGTTCAGGACAACTGGGAGATGGTTGATCAGGAATGGACGTGGTCCAATTTTGTTGAAGCATTCAGAGCTGAGTATATTCCCCAGTGGATAGTGGAAAAGCGGGAGGACAAGTTCTAGAATTTAAAACAGGGAGATATGACAGTGGCCCAGTAGCAGCATGGTTCACCCAGCTATCGAAGTACTGCAAGAGGTTAGTGGGCACCGAACAGAATAGAACGAGGTAGTTTGTCAAGAGACTGAGCCAGGAATTGAGGAGGGCGTTGGCAGCTTCTCCTCCAATGACCTATTCAGGGGCTGTAGACGCAGCTACCCGGACAGAAAATGAGGACCCCTGCAGAATGGTGACGAGGCCTTTCCAGTCGCCAAGGCAACGGCAAGGACACTTCCAGAGACAGCAATCCAACAAGCGCTCCGCTAACCCGCAGTGGCAGAATCAGGAAAAGCAAGCTCGGACAGCACCGGCTAGTCCTACACAGAACCTTCCGTTATGTCGACAGTGTGGAAAAAGAGGCCACATAGGGAACAACTGTTGGTCCAAATGAGGTAAGCAGAAATGTTACCACTGCGGGGACCCGAACCATTTGTGGAACGCCTGCCCTAAACGGCACTGAGTCGGGCAAGGAAATCTGGCTTAGAATCCGGGGCCCAATAGAACTAATGCCATGGGAGCATCCGGGAGTGGAATGTCGAAGCCTCAAGTGAAAGCAAAGGTATTCGCCCTCTAAGGCTACTATTGCATCCATCTTGTGCACTCCATGAACACAAACTTTTGACCTTGAATTGCCCCATGCATAGTTATTTGTTGTAAGATTTTTAATCAGATCAAACACCTCTTTCGGGGTCTTAGAATTAATGGAACCTCCTGTAGATGCATTAACCAATTGCCTTGTAGCAAAGCTTAAGCTACTATAAAAAATTTGCATTTGCATGCCTAGTTCAAACCTATGATAAGAACACTTCCTAAGCATCTTCTTGAACATTTCCCAACACTCATAGAGACTTTCATATTTTAACTATTGGAAGGTGAAAATGTCTATCCTAAGCTTAGATGTTCTAGTTAGGGGAAATTATTTTGCTAAAAAATTTTCAATCAAAACATTCCAAGTAGTAATGGATCCTGATGGTAAAGACTTTAACTAGGATTTAGCTCTATCTCTCAAGGAAAAATGAAAAAGCCTTAGTTTGATAGTATCTTCAGAAACACCATTCATCTGTTGGGTATCTCTAGCATATCATATATGGTGCAGCGAAAAAATAAAACGAGATACCATCCCAGGATTCGCATATGTGGAGAAAACAAGATATAAAGATAACAAAGGTAACAAATTTTTACCTTTCTTTTATCGTTCGAAGAACAAAAATTTTTTCTTCAAGTCGAGGCGTGATCCAGCAATCCTCTTGATTAAACTCCACGAGAGTTGAACGTCCAACCACTATAATCACAATATGTGATTATCTCTAACAGTAATCCACACAGAGGATACACTCAAGCACGAAGTTTTCTGTCCTAACAGAAAATCAAAGTGGCGGCTAGGGTTGGGTTGCAAGAACCATGAGAGAGAGAAAATCGTTTGTTGCCCCAGGTTTTGGAGGTTTCGATACATATAAACCGAAAAAATCTACTAAAACTGAGAATTCTAATCCTATTAGAATTCCCTAATTGTAATTGGAAATATCAAATTCTCACAATTACAATTTTAAACCATAAATTATAACTAATTATAATTTGTCCACAATAACTTCTCTTTCTCTCAATCAACCCCACTATATTATTAAATAACATCTTGAGTATATAATCATCTATTGTGTGTGACCTATTAGGTTTCCCAGTCAATTGGTAGCGAACATGAATTAATCCCAACGTTTTTTAGATTAATAATCCATAATTAATTAGAAGTAATCCTATTAATTCTAATCAGGATTGGTTTATTAATTAATGAATTAATAAACCCATATTCCTAGGTCATGAGCAGTATCTAGCAACACATCATGACCACCCAAGAGTCCAGGAAGTCAAGTGGCCTGACATGAACCCTTCAATAACAAACTACAGTGCAATTAACTCCTTTCACCATATAATATCTCATTCGGTTTGGATTATGGAATTAGTGACAACTCCCTCCAGAATTAATTCTGGTCCGAATACAATAGTACATGTACCAGGAACCCACTACTCTAGATGTGTATCATTTAGAACTATTTCCAATGCACAATCGCTTTGGTTAAAGACTTCTTGAGTAGTAATTCCTACAAGTGACCGTGAGATATTCGCCCCTATTATTAGGAGTGGTTAATCCTTTATTGACCCTCACAACTACTTTCGTTTACCTCACAATATACCCAATATCCATCCCATAGGCGGCCCTCGATCAAGCTCTAGAGATTGGAATCAAAGTACAATACTCAGCAAACAAAGTACCTTGGAGATCTCAAGTCTAAGGATACTTGCACGTTTGTTATATTAAGATTATATCACTGGCACTAATTAGTTATCCATGTGATTATCTCATAACTAGGTCATCCAATGAACTTGTTCCATTAACAAGTATCCATGTGTTAACTTTGAGTATCTCAATACTCACGGATATGAGAACTATCGTCTGATCAAATCAAGAAGTCTAACACATGCTAGTTTTAACGCATTAATGATGTCCTGTCTCATTAGTACTATGACTAGGGACTATTTAAGTACTAACACTATACAGTGCAGTAGGAATCGCATATCATGATTTCTATCATGATTTCCTTAACACGGTGTTGTACTAGGGACTTCATTGAACAGTTATATTACTTAAAAGTAAACAAAAGAAACTGTAAGATAAATAATGCCTTTTATTAAAATAAAATCTGTCATATACAATGTACAAGTGATTGCCTCTAAGGTACAACACTAACATCATCTTCAACGTGTCACAAATTTCTAAAAATCTCGCAAGGTAAGCATTAGGATCTTCCTCAGGTAGTCTATCAAATTGCACCATGTTTTGAATCATCTGAATAATGTTGGCATCATGAAGGAATTAGAATAAAGTCCAATCGTTTCCCAAGTCATAAACTCACTATCGTTGGGATGTATACCCTCATAAACTAGGTTTCTGATATAATTTTGATTTGTATTAATAAAAGTTTTATTCTAAAAAATTGTTTGTGAATTCTTCTTTACTTTTATGAACAATTTCATTGAAAAAAACCTAATGTGTTTAAATACATGGTTCATGTGAATGGAGGTCTTTCACAGTAAGGTATGGACCATGTGTTACTTAACACATAGATTAATGTTCTTAATCGAATGATGAGAACGAGAATTTCATCATGGTAAGGTTATTATGTTATGAATTCTAAATGTGAAATGGCTTACTTTTAGCCGATGAGTAGTCTTCTTATTTCATAACACAAGCTATTTCAAATACATAGAACTAGACCTGTAGTAGTAGTTTCTGAAAGTACTATGTGATAGAAACCTAAACTACTACCACTATAGTGTAGACTTGTACTCTACAACTTGAGTATGAGTTGGTGGTCTGATGAAGCTGGAAGAATATGCTTTGATGTAGTATAGTTGATGTTCTATTGTAGGACTAATATACTTGTATGTTGGGTATATGTAACTAGTTAGTTAAGACAAACTTGTACAAGATATCTTCTATACTATATCGCTCCTTGTGATTGTCCGAATGATCTAATTATCCAGGGTCCTGGAGAACATGATTTGGATATTTACTTTAGGGTAGCTCCCTTGGAAAGCAAAAATATTTTAAGAAGTCATGGATCATTAGACTAGAAGCCTAAGGATGGTAGATGTCTTTTAGAGAGGTGTTAATACACTTTTTCCTCTCTAAATGCGTGGTAATGTGTAGAGGGATATTTTAGTCATTTCACTTATAGGCCAGAGACATAGCTAACGCAACATTGTCTTTAGGGTTAATATTTTCTTATGGTGATATTATAAAATATTTAAAATACAAAATACAGCTATTTATATAGCAGAGATATTTTGGTCATTTGAGTAGCCAAGGCGATGTGTCTTTTTGGTCATCAGAATAGCATGTAAGTTCTAATTAATTTTGGGTTGAGAAAATGGTCTTAGTTTAAAAAAAAAAAATTATTCAGAAAGTCTAATTTATTATTAGACTGAAATAAAATAAAAAATGAGAGAAATTAAATTAAAATTATTCTATGATTTAATTAGTAATTAATTATTCAGGACCTAAGCCCAGATTAAATAATTTATAAAATTAACCTGGGGCTAAACTAGATGAAAAGGCTTAAATAATTATTTTGATTTATTTGGACTCATTAATTATTTATTGAGTTATTTTTATGGGTCCAGAAAATAAATAATTAATGTTTATTATTTTGGGCTTATTGGGTCTAAAAAATAATAAATAATATTAATGGCCCAATAACTTAGACCAAAGGGGTTTTTTTTTTTTAATTCACGGAACAAAAGAGTTTAGGTTAAGCTAAACCTCTTCTGCCGAAAACTTTCGGGTGTTTTGAAATATCAAAACCCTAGTGTTTTGGTTATCATATGTGAGTTGGGTGTTATTCATTCGGTGAAAACACTACAGTGAATTGTGAAGGAAAAAAAAAAGCAGAGTAGCATTTCCTTTCTATCTCTCTCTCTCGTTTGTTTGTTTGTTTTTTTTTTTTTTTTTTTTTGTTCTTCTTGATTCTGTTAACTAATAATAGAGAATCAAGAAGTAAAGAGACTAGTTTTTTCTCACCTATTTGTTTCCCCAGCAAGAGATTAGGCGGATGAATATTTTGAGTCTCAAAAGAAATTGGCATTCACGCAAACGAGGCATAGTAGATGCATAGCAGGATTTCATCCAGAAGATTCATAGAATGTAGCAAGCATACCAGTTGTTCACTCGAATCCTTCAATTCCAAAAAAGAATTTAACGCACAGAGGTATAAACTTAAACAATTTTTTGCTGTGTTCTATGCATTTTTTTTTCTATTCTATGTATGCATGCTTCTGTTTTTATTTTTCTAGCTCCAACTATCTCATGATTAAATTAGCAGTTTTTTCAATCAAATTAACATAACCACAAAGATGCATTAAACTCACCCTTTAACAATTATCCCTATACTCTAGGTGATAATAAACATGAAATTAGCCAATAACCCTATACTTTAGGTGAAATTAATTAATCTTTGATTACTTTGATTCTTTGTCTTAACTTCGTTTCCCAAGTTCGTTAAAAAATAACAAATATGAAATTAAATCAACTCCTAACATCATTTCCCAAGTTAATTAGAAGAAAATCTAACCTAATCAATTCTTCCATAATTATAAATAATCAAACATAAAAAATGATAGAAAATTGATCAAATAACTAAATTAATCCAAAAACGATGAATCCCAAAATAATGTTAAATTACAATAAAAATATTAATTATATCATTATTCTAGAAAAAGAAAACAAATGTAAAAGAAAGAACTTATAGACAAGCCCTTCTTTATCTCTTTGAAAACTTCCTTGAATAATGCCCCGTGACTGATGAATCTCCTTCTTTTTGTGAGTGATTGGAAGTTTTGATCCTTGGATTCACATGTTTTTCTTGTGTTTTCCTTATTTAAATAAGCTTTCTTGATACCAAAATTCGTTGTTTGAAAAGTCTAGTCCGAGTAGAATTCAAAAAATACCAAAATCCTTTGGAAGATACCAAATTCGTGTGAAAACAGAATTCCACCACCTCTGGACAGTATTGACCCACGCCTAGTCACTTTGGCCAGCCCGGAGCTGGGTTGCCTCTAGATTTCGACTCAAGTTTGCTCTGCTTTGCTCTGTTATTCCAAAGCTGACCTGGCACCAAGTTGGGTAGCTTGACCTGGCGCCGGGTTAGTACTGGATTTACACAACTTTACTTAAAATAGAAAGGAATATGACTTGTTATTTCTTCAAAAGTATTTCAAATTAGCCTCAAATAACTAAGAATAAACATGTGAATTTAAGCCCTATCACTAGCCCACAACGGGAAAATGTTTTAAAGCAGGTGATTGGCTGTCCTTTTTCCTCATAGAAATGATATTTTCTCTCTTCCCTCTCACACCTATCGTCGGATCTTTGTACCCAACCCCCGCCAGCTTAAAATTTTCGAAACACTTTCCAGACCCTAAATCTATGATCTTTCATTGAAAATTTCAATTTCTACAGATTAAATCTTCATAAATCAATCTTTTCTTTTGATTGCCAACAGTTTAGTTCTTCTACAAGGTGTGAGTTTTTTCTTCAAGCGGTTTACATAGATTGTTTGCTCATGCATTAAAGATCATCTTCATATGAATTTTCTTTCAATTCCATGGTTAATTTCTTCTATTGATTTTCTTGGTATTTTCGGTATCTCTGGGTTTTATTGGCTTAAAAAAATGGCAATAGGTAAATTGTGTTAAGACATCAGATGCCTTAGTTAAATTTTTGTGATATATGTTGAGAATTTTGAGATATGGCAATATTCCATCGGATGCCTAGTTGGGAATATTGAGAATTTTGAGCAATTTATTGGAGTTCTTTCAGGAGCTTTATAGAATATATGTTTGGAATGGGTTGAATAAGTCTTTTGATACTTTTTTACTTCATTATGAACTTGGATCATACCATATTATTTGTGCATTATTTTGAATTTCGGAGTTTTATAGGTACTTTATTGATATTTGATCATATAGTGGAGTGTTTTGCCAATATATGTCTGTATATTAATATTTGCTTAGCCATTGAACTTGTGTTATTTTCATGTAGGTGATTTGAGGAGATTGAGATTCTATGTTTTTGGATTTTGTTGTGGTAAATGGGGAGTTGAGATTTGTGGTTGCTTATTATGTGAAAGGAAAGTTATGCCTTATGTAACTTATAGGGTGAATGGTGTTATAGATTAAGTAGTGAATTGTATGGTGTTGGCTGATAGATTTTGTTAGTAATCTTACAAGTTATACGTCATGCCTAGACAAAAGAGGACTAATCAGCCTTCCAAGAGGACTAGAGCTTCTTCATCTCAGTCTACCCCATCGTCTGTGCCGCACCCTACACTATTTACTCAGTTTATTGATCATTTTTATCAGTTACAATATCAGTAGCATGCCAATAACAAAATTATCACGGAGAAGACCTTCTAACCATTTCTTGCCAACTTTCTATAATTCTATACCATATTTAGGAGAGTGGGTTGGAAGCATATCATTTGGTTAAGGAGTTTTATGCCAATATGCATGGCAAAAAGAAGAATGACCTAGAGACCATTGCTTCTATCATTAAAGGACAGGTTATTGAGTTTGATCAGTCTAGATTGGTGGCCATCCTAAGCGTTAATAATGAGGGACCTTGGCTATCAGTATACCATAATAACCAGATAATAGTTTCTAACCTTTAGTGGAGTTTTGCTAGTGCTCGTCAAGGGTTTAGGATACACAGGAGAGGACCTATTACTGCACCTGGTTATTATTTTAACAATGACCTCTAAACCTAATTGAGAGCCCTGGTCTATATCTTTACTTTCAATGTTGTCCCTAAAGCTAGTGGGTTCAATAAAATGAGGATCATTGATGTTTACATTCTTTCTAGGATGATTGGTTCTAGGTCAATTCTCCTCACCCATTGATTACCTAGTTCATGAGAGATGTGGTTTATTCTAGACTTGCTACCAAGGCCTTAGTATTCCATTTGGTGATCATACGTATCTTTTAGGCTTTTGGAGTGAGCTGTGATAGAGAGTTGACAGAGACTACTACTAAGTGAGATATAGTAAGTGATCAAAAGTTGATGAACTGTAGCTATAAGTATAACGAGAGAAAGAAGGTGGATGTAGCCATTTGAGATACAAAACCCTGGGATGGAAGAAATTTTTCATGAAAAAGAGGAGGACCAGCCTCCACCATAGCCTAGAACATGAGCGAGCAATTCTTGATCACAACATAATATTAGTTTCAAGGCTGGGATACGAGGTTACTTAGAGCAGTTAATGCACAAGATAGAGATGCAGACCACTATTCTGCTTTAGCTGCGAGATTCTATGAAAAAGATGAGTAAGAGGCAAGATGTCTAGGAGTAGTGATGGAAACAGTGGATGCAAGCCCAACAAAGATAACCAGGATGTGCCCCTATTGATCCTAAGGTTGATGCAACTGTTGCTAATGATGATGGGACTGAGGATTGATTTTTATGCCTACTTTGCTTTAGTTTTTTTTATGCCTTTATTTTTCTTAATATTTGGGGATATTAGCTTTCCTTTTCTCTTTTATGGTGTTTTTTTTTTTTTTTTAGGAATGCTCAACATTGTCATGAAACATGTTCTTGATGGAACTCAACTTCTTTTGCTTTCTTGATTTTGTGCAATCATTGGAACATGGAAAACATTCTCTTTATTTTACTCTTTTCCTTTTATTTTCGTCCCTTAGTTATACTTTCTTGTGTGATATTTTAAGCTATTAAGGACAATGTCCTGTTTAAGTATAGGGGAAGGATTAGGAAGATTAAGTATCTTTCCAAGTATGCATTTTCTTGAGCTACATTGATGGCATTTAAGTTTTTCTTGTTTAGTTTGAGTTGTGGAAATTTGTGGTTTAATGAGTTGACGTAGTGACATATTATGGTTTCTTCTACTTTGAAATACATTATGTTTCTAATTTGATTGAGTTAATCCTTGGTTTAACTGTTGTATTAGATTGGAATATGCTTAGGACTTGAGAATTAGAGTTACTCTTATTTATGCTTAATGGAATAGTTGAAGCTTTATTCTTTTGGTCTTGATGTGGTTGATATGATGAAGTATAAGTTAGGATCCATAGCTAATTCTTATTTTGGTTAGTAATTTCTAAACTAGTCCTTGTTCTAAGTTTAAGTAAATAGGGCTAGAGAGGTAAAATTATGAGTGAAAAAAAAAACTGAGTGTTAGAAGGGATGTATATAATTATTCTAGAAAAACTGGGGAGAAGAAAAGGTTTGAGAATGCAAAGTACATGTCCTTTGACGAAAAACAATGAGTGAAATTTTGAAAAGAAAGAAAATTACTGAAAAAAGATAATGTTGTTGAAAAAAAAATGTTTGAAATATTTTGAATATTTGAAGGGGGCTAATTCGGTAGGTGAAGAGAAATCCACTCTCTTGAAGCTATTAATACCAATTTTGTGAGGAAGTCTTAGTTTGTTACTTAGATTGTAGTAGTTTAGAGTTAACTTATAACTTGTTCTAGCTATGAATGTCATGGTTTATATTAATCATGTTAGTTTCATTCTTGATTTGAGGAAGGAGTGAATGGTATTTCATAAGTATAAACTTGTGTAACTTTACTTCATTGGTTTTATGTATATTTAATCTAATACTTGAGTTGATCTTGGGGATTGATTGAAGTGGATAAGTGATATAATATTTTTCTTACTGAAGGGGATGATGATGTTTTGCTATATTGACTATGGTTTGATTCATGAGTTGGTAAAAGTCTTTTGAATAGGTTGCATAAAGAGTTATTTTATTTTGCCTTGTCTTAAGTGTTTGTTTCTAGACAAGCAATGGCTTAAGTATGGGGGAATTGATAGGGCTTAATTGTATCAATATCTTGCTAGCTAGTTGAGGTGATTTTGTGATATTTTGAGTATAATAGCTAGTCAATTCCTTTACCTTTTGATGTTTTTTGAGATAAAAAGCTATGGAAAGGTTTTTCTTGGATTATGTGCATAAATTGTTGATTTTTTAAGTTGAAATATAGAATTTCAAATTGGAATCAGAGCTAGGTTAGGTGCATGAACCAGCCCTAGCTTAGTTGTGGGAAAATAGGGTAAAAGAGAGGAGAAAACAAAAGAAATCGAGCAAAAGTAGAATGGAACCGACACCATCTTTATGCTGGAGTAGAGGCAGTTTGCAGTTCGAATTTGATCAGAATTGGAAGTTTCTTAAGAGTTCTTTTCGTATTCAACTTATGCACGGCTCAGAACTTCTATGGAACGTTTTTGATATCCAAAAAAACTATAAAAACAAGAGAACTTCAAGAAAAATATGGTGAATTCAAGAGATCAAATTAAGAATCAATCTTCGGAAGAAGAATTCATCAAAGGAGCATTGTTTTGAGGAGAGTCTTCATTGGAAGAGGAAAATGTCTTGTTTACGAGTTCTATCTTTTTCCTTTGTCTTCTTTTTCTTGAACAATGATGAGATTAATGTTTTAATTGTATTTAGAGGAAGCTTTTGGATTTATGATTTTGTATTGATTTTGGTTATTTAATCAATTGATTATTATTTCTGGTATTTGATTACTTATTTTTATTGGATGAATTAATTGGTTGTTTCTATCTTCTAATTAACTTGAAAAACAAGATTAAGAGTAGTTTCAATTTAGTTAATTTCATATGTGTTATCTCTTAATTGACTTAAAAAAGAAAGTTAAAAGTAAAGGATTTAGGTAATCAAAGATTGGTTGATTTCGTCTAGAATGTAAGGTTATTAACTAATTTCGTGCATTTATATTGCCTAGAATATATGGATATTTATTAAAGATTGATTTTAATGCATCTTTTGGTGGGTTGGTAAGATAGAATATATCCACTAATTTGACTAGAAGGTAGTGAATCCATGAACTGAAATGGAGCCTACTTTATTCCTTCATGATGCCAAAATGATGATTAATTGTGATAATTGCTAATCAATTATTATCATGTCTTCAAGAATTTCTATCTACTTACGTGTCTTTTTTCTTAGATTCTATCGACATTTTTATTTTTACTTTTGTTCTAATTTTTGTTTTGCTTTCTTCTTTTTGTCACTCTAGTTGATAAGTTAAACAAAGGTTGAAAAGTAATTAATAGTACTTGTTCCTTGAAGATTAATACTCGTTAATTCTCTACACTATGCTTTGCGATGTGTATACTTGCTTTATACATGTAGTTTTGAGATTAACGTTTTAATTAAAACTTGATTGGAAATGAACTTAAAATTAAATAATTTTTATTCCCAAAATTTACGTATCAGTTGTTTTCTATAAATGCATTCAATAGAATATTGAAGAGAAGTACCTATTACATTAAAGAGAAGTTACTTGCAAACAAGTGTCTGAATTCCCTCTTATTTACGTGTCCAAGTCACTTGTACAAAAGATTAATAGAGGAATCTTGAATTACAGTCACCTCTCATTTTCCTAACTTAGCTTGCATCAAGTAGAGAGTATGGTACTTCTTTCCTCTAGCAACAATCAAATTCCTTTTGCTGAGTTTCTATTTGCCTCCACCTTGAGAACTATAGTAGCCTCTATCATCAAGCTTTCTGATAGAAATAAGATTAAAGTGAATATTGGAAATATGTATGCTATTCCTCAATACTAGCTGGCATCTCGTATCTATATCCAAATATATATCACCCTTCTCAACAACTTTGCAAGAAACTTCATTTTCCATCCTCATGTAGCTAAAGTCTCTTTCGGTGTAGGTAACGAAGAAATGTATGTATAGAGTAACATGATGTGATGCACCTGAATCAATTATCCAATCTCTGTCTTGACTGGTAACATTGACATGACCATCATTACAAAACACTAACATATCATCATTAGCTGCCACAACTGTTGTAGTCTCTTCTTTTCTCTCACCTTTCCATTACCTTTTTTCTCAGTAAGTTTTTGTTTCAGGACTCTGCAATGCTTCTTGTAGTATTCTTTCTTTCCTCTAGCATCAATCAAATTCCTTTTGCTGAGTTTCTATTTACCTCCACCTTGAGAACTATAGTAGCCTCTATCATCAAGCTTTCTGATAGAAATAAGATTAAAGTGAATATTAGAAACATGTATGCTATTCCTTAATACTAGCTGGCATCTCATATCTATATATAAATATATATCACCCTTCTCAACAACTTTGTAAGAAACTTTGTTTTCCATCCTCATGTAACTAAAGTCTCTTTCGGTGTAGGTGACGAAGAAATGTATGTATAGAGTAACATGATGTGATGCACCTGAATCAATTATCCAATCTCTGTCTTGATTGGTAACATTGACATGACCATCATCACAAAACACTAACATATCATCATTAGCTGCCACAACTGTTGTAGTCTCTTCTTTTCTCTCACCTTACCATTACCTTTTTTCTCAGTAAGTTTCCGTTTCAGGACTCTGCAATCCTTCTTGTAGTATTCTTTCTTTTTATAATGATAGTGCTCCATATTTTTCAGCGACTCATGTTTGCTCTTGGATCTATCATTTCTTTAGTAAGGACCCCTCCTCTTATTTCTCCCCCTTCTTTCTATCATTTGTACAAACAAAGCTTGGGACTCATTAATCGTTCCTTATTCTTTCCTCCTGATCTCCTCATCCAAAACTACTTTCTTTGCCATGGTCATGGTTAAGACACCATTTGGAACTAAATTATTAACGGACACCACCATTGTTTCCTAGCTATTTGGTATTGAACTGAAAATTAGTAAAGTTTGTACATCATCATCCAAGTTCAATTTCAATTAAGCTGTCTAATTCATTAATCCCTGAAAAGTACTCAAATGCTCACTCATATATGCACCATCTTTGTACCTTAATCGAGTAATATTTCTCAAATAAGAAGACTTATCCCATAAAATAGGCTCAAACAAATATCTTTACCATACAAATAGTCTTCTATTCTAGGCTTCCATTCTAAATTGTTTGATGTGTTCAATTTTATAATATACCTACTATCTGAATCATCTACTTTTAATTAGTACAAACTAGCCAATTGATCAACCTGACTCTGATATCACTTTGTTGGGAAATATACTAAAAGAGAGCAATAAACCAAGCTCCACACAAATCACAAATTGTCCCAAGATCAAAAGTATTGCCCAAGTGCAATAAAAAATATAAATAAATCAAAGATACCAAATAATATCACAGTAGTGAGTAAAGGGAAGCACACAAATAATCAACACAAGACATCAAGATTTTTAATGTTAAAACCCTAAGATGGAAAAAATTACGAAACCTAATCTAGTAAAAACTTCCACTATCAGGAATAGTGGGTAATACAAAATCTTTTTTAGATAAAACTAGGGGCACAACAACAATATAGTAACATCTTTTTTCCAAAACAACAACCAAATAATATCTGAATTTGGAAGGATGTTACCAACACCGAAATCTAAATTGGTAGATGAATAGTTATTTTTGAAAGGATTATGTAGCACTAGATTTCATCTTAATCGAATTTCGAATCACTATCCAAATTAAGGCTCAAAGCTGGAAGAAACAATAATGGCTTTCTGCATCTTTGCCCTCTATTCTTCGTGTTTACTGCTGTCTCTCAAGGATACCAATCACGCTGACCGTGACCTTTTCGTTTTGTTTTGTTTTAGGTTTATTTGTTTTGTGATTTAATGTCCAACCAAATGGGAAGTACATTGCAGGGAAAATCGTAAAACTGCTCTAGGCACAGTAATCACCATTGCTTAAGGCCACGTAACAACCAGATTAGAGAATACTTTCATCAATAACAGAACAATTATATCTAGAGGTCATTGTCAGCCAATTGTATTTGTTGGAATTGGACTATGGGGCTGAGCATCTCACGGCTTATCATGACTACCCTTCTATGTCTCTTCTTTGTCATCCAAATCTAGGGAAAGTTTTTTTCCCCCCCTTAATTTGCCTTTAACTTTTTTTTCTTGACAATCTCTTTTCTCTCTATTTTCTTTATTCCCAATGAAAAGAAAAGCTTTTTTTTTTTTTTGTATAAATGATTTTCCCTGTGAAGTTAAAATTCTTCACATCTGTCGGCATAAAGGTTGTATAAATCACAAGCAAATCGATTGGTCTGGGGATAAAATTTCAAATATATTGATTGCTTTCAAATGCAAAAAAATTAATGAAGATGAGCATCCACTCCAAGCAGAACAAAACAAGGAGAAACCATAAGTGAGACATTACAATAAAAGGTGCCTGAGCATCAAAATAAAACATAACTTAGAAATTTAAAGAGATTTCTTTAAATTTTTTTACTTTTATTTAAAAATATAAAATTTTTACAAATTTTGGACGCGTTCCACCATTCCTTTCACCCCATCTCCATCCCCGGTGGCGCCCATAGTCCAAGCTACTAAGGCAACAAGGGAAAGATCATGCTTAGCTAATTTAAAATTACTAATAATATGCCTTTTTTTTTTCCCCCTAGAAAACTACTCGTAGGCCGTTTGGGCCAGGTGCTTTGTATGGATACATTTGAGAGCCTGGGGAGCTTCTTTAGCAATAAAGTCAACCTCAAGAAAATTTATGCCATCTTGGTCAAGACTCTGCGTGATCAAGTTCCGATCCATAGCTGCTGTGTTTTGTTTACTGGCAAATAAAGTGCTGAAATTGTTCAAAGTTATTTTCTCAATTTTATGCTCAAAAAATAAAACATGACCAGATTTTCGGAAGACTTCCACAGACATCATATCCTCCTAGAGAAATTGAATTGCAGTAATATTAAATAGAAAAAGAGAAAAGAAATATATGAAGGTGCAAAAGAAACATTTTTTGTCTGACAAAAAATTGTATCGCAATTTCTTTTACTGTGAAACAAATGCAGCTGCACCTTCATTCTTTATAAATATCGCAATTTATTCACATACTCAACCAAGATCCCAGTAACAACAATATCGACTCTGCACAGTAAAGACAAAATCATACTCCACAAAAAATCGGATAGGAACTGAGAAAGAAATTAGGCAATCTACACCAAACTTTACTTCTGTGGAAAATAGAGCAGTGTTCGAACAAAAAACTAGAAATAGAAGAAAAATTCATCAAAGCTGAAAGGCATTCTTCAGCTAAATTGAACAAAACCCCCACAAAAATCGTTAGAACTCCAACAAAATGATCAAATACCAATAAAAGCTATTCGGTCACTAATTAATGGCACGAAAATTATTATCTAAAAAATTAAAGTCCAATTATATGTCGGTTGCAATTCGGTCACTAATTAATAGCGCGAAAATCACTACCAAATTCAACGTTTGGTTTGCGACTGGAACAGATATTGATTGGCAATAGCGACCAAAAAAAAGTCGGTCACTAGTAGTGGTCGCAAAATTCAAGATCTCTTGTAGTAAGCAAGTGATACACACTTGTATTGGGAATATGCTCTAAACAATTTGTATTTGTCATTTAATATTTTCATAATAAAATGAGGTATATATTTTTATGAATAGTGTATTTCGCTTATGGTAATCAAGTACGTGACTTGATAGTAAAATCTTATAATAAGTAGAATGACTATTCTTAAAATGTCTCTAAATGGTTATTATTGGTGAAATAATAATAAATTAAATTTATTATATTTATGACTTGATGGCTACGTTTTACTGGTTATGATATATGGGATATCAAGTCAAAATATAAATAAATTATAGAGAATATTGTATTAGACATGTCATAAGTACTTCTCTTCCAAATAGTGATATTATAAGTCTTTCAAGCAAAATTCATCATATTCCTACTTGATGGATTCTATATCTTAACATAGTTTTAAGTTATCTTTAACCAGATGATTAGTAAGACTACTATTGGATATTTATAAGTTAGGAGAGGAATGCGAATGATAGTGAAGGAATTTGTTTCTCTCGTTCTTAAAAGAGATATTTATGGGCCTCTTGATAAGTTAAACTGTTAAAATGTATAGTCGTGTTCAAATATGTCAATTAGAAATATTGACATTATTTATTTGAACAATTTACTTAGAGATCAAGAAATAGTTGATTAAGCTTTATACAAAAGATATGTTCCGTGCCTTATGCTTAATTGGGATTAAATATCAATTTGTGGTTTGGTTCAAAGAAATCACTGATCTTCATTTTAATTTGGATAGTTATAATATTTTGTTAGAAACCGCTTCTAACTTATGGGCTATATAAATGTGATTTGCGCATACTACCAGTGTTAAATGAGCTTATAGGATCACATATTAAGCAAACAATTAAGGTTTTTTTTTCTCTGGTGACCAGATTTGATGTATCTAGAAATGTATTCAAATTCATTGTATCTAGAAGTATGTCTACATACGTTGTATTTAGAAAGACGTCCAAGTTCAATGTATCTAACGGACATCCAAATACCTTGTATCTAATTTGGTAGATTAATCAGTAACTATCGATATTATCTAGCAAAATAATTCGTATATTTTGAAATTTGGTTTCATAAAGATATGATCAATATCTAAAGATATGATACACCGGATAAGGAGATTGGTTGAGAGGAGAACTCTAAAAACCGTTTTAAGAGTTTAGATGTTTGTGAGGCTTGGTATCGAAAAAGAAAAAAGCCTAGTCGTCTAATAAACACTTACTCTATCTAGCTCTCTGTGATAACTGAAAATTCCAAAAAAATACCTTCTTCTGAGGGCGCTAGCACACCTGGGTTGAGACCAAGTTCGTTGTGTGAATCCATAGAAGACATTAGCAATGAGTAGTGTCTGTGATCTCACAAGTGTTAACGCACACCGGTTGCTCGGAGGACTATATTCCACATATTCTCATAAGGTATAATCCTTTAACCTGGTTTTCTTGTTGTTTAGCCAAGATCCTATGAAAGGATTCGTGGATGTTTTCCATAGTTTTTGGAGTTCTCGGATCTTTACTGCTTGCCCATAATCTATTTTTATATGTATAATTTATACTTAAATATAGTTTTTTAAGTATAATGTAAAAGTTAATAATGGTTTTTATTTACTTGTAAATTGACTTCTTGATTTAGAAACTAATTTAAAAGCATACAACGGAACCCAAGAATCCATACCGCAAAGGTCTTTGCCCCCTGCACCCCTATAAGGTCAGTGTTATCACTTTGGGCTTTGCTCTCCCATAGACCTCCAATTTTTTCTCCTTAAAAAAACCCCAAAAATTTCTTGGTTGGATTATAATTCAAGGTACTCCTTTAAATTCAAGGCATCTCAACAAATATATCTATATACATAAATACAATAGAAAATGTGATCAACATTTGAATTCAAATAGACATATAGTCTACTAAACTATATTACATTACTTATATTTATAAATAATTAAAACAAATATTGAAATGTATGTATACATACTATAAGACATACCAATCATAATACAAATTCAATTTTATAGATCAATATTTCGTTAAATATTGATCACCAAAGAAAGTATTTGTAGTTAATCTTTTATTCCAAAGGCAACACAACTATTAAAATGGCTTAAAGTTGGTTGAAATATGATAGAGCTTCAAAGGCTCCTAAAAACCAGGATCTTTCCAAACAACAAAACAAAGATTCAGCTTTCAACAACAAGCAAACACAAACACTTTTTCAAGGGATAGAACCCTAGATTATTCAACAACCAAGAATTCTAGATCTAATAAATAAAGTCTACTAAATCAACATCCTAACACACAAAATCTATAAGAGATTAAGCACAAAAGGGATAGGAAGATTTAGTGTTAGTGTTAATGCCTTAGATCCATTATACAATGTATTTGCACATTTATTAATAAAAGGCATTCTTTATCTTTAGTTTAATTAATCATTTCGTGTATGTGTATATAAAACTAATAGATAAAGTCCCAAGCACAATGTATAGCATTAAGGAAATCATAAAAGAGATCGTGATGTGAGATTTCTACTAGACGATGGAGTACTTATATTTAAATTATCCATAGTCTTTCTAACAAGATATCCCCTATATGCATAGGAAATACATCAAAAGTCACCTCATCTTTGTACTTCCCCATGTCAATTGTGACTGTAGATTGTTTGTTTACTTTACCTCATCATAGTCATTCAAGCATTGAAGCTTGTAAGGTCTAGGGTGTTTCATGGTTTCTAGTCCTAATTCCTCAACCAATGTAGTACTTATTACATTAGTACAACTTCCCCCATCAATAAGGTTACTACATAGTTTCTGCTTGACTAAACACTTGGAAAAGAATATATTCTCCCTTTGTAATTCTTCTCCTTCAAAAGCATCCCAAACCTTTCTAGCCACTCTAATTAATGAACAAGTTGGTTCAAACATAATCCCTCATTTACTATGTACTTCTTCTTCTCTAAACTCACTATTCAAAGATTTACCACATTCTTCTTCACCAAATAAAATTTCCCTTTGTTTATTGATAAACATCAACTTCTTGTTTGGACACTTTTGAAAGGAATGCCCATAACCTAAACATTTATATAAGTTGATGTCCCTATATCTTTAAGATCCGAACAAGGCTTTTCCTTTGTCCATTCTCATTTCTTTTCTGGATTTGGTGTTTTTATGCACGTTTAGACTTGAAGGCTTATTCTTCCTAACTTCACTCTTTTTCATTTGCTTTTGTACTATTTCTAACCAACTCTTCTTCTTATTTTGTTGTAGAATTGTTGTGGATATGCCCCAAAATTATTTGTACATATACTATTTTTGTTATGTATTTTGTAATAATATGAGGCATTTCTTTCCATGAATAGTGTGTTTAGTTTTATAGTCATCAAGTATGTGACTTGGTAGTAAAACCCTATAATAAATAGAATGACTAATCTTAAATTGTCCCTAATCGATTATTATTAGTGGAAAATAATAAATTAAAATTAGTATGTTTGTGACTAGATGGCTATGTTTTATTGATGGATATATGAGATATCAAGTCAAAACATTAATAAATGTTAGAGAACATTGTATTGGATATGACCCACTGTGAGATTACTTCATGGGACATATTATAAGTACTTTCTAGCCATAATGATATTAGAAGTCCTTCGACCTAAATTCATCATAGTTTCCTATTTTATAAATTCTATATCTTAATATTGTTTAAAATTGTCTGTAACCAAATAATAAAATTAGACCACTATTACATATAGAATAAACTAGGGAAAGGAAGATGATTGATAGTGAAGGAATTTGTCCCTTTCATTCTTGGGAGAGATGTCCATAGGCCCCTTGATAAGTTAGACTATTAAATTGTATGGCCGTAATCAAATATATCAATATGAGATATTAATATCATTTGTTTGAACAGTCTACTATGAGATCAGAAAATAGTTTATTAAGCTTAATAAGGATGACATGCTTTATGCCTTATATTTAATCTGGATATCGTGTGACAAAATGACTAAATATAAAGTTATGGTTTAGTTCAAAGTGATCATTGATCTTCATTTAACTTGGATAGTTATAATGTTTTGCTAGAAACTACTTATAACTTGTAGGTCATTTAAATGTGATTTGGGCACACTGCCAGTGTTAAATGAACCTATAGGGTTACACATTAAGCGAACACGTTAGGTTATTTTTCTGGTGGCCAGGTTCGATGTATCTAGAAATGTGTCTAGGTTTATCGAAGCTAGAAAATGACTAGATACAATGAATCTGGAAATATATCCACATTCAATGTATCTGGGCGATGTCCAGATTATAGGAATCTGATTTGATAAATTAATTAGTTAAATTACTAAGATAATAACATAATCTTATCATATTTTTTTAAAATTTTAATTTGAACTTAAAATAAGATATGATGAGAGTTGGATTCCAAGAAGTTCGTGTAGTTTTAAAAGAAAACTCTAGCCGTCTTCTTGGGCAAACTTTGCATAAAATTTTCGTGCTTCCATAACTAGAAAATTTAGCCTCTCAAAACTCTAAGCGTTAGCACTCCCGAATAACAAACTCAGTTCACCGTGTATCCAATAGAGGATGTTCATGCATTGCAACTTTTGGTGATTGTCTGAAGTGCACGTACGCTTGGAATTCTAAAGACAGAAGTCTTACTTCCGGCAGTGTAGAGGTAATTCTGTAAAACCCATAATTGACCTAAATCATTTGGCCTGGGTCCTTAGAAAGAATTCATGAATGTTTTTCACGTTTAGGAGTTTATAAAACCTAACAGTGGTATCAGGGCAACTTGCTAAATGACTAGATTGATTAATTCGGGTTAATCGTGTTGTTGAATATATATATGATATGCATGTGAATGAATAAATTTCGTTTAATTTTAACAGTGTATATTAGCATGTTCACATGATTATAATTTTATATGTATTCTTTATAACTATTATTTTAGAATACTTAGTATGCGAACTACCTAGAATTATGTTTATTTTATGCATTTTAGTTGTTCGATCAGATTAGATTATTTGCAGATTGTCTGTAAATTAGTCCGTTTTAATATGATATGGTATTGTCAGTATGCTATTTGTTGTTCTAAGTTGCAAATTGTTTGTATTAATCTGCCATGATAATTTGTTATCTATATTAATATGGTTAAAAAAGACGTAGATTGTCTGTACTATGGTACTCATGGCGACTGTCACTCAGGGGTCTGAACATTAATCTGATTAATATTGGGAAATTGGAAGGTAAAATCTGATTCAATAAGAGAAGAAAAAATTGTTTTCCCTTCCGGTTGCCCCCTTGACCCCTGTCAGCTAATCGGTCAACGGGATATCTGCCAGGGGTGATGCCCCTCTGTCTAACAATTCATTGTGTGTTATTCATTAGCATATTTTGATTGTAGTTGTGGATTGTTCTGAATAGTGCATAACATGACCTGTTTTACCCCAATGTGATTGGCAGGTTTTATTCTAGTTATTTTGAGTTTTAACTTTTAAATAGGGCCTGCATGTCATTTTTCATTATTGTAAAATTGTAATTGCTTCCTAGAATAAGAATTATTTTATTTTACTATCCAATGTAAAAGAAGATAGAGGCCTACAATCACAACCAAAGAGGAGTATGCTCAAAGTATTAGAGAATGCTCAAGGAATTCATATACTTAGATTGACCACCTTGATCTTCACTTTACTAGTAATGAACAATATAGGTTATGGGCCATGCTATGTCACTTTTATTTATATCTTACATGCATATTTGATATGTTTATTTCATATTTACAACAATCAAATTTTTTATTATTAAAAAAATTAAGTTTTAAATGCCTTTGAAAATCAAACACTTGTTATTTCTTGGATCATCATATAGTCATTCTTGCCAAAGTAAGATGCTTTTGATTATCTAAGTGAGACAAGATGGAAAATGATTTTTCATATGTTTGGTATAGTTTGACTTAACTGGGCTATCAAAACGGTTTTGGGCCTAGGGCATTGTATGAGATTTTTAGCTAGGACATTTGATATCTATCTTATTAAATTTGAGTTTTATTCAATTATAAGATTAAAACCAAAGCTTACTTATGGTTAAAATGAAATATTTAAATTTTTTTTTATCCACTAAGAAACATCAAAATGTTGAAGTTTCAAATGTTTAAATGCTTTTAGTGGGAGTTTTTCATTAAGGCCTCAAAATTAATTACTTTGCATATTTTGTATGTAGATAATAGCAACAAACCATTGGAATAACTCATTACGATATGTACTCAAGAAAGACAAGCTTACTAGGACTAACTTTATTGATTGGGTATGTAACTTAAGAATATTTTTTAAGCAAGAAAAAAAGCTCTATATTCTGGAAAATCCTATTCCCCCTACTCCAGCAAATAATGCCCTAAGAGCTGAAAAAGATGCTTATAGTAAACACAAAGATGACTCTAACGATATTACTTGCCTTATGCTAGTAACCATGAACTCTGAACTTAAAAAATAGTTTGAAGAAGTAGAGGCATATGACATGATTGTGCAAGTTAAGGAAATGTTCCAAGAGTAAGCACGACAACAGAGATTTGAAACTCACAAGGCATTAAATGCATGTGATATGAGCTAAATTCATCACTATTTTTCTAGTTATTTGAGGATATTTTGTGATACTTTTGATGTAATAACTAGGTGTATTCTTTCATGTTTGACATTTTGCTTGTAAAAAGTGTTTTTGACAAATTTGTGTAGATTTAAATAGATTTCGAGTAAATAATGAAAGATTCTAGATTGGACCCGATGCCAGGCACAGTTAAGGCATAAGGCGTCGAGTCCGCTCTGGAAAAGTAGTAATTTTGAGGAGAAACAGATTGGACCCAGCGCCAGGTCCATTTTGATCCATGTCAGTGGGTTTTTCTTTTCAGAGAAGATTTTGACAATTTCAATTTGATTCTTTTAGGAACTCTTTCAACCATAGAAAAGGACTCTTGTACACACTTTTTGGCAATTAGAACTCCTATAAATACAAAAGAATAACGTTGTACAAGGAAGTTTTCATAGTTTTCAATTCTTCAATGTAATATCTTTAGAAAACTCCTAGAAAAACACTAAGATTTAGGATGATCAAGGAGAATTCTTGAAGAAGAAGAGTAGGTTGCTCAAGAAGGTTTCATGGAAGAAGAAGAAGGCTTACTTATCTATGAGCGGTTTCCTTTTCTCTTCTTTATAATTTATTGATAATTTGAGATTAAATGTTTTAATTGTCTTTAGATGATATTCTTTTGGATTCATGATTTTGTATTGATTTTAGTTCTTTGATCAATCTATTGCTATTCTTGATATTTGATTACTTGAGCATAACATCTTGTTGGATCAATTAGTTCTCTTCTAATTAACTTGCAAAACGATGTTAGGAGAGAATGACCAACTAATTAATTCAATTCTAGTTATTCTTAACTTACTTGAAAAAGAGGTTAAGGGTAATGACTAAGTAATCAAACATGACTTGATGATTGCTAGAATATAGATTCATTGGCTAATTTCATGCTTAGATCACCTAGAATATATAGATTTGTGTAAGAATTGATTTCAATGCATCTTTTGGGTAAATTGGTTGAAATAGAATATATTCACTGATTTAACTATAAGATAGTGATTTTATGGATTTCAAACAAAGTGGGCTTACTTTAATCCTTTATGATACCAAGATAACAATTAATTAAGAGAATATCTAGTCAATCATTATTATGTATTCACATATTTCTATCTATTTAAATATCTTTTCTCCTTGTTCTCACTCCTTGATTATCTTTGCGACTTTTATTGTGTAACTTGATTTTCTCTAGTGTATTAGGTTAGTGTTTTATTTACCTCTATTCATTTGTTTTATTGGCTAGACAATAACGATTTAGGTAAAGTAAGGTGGGAGCTTAAGTTTTCGTGAATTCGATACTTTCTATTTCCTATACTATATGATGTATATACTTGCCCATATATGTGGTTTTAGTCGTTAGAATTTTATTAAAGCTTGATTGATTGTGTAATTTGTTGGTAATATTTTCTATACTAAAAAATGCACATCAGCATGTAAGATGGTTTCTGGCATCTCGGTAAATGCTCATGTCCTTAAAATGAATAGTTATCTTGATCATCTTAAAAGCTTGGTACTTCTATTAATCATAATATGGCCACAGATTTGATCTTGGGCTCATTACCTTCTGATTATGACCAGTTTGTTATGAATTTTAACATGCATGCTATGGAGAAATCTATTACTGAATTTCATAGGATGCTAAAACAAGCTGAACTGAACATTAAGAAGAATACTCCTAGTGTTTTAATGGTACAAAAAGGGAAAGGGAAAAAGAACAATTGAAAGGGCAAAGTCATAGCTAGTAAGGGCAAGGACAACGCCTAGTCTAAGTTCAAGCCCAAACCTAAGGCCAAGACACCAAATGAGAGAGCTTGTCATTATTGTGGTGAACAAGGACATTAGTTAACAAATTGCAAGCTCTATTTGGAAGCAAAGAAGAAGAAGCACGGTATGACTGCCGCTTCAGTTATTTATGTTATAGAAATTAATTTATCTACTTATGATTCATGGGTATTGGATATCGGTTGTGGATCTCACATTTGTGTAAATGTACAGGATTTAAAAAGAAGTAAAGCTCTTGGCAAAAGGCGAGGTGGACCTACGAGTTGCGAATGGAGCAAAAGTTACTGCAGTAGCTATAGGAACTTTTGAATTAATTTTGCCTAGCGGGCTTATTTTAGAACTGAATGATTATTTTTATATTCCTGCTATGAGTAGAAATATTATTTCAGTTTCTTGTTTAGATTTAGAATGTTTTGAGTTTATTATTAAGAATTACATTTGCTCTATTAATAAAAATGCTATTTTTTTTTATAGAGATACCTCATTATCAAATGGGCTCTATATTCTTAATCTTCGTAGATCTTCAAACAAGTCTATCTATAACATTAATATTAAGAGATTGAAATCCAATGATTTAAATTAAACTTATTTTTGGCATTGTCATTTGGGCCATATAAATGAGAAATGCATTACAAGGCTTGATAATGATAGGCTTCTAAATTTGTTTGATTTAGAATCTTACGAAATATGTGATTCTTGTTTATTAGGCAAATGACGAAGGCACATTTTAATGGACAAAATGAAAGGGCAACTAATTTATTGGGCCTAATACATACTAATGTATATAGACTAATGAATACACATGCTAGAAGAGGATTTTAGTACCTCATTACATTTATGGATGATTTTAGCAGATATGGCTACCTATATCTGATGAAACATAAATTTGAATCATTCCAAAAATTCAAAGAATTTCAAAATGAAGTACAAAATCAGCTTGGTAAAAGTATCAAAACACTTCGATGAGATTGAGGTGGTAAATACTTAAGTAACAAATTTGACAACCATCTTAAGAATTGTGGAATTATCTCCCAATTAACTTCACCAGGAACGCCTCCATGAAATAGTATATTTGAACGTAGAAATTAGACTTTATTAGATATGGTTCGATCCATGATGAGCTAAACAAATATTTCAATCTCTTTTTGGGGTTATGTTCTAGAGACTGTTGCGTTCATACTAAATCAGGTTTCATCTAAATCAGTTCAAAAAATGTCATATCAGATATGGATTGAGAGACAACCCAGTTTGTCGTTTCTTAAGATTTGGGGTTGCAAAGTTTATATATAGTGTTTATTATCTAACAAAACTTACACCTAAATCAAATAAATGCATATTTGTGGGGTATCCTAAGAAAACTAAAGGATACCAATTTTACTTCCCAAAAGAAAATAGAGTAATTATTGCACAAAATTAATTCTTTCTTGAATACTAATTTATTTCCAAAAGATTTAGCGGGAGTAAAATACATCTTGATGAGATTCAAGAGCCACAATTAGTTTCTGAATTAAATAATGAACCTCGATTAGATGGCTTACAAGTCTAAGGTAAGCCTACTTCTATAGAACAAGGCCTTCGAAGATCTGATGGGGTTCATCGACAACCTGAGAAATATAGATTTCTCATCACTGATCATCACAATATGGAGCTCATAGTTAATGATAAGCTCACTTCCTATCAAGAAGCCATTAAGAGTTCTGACTTTGAAAAATGGCTTGAGGCCATGAAGTCTGAGATGCAATCCATGTATGATAATCAAGTTTGGACTTTGGTTAATTCACCTGACGATTCAAAAACTATTGAGTGTAAATGGATTTTCAAAAAGAAAATAGAAATGGAGGGAAATGTGCATACTTACAAAGCACAACTGGTAGCAAAAGGTTATAGACAAACTTATGGTATAGACTATGATGAAACATTTTCACCAGTTATAATGCTTAAATCTATTAGAATTCTTCTTGCCATAGCAACATATTATGATTATGAAATTCGGCAAATAGATGTTAAAACCACGTTCCTTAGTGGAAACTTACTTAAGGATGTGTACATGACACAACCAGAGGGTTTTGATGATTCTTTGAATTCGAATAAAGTGTGCAAGCTTCAAAGATCTATTTAATGATTGAAGTAAGCATCTCGAAGCTGTAATCTTCATTTTGATGAAGCAATTAAAGAATTTAACTTTATCAAAAATAAAGATGAGCCTTGTGTCTATAAGAAAACTAGTGGGAATGTAGTAATCTTTTTAGTATTTTATGTTGATGACATCTTACTCATTAAAAACAATATCCCAACTCTACAAAGTATAATGACATGGTTGGGAAATTGTTTCTGAATGAAAGACTTAGGTGAAGCTGCTTATATTTTAGGTATAAGGATCTATAACGATAGATCTAGAAAGCTAATTAGCCTAAGTCAAAGTATATAAGTTGACAAAGCACTAAAAAGTTTCAGTATACAAGACTCTAAGAGAGGATTCTTGCTAATGACACATGGCATTAAGCTCAGCAAAACTTAAAGTCCTTCAACAAAGGATGAAGAAGAGCGCATCAACTGTTGGGATTTCATCATGCTTATCAAATAACAATGCAGCGAAAATAGCCATGAAATTCATACCCAAGGATCACGTGTTTGTAATTAAAATGGGAATAGAGGAAGGAAACAGAGATTACCTTCTATAGCAAAAAATAAAATTTTTCTTGTGCCAAACCAGGAATCAATTCCCTTGTTTTGATCATCCAATCGTCCTACTAGAATCCAAGAGTAGGATTGTCTCTAGTAGTAATAAGGTTGAATTTCTCACAAAGCCCACTCAAAACTATGCTAGTAGAAGAGGAGCGGCTATGTTTAATTGGAGAAGAATAAGGATGAAGAGGGACGTCCAAAATTCTCTATTTTTGATCGTCCAACTGCATTTTGCAAAAGGGAACGATTCCCATATTTATAGGTTTTAGGATTTGTGTTAATTACAATTAAATCCTTCAAGATCCAATGCCTACAATTGGGCCCTTGAAGTTTATATAATTGCAAGCAAGTCCCATGAATTATAACAAACTTATAATTCACCTTTAAATATATTTTCTTTTCTTAATTAATCCCAAAATATTATCAAATAATATATATTGAGCATTCAAACCTTTATTATGTGTGACCCATTAGGTTTTCTGGTCTTATTGGTGGTATAATATGAATTAATTCTAATAGCTTTAGAATTAATAATCCTGAATAAAATATAGGATTAATTTATTAATTTTCTAATTAATGAATTCATAATTAGTAGATCAAGAGTGACATCTAGAAATGACTCTTGATTACCCAAGAGTCTAGAAAGTCAAATAGCTTGACGTGAACCTTTCTTTCAATAGTAAATAACCAATGTAATAAACTCTTTTCACCATACTATCTTTCATTCGGTCTATAGCATAGAATTAGTGCCAACTCCATCCAAAATATTATTAATTCTGGCCCGAATATTTTAGTACTTGTTCAACAAATTCAATACTCGATATGCGTATCGAATATGAAACTATTTCCAACACATAGTCACATTAGCCAAGGATTTCATAAGTAATGATTTTTCAAATGTCCTTGAGATACATTCTCCTACTATTAGGACTGGTAAATCCTTTATTGACCCTTTCAGTTACTTTTATTTACTTTACATTGTATCCAATGTTCATCCCATAAGCAATCCTTGTAAGACTCTAAAGATTAAAATTAAAGTACAACGCTCGATAAATAAAATATCTTAGAGATTTCAAGTCTAAGAATACTCGCACACTTGCTATAATGAGATTCTATCACTGATACTCAATAGCTTATCCAGTCATTATCTCATAGCTAAGTCATCCAATGAACTTATCCATATAACAAGCATTCACATATCAATCATGAGTATCACAATACTCACAGTTATGAGAACTACCACTTAATCCAATCAGGGGATATAACATGTGCTGGTCTTGGCATATTAATAATGTCCTATCTCATTAATACTATAACTAAGGCATAAACACTATATAGTGTAGTATGAATCTCATATCATGATCTCTATCATGATTTCCTTAATACTATGTTGTATTAGGGACTTTATCAAACAGTTTATACTCATATTAAGACATAACAATCAAACTGAAAGATAAAGAATGCCTCTTTGATTAATTATTATGCAATATACATGGTACTAGTGATTGCCTCTAGGGCACAACACTAACAATCTCCCACTTGCACTAGAGCCAATCATTCCTATATCGAATACTGAATGACTTAACATGTTTATCATGTTTCTTCTGGGAAAGTACTTTAGTAAGTGAATCAACTATGTTCTGATCCGTGAGAATTCTCTCTATCTTTACATTCCGCCTATCTATGATCTCATGCTTGAATCGTTGATGAGACCATGGTTTCTTTGCTTGTACAATGGCTCTATTGTTATCATAATACAAAAGTATCAGATCGACAATGCTAAGCACCACTCCAAGTTCAATGACGAACTTCTTAACCCATACTACTTCTTTAGCTGCTTCGGAAGCCTCTATATACTTTGATTCAGTTGTCGAATCGGCAGTAGTCTCTTATTTGGGACTTCTCCAACTTACTATCCCACCACCTAACATGAACACGTAACTAGATTGTGATTTGTAGTCATTCTTATCGGACTGAAAGTTGGCATCACTATACCCTTTTACTTGCAAATCACCATCTCTATATACCAAAAATACATCCTTAGTCATTTGTAAGTACTTGAGGATATTTTTTACAGTCGCCCAATAACTCTCTCCAGGGTAAGATTGGTATCTGCTCATCAAGCTAAGAGTATATGATACATCGGGCCTAGTACATATCATAGCATACATGATAGACCCAATTGTCGAAGCATACAGAATTCTACTCATATGATCCCTTTCAACTTGTGTCTTTGGAGATATCAACTTTAAAAGGCTTACTCCATGTGTCATAGGTAAGAATAATCTTTTGGATTAATCCATGCTGAACCTCTTCAGCACTTTATTTATGTATGTAGACTACGAAAGACCTAACAACCTCCTTGATCTATCTCTATAGATTCTTATTCCTAAAATATAGGTTGCTTCTCTAAGATCTTTCATAGAGAATATCTTGGATAACCAAATATTTACAAATTAAAGAATGGAAACATCATTTCCTATTAGCAATATGTCATCTACATAAAGTAATAAGAAAATAACTACACTCCCACTAACCTTCTTATACACACAAGGTTCATCCATGTTTTGAATGAAACTAAATTCTTTAATTGTCTCATCAAAATAGATATTCTAACTTCTATATGCTTGCTTATGTCTATAGATGGACTTTTGCAACTTGTATACTTTTGTGCCATTTTTGGAAGTGAAACCTTCAGGTTGTGTCATATACATATCCATTTGCCAAACCTCATAGTCGTAATGAGCGCCAAGTGCTAGGAGTATTCTTATGGATTTTAGCATAGCGACTGGTGAAAAAGTTTCGTCATAGTTAATACCTTGCTGTTGTCGATAACCTTTTGCAACTAGACGTGCCTTATAGGTAACCACATTACCATCAATGTCAGTTTTCTTCTTGAAAACTCATTTACACCCTATAAGCTTAATTCCTTCAGGTGGATCAATGAAAGTTCATACTTTGTTGTCATATATGGAATCCATTTCTGACTCTATGGCTTCAAGCCATTTGTTAGATTCTAAACTATCCAGAACATCTTTGTAAGTAGTAAGCTCATCTTTTTCTATGAGCAAATATGTTATGTGGTCACTTATAAGAAATTCATATCTCTCAGGCATCATTTGTATCCTACTCAACCTACGAGGCTCTTGTGTGTCAAAAGGTTCATCAATAGGTGTGGGTTTAGATAGTTGATCGATATTTATTTGTTCTTCTTGAACATCACTAATGAAAAACCTTTAGAGGGGGGTGAATAAGGTTTTTGGCAAGCAAAAACAATTCTTCCAAAGAGTCTAAAATGCTGAATAAGGATGATCACAAAGATACTTGATCTGACTTTATTGATGCATTGAAAGCTGTCCAAGCACTCGTAGATGTGTATTTAGATTTAGACAATGAAAGATCATAAAAACAATATACATGAACCACTGAAATAAAATGAGACAAGAGATGTATAGTGGTTCGATCAACAATGATCTACGTCCACTACCTTAAGCCTCACACTTAAGGATTTTCAACCCTATTTCATTAACCTCACTTAATGAAACAACCACATACAAGAGAGGATTACCACACTAGGTTTTACACAATCTCTCAAACACATCAAGGCTTACCTCTTTGGGTTTTACACCACAACCTTGAACAATCACACAAAAAGGATCACCCCTATGGGTTTTACCACACAACCTTGCTATTACAAGCTCAGAATTGAAAATCAATAGAACAGAGATAAGCTCACTTACTTGAGCAGATATTCTCTCGGATATAAGCACAAAATACTTTTATCTTTGATACACAATGAACTCACTTTGAAGCTAAGATAAAAAGAGATTTTTGAAGATATTGAGCAATAGTGTTTCTAAGATGGATACTTCAAAAATCTTGCTTGTAATCTGGCTTTAAGGGCTATTTATAGAGCCAAAAAGTGGAGTGCCAACAGTCATAAAAAAACAGCTATAAATTTTTCTGTTTAAACTCATCCGAGTTTTGGACGAAGATGCATCCAAAAGTTAAGTCCAAATGGCACATCCCTAACGGACAATTTTTCAACCCGATTTACAGGATTTTGGATGAACCTTTTGGATTTAAACTGTACCATCCAAAATTCTGTGAATTCTAAAAACTTTGAAAATCATCTCCTTTAAAGCTTCAAGGTAAAGCCAAAAGAATCAAAAGATAAGAGGATATAGGAAATAATAAGTATACCTTAATGAACACTTCCTAGTATAATATTCTTCATAAAAAGTCTTCTTGATGTATAACTCCTTATACTTGATTTTCCAATTGATATTCCATTCTTGAAATCGGTGATGAAGGAGTCGCCAACAATTCTTATCTGAAGACTTTAGAAGAACAAAGGTCAATCATGTCCTATCACAATAAATTGACACGTTAGTCCATATCAACGTTTGTCATAAATCAAAACATAAAAGATGGCCCTTAGGGCTAACAACTAAGTTCAAGCTTGCTCCTACTATCTCCTTTAAATGTGTGATCCTTCTCTAAGAAGATAGCATGTTTTGAAATAAAAAATTTATTTTCAGAAGGAAGATAAAAGAAATATGTAAATGATTCTTTCAGATATCCAACAAACAAACATTTGTCAAACTTACTTTCAAGTTTGTCTGACATTACTTTTTCAACAAAAGTAAGGTAACCCCAAATCCAAAAATACAATAACTTTGGTTTCTTACCAAAAAATAGCTTATAAGGAGGGCAACCCCAAATCCTTAATATTTGTTTGTTCTTCTTGAACTTCACTAAATTCAAGCTTGCTCCCACTATCTTATTTAAACATGTGCTCCTTCTCTAAGAAGACAATATGTTTCGAAACAAAAACTTTATTTTCAGAAGGAAGATAGAAGTAATATCCGATGGATGCTTTCGGATATCCAACAAACAAACATTTGTCAGACTTACTTACAAGTTTTTCTAACGTTGCCTTTTAAAACAGGTCAACCCCAAATCCTTAAATGAGATAACTTTGGTCTCTTACCAAAAAACAGCTCATAAGGAGTGGTATCAACTATTTTTGACAGAACTCTATTTAATATATAAACAGCAGTATCCAGTGTATATCCCCAAAACGATTTTGGTAATTATGCAAAAGCCATCATGGTCAGTACCATGTCTGGAAGAGTTCGATTCATTCTCTCAGATACAACATTATGTTGAGGTGTATGTGGTGGAGTCCATTGAGATAATATTCCATTATCTCTTAGATAACTTAGAAACTCTTGGCTTAAGTATTCATCTCCTCGATTAGATCTAAGAGTTTTAATACTTTTACCAAGTTGTTTATCTAATTCCTTCTTGAAGTCTTTAAACTTATCAAATGCTTCAGACTTATATTTCATTAAATACAAATACTCATATCGTGAATAGTCATCGAAGAAGGTTATAAAATAGTGATAACCTCCTCTTACTTGTATAGACATTGGGCCACATACATTTATATGTATTAGTTCTAATAACTTTTTAGCCCTTTCTCATTTTCCAGAAAATGGAGTTTTAGCCATTTTACCAAGTAAACAAGATTCGCATGTGTCGTATGATTCATAATCAAATGACCCCAAGTCATCCAACTCGTATAATTTAGACATGTATTTTTCATTTACATGGCCTAAACGACAATTCTATAAGTAAGATGATATTGAGTTACTTTTTCTTTGTTTCTTTTCATTTATATTGAGAATTAGATTATTTATGTCTAGAACATATAAACCATTAACCAAATTTATAGAACCATAATGGATATTATTTAATGAAAAAGAATAATGTTTATTCTTAAAATTTAAATGAAATCCAAATAAGTTTAAACAAGCAATTGAGATAATATTTTTCAATAAAACTGGTATAAAATAGTAGTTTTGAACTTTAAAATTAATCCAAAAGGTGGATTGAGATGATAAGTCCCCACAATTAGTGCAGCAACCTTTGCTCCATTTGCAACTCGTAGGTCCACATCGCCCTTTTTTAACCTTCTACTGCCCTTTAATCCCTGCAAATTATTACATAAATGAGATCCACAACTGGTATCCAATGCATATATCTCATTATTAAAGACAATATTAATCTCAATCATAAACATACCAAAAGTAGAAGTAAAAGTGCTTGTAAGCTTCTCTTTCTCCTTCTTTTCGTTCATAGTCTCCAAGTAGGCTTTGCAATTGTGCCTTCAATGACCAATCTTGCCACAATAATGACATGGGCCTTTAGTGGCCACTTTCTTCTTCTTCACGCCTCCATTGGGCTTGGTAGGATTTTTTTTCTTGTTCTTGGGAACTTTCTTCTTAGAAGATGAAGAACCTATTAGCAAGATCGCCTTATCATCCTTCTTCATGGATGATTTAGCAGTCTTAAGCAGATCGATAAGCACAGGTACGGTACTCTCAATATTGTTCATGTGGTAGTTAATCACAAATTATGAAAAACTACTTGGTAATAATTGTAGGGTTAAATCAACACTTAAATCGTGATCCATTACAAAACTAAGAGACCCAAGCTTTTCAATATAGCCCAACATCTACGGCCCATGAGCAGCCACTAAAGTACCCTCAACCATCTTAGAATGGAACAGTTGCTTAGAGATCTCATATATTTCTATTCTGGCTTGTTTATTGAACAGCTCTTTCAGATGGAAGATAATGGTTTGAGCATCCATATACTCATGTTGTTTTTGTAACTCAAGAGTCACCAGCATAATACAGATGCAGTGTCACTGCCCTCCTTGTGCTTCTTGTGGACAGCATGCTTATCAACAGGAGCATCTTGGGCTGGAGGTGGTGGAATAGGAGCATCTAGCACGTAGAGCAACTTTTCCGACTTGAAAACGATTCTCAAGTTTCTATACCGGTCTAAATAGTTTGATTTGGTGAGCTTATTTGTTTCCAAGATGCTACATAGGTTTAGGTTTGTCTGCATGATGCAAGTGACCTAGATATAAAGTTAGAGTAATTAGAATATATATGCTCATGATATGCAAGTAATTAGGTCTTTAATTAAATGCATTTTATTCTATTATTTTACTCAAAGCAAAAGCCCCCACTATTAACTCGGAAGAGCCCGTTGGAAGCTTTCCTAGGGGACTAGTTTCCAAATTCTTTAAGAATGATCTTGGGTTAGCCCAACAAGCCACTCTTAAGTTCAGTGGAGGTATCCATACCAATTACATCAAATGTAACTATTGTATCATTGGGTGATTAACATCTTTTAATCATTAAAGTATTTAATACTATCGCAACCTTACCTCTAATGTTCTTTATGCTTGGGTTAGCCCAACTGGGATAAAGAAATTGGTTAAACCTAACCTATTAATCAAGAATTAAATTCCATAGCTTGAACACTCAATGTCAAGTAGGCTTAGGTATGCTCAACAACCTAGTCTCGAAAAAGAACTTTGATTCTTACTATATTAATGGAAGGCATTAGATTTAATATTATTTGAGGGATTTATTCCTTTTAGTTGTCTCGTTGTTGGCATGCATACAATTTATCAATAAGCAACATAAATTGATAAATATGGTAATAAACAATCACGTGACATGGTTACGGACTCTCTAAATTAATTTCCTTAAGCCATCAAATAAATTAATATGGTTAACCCATATGTTCATATATGATTTAAGTAAAATGTCTTACCATCTCGCTCTGTTTTGATTGCCGTCCTCAAAATCTTATAAATAAAATTCTACCTCAATCCAACCTATATAAACTAATTGCATAATTTTCTAAAGGAAGAAACCTCGAGTTATATTCAAGGGGAGTTAGATGAAAAGAGAATTACACAAGAATTTGGGATAAGGCAGGCCTTATTTAATTAAAATAAAGTGATAAAGATATATAAACAGATAAGTTTGGTCTTAGTTCATAACCATCCACCATGCCAATAAAACATGCTTAAAATATAACATAATACATCTAATGCACAATCATCCAAAATCAGTATTTTGGAGAAATCGGGTCCAAATCAAATTTTGGAAAGTTCTGGGCCGAAATCAAATTTTATAAAATTATGGGTCTTATATGTAATTTTTGAAAATATTTTTATCCATAATCATGGGTTTCAAATAAATTTTAATCATTATTAGAACCTATTCTCAAAATTAGAAAAGATAAAAAAAAAACCTTATTTTTTAAATATAAAACAGTGCAAGAACAGAGTGCACCTGGCGCTAGGTGGGCCGAACGTACCTGGCGCCAAGTTTGCTCTGGAGGCACGCGGCTAGAACATAAAACAAGGGAAGAACAAAGTGCACCCGGTGCTAGGTGAGTCGAATGCACCTGGTACTAGGTATGCTCTAGAGGCGGAAAAATATTATTGTTCATCTTTTTCCTCGGATTCTTCTGTAAATTTTTAATGAACAACGTTTTTTTCAGACTGTTCAAAACAATCTTGATATCAAGCATTGTTAATTAATATTAACAACCAACTATAATCTATATCATAATTTAAACAACAATCCAAATTGTTGAATCAAAAGTTAGATTGCAGGAAGAATCTAATGCCAAAAATCAGACCTACATGGAAACAACTTCCCAACCCTTTTTCAATGACCAAAGACTCTTCAAAAAAGAAAACCCAGACACACTATACAAAGCAATAGTTATACAATAGCCATGATTATACAGTTACATGCTCAGAAACGATTTTAAAGTAATTAAAGACCCATTAAAACAAAAACACGAAGGCTCTGATACCATTGCTGGGATTTCAACATGCTTATCTGAAAAACCTTAGGGGGGGGGGGTGAATAAGGTTTTTAGCAAGCTAAAAAATTTTTTCAACTTGTCTAAAATGCAGAATAATGATGATCACCGAGTTACTTGGACGGACTTTATGGTAACATAGAAAGTTATCCAAGAGCTCGTAGATATATATCCATATTTAGACAAAGAAAGAAACTCAAAGCTGTAAACGAATAATGAAAAGAAGTGAGACAAGGAATGTATAGTGGTTCGATCTACCAAGATCTACGTCCACTACCTTAAGCTTACACTTAAGGATTTTCAACCAATTTCATTTACTTCACTTAATGAAATCAAACAGTACCACATACAAGAGAGGATCACCACATTAAATTTTCCAAAACCTCTCAATCACACAATCACATCAAGGATCACCCCAACTAAGTTTTACACAACAACCTTGATACATTCACCAACAAGGTTCACCCCAATGGGTTTTACTCCACAACCTTGAAATACAACAGAGATTTGAATATCAATAGAACAGTAAAAAGCTCACTTATTTGAGCAGATGTTCACACGAGTACAAAGCACAAGTACTTTTACCTTCGATACAAAATGAATTCACTTTGAAGCTTTGATAAAAGGAGATTTTTGAAAATATTGAGCAATAGTGTTTCTTAGAAGAATGTTTTAAAAATCTTATCTCTAATCTTACTTTAGAAGCTATTTATAGAGCCAAAAAGTGAAGTGCCAATGGTCATAAAGAAATAGTTATAATTTTCTGTTTAAACTTACCCGTGTTTTAGACTCGGGTTTTGGACGACGATGCATCCAAAAGGTAAGTCCAAAATAGCACTTTTTTAGACAAAAATATTTCAACACAGTTTACAAGATTTGGATGAATCTTTTGGATTCAGACTATTCAATCCAAAATTTTGAGATTTTCAAAAACTTTGAAATCTTCTCATTTGGTGCTTTAAGGTAAAGTCAAATGAATTAAGAGACATAGGAATTAATAGATATACCTTAATAACACTTCTCAGTCTAAAGTTCTTCTTATAAGGACTTCTTGATATGCAACTCCATATACTTCGATCTCCTTTTTTGATCTTCCATACTTGAATTCGATCATGAACGAGTTGCCAAATAATCTTATCTGAATGCCTTAGAAGAATAGAGGTTAAACATGTCCTATCACAATAGATTAACATGTTAGTCCATATCTATGTTTGTCATAAGTCAAAACATAGAAGAAAGCCCTTAGGGTTAACATTGTCAAATAAGAATGCAGCAGAAATAATCATGAAATCCATGCCCAAGGATCTCGTGTTTGCAATTAAAACGGGAATAGAGGAAGGAAACGGAGATTACTTTCTATAGCAGAAAAATAAAATTTTTCTTGCACTAAAGCAGGAATCAATTCCCTTATTTTGATCGTCCAATCGCCCTATTACAATCTAAGAGTAGGATTGTCTCTAACAGTAATCCACACAAGGTTGAATTACTCACAAAGCCCGCTTAAAATTATGCTAGTAAAAGAGGAGCAGCTAGATTTAATTGGAGAAGAATAAGGATGAAGAGGGATGTCCGAAATTCTCTGTTTTTGATCATCCAATTGCTTTTTTCAAAAGGGAACGATTCCTATATTTATAGGTTTTAGAATTTGTGTTAATTGCAATTAAGTCCTTCAAGATCCAATGTTTACAATTGGGCCCTTCAAATTTATATAATAACAACCAAGTCCCATGAATTATAACAAACTTATAATTCACCTATAAATATATTTTCTTCTCTTAATTAACCTCAAAATATTATCAAATAATATATATTGAGCATTCAAACATTTATTGTGTGTGACCCATTAGGTTTCCAGGTCTTATTGGTAGCATAATATAAATTAATTCTAACGGCTTTAGAATTAATAATCCTAAATAAAATATAAGATAAATTTATTAATTTTCTAATTAATAAATTCATATTTAGTAGATCAATAGCGACATCTAGCAATGACTCTTATTCACCCAAAAGTCCAGAAAGTCAAGTGGCTAACATGAACTTTTTAATAGCAAGTAACTAGTGCAATAGACTCCTTTCATCAGACTATATCTCATTCGGTATAGAGTATGGAATTAGTACCAAATTCATCCAGAATATTATTAATTATTGCCTGAATATTTTAGTACTTGTTCAAGAAATTCATTACTCGATTTGTGTATCAACTTTGGAACTATTTCCAACATGTAGTCGCATTAGTCAAAGACTTTATAAGTAATGATTTATATAAGTGGCACTGAGATATATTCTCCTACTATTAGGAGTAGTGAATCCTTTATTGACCTTTTCAGTTACTTTTTTTAATTTACATTGTACCCAATATATATTTCATAGGCAGTCCTTGCAAGACTCCAAAGATTAGAATCAAAGTACAACGCTCGATAAACAAAATACCTTGCAGATCTCAAGTCAAGGATTCTTGCACACTTGCTATAATGAGATTCTATCACTGACACTCAATAGCTTATCCAAGTGATTATCTCATAACTAGGTCATCTAATGAACTTGTTCATATAACAAGCATCCACATATTAATCTTGAATATCATAATCAAAGGATATAACATGTGCTAGTCTTGGCGCATTAATAATGTTCCATCTCATATAACATGTGTTAGTCTTAACATATTAATAATGTCTCATTTCATTAATACTATGATTAAGGATTATTCAAGCACAAACACTGTATAATGTATTAAGAATCTCACATCATGATTTCTATCATGATTTCCCTACCACTGTGTTGTACTAGGGACTTTTCAAACAATTTTTACGCATATTAAGATATAACAATTAAATTGAAAGATAAAGAATGTCTCTTTGATTAATTATTATGCAATATACATGGTACATGTGATTGCCTCTAGGACACAACACTAATATGAACAAAATACCATATGCTTCTACTATAGGATCTATCATATATGCCATCTTATGTGCTCAACCCGATGTCTCATATGTATTGTGCATGATGAGCAAGTTCCAGTAAAATCCTAGAAAGCCACACTAGACTGTTGTCAAGAACATACTAAAGTACTTAAGAAGAACTAAAGATACATTCTTAGTATATGGAGGACAAGAATGTGAGCTAGTTTGATGAGACTCCACTTTATCATAGAGGTCAAGATCAAAGAGAGGGAAGTGTGATCATGCACGGATAAGGACCGATAACAAGAGCTAGGTCCAAGAAGCTTCAAGATGATTTTCAATTGATCATCAAACTATACTTGAGGATGAAAGAGGATTGGAAGGTTGAGGAAGCTAGCCAAGAGTTCATGTTGATGACCATCCACAAAGGACTCCAACAAGAACTCAAGTCGGCAGCAAAGGCGGACGAAACTTGATCAAGGAAGGCTTTCCAGCGGACAGCCGGCGCCGGCTCCAAGCAGCCAAACTGGTGCCGGCTCTAATCTACTTTACAACCTCTCAATAGCAACTTGAACCGGCCTGAAGACAGTGTACAACCGGCGCCAGCTTCAAGGGACCTAGCCGGCGCTGGCTTCCCCCTGGGCAGCCGACGACTGTTCCACGTTTTTAATTTTTTCTCCGATTTTTTTCAATTTTAATTGCTTGTAAAGACTTATTATGACCCTAAACTGTAATAAAACCTCAGGGATTACCTTAGCTAGGGTTAAGGTAGTATAAATAGTACATTTAGTGATTTGAAAATATAATCCATACACTTTAATTCAAATTTAAGAGAGAATCTTGAGAGACTCTAACCTCCTTGTTCATCTTGTTCAAGACCATGCTTAAGGGTTAGTCCTCCTTATGAATGAGTCTATAAATATTTTGGATAATCTAATTTTTTTTTCTTTGAATGGGTCTTAGTTACTTTGTTCTTCTAAGATTTTTTTGAATTCCAATATTTGGGTGCCTATTTTTTCTATTCTATTTGTTCTTACTTGCCTTTGTTGCTTCAAGGATATTGGGGTGAGATTATAGTAGAACTTTCAACTATTTTTGAGGGTCTTTGAAGCTTAGTTCTTCATGGGTTTGATAGAGGTAGGTTGTTATTTCACTTTCTCCTTTTTGTCTCTAGAAGAGTCTCTGTTTTAGTCCTATTATTTGAACTAAACACTTCACCAACTATTTCACTCACAACACCAAAAAAAAGCCACACAAGATTCATATCAAAGAGTTTGGTATCAGAGTAAGGAAAAGCTGGATTCCCATCAAAGCTTGAAAGTAATAAAAGGAGCCCTACAAAGTTGAAGAAAAAGGAAAATAGGGAAATCCCGTAACTCAAAAATATGCTCCAAAAAAGTCATAAAATTTTTGTTATAACTTGATTTTTCTTTAGGGAAATTGCTCCTTGATGTTATTATAATACTGAGGAACAAATTTATGTTGTGATTATGTTGAAAATTGGCTTGAATATGGGTAAAAATATTGGTTGTTCTTAAGTGACGAGGTTGCATCCAAGATGTTTGATAAATGTTCCATGATAATATTTTTTGTCATAGTTGGGAACTTTGATTCTTGATTTCATTCCTTGGGATTTTAGGACTTAGTATATCACTCTATTGTTAAATTCCAAGTTCATTGAACTCAATTTTTCTATTGCACACTTGTGATCATCTTATTCTTCATAGTCTTAATTCTAGTTGTTCTTGTTTCTTTGTTCTTGCTAATTTTTGTTTGCTTCTTCTGCGTCTAGTGCTTGTTCTTGTGCTGATTGAGTCAACTTTTCTTGAAATTCTTGTTTAAAACTTGTTTGTTTGAGATGCCCAACAAGTGTTTGTTGAAATTCCCCTAGGCTCCCTTAATTGAAAAATCCTTTTGATTTGTGTGATTCATTAAGTTGGACTAAAACTTTAGCCATTGGGGAGAATTGGAATTGAACAAGAAGGATTGAGTGTTGAGAAAAAGGCAACAGGGTGAGCCTATTATTAAAAAAGCCTAAGAGAGCAAAACACGAGCGCGGAGTGAACAACCTTGAGAGCCAACACGCAAGGAAGTGAAATGAGGATTGAATTTTCTTTCTAATCTCTTTATTTTGTAGGTATAGACAAGTAAATACTCTACCACCATGGCCCATAAACAAAAGATCTCTAGGCCTAATCCAAGTAAACTTAGTAGACCTCAAGAAGAACAAATTGATGCTAGGGGTTTAAGTGAAGATTTGCAAGCTATGATGAGGACTATGCAACGTTAGTTCCAAAACATGACAAGGGAGTTGATAAATCATCTTGGACAGTCTTCTACCATTGCACAAATGAGAGGCCATGAGTGATTTGAAGTGCCTAGCCCTAGGATGAGAGATGGTGATGCATATACTCCTCCGTTAAATGCCCAACAAGGGGAAGAGTGGGATGAACACTCAATTGGGGGATTCCAATAAGCTCTTATGAGAGGGGGAAGACATGGCATGAGAGTAGGACGAGGTAGGGGCCAAGGAATGAATGGTTGGAACAATATAGGGGGGTTAGAAAGAGAGTTTGAGGGAGTTGATGAATGGTACGAGGGAGAACGAGTTGAAGCCTTTAGGGAACATCATCGAGGATGGGACAATAGAAGAGGTAGAAGATAAGGAAAGGATGAGGAGAAGGAGCTGAATTACATCAAATTGAAAGTACCCACATTCTATGGCAAGAGTGACCCCGAAGCATATTTTGAGTGGGAAAGCAAGATGGAAATATTCCTAGAAAGTCATACCTATAGTGAGAGGTCAAAAGTGAGGTTGGCTATTTTGGGATTTTCGAAGTATGCTTTGGTATGGTGGGAGCAAGTTAGTGAACAAAGGAGACAAATGGGAATGAAAACCGTGGCTAGTTGGAATTTATTGAAAGACATGATGAGGGTAAAGTTTATACCACACCATTACTACAATGATCTTTATAAAAGGCTCCAATCCCTCAAGCAAGGGAACAAGAGTGTGGAAGATTACCATAAAGAAATGGAAGTAATGTTGATAAGAGCTCAAATCCATAAGGATCCTAGAGCAACAAGAGTAAGGTTCTTGGGAGGATTAAATAGGGAGATTGCCAATTTGGTGGAATTGCACCCCTATAATTGATTGGAGAATATGGTACATGCCGCTATGAAAATTGAGAGATAATTAAAGAGGAGGGCATTTACTAGACCATTACTTCCAAACCCCAACACTACTAGCAAGGTGCCGATAAAGAAGGATGAAGCCCCTTAACCATTCCAAAGGGACTTCAACAAACCTAAGGAATGATGGAAACCTAGAGAGGATTGGAAGCTTAGGGAGGATTGGAAACCTAGGGAAGGATGGAACAAGGATAAGGGAAAAGCCAATGAGAGACCACAAAGGAATAGGGATATTAAATGTTTTAAATGCCTTGGATATGGACATGATTCCCATGAGTGTCTAAGTAAGAGAACGATGTATACTAATCCCTATGGTGAGGTCTCTACCGACGAAAAAGAAAAGGGTGAAAGATACCAAGAGACTAAGAGGGAAATGGAGATGAGAAGAGTGATGAAGGGAAATTTTTTTGTCAAGAATACTCATTGGTGAGAGTCACAAGAAGGTCATTAAATTCACAAGCCATTGAGGATTACGATCACCAACAAAGAGAGAACATTTTTTACACTAGGTGTCTAATCAACAAAACCCCTTGTAGTGTCATTGTAGATAGTGGGAGTTGCACTAACATGATTAGTGCAAATTTAATTGAAGAATTGGATTTGAGTTGGATTAAACACCCCAAACCCTACAAATTACAATGGTTGAACGATACTGGGGAAATGAGAGTAAACAAGTAAGTGTTGGTGTCTTTTGAAATGGGAAAGTACAAAGATGATGTGCTATGTGATGTGGTACCCATGCAAGCAGGTCACTTATTACTAGGGAGGCCTTGGCAATATGATAAGTATGTAAAACATGATGGGAGGAAGAACACTTATTCCCTACTCAATGAGGGAACTAAGTTTAACCTCACCCCCATGGCCACTAGTGAGGTAAACAAAGATCAAAGAATCATGAAGGAGAAAGAAAAAAAGAAGGAAGCGCAAGATGTTAAGCAAAAACAAGACCATGCTTAAGGGTTAGTCCTCCTTATGAATGAGTCTATAAATCTTTTGGATAATCTAATGTTGTTTTCTTTGAATAGGTCTTAGTTGCTTTGTTCTTCTAAGGTTTGTTTGAATTTCAATATTTGGGTGCCTATTTTCTTTATTCTATTTTTTCTTGCTTAACTTTGTTGCTTCAAGGATATTGGGGTGAGATTATAGTAGAACTTTCTACTATTCTTGAGGGTCTTTGAAGCTTAGTTCTTTAAGGGTTTGATAGAAGGTAGGTTGCTATTTCACTTTCTCCTTTTTGTCTCTAGAAGAATCTCTGTTTTGGTCCCATTGTTTGAACTAACACTTAACCAACTATTCCACTCACAACACCAAGAAAAGGCCACACAAGATTTGTATCATAGTTGTAAATGGTTACACTAATGCTTGATTCAGTTTGACATAGATGATTACAGATCACAATTAGGTCTTCTATTTTATTTGAATGGAGGTGCTGTAAACTGAAAAAGTTCAAAGTAAGACACCATGGCAGATTTTACTACAGAAGCTGAGTACGTAGCTGCCTTAGCTGTAGCTAAAAAAGAAGTTTGGATAAAAAAGTTCATTATAGAACTAGATGTAGTTCCTAGTATTGTGAACTCAGTGAATCTTTACTGTGATAACAATGGAAACATTGCATAAGCAAAGGAACTAAGATTACATCGGTGATCCAAACATATACTTAGACGTTGTTCATCTCATTCAAGAAATTATTGACAGAGAAGATGTAAAAGTATGCAAGGTATCAACTGATAACAATATTACAGATCCATTGACAAGCATCTCCTATTGTCTAAACATGAGAGTTATACTAGATCAATGGGATTACGGTTTATGTCAAATTAGTCTTAGTACAAGCAGGAGATTGTTTGGGATATACTCTAAAACAATTTGTACTCATTCTATTATTATTATGTATTTTGTAATAAGATGAGACATTTCTTTCCATGAATGGTGCTTTTAGTTTTATGGTCTTCAAGTATGTGACTTGATAGTAAAACCCAATAATAAATAGAATGACTGTTCTTAAATTGTCCCTAAGTAATTATTATTAGTGGAACAATAATAAATTAAGATTAGTATGTTTGTGACTTGATGGCTATGTTTTACTAGTCATGGATAAATAGGATATCATGTCAAAACATAAATAAATATTAGAGAATATTGTATTGGCCATGACCCACTGTGAGAGTACTTTATGGGACATGTCATAAGTATTTTTTAGCTAAAATGATATTAGAAGTCCTTCAACATGAATTCAGCATAGTTTCATACTTGACAAATTCTATATCTTGACGTTATCTAAAGTTTTCTTTAACTAGATAATAAAATTAGACCACTGTTGGATATAGAATAAACCTAGGAAAGAAATATGATTGATAGTGAAGGAATTTGTCCCTTTTATTCTTGGGAGAGATGTCTATGGATCCTTTGATAAGTTAAACTGTTAAAATGCATGGCCTTGTTTAAATATATCAATGTGAGATATTGATATCATTTGTTTGAACAGCCTACTATGAGACCAAATAATAGTTGATTAAGCATAGTAAGAATGACATGTTCCATGCCTTATACTTAATATGTATATCGTGTGACAAAAGGACTAAATATAAAGTTATATTTTGGCTCAAAGAGATCACCGGTCTTTATTTAACCTGGATGGTTAAAATATTTTGTTAGAAACCGCTTATAACTTATGGGCCATTTAAATGTGATTTGGACACACTGCCAGTGTTCAATGAACCTATAGGGTCACACATTAAGCGAACATGTTAGGTTATTTTTATGATGACCAAGTTCGATGTATCTAGAAATGTATCTAGGTTCATCGAAGCTAGAAAATGACCAAATATAATAAATCTGGAAACATGTCCACATTCAATGTATCTGGAGGATGTCCATATTATAGGAATTTGACTCGATAATTTAATTAGTTAAATTATCAAGATAATGGTAGAATCTTATCATATTTTTTTAAAAAAATTAATTTGAACTTAGAATAAAATATGATAAAATATGATAAGAGTTAGACTCCAAGAAGTTCGTATGGTTTTAAAAGAAAACCCTAGTCGTCTTGTTGGGGCAAACTTCTCATAAAATTTTTGTACTTTCATAACCAGAAAATTTAGCCTCTCAAAACCCTCAGTGCTAGCATTCCCGAGTAATGAATTGAGTTCGCCGTGTGTATCCGATAGAGGACGTTCTCGCATTGCAGCGTCTGATGATCGTCTGAAGTGCATGTACGCCTGGAAATCTAAAGACAGAAGTCTTGCTTCCGGTAATACAGAGGTAATTCTGTAAACCTTTAATCGACCTAAATCATTTAGCCTAGGTCCTCGAAAGGGATTTGTAGATATTTTTCATGTTCACAAAACCTAACAAGAACTTCCTCCTCCATTTCATGTTTTGGAATCATTTACTCCTTAACAACTTCAACACCACTATACTTTATTTCTTCTTGTTCATTCTCTCCAACACTCCTAATGGATGTGATTCATCTTCTATAAAATATAGTATGTTTGTGTACTCTTTAATTGCTCTATGTATCGAACATAATGGATCCACATCAACCTCTCCATCATCACTAAACTCTTCTTCTCCATTTTCTACTAGTTCCAATAAACCTACTTGCTCAACCTTCTCAATCTTTACTTCTTATTGTTCTTCATGCTTATGGTCTCCATATTGGCTTCGAAGCTTCCCCTTCTCTTTTGCTTCTTTTTCTTGCATCTCATCTCTCTCATTCCTCATATTTTCTTTCTTACCCTATCTTTCCAGTGTCACCTTTTGTTGTTTATCAAGATGCTTTATCATATTTCCAAGGGCACTTGTAAGATGATCATTTCCGTAGCAATGAGAATAGTTATAATCAAGTCTTCTTTGCACTCCTTTCTTTAAATATTTTTGCACTCCTCCCACATAAACTCCCTCATATTTTTCTTCTTCATATTTCTGATTTCCTTTACATCCCTAAGAATCTTCTCCGTATCTATAATACTCCCTTTCACTAGTGCTTAGCCCTTCGTCATCATCATTCCAATACCTTATCCTCTTATTATCATCCTCTTCATACTCTCACTTATGCTCATTATATTCTCCATAACTATTTCTACTTGAACAAGACTCCTCTTCATGGTTACACTATTCACTTTCACTTCAATAGCCACTATTAAATCTCTTTCAAGAGAGGTACCTACAAAATTTGAGTATACACATAAGAAAGTTCCTTTCTTCATTCCCGCATATATCTATCATTCAATTTTTGAAAATCACTCTTTACTCGTATTTTATATTCTTTTTTGGCTTTCACATTAATGATCTCACCCTCTTGCCTTTTTCAACGTTCATTTTTTTTCTTACTCAAGTTCTTACCAATTCTTCCTAAAAACAAGGATTTAGTTTACTTGTTAAAGTCCACTAAATTCTGAGGAATAAGAAGACTATGGTTCTAAGAGACAATTTACCGAACACTTGGTAGGAGTTACCGCAAAAGTGCTAAGTAGAAAGTTACCACAAGAACTCAAGGATTTTTAAATTAGTTGTATAATGTTAACTACTAGGAAAAACTCTACAAGAAATCAAGTTCACTAGACCACAAGAGATTGGACTCTAAGATAGACAAAGATCAACAATCCCAACTCAAGTATCTCATGGAAATTAGCTCACCAAAAAAAAAAAAAAAAAAGCTAGGACTTTAAGATAGATTATGTTCAATTAATCCCAACTTAAATGGCTCAAAGGGACTTTAAACTCCAGAATTTCAATCCACCAATCAAGAGGAGTATAGTATGCAAATCTAATGGAAGTAAAAGATGTAAATTAAGTACTTAACAAGAAAATGTAGAATCACTTTGGCATGCAATTGAACACTTAGTGTGCATAAAAAAGAATCCATGAAATCAATGAGTTTTAATTATAGTGATGCTACCAAAACCACAAGAAACACAATCAACAATCTCTCAAGGCAATGATAACATAATGATATGAAGGCATAAGAAGGGAAAACACAAATTTCACAGCGGAAGCGAAAACAGAAAAAACTGGAAAAAAACTGAAGAACTACAGAACCTGAACAGAGCCGACGCCGGCTCCGGCAGCCTCAACCGGCGCCAGTTGTGCTTTGGCGGGACTTCGAGGTTAAAAATTTCTAATATTTTCTTCTTGTTCTCAAAGATGGTTAAACCGGAATGTGTGCAACCAGGGTACGTGTGCTGGTGGAAACCTCTAGTGCAATTTCTGCAAGCCTCCTACTCCATCTTTGCATGTAGGTGAATGTCAAACTCTCGATCTTCCAGTATATGGCCTGTCTAATTCCATTTGGTGAACAACTCACAGACTAAGGAATATTTTCTGGAGAGAGAGAGAGAGAGAGAGAGAGAGAGAGAGAGAAAGAGACTTCTGGTTTTTTTCACAGAGAAGAAGCCATGAAAAACAACGTTATGTCCAATCCTCCTGTTTAACCTAAATAAAACCCTAAGCTAAACTGGATTGGCCCATTGGACTCTTAATTTAGCCTTTCGGACTTAATTAATTATTCTAATTAGAACCAAATAATTGGCCGAATTAATAATTAATTTTTCAATCCAAATAAACTAGTCCAATAAATAACCCTATATTCGTTTAGTCATAGGTTAATCTTTAATTCTTCAAACTAAGGTAAAACCTTGAATAATTAATTAATCCACCAAACTAATTTAATTAATTCCCTCTCTCTATGGACCTTTATTTTATTCTAAACCAATAATTAAATCAAACTACTTAAAAAAATAAATTCTATTTAATTTAATTTAAGACCAATTCCTTAGCCTATATTTAATTAGGACTCACGGTCTACACTGGGGACCAAAAGACACACCACCTTGCCTACTAAAAAAAATCAAAATTCCCTTATCATATAAATAGCTGTATTTTGCATTTCAAATATTTTCTAATATCACCATAAGGAAATATTGACCCCAAAGACAGTGCTGCATTAGCAAAATCTTCGACCTATAGGTGTAATTACTAAAATACCCTTCTATACATCATTGTACATTTAAAGAGGAAGAAGTGTACAAGCACCTCTCTAAATGACATCTACCATCCTTAAGCTTCTAGTCCAATGATCCACGGCTTCCTAGATTGTTTCTGCTTTCCAAGGGAGCTACTCTAAAGCAAACATCCAAGTCATATTTCCCAGGGCCCTGAATAGTTAGATTATTCAGACATCTACAATGGGCGATATAGTATAGAAACTATTTTGTATAGAAACTATCTTGTATAAATCTGTCTTAACTAACTAGTCACACATACCCAACATGCAAGTATATTGGCCATACGATAGAACCTCAACTATAGCATATTAAAGTACATGCTTTCAGCTTCGTCAGACCTCCAACTCATACTCAAGTCGTAGAATACTAGTCCATGTTGTAGCAGTAGTAGTCTAGATTTCTACCATATAGTACTTTAAGAAACCACTACTACAGGTACTGTTCTACGTATTCGAAATACACTTATATCATGAAGTGAGTGGATTACTCACTGGCTAAAGTTAAGCCATTTCTCATTTGGAATTCACAACATAATAAACTAGACATAATGAGATTCTTATTATCATCAATCGGTTAAGAACGAACGTTTATGTGTTAAGTAACACATGATCCATACCTTATTGTGAAAGACCTCCATTCACATGGACCACTTACTTAAACACAATGGGTCTTTTCCAAACGTAATTGTGCAAAAATAACATGTAAATTCACAAATAATTTTTGAAAATAAATTCTTTTATTAAAACATTCAATATTTACATCAGAAACTTAGTCTAAGAGGACATATTTCCCAACAATCTCTCACTTGCACTCTAAGACTAAGTAAGTCTATAGGTGCCCCCCTATGACGTCTAAGTGTCTCTTGAAGACTCTCTCAGCCAAAGGCTTGGTGAATGGATCAACTAGATTATTCTCGGAGGCAATCTGTTCCACCATGACTTCCCATCTTTGGATGAAATCCCGGATCATGTGGTACTTCCTCTCGATGTGCTTTCCCTTCTTGTGGTTCATGGGTTCTTTAGATTGTGATACTGCTCCAATGTTATCACAATACATCACAATCGGTCTGTCCATGTGTGGCACGACTCCAAGTTCTTAAATGAACTTCCGGAGCCAGATTGCTTCCTTGGATGCCTCCGAAGCTACCACATACTCAACTTCTATGGTTGAGTCAGCAATGCAAGATTGCTTGATAGTCCTCCATGAAATAGCTCATCCGGACAAAGTGAAGACATATCAACTAGAAGATTTTCTCTCATCCTTATCCGCCTGAGAGTCTGAGTCTGTGTATCTTGTAGGAACCAAGTCATCAGCCTTGTAAACCAGCATATAATCTCTTGTTCCCTTGAGGTACTTGAGAATATGCTTTACAGCTTGCCAATGAACCTCCCCAAGGTTTGGCTGATATCAACCAAGCCTACGACAAAGCAGATATCTGGCCTAGTACATAACATGGCGTACATGAGACTTCCCACAACCGAAGCGTAAGAAATCCTACTCATTATGTCCTTTCTTCATGAGACTTAGGACAGTCTCTTGAGGAAAATAACAACCGATGTCTGTAAGGAATTAGAGCTCCCTTACATGAGTCCATGCTATACCTGACCAGTATCTTGTCAATGTATGCCGCTTAGGATAATCCTAACATTCTCTACTTCCTATTTTTAAGAAGTCTAATCCTGAGAATGTAGCTGGCTTCTCCCACTCCTTCATACTGAATTGACTAGATAGCCAAACCTTTGTAAATAACAATGACCCTACATCATTTCCAATGAGTAGAATGTCATCTACATACAAGACAAGAAAAACCACATTAAAGCCTTCAAGTTTCCTGTACATGCATGGTTCATCCTTATTTTGAATAAAACCATAAGACTTTACAGTCTCATCAAAACTAATGTTCCATAATCTCGATGTCTGCTTAAGTCTATAAATGGACTTCTTAAACTTGCAAACCATATGTTCTTGGCCTTCAGCAATAAAGCCTTCCGGTTGGGACATATAGATGTCTTCGCTAAGATAGCCATTTAAAAATGCCAGCTTGACATCTATTTGTCATATCTCGTAGTCATAATGACATGCGATGGCAAGGAGAATACGAATGGACTTAAGCATGGCTACCGGGGAAAAGGTCTTCTCATAATCAATTTCCTCTTTCTGAGTATACCTTTTCGCCACAAGCCTAACTTTGAAGGTTTCCACCTTCCCATCCACTCCCCTCTTCCTCTTGTATACCCACTTATACCCAATGGGTTTTATCCCGTCAGGTAAAGTTACAAGATCCCAAACCTGATTGAAGTACATAGACTCAATCTCGATTTTCATTACTTCATGCCATAGATTTGCATCGGCATCAGCAATAGCCTTCTCGTATCTAGTGGGGTCTTGTTCCTAATGGTCAGAGACTAGCTCAAAAGCTTCTCCAGTCCATCTCTTTAGAACCCTAGATACTTTCCCACTACAACGAGGCTCTAATTGTACAGGCTCTTGAGGCTGTGCCTCTTCTTGTTACACAATCGGGTCAGAAGAAGTTGATTTCGAAGATAAATTCTCCTTAAGTTCTAACCTAATTGAACTTTTCGTAGAAGTACTCTGATCATCCTCTGAGTATCTAGCATGGGTACTTACCAGTACTTTCTGCTCCTTACGATGACAAAAGTAACCACCATTTGTCCCTTTTGAATACCTAACAATATAGCATAATTTTGATCTTGGTCCCAACTTGTCTCCCTTAACCAGTACATAAACTAGACAACCCCATATCCTAAGATGATTTAGACTTGGCTTACACCCAGTCCACATCTCATAGGGAGTCCTAGGTACTGACTTGGAAGGCACCAAGTTCAGAATGTATACCGCTATTTCCAAGGCATATCTCCAAAAAGATATTAGAAAAGTAGTATGAGACATCATGTTTCAGACCATTTTCATCAATATCCTGTTTCTTCTCTCAGCTACTCCGTTCTGCTGGGATGTCCCCGGCGTTGGGATACTATCCTATGATGTACCATGTAGTCCTTGAATTCACCAAGGAGGTACTCTCCATCACGATCCGATCGTAAGGTCTTGATCAATTTACCTGTCCGATGCTCCACTTCAACCTTAAACTCTTTGAACTTGTTAAAAGAGTTAGACTTGTGTCTCATTAGGTAAATGTAACCAAACCTTGTACAACCGTCCATGAAAGTGATGATGTATTTAAAACCCCTTCTAGCTGGTGTAGACATGGGACCACACACATCAGTGTGAACAAGACTCAATACCTCCTTAGCTCTATTCACCTTAGGGGTAAATGACCTTTTGGTCATCTTTTCCATTAGACAAGATTCACACTGAGGCCAATTTTCCAATCTTAATGAGCCTAAAGGCCCATCATAGATTAACATCTAAATCCTAGTCGAGTTGATATGACCCAACCTTAGATGCCAAAAATAAGAGTCATTGACATTAGTCTTTCTCTTCCTTGTTAAAAGTTTAGATTGTGCGTTATTTAATTGAATGTTAATAGGGTTTAAGAAAAATAGGTTCCCATACATGTGCCTAGTACATAAAATTTTTCCATCTCTACTGATAGAAATACCAGAATGGAAAGATACAGAATATCCTTGATTTATTAGTTTTGCAACCGAAATCAAATTCTGTTGAAATCTAGGTACATATAAAATATCTTTCAAAACCACTATTCTATTACAATAAAAAATAAGATCTATCTTTCCCACTATAAGGGCCCAAACTTGTACTCCATTTCCCACATGTAGTCCATGTTCGCCTGATGTCTTTAGGTTTAGGTATAAAAATCATATAAAAACTAAGCACATTCCCAATCAAGTTTACATTAAAATGTTAACCCCAAATTACACATATGAGCAAGCATACTCATTATTAACATAGCATAGGGTTTAAACGAGTGTCGATCCTCAAGGAACAAGTATACATTAATCCATTTTCTTTCATTGTTTAACCGACTCAATAAAGTGAAAAAAAATAAAATAAAACAAAAGACAATAAAAATATATACATGTCAAGGATGGAGAAATATGTAACTCAAGTAATTGTTTAGACAAACATAATCTTAAAGTACCCAATCTTTATCATAATTAATTATTCTCTTGGCATCATAAAGGATTAAGATAGATTCACTTCTTTTTCAATCCATGAAATCACTACCTTTTAGATAAATTAGAATCACTTGGTCTCGTCTCAACTAACTCATTCAAAAGATGCATTAAACACAATCCTTGATAAAATTCCCTTGGTCTCGACGAATTTAGAATATGAAATTAACCAATGAATCCTTGGTCTCAGCAAATATCAATTAACCTTTAATTACCTAGTCCTCATCAATTAACCCCCTTGGTCTCAGCGAGTTAAGAGACATTAAATATGGAATTAATATATTGAAACCACCACTAACCCCTTTGGCCTAGGCGAATTAATGGAAAGAACCAACAAAGTAATCCCATAATAAGCACAAGTAATTAAATACCAAGAAGAACAATCAATTAATCAAAAGATCAAATAACTCGAAATATCATGAATATCTAAAAAACGTCGAATTAAAATAAAACAATTAACATATCATTGTCAATATAAAGAAAACAAAATAAAAGAAAGCACCATAGACAAGCTTCCTTCTTCTTCCTTTGAAGACCTTCTTGCACAACCCTTCTTGAATTGATGAATTCCTCCTTTGATTGAGTGATTTTCTGTGATAATCAATGAATTCTCCCTTTTCCCTTATGTTTTTCATCTACTTGGGAAGTGCCTAAACTCGTTGGTGCAATGTTCTTGGCCGAGTAGAAGTAGGAAAATACTAAAACATTATAGATTACCAAAAACTGCATAGAAAAATCACAATCCCGCCTTTTCCTCAGAGCACTACCGGCGCCACCTTGGCTCTCGGAGCCGGCACTGGTTGTGTTCTGGTTCTCTACTCGTTCGCCAATTTTTTTCTCAATTTCAACACCATGTTGTCTAGAATGCAGCTGGCTCCGCCTTGGCTACTGGAGCTGACGCCAGTTCCATTCTGTTGTGATCTATTTCACCAATTTTTCATCACCTTGAAGTTTGTGTTAACAGTGCATGGCAGGCGCCAGTTCCGATACCCTGTCCGAAGCCGACTCTCTTCTGATTTGCAATGTTTTTACTTCGTTTTATCCTAAAAATCTGTAATAATGAACAAAATACCTTTCCAAGGGTAAAATCTCAAATAAGAAGGAATATGACTAGTTATTGAACAAAATGTATCACAAAAGAGCCTCAAATAACTAGAAAAAATATGACTAATTTAGCCCCTATCATCGCCCTTTTGGAGTCTTCTAATCATTCTAAACCCCTGTAAGGAGTTACAGATGTGATCAGTGGCCCCTGAATCAACAATCCAAGTGAAAATTGATCCAACCATTGATATAGACTCTAGATAGAAAACATTACCTATGGGGTTTTTCTTGGCTTGAAGATCTGGATACTCTTTTTTCTAGTGTCCCTTCAGTCCACATTTGAAGCACTTGCCCTTGGATTTATCTTTGGGTTGGGCCACTGCGTTCCCCTTCTTCTTCTTGAACTTCTTGGGCTTGGGCCCAGTTCTAGTAGATAAAGCCTTAGTAGTCATAATCTTTGATTGTGGCTTCATGACCTTCTTTGTCATCTGGAGCTCTTTCATCAACTCAGTTAAACCCATGTTTAACGTATTCATGTTGTAGTTCAACTTGAATGAGTAAAGGAACCTAGTAGAGATTCGAGAACCATGTCCACTTGGCGTTCGGGATCAATGACAGCCCCTAAGATTTCTTCCTCTTCGAAAGTAGCAATCATCTTGAGCATATGCTCTCTGACTAATGCACCCTCAGCCATCTTAGTGTTAATGATAATTCGAAAAGCCTCCTGCCTTGTAGGCCGGCTCTTATCCGCGAATATCGTGGCTAATGATTGAGTTATGTCATACGTAGTGGTCATGTGCTCATAATTGGATTGGAGCACATTAGACATGTAGGACAACATGTAACAACGAGCCCTCTCATCGGCCTTCTTCCATGCCTTCTCAGCCTCACGCTCCTCAACGGTGGAACCCTCCCCGATTACAAGGCACGTTTCATAAATGACATACTTATACTCTTCCATTGTGAGTATTATGTCCAGGTTTCTCTTGCAGTCCACATAGTTTAGTCCCATTAGCTTATTCTCTTTGAGAATAATGGCCAATGAACTAAAAGAACCTCCTATCATTTCTGAAAAATAAAAAATAAAAGAAAAATATTTAGTTTGTGAAAACAAAACAAATATATGCACTTTATCCTTATTATCAAAATTGATAATAATTAATTTGGCTCTTAGAAAAACTGACATAGCTTCTTGGGAAGATTAACAGTTCTTTAAGCTAAGTGTGTTAACCACCACAAATTAATTTCCCTTCTAGGTAATGATCTAGAAGATAACTCTATCGAGGGGATAGCCATTTTCTCTCATTTCCTATGGACATACCTCACACTATGACCTCCAACGAGGGGTTGGCCGATCATAGTACGTGCCATGAATTATTAATTATATCCCTCCATTAGATCTAGATCCTTGTGATATCTCCATCCTATACGGGTTCACTCCCAGGGTGATGCGAGAGGACCCACGATCTCTAATGAGGATCGTGATGGAAGCCGTGGGGCCGTTGGAACCCCTCTCACACTTAGTCTTTTAAAACAAGGGTTTTTTGAAAAATATCATTTTGAAAATTTCCATTACGTTTTCCCTTAACTCAAAAATAAAATATCTAAATCCATTAAAATTTCTATGTCAATGTATATATCCTTTGAGAGATTTTTCCATGGACTAATTTTATTTAAGTTAAAAACTTAATGATTTCAAAAATCTTCCAATTAAAACTTTCTAGAGACTTTAGTCTCAAGTTTATTTGACAAAATAATTTTTCTTGTGCCAAAATAAAATAAAATGACTTTTTATTTTAAATTACAAAAATATCTAAATCTAATCTATTTTCTATGTCAATGATTAAATCCTTTGAGAAAATATCTAAGGATTAATTTTTGTTCAAGTTAAAATAACCATTTAATTTGTAGAAAAAATATTTTCCTTGTCAAATATATTCCCAAAGACTTTGGTCTTTGAGAAAACGTGCACATATGTATATAAAAATAAATAGTATGCTAGAAAATAGTAGACGTTTTCATGCTTTTCTATTTTTAAACCTACGTGCCCAGTTAATAGAATTAAACATATTAATTAATTAATTAATAGTCTTGTTTAATCCTAAAATCTCTTACTAATATTTTTCATGCAAAAATATTCCTTGAGTATTAATTATTGCAAAATATTAACTTTAACTGGTATGGATCCTAAAACCAAAAGAAAATGCAAGAAAAATTATACGAAAAATTAAAAAATTTCTCCTTAGTCCACTTGCACCCACCGTACTGGACCAAGCACCCATTTGAATTGTGGTCCACTGCACCCACCGCACAAAACCAAGACCCATGAGCAACCAGCGCACGGATTGGATTCCAGACTTGAGCTAGCGCCGGCTACGGTTTGCCGGATCTCTTCCTGCAATTTTTCTTCTGCGAATTTCCACTATTTTTTTGCACAACTTCTGGATTTGTCGGCTCTCCGATTTCAACCCAAATACAATGAAATCAACCAAAACCAACAACCACCAATACCCATTAACATTGGGCTTTCATGATTTGCTAAGAAAAATAGTAAATTAAAAATCTCCTATACTTCAATCCATGAGGTTTAACAGAGAATCTATTCATACCAAAATAGCGAAGGATCACAGTTTAATCACGCATATGTGTCCAGTTTTATTCAACTAGATGCATGCTCCCAATATTTTCACAAAAACTTCATGCTCTGATACCAATTGAAGACATAAGAAGGGAAAACACATAGCACACAGTGGAAGTAAAAACTAGAAAAACTGGAAAAAAACTGAAGAACTGCAAAACCCGAACAAAGTCGGCGCTGGCTCCGGTAGCCTCAATCGGCGCCGATCGTGCTCTGGCAGGACTCCGAGTTTAAAAATTTCAAACATTTTCTTCTTGTTCTCAAAGATGGCTAGACCAGAATATGTGCAACCGGGGTAGGTGTGCTGGTGGAAACCTCTGGTGCAATTCCTGCAAGCCTCCTACTCCATCTTTGCATGTAGGTGAATGCTAAACTCTCAATCTTCCAGTATATGGCCTACCTAATTCCATTTAGTGAACAACTCACAGACTAAAGAATATTTTCTGGAGAGAAAGAGAGAGAGAGACGTCTGATTTTTTCACAGAGAAGAAGCCGTGAAAAACAACGTTATGTCCAGTCCTCCTATTTAACCTAAATAAAACCCTAAGTTAAACTGGACTAACCCATTAGACTCTTAGTTTAGTTTTTTGGACTTAATTAATTATTCTAATTAGAACAAAATAATTGGCCCAATTAATAATTAATTTTTTAGCCCAAATAAACTAGTCTAATAAATAAGCCTATATTAGTTTAGTCTTAGGTTAATCTTTAATTATTCAAACTGGGCCAAAACTCTGAATAATTAATCAACCCACCAAACTAATTTAATTAATTCTCTCTCTCCATGGAACTATTCTAGTCCAATAATTAAATTAAACTACTTAAATAAAATAAATTCCATGTAATTTAATTTAAGACCAATTCCTTAGCCTGTATTTAATTAAGACTCACGGTCTATATTGGGGACTAAAAGACATACCATTTTGGCTACTAAAATGACCAAAATACCATTGCCATATGAATAGCTGTATTTTGCATTTTAAATATTTCCTAATATCACCATACGGAAATATTGACACTAAGGACAGTGCTACATTAGCAAAGTCTCCAACCTACAGGTGTAATGACTAAAATACCTATTTATACATCGCCGTATATTTAAAGAGGAAGAAGTGTACTAATACCTCTCTAAATGACATCTACCATCCTTAGGCTTCTAGTCCAATAATCCACGACTTCCTAGATTGTTTTCGCTTTCCAAGGGAGCTACCCTAAAGCAAACATCCAAGTCATGTTTTCTAGGGCCCTGAATATTTAGATCATTTAAACAACCACATAAGGCGATATAGTATAGAAACTGTAACACCCCACTACCTAGGCCCATCAGGGCCGGGGATGTCGCCCCGTCCAAAGGACAAGGGGTCTTTATAACTAGGTTACATGAAAATAGAATAATACAAAAGACTTTAAAATTAAATTTATTACAACCCAAAAGATAAATATTGGCGCAAATCCAAAATAAATTGTTTGCAACAATCTCTCAAACAACACTTAAAGTAAATAGCATGAGTCTTCAATCACAGGCAACATTCTAGCTAATGATCTCCACAGCAGGATCTTCCTGAAAATATGGCATAAAAGGTGGTGAGATAAGAATCTCAGTAAGCCCGTGTGTGCTTTAAGTGTTTCAGGTAAAATAATTCATGTATGCAAGTTGTAAAAGTTTCATTGGGAAAAGTGCTGGCAAGCAATAAATAAGTGTTGAAAATAAAGAGTGGTGCTTCACTTTTCAAATCATACATGTGCACAATAAATACAACCACTCAAATGGATAGCCATGGGTTACCACACGTTGGGCCCCATGACCAATAACAGTCATAATGCCACACTTTGTGCAATGCTGACAAAAGGTAGGTGTACGGCCTACCAGGTGAGATACTCCTCCATCTCTACACCCAAACTTACCGGTTGTCCACTCCGAAAATACACAGTCCACATGACTGAAACTTGCTAACTCGGACCGGTATGACCTACCGGACTGGCGTCCTATCTAGGAAGGACTCACCCCTCAGAGGTGGCCACCTACTGAGAGACTTACCCTAACCCTTCAAAGACTAGTCCTGGTGGTCTACCCTTATTGAGTACTCAACGTTGATTGTTCCACTTGGGAGAAAATTGATCAAACTTTGCTTTATTTGGAAATAGCAATTAAGGGTTTCCAAAAGTCTAGTCAAGTTGGGTTTTAGAAAAAGTTTAGATTTGTGTAAAACTGCTTGTTCAAGTTTCAAATGATTTGCTTGACTGAAATAAAAAAAAAATAGTCCTTAATTGCCTTTACAAATAATGTCCATATACATTGCATTTGCTTGCCATAATAACTTTTGGTCTTCACAAAACTCCGTGCAGGAGCTTACCTGCTTCTTTGCTTGCTCTACTCAAAAGTCTTTCAAGGCTGACCTAACCCCTGCCTGGGGTAAACACAAAACATACGGTCACATTCAAGCTATACCTGCCTTACATAAATAATGCTTACCTCAACTGGTTACAACCATGACTAACCATAACCTTAATGTCCTAAGCTTTAAGGCTAGATGCTAAAGAATTTTATAAAATAAGTCTAGTTTGATAGGTTGAAATAACTAGGGGTTCTAAAATAATTGCTAATAAATTATAGACTCAAATAATTCTTGAGTGTTATTACTAATAAATAAACTAAGGTTTGAATTTTAAATATTATTAAGTCCTATTTAATATTAAGAAATGGTAATTTAAAAATAGCTTTCTTATAAATAAATAATAAATTAAATAAATATTAATTTTTAATTAATTTCAAAGAGATAATAAATAATTAATAATAATTAAAATTTATTAATAAATTATTTTAAATTTTCGTTTAATGAAAATATTAATAGTTTGATTTAATATTCTAATCCAAATCCCCTAGTGTTTCGAATTTTTGAAGAAAAAATATAGTAGTAATTTTAATTCATGTAATAAAATTTATTGATGAATATAATTTAGAATTAACAAGAAAATAATCTTACATCATGGTCTCCCTATTGCTAGAGAAGATTCATGATCCCATTCTCCATCATCAAACAAGAAATTAATCTATTCATGAACAAACACTTGAACTATATCATACTATCACATGGCCAAAATCCTACTAAGCATAATCATCAAACATGATTTCCATGGGAAAATAAGATCATAAAGCCTAATCACCTTTGGTGTCATAATATCTAATCATGCTTCAACATCCATTAAATTCATCAAGCATGAAGAACATAAATTGATTCGAAAGGAAAACACATACATCCTAGTCAAATACAACCATTATCAAGTCATAACTTCATCCCCTAATCCACATGCAAATATTCAATCTCCCAATCATAATCCATTTCTCTATCATCAACTAGGAGACATGATTTCAGAATTTAATAAGAGAAATTTAAGAATGAATACTTGATTGTCGAGTCCTTTGGTGAAGACAAAAGAAGGTCCACGCGCGATGGAATGACTTGAATGGTCCAATGAAACAACATCCATGGTTGATGGTTTGATCAACCATTTCGCTTAGAAGAGAGTGAGAGAGAGAGAGAGAGAGAAAGAGAAAGAGAGCATTAGATAGGTGTATTAAGAATTGAATGGAAGAAGATGAACAAGAAGGTTGTTCTTGTTTTACCTTGTTGATGTTCTTGAGGTCTTCAAGAAAAATTGATTTTTGATTCGGTTGAAAATTCTTGTTTGCGAGATTTTGTGTTATAAATGGCAGAATGAAGTCTAGGGATTAAGTAGAGATGATCTGGATTATTTGAGAGTGGTTGGAGGTGTTTTAGAGTAGGTTTAGGCTTGAAGAAGTTTAGTGTGTGTTCTTGGTGTTCTTGGTGTTTTAGGTGAAAATGGAGAGAAATTAGAAGAAGTGCACCTTCTTGGCTCGGTTTTTCAGAGGTTCTTCAGGGTTGTTTGAGGGTCTTCCAATGGTGGTTTTTCAGCCTCATTTCTGGACAAATGCAGAGAAGTTTGCTGGCTTGAAGATGAACTAAAAACAGTTTCATTTCCTTGATGAAGAGCTGTGAATTGCCCAGAAAAATTTCTGGTTTGGTGCTGTTTTGTGCAGTCCGAAAATTGCACAATTTTTCCAGCTTCCAAGCCACTTGAAATGACCATTTTCTTGGCAGCAAATGGTTGGGTTTATGGCCTGAATTTTCGAAGAGAAGGGCTGCAACATATCTGGAAAATTTCCAGATTTCCTACCACTAAAGCATGAACATCTTGAAGATAGATTTGAAGGTCCTTCCATGGTGATTGATTTTCTCTTGGAACCTTCCTATTTCCCCTCCTATTTTTCGGTCAACCTCCCTTCCCCAAAGCTGATTTTCGAAATTCAAGGGGAAGAAATTATCACAGAATTTTTTTTTGGAATTCAAAGAAAAAGATTTAATGGATTTTAGTTTATTTGCATTATGAAAATGCTAGGACAAAGCTAGAGGTAATAAGTTGGACAATAATTCTTCTATAATTCTTTTGGGACATGAGGATAAGATTAGGACATTCTCTTCATGTCTCCCTTAAGACAATCATTCCTATTTTCATGGAATGCAAGAAAACAAAAATTCAAACTTAATTAAGATAATCATGGTAAAAGCTTAAATGATGGGATTTGAACACATAACCTTAGAGATTAATTCCAAAGCTCTAACCACTAAACCACAACAACTCTTGTTCTTATTTTCTCACCCACATATTTTTCTTATCTACTCCTCAAGCTATCTTCCTATTCTGACCTCAAGCAAAATTACCATTTTACTCATCCTACTCAATAAGTATAACTAAGCATTTAAACATATAATACACGATTCTAAAGCACATAAAATCATTCAAAAATATATATATTCATGCAAAATAATATGATATGCATTCCCGACCCCCTTACTCTAGGGTTGGCTTTAGGTGGGGTTTCACAGAAACTATCTTGTACAAGTCTGTCTTAACTAACTAGTCACATATACCCAACATGCAAGTATATTGACCCTACGATAAAACCTCAACTATAGCAATCAAAGTACATGCTTCCAGCTTCGTTAGACCACCAACTCATACTTAAGTCGTAGAGTACTAGTCCACGCTGTAGTAGTAGTAGTTTAGGTTTCTACCATATAGTACTTTAAGAAACTACTACTACAAGTCCTGTTCTACGTATTCGAAATACGCTTATGTCATGAAGTGAGTGGATTACTCAGTGGCTAAAGGTAAGCCATTCCCCATTTGGAATTCACAATATAATAACCTAGACATGATGAGATTCTCATTTTCATCAATCAGTTAAGAATGAGCGCTTATGTGTTAAGTAACCCGTGATCCATACCTTACTGTGAAAGACCTCCATTCACATGGATCACTTACTTAAACACAATAGGTGTTTTCCAAACGTAATTGTGCACAAATAACATGCAAATTCACAAACAATTTCTGAAAATAAATTCTTTTATTAAAATATTCGATATTTATATTAGAAACCTAGTCTAAGAGGGCATATATCCCAACATAATATTCAATATTTTCGAAGAAACAAGAGGTATGAACCAAGATACAACTATTGCTTTTCCTAACTTAAGTTAAAGTTCTCAAGAGAACAAACATTCAAATAACAACAAGAAGTTTTACCATACCAAAATAATTTCTCAAGAATGGAATCTATTATACATTATGGATAAAAGCTTTGTAAAACTCATAAAGACATTCTCTAGCATAAGACATTTTATCAAACTCATGGCATGCAAAGTTGTATCTCAACACATCCCTTTCATCAAACACTTAATAAGCACAACTTTGTTATTCGATTTAATGTTATCAATTCCAAGCTTTGGAAGTCTCACACAAACATTTTGTATTAAAAGACATTTCATCAAACACCTTGTGTGCATAACTTGGTCACTCAACTTAGCTTGCAATTTCAACCTTGTATCAGCTCCAAATCAACAAATCCTATTACTGAATGACTCCTTAAATATCAATGCAACATCTAAGCTCAAATTTACATCAAGTTCATTGCAAAAGGTAATTTCATAAGCATTCAAAAATTTCATAGAAGTGAGCTACGAAGTCCGAAATTTTCTAGCAATGTTCACTTAGCAAATCAGCTTTGTTTAGCTTCAATACATCAAATTCTTTTGACAAATGATTGCTTAAACTTCAAATTAATATGTAGGCACAATTTCACAACAAATTCAAGGCATGAGTTGAAGTATTTCACATTCAAAAATTGGCAAGAAAATATCTTCGAAAATACGAAGAAAAAAAAAACCCCCCAGCAAAGTAGTAACCTTTCCAAGCTAATTTCAACACCTTTTCATGTCAAATTCATTCCCAAATATCACTACAACATCAAGGAACAAGTGTCACATAAAAAACACAAGAAATATCAAAGTAAACTTGACCTTTTTTAAGCCTTTTCTGTAGATCCGAAAATGGCAACTTTTTTTCAAACCTTTTGAAGTGGTTTTTTTTTTTTTTTTGTGTAAATCTAGCCTTGATAAGAATCAAGACAATTCCTTACTCTGATACCAATTTAATACGAGATCTAAAGGATCCTAATAACCAGGATCCTTCCAAGCAACAAAACAAAGATTTAGCTTTCAACAACAAGCAAACATAAATACTTTTTGAAAAGATAGAACCCTAAATTATTCAACAACCAAGAACTCTACATCTAATGAATAAAGTCTACTAAATATATGCGTATTTTTTAGAGTAGAAAATATTACCAACAAAGTCCACAATCAATCAAGTTTTTTTTTAAAATGCTAACTACTAAAACAATAAATACGGGCAAGTATACCTATCATATTGTATAAGGAATAGCAAGTATCGAATTCATAAGATTTTAAGCTCCCAGCTTTCTTTACCCTAATCTTTATTGTTTAGTCAACAAAAAAAAAAGAAATAAAAGTAAATAAAACACTAATCTAATATACTAGAGAATAGATCAAGTTAACATAAGAAAAATCATATGGATAATCAAGGAGTGAGAATAAGGAGAAAAGACGTATAAATAGATAGAAATCCTAGAAGACATGACAATGATTGATTTGCAATTATCCCAATTAATTATCATCTTGGCACCATAAAGGAATAAAATATAGACTCTACTTCTTTCCCAATGTATGGAACCACTATCTCTTGATTCAATTAGTAGATTTTTCAATCAAACCAACACAACCAAAAGATGCATGAACCCCATTCCTCATAAATATCCCAATACTCTAGGCAATATAAAGAATGAAATTACTCTAGGCGAAATCAACTCATCTTTGATTACTCAAGTTCAATTTTTAACCTCATTTCCCAATCTAGTTAAGATAACAATTATAGAATTAATTAGATTGAACTCATTCCTAACTTCATTTCCCAAGTGCATTAGAAAGAAAATCTAACTAATTAATCCGTCAAATGAAAGCAAGTAATCAAATACCAAGAATAACAATCAATTGATCAAAATAACTAAAACTAATACAAGGTCATCATGAACCCAAAAACATCCTCTAAATACAATTAAAATGATTAAAACTTAAATTGTCAATAAATTACAAAGAAGAGAAAAAGAAACCAGTCATAGATAAGTAAGCTTTCTTCTACTTCCTTGAAACCTTCTTGATCATCTCCTTTCCTTCTCCAGGAGTCTTCTTGATCTTCCTAAATCTTGGAGTTTCTCTAAGAGTTTCCTATGGGTTTGCAAGACCCAAAGGTGAAAACTGTTTTAGGGATTGTTATTCTCTTGTATTTATAGCTTTTCAAGTTGCCAAAATCACTCCTAAAGACTTTTGGGCCAAGTATAAGTTAGATACCAAAACAATTCTTAGCATTTTCCAATTCTATACAAAATCGAATCTCTAACTGCCTTAACTAACCTAAGCTGGTATTGGGTCATCGACTGGGCTGCCGCTAGTTCAACTTTAGAATTCCTCAGTTCCTCTACTTTTTCCCCTTTTTTGCTTTGTTCTTCCCCATCTGAGCTAGGGCCGGTTCGCCTTCCTATAAGCGGCACCGGTTCAACTTTGGAAGTAGATATTTTCGCTCCAATATCTTCAATTTTTGCACAAAAACACAAAGGAACCCTTCTATAGGCAAAATATCAAATTGTAAGGGAATTAGCTAGTTATTACATTAAAACATCACAAAATCACCTCAATTAGTTAGGAAAATATAGGTATATTCAAGCCCTACCATATTCCCCCATACTTAAGCTTTGCTTGTCCCCAAGCAAACTAGAATTAAACATTGTAAACAAATAGCTTATGAACAAGAAGATTTTAGTGAACATGGCCATTATAGTTAAGATATTATCCATCTTTTAGTTCAAGAATTTAATCCAATACCTATTCAACTATGCTAATTTCATGTAAATTTATGTACTGAGCTAGTAATTACCAAGGCCATTGAAGTTGAGTTAAACAAGTTCATATTCATTCAATGTATTTCACCTCATTCCTTAATTCAAAAATGCAGACCTTGTGATTCATATAAGTTAGAAATAATAATCAACTTCAGTTCTACAATTTCCAAACTACTATTGTCCAAGTAGCAAACTAGGGACATTCTCACCATTTTTTTCTTTAGGAATTCATAGCCTCAAGTGAATGAATTTCTCTTCACTCACCATATTAGACTCCTTTTTGTTTTTCTTGCATTAGGGAATTGATAGCTTCAAGAGAGTGCACTTAACAATACTTGCTACTTCTACTCGTATTAGCTCCATTTCTAGCAAATTTTTTTTCAAAATTCACTCACTATTTTTCACCGAAGCACAAGTGTTTTGCATTCTCGGACCTTTTTTCTTCTCTCTTTTTCCAAAATAGATGAATACATCTTTTTTTTTTACTCTCAAAGAAATGCAGATTTATAGTGATTTTTTCTTATAATTTTACCACTCTAGTCCCTATTTACTCAAACTCAGAACAAGGACTAGTTTAAAACCCCACAAAACAAAAATCAACCAAAATTTCCCACGTATGTTTCATCACAAAATCAACATCAAACCTGAAGAAATAAAATGCCACAACATCTACTCACTACAACAAATTTGACAATTAATAACGAACTACTAAATGACATATTGTTAGAATGTTACAAAAAGTATTCATAGTGTGACAAAAATCATAATTCATGATGATATGAAATATTCATATCGTCACAATATATCTTTAGCAACTGTGAAAAGGTGACAATCAATATGATGATATAAAAAACATCGTAAAATATTATGCACAACGAATATTAAACATTATGTGACGTCAATGGATGTGCCACTAATCGTCAATTTTAGTGTAGTGACTAAAACATAAATAAGGTTAATTCAAATTCTCAAGACTTAGCCTATATCACATTTAATATACAAGTTTACAGAAAACCAAACACTACCAAATAAGTCTTAAACCAAATTCTTATACCAAAAGAAAAACAATAACAATATCATAATAGTTAAAATTTGAGAAAATATAGCTCATAGTTTACCCAAAAGTTTCAAAATTTTCCAATGTCATATTTAAAATTTTAAAAAAAATTGAATTATTGAAATCAGTTGAAGCATTGAAATCAGCTCAAAATTTCTAGAAACACTAAGAAAATTGATAAAAACTTGGATAAAAAATATCACTAAACCACTCCCCCATACTTAAATTAGACAACATCCTCATTGGTAAAAAATTAACACAATAAAACATCTCCAAATGGACCAAAAATAATAAAAGGGGTAGAAAGCTAACAAATACTCTCCATGTTCAATAAGGTCCCAAAAGATGTAAAAACTTGGAAAGAAGAGTAGAGTTGGTTCCAAGAAGACTTTATTCAATCATGCAAAATAAAACATAAATTAAATATAACGAAAATAATAACATAAAAGAAATAAATAAGATGACTTAATAAAAATCCTAACAAAGTAAATAAAGAAAAATTCTCCTCTCCCATACTTAAGCTAGAAAGAATTTTCCTTACGGGGAAAAGGGAAAAACACCTAACAACTAAAGACCAAACTAGACCGAACAAGACAAGACAATGACATAAAGCTCAAATAAAACCAATCTTAATAAAACTGAAACAAAGATACAAACTCTTTCTACTCATCATACTTTTTCATCATCCCTTTGTAAAAGACATGAATGCTTAATGCACAGAGTAGGAATGATGACTGTAAAAAGAATGAAGGTTTTTGAAAAAGATAATATTCATAAAAATAATTTTCCTTAGTAAAGAAAAATACATAAACCTCATTCTCTAACATCCCTATAGACACACAAATATCTTTTTTTAACATATGAGTGCACATGGTATCTGAAGAATGTATAAATCTTACCATCACCATTTAACCCTTAAAAATATTTGCCACAAAGAAAATTCCCCTCTAAATTTAATAATTGAGTTTTTAAAGATTGGATCAGGAAATCCTTACTTTGCATCACATCGACAAATACCAAGTTACCTCCATTTAGGTGAAGGGTAGAATTTATTAGCATATTCTAAAGCTTTCTTAGGATTCGTCGTGGAAAAATACAACTCCTTGAGGTATGTTAAACTCAACACATCATCATTTGGTCCATTATTCTCCAAGAATTGAGAGGAATCTAAAAAATTATGTGACAAAAAATAGAATTATTAGCACATAGAGTAGAATCGAATACCTCTCTTTCCACATTGTGCAATTGTCACTCATAGCCTTTCTCTTCTCCTTGGTCAATTGTATTGGCCATCATGAACTCATTGCTTAAAGGAAACAATTTTTCCCCTAATATTTCCAATGATGTCTCAAAAATCACTTCTTCAAGTGTTTCATCTTGCCCTTATGTCATTTCTATAAGGTTTGTTGGATCAGCCTGCACTGGGTCAAGCACTCCATCCGGCGCCAGTTCATTCCTCTAAGGAATTCCCTACATATCTGTGATTTCCAATGTTCTTGATGAAAGTTTTTCATGAGTCGTCTCAACAATCTTAGCTAATTTTGACCTTTGGTCACTCAATCATTGGGAAACTTCATTATGCCACTTAACAAATGAATTTATACTGGCAACAAAAGAGTGCACTGATGCTTCTAATGACGCCTCACTAAAAACATCAATATAAGCTTGTAACATTTTCAATCTATCATCATTGTAGCTCCTTTCATTTTGTGCCTAAAAATAATTGTCTGTAATGATGTTAATCTCGCACTTAAAGAAAAATAAAAATCAAATTAAAAAGAAAAATAAAAATAGTAGAGAGTCAAATAAATAAAAAAAAACAAAATCATATACTAATAAAAAGATGCAAATATTCACAAAGTACCTAGAAACAAAAGTTAGTAATATTTATAAATACAACAAAGGCTAAATCAATATGACCCAAGTGTTTTCAAGAGTGCCCATTCTCGGCAATGGCACAAAAAACTTGATGTGTGTTTTTTAGAGTAAAAAATATTACCAACAAAGTCCACTATCAATCAAGTTTCAATTAAATTGCTAACTACTAAAACCACACATACAGACAAGTATACCCATCATATAGTATAGGCAATAGCAAGTATCAAATCTATAGGAACTTAAGCTCCCACTTTTCTATACCCTAATCTTTATGGTTTAGCTAATAAAATAAATAAAAAAATTAAATAAAACACTAATATAGTACACTAGAGAATAGATCAAGTTCACACAAGAAAAATCACAAGGATAATCAAGGAGTGAGAATAAGGAGAAAATGCATGTAAATAGATAGAAATCCTTAAAGATATGACAATGATTGATTAGCAAATATCCCAATTAATTATCATCTTGGCACTATAAAAGAATAAAATATAGACTTCACTTCTTTTTCAATCCATAGAATCACTATCTTTAAATTAAATTAGTAGATTTTCCAATCAAACTAACACAACTAAAAGATGCATGAACCCTATTCCTCATAAATATCCCTATACTCTAGGCAATATCAAAGCATGAAATTAGTTAATGACCCTATATTCTAAGCAAAATCAACTAATCTTTGATTACTCAAGTTCAATTCTTAACCTTCTTTCCCAATCTAGTTAAGATAACAATTACAGAATCAATTAGATTGAACTCATTCCTAACTTCGTTTCCCAAGTCTATTAGAAAGAAAATCCAACTAATTAATCTATCTAATGAAAGCAAGTAATCAAATATCAAGAATAACAATCAATTGATCAAAATAACTAAAATTAATACAAAGTCATGAATCCAAAAACATCCTATAAATATAATTAAAATAGTTAAAACTCAAATTGCCAATAAATTACAAAGTAGAAAAAAAAAAAAGAAACCATTTACAAATGAGCAAGCCTTCTTCTTCTTCCTTGAAACCTTCTTGATTAACCTTTTTTCCTTCTCCAAGAGTCTCTTTGATCCTCCTAAATCTTGGTGTTTCTCTAGAAGTTTTCTCTGGGTTTGCAAGTCCCAAAGGTGAAAACTGGTTTAGAGGTTGTTATTCTCTTATATTTATAGCTTTTCAGGTTGCCAAAATCACTTATAAAGACTTCTAGGCCGAGTATAAGTTAGATACCAGAAAGAATTCTTGGCATTTTGCAATTCTGCAGAAAAATCAAATCTCAAATTGCCTTAGCCGACTTGAGCTTGAGCTGGAGCCGAGTCACTTTGACTAGGCCGGTGCCGGTTCAGCTCTAGAATTTCCTAGTTCCCCTATTTTTTCCATTGTTTTGCTCTATTCTTCTAGATCTAAGCCAGGGTCGATTGACCTTTCTAGAGGCAACGTGTGGTTCAACTTTGGAAGTGGATATTTTCGCTCCAAAATCTCCAATTTCTATATAAAAACGCGATAGATTCCTTCTATAGGAAAAATATCAAATTGTAAGGGCATTGGCTAATTATTGTATTAAAACATTACAAAATCACCTGAATTAGCTAGGAAAATATAGATACATTTAAGCCCTATCATAAATGAATACCCTAACACACAAAATCTATAAAAGATTAAGCATAAAAGGGATAGGAAGATTTAGGCACCCAACAAGGATTTCTTGAAGAACCTTTGATGCTCAATATCTAAGACCCTTTCAAAGATAAACTTGTTAAATTATCCTTACAAGATTTAGAGACTTAAATCTAAGGAAAGGATAAGACCCTAAGTTTGGTCTTGAATTGAAGGGAAGAACTCCCAAGAGAAATTAGCTTATCAACTCTCAAGGAGTTCTTTTTTTTCTTACAAAATACAAATATCCAAATTTAGCTGTTACAAGAGCTAATGTAATGTATATAATAGGCTTACGAAAACATTAGAGATTCTTAGGCTTGCAGCAAAGAGCTGACACCAGGTCAGGTGTATGGGGTGGCATCGGTTTAGTTTTGGAGTAATAGCACTCCTATACTAAATGGGCTGGTGCCAATTATGGTATGGATCGACATTGGTTTTTTGCTATTCCTGCAAATTGATAGGTTTCCTTATTTTTCAATCACCTTGCTTTGGCTTTATTTGATCCTCTATAAGGTTTTGGCTCCCGTTTCTACTTTCATGTATATTTCAAACATTGATCCCTTATTCTCCAAATCTTGGTCATGTGATTTCTTAATCTTCTAAATAGATTTGTGGCCAAGGTTAGTTTCATTTGTTGCTGCTTTGGATTGCCTTCCTGTATATGCTCCTTTGGCGTTCAATTCTTGGTCAAGTGTTGTCTTGGTAAACCACAAGAAGTTTTGCTCCTTTGCTACTCTCTTTGGCCTTTGCTTCACAATCCACCTCTTCATTAGTCTCTTAGCTCTTAATTTTTTGGTGTTGTTGGCTTGATTACATGCTTGAAACCTCTTGAAAATGGATCTCAACCAAGGGACCATGAATTGTGTTTTGGACCCTCCCCCCCCCCCCCCTTCTCTCTTCTTTGGGTAGGTCCTTTAGCCTAGGATGATTCCTATCAAAATATCAAATTATAAAAAAGCCATTGCAAAACTTTCTCAAATTGCGCTCGTTTTCTGACGTTAGAAATTAATTTTTTTTAAATGATTTGCAAAACCCTCGTCAAGAGAGTGCCAATTTTCCACAGCTGCATATATTTAGCAAATCCAAGGTATAGGAAATAAATTTTCAAAAACCATTACTGAACCATTAAAAATAATAAGAGGTTTGCGGCAGCCATCTAGTGTTAAACCCTATACTCTAAGACCAAACACTAAACACTTATCCGTCGAAAATTTATAGCAAAATTGTGACGGTGTTGCGAGAGTTTATCTTACAAATATTTTTCTTTTCATTTTTTTAAAATATAAGTTTCCATCTCAAAACTCTTGCAGATTTGCGAGAGCTTTGCAAAGGTTTTTCTCCTCTTGTCACAAATTCATAGCAACATTGTGATAAAGTAGCGAGTGTTTCCTTTACAAATTCCTTCTTCTTACTTTTTTTAAATATGATAAGCCATTGCAAATACGTAGCAAATGTGTGACGGATTGGTGAGAGTTTATGTGTGAAACTTTTCTTTTTACTATTTTTTAAAATATGAGATTCCATCGCAAATCTCTCACTAATCGATGAGAATTTTGTGAGGGTTATTTTATTACCATTGCAAATTTGCAAGAATATAATAAGCTGTCACTAATCTACAAGAATATGATAAGTCATCGCAAATACATCGCAAATGTGCAACAGATTAGCAAGAGTTTATGTACAAAATTTTTCTTTTTACTATTTTTTTAAACATGAGGTTCTGTCGCAAAGCTCTCACTAATTTGCAAGAATTTAGCGAGGATTATTTTACGACCATTGCAAATTCACAGCAAAATATTGCAATGGAATAGGGAGTGTTTCCCTTACAAATCTCTCTACTTACTTTTTTTGAAATATAATAAGTTGTTGCAAAATTGTAGCAAAGTTGCGATGGAAAAGGGAGAGTTTCTCATACAAAATTTTCTTTTCACTTTTTTTTTTATTAAATATGAGATTCTATTGCAAAGTTCTCATTAATTTGCAAGAAGTTTGCTAGGTTTATTTTTGGATAGTCGTAAATGCGTAACAAAGTTGTGTCAGGATAATGAGAGTTGCAAATCTCTTGATGGATTGTGATAGTTTCTCGAGGCTTTTTTTTCCTTAAAAATAAAATTAAATGTCAACCATGGTGGCAAGGCCGTTGCAAATCTATTTCAAATAGCGAAGGCATTGCGAGGGATTTTTTTAACCCCAAAATTTCTCCATTTTTTTCCAAAATAATTAAACGTCCATCACTAAATTCTCACTATTATTTCAAGGAATCTTAACTACCTCTAATGTGCTGCACATTTGCAATGGATCTGTGAGGACTAGTTAACGCCTCTCCATATTTGCTTCCTATTGGTGTGCCATCGCAAGTATCCGCCTCTATTTACGAGTTCTCTTATAGTGGGAGATATTACAAGATGTGGTAGATTTTATTTATTACTTATTTATTTATTCTTTTTTTATGCCTAGACATTTAGAATTATATCTATTTGAGGATAAAAGAAGTGGTGGGTAGGTCTAGGAACACAGGAGCTTGTAGTGAAATAAAGCACCAGACAATGTCTAAGCTAAGCTGTCATAAGATGTGAGCTACCAAACCATGTCACTAAGTAGGTGACTATGCAGATGCCAAAGCCTAAATTTGAATAGATAGAATGCTAATAGGGAGATAACAATCCCAATCCCACAAGCGAGTAAGGCAATAGTAAATCTTGCGAACATTCTCAATTTCATTTCATTTTACAGTGTTAAGGTTCTTGCATAACCTATTTATACAATCATTGTAATCTTTGTCATATTTGTAACCTTCTAGAGTAGAATGAGACAGAGTAAGGTCTAGCACATGCTAAGGTTACTGAGACAAAATAAGCTCTAGAACATGCTGAGGCTGGGAATGTGATGACTAAGACTGGGAATGAGGTTACAAAATGCAGTTGTATTCTTGTTGGGTATAAAGCTTTGATTTTGGGTTAAAAGATAGCAAGCTATTAACATGCCAATTGTGACGTTGACCAGTAATGTTGTGTGAAAGATCAAAGAATGGCAACTCTCGTATGCAATCTTCTCTAAGGTAGCATCTTCTTCAAATAAATCCATCCACTCCTTTTCTAGGAGCATCAAGTGTTTGAAATATTTAGGACTGATCTATGTTGGCTTTTGAATAGTCTCTCTGAGTGCATTATGCTTTTGGCAACATGAAACAAAACATTGGTTTGTACAAGCAAGGCAACTCACAAAGCATCATTCTATGTTTTGAAACCACCCACTACAACATTTCAATTGATTTTGCCTACGAGAAAAACAAATTTAATTTAAGCCATCCAGATTGATAACCACCTTGGTTATATCTAAGACATGAGGCTGCAAGAAAAGGTAGAATATACACTTGTTGCTATAGTAACTGTAAGTTTACAATTTATTGTGGTAGAACTCATGTTCGTAGTAGTAGTAGTAGTAGTAGTAGTAGTAGTAGTAGTAGTAGTAGTAGTAGTAGTAGTAATATAAATATTATTCAATTTATTTAAAGTAATAGCTATAATATACTATAGCCCAAAGCCAAGAAGAAACTTCTTATTTTTTCATAATAGTAACTTGACATAAATAGTTTTCTTTATTTTTCAAATGTTGAAAAATCTTATTTGATTAAATTTTTGAATTTCTGCTTTGAAAAATTTGAAATCGCAATTTGGTCTTCCAAAAAGAAGAATGCTTCAAGATTTCAACATCTATTTCTAATTAATTGAATTACTGGATTATTCGAATTTCTTGATTTTTATTCAAATGAGGTATCTTCTAATGACTCTAGACCCTCTTAAAATGCCGTCAAAAATATTTGTAATGAGTAACCAGCTCTAATTAGCTTGGGAAAATGATTGATATTCGTATGAGATATTTTCTCATCTAGCCACTTAGCTGTAATGACGTCTTCATAGAATTATATGGGGCGGATATCAAAGTCACTTGAAAGGAAGTTGAAAAAAATAAAAGAATAATATAGAAGAATTTTTATTTGAATGGGCAATCATTTTGGCACTTTACTTATGTGTTTGTTTGTTTGTTTTTTGTGTGCTATTAGTGTAACACCCCTCATGTTCATGCATAAATATACAAGTAAAATTGCATTCATGAGCATGTTATTAGATGGATATTTATGTGAATATTTTATGGGAATTTATTTGAATAATTTTTATGAGAATTTATTTGAATAAATTCCATGAATACTTTTTATGATATTTGTTTATAAATGAAATTTTTGTATAGGAAATTTTTGTATACTTATATGAATATATTGTGATGCTTTGTAGTGAATGATTTTATATTTGGAATACGGAATTATTTATTAGAAAGTATACTATGCATTTATTAAGTGAAAAACTATGTTCTTGGGGTGAATGATAGAAATTGATTTTTCAAGGGACGTAATGTTGATTTTTTTAAAAATAAAAGTCCTATTTGTTATAAAATTAGGGTAGTGTTAGAATAAAATCTACACACTACACACTAAGAAAATTCTAACTATTCTTTGCACAAGAATTTCTCTTCAAACTTCTCTCTTTCTTTCTCTCACAATTCTTTCTCTAATCTTTCTTTCACTAATCTTTCTTTCACAAAATGATGGTGTATTACAAGCTTAGAGAATAGCTCTATTTATAGAGCTCTAATTAGTGGAATACATCATGGCATACATCATCTTACACTAATCTCAATTAGTGGTGTCTCCACTAAATGGTGGACATCCATAAAAATCTTCTATAATAATTCACATAAATCCATAATTAGTGGAGCCTCCACTAATTAATGGAGATTCCAATAATTCATAACACTCCCCCTTGGATGTCCATCCATACATAAAGAATATGCCTCGTTAAAACCTTACTAGATAAAAACCCAGTGGGAAAAAAAATCTAGTGAAGGAAAAAGAGTACACTATTCTATATGTCTGTTTATTACTCCCCCTGATGAGATGATTCATTTAAATCTTTAAACCAACGCATACCGATTTTATATCTCAACTTCTCAAATGTTGCAGTCGGTAAAGTCTTCGTGAAAATATCTGCGAGGTTGTCACATGACCGAATTTGTAGCACATCAATTTCACCTTTCTTCTGGAGTTCATAAGTAAAGAAGAATTTTGGTGAAATATGTTTTGTCCGATCTCCTTTAATATATCCTCCTCGTAATTGAGCTATGCAAGCTGCATTGTCTTCATAAAGAGGAGTTGGAATATCTTTGATTGATGATAATCCACAACTTTCTCGGATATAATGAATCATGGATCTTAGCCATACACATTATCGACTTGCTTCATGAATGACTATAATTTCAGCATGATTTGAAGAAGTAACTGCTATAGATTGTTTTGTAGAACGCCATGATATAGCAGTATTTCTACATGTAAATAGATAGCCCGTTTGAGAACGTGCTTTATGTGGATCAGATAAATAACCAGCATCTGCATAACCTATCAATGTTGGACTGGTTTTATTTGAATAAAAAAATCCGAGATCAATTGTACTTTGGAGATATCGAAGGACTTGTTTAATTCCATTCAAATGTCGTCGTGTTGGTGAAAAACTAAATCTTGCTAATAAATTGACAGCAAAAGTAATATCAGGTCGTGTAGTACTAGTAAGATACATCAATGCACCAATTGCACTGAGATATGATACTTCAGGACCAAGGAGTTCTTCATCATTTTCTTGAGGTCGGAAAGGATCTTTATCCACATTTAATGATCGGACGATCATTGGAATACTCAATGGATGTGATTTGTCCATGTAAAATCTTTTTAGGACTTTTGTTGTATATGTTGATTGATGAATAAATGTTCCACTCTCCAGATGTTCAATTTGTAAACCAAGGCAAAATTTGGTTTTACCAAAATCCTTGATTTCGAATTCTCTTTTTAAATAATCAATTGTTTCTTGGAGCTCTTCAGGAGTTCCAATAAGATTAATATCATCAACATATATAGCTAATATCACAAATTTAGAACCAGATTTCTTAATAAAAACACATGGACATACCTGGTCATTTTTAAATCCCGCTTTCAATAAATATTCACTAAGACGTGTGAACCACATGCGCCCAGATTGCTTCAGGCCATATAATGATTTCTGCAACTTGATGGAGTAATTTTCACGAGGATAATGTTTATATGCTTCAGGCATATGAAATCCTTTGGAGATTTTCATGTAAATATCATTTTCTAAATTTCCATACAAGTAAGTAGTGACAACATCTAATAGGCGCATATCTATCTTTTCATGTACTGCCAAACTGATAAGATATCGGAGTGTAATAGCATCAACAACAGGAGAATAAGTTTCATCATAATCAATACCTGGTCTTTGTGAAAAACCTTGGGCTACTAATCGCGCTTTATATCGAACGATTTCACTCTTTTCATTGCGCTTTCGCACAAATATCCATTTGTAGCCAACAGGTTTTACACCTTCGGTGTTTGGACTGCGAGTCCGAAGACTTCACGTTTTGTCGATTGCATTTAACTCCGATTGAATCGCATCTTTCCATTGCAGCCAATCTTTTCTATGCCGACATTCATCAAGCGATATTGGTTCAGGATCATCATTATCCTGTGTAACATCAAGAGATATATTGTATACAAATATATTATCAATAACGGTTTCTATCCGATTTCAACTTCTACCGGAAGTGGTATAATTGATAGAAATTTCAGTGTTACTTTCATCAACTTACGGTTCTTTGTCATTAGTTCTCTCTTGGTCTTTATCATTCTTTTCTTCAATATGATCTTACGGATCAGTTAATCCTCTTTTTTTCGAGGATTTTTATCTTTAGAACCAAGAGGTCGGCCACGCTTACGGCGTGTTTTTGACTCAGCGACTATAGGTATAATATTTTGTTCTAGCTGGAACTTCAATTCGAATAGAAGCATTTATAGGCTGGAATATGCGATTTTGTAACTCTTCCGGAGTCAACAAAAGCGTCCGGCATTTGATTTGCAATGCTTTGCAAATGAATTATCTTTTGAACTTCAAGTTCACATGCGCTTGTGCGCGGATCAAGATAATTTAATGATGTTGTCCAAGCAAGATCCTTTTTATCTTGTTTTGGTTCTCCCCTAATTTAGGGAATAATGATTCATCAAAATGACAATCGGCAAATCTTGCTTGTGAATACATCTCTGTCGGGGGTTCAACATACCTGATAATAGAGGAAGAATTATATCCAACGTATATCCCCTTTCTTCTTTGAGGACCCATCTTTGTACGTTGGTTTGGTGCAATTGGAATATATACAGCACACCCAAAAATTCTTAAATGAGCAATATTTGGTTCTGACTCAAAAGCCAATTGCAAAGGAGAGAATTTATGATAACTAGCTGGTCTTATACGTACAAGTGTTGCAGCATGTAGAATAGCATATCCCCAGGTAGATGTTGGGAGATTTGTTTTCATTAATAATGGTCTAGCAATTAATTGTAATCATTTAATCAAAGATTCAGCAAGACCATTTTGTGTGTGAACATGAGCTACAGGATGTTCAACATTAATCCTAATTGACATGCAATATGCATCAAAAGCATGTGATGAAATTCACCAGCATTATCCAAACGGATATTTTTAATGTGATGGTCAGGAAATTGTGCTCGTAATTTAATTATTTGAGCAAGTAATCTCGCAAACGCCAGGTTGCGAGTAGATAATAAACATACATGTGACCATCGGGATAATGCATCAATTAAGACCATAAAATATTTGAACGGTCCACATGGTGGATCAATATGTCCACAAATATCTCCGTGAATCCGTTCGAGAAATGTAAGACTTTCAGCTCCTACTTTTACTGGTGATGGTTTAACAATTAATTTTCCTAGGGAACATGCAGTACATGCGAATTTTTCTGATGTTAATATCCTTTTATTTTTTAAAGGATGACCATGTGTATTCTTAATGATTCTTCTCATCATGGTAGATCCCGGATGACCCAACCGGTCATGCCAAATGCTAAAAGTAATAGGATCAGTAAACTTCTGGTTTACTAGATGATGAATTTCAATTGTACGTATTTTTACAAAATATAGGCTAGTAGAAAAAGACGACAGTTTTTCTAATACAGATTTCTTACCCAAATGCATTTGAGTAATAAACAATCATATTTTTCTTAGGAATTCATTGCCTTCAGTGAATAGATTTCTCTTCACTTACCGTAGTGGCCCCCTTAATTTCTTGTTTTTTTTTTCTTCTTTTACCTTTTGCCTTTGGGATAGCCTCAAGAGAGTGCACCGATCAATGCTTCCTACTTCTCTCCGTATTAACCCCTTTTTAGCAGGAATCTCTCTCTCTCTCTCTCTCTCTCTCTCTCTCTCTCTCTCTCTCTCTCTCTCTCTCTCTCTTTCCTACATTCTGTATATCATTTTTTTTAATTCTCCTTTTCTTTTTTTTACTCATTATTTTACCACTCTAGTCCCTATTTACTTAAACTCAAAACAAGGACTAGTTTAGAAAACCATAGCACCAAAATTCCATACCTATATTTTATCACAAAATCAATAACAATCCTCAAGAAACAAAATAGCAGAATATCTACGAAAACATACATAAGGTTAATCCAAATTCTCAAGACTTAGCCTATATCACACAAAAAATATAAGATTACACAAAACCAAACTCAACTAAATAAGTCTTAAACCAAATTCTTATACCAAAATAAAAATAATAACAATACCATAATACTCAAAAATTGCAATTTAGATCCAAAATTTTCATACTTTTAAATTTTCAAAACAGTTCAAAATTTTAGCCTAATTAACCCAAAATTTCAAGATACACCAACGAAATTGCCAACAACTTGGACAAAGAATATCACCAAACCAATGCCTTACACTTAAATTGGACAATGTCCCCCTTGGCCTAAAATTAACACAAGAATGTGTCTCCAAAAGAACCAAAAATGATAAAAATAAAAAAAAAGGTAGAAAGTTAAGCAATACTCCCCAAGTGCAATAATGCTCCAATAAATATTAAAACTTGGAGAAGAATAGAAGAGCTTGTTCAAGAAATATTTATTCAAACTTGCAAAATAAAACACACATAAAACAACAAAGAAAAGAATAACTAAAATAAAACACAAAAAAGACTAATAAAACTCCTAAGAATAAACACAATACCTCACTCCCCTACACTTAAACTGGGACATGGTCTATTATTATTAGGGGAAAAAGACACTTAACAAAACTAAATACAAAACAAAGATACAAACTCTTTCTACTCATCATGCTTTTTCATTAAACCTTTGTAAACGAAATTACAGCTTAAAGTAGAAGATAGGCATGATGAATGTAGAAAGAAGAGCAGTTTTTGAAAAAGGTAATGTTCATGAAAACAATTGTTCTTAGCAAAGCAAAACACATAAACCTCGTTCTCTAACATCTCTTTAGACATAAAAATATCTTTTTCAACATATGAGTGCACATGGTATCTAAAGAATACATCAATCTTGCCATCACCAATTAACCCTTCAAAAGATTTGTCACAAAAAATTTCCCTTTAAACTTAGTAATTGAGTTCTTACAGATGGGATCAAAAAATCCTTATGTTGCACCACATCTACAAGTACAAAGTTACCTCATTTGAATGGGATGAATGGTAGAATTTATTAGCATATTCCAAGGGTTTTGTATTATGTAGCATTGAGAGATCCAACTCCTTGATGCATGTTAAGCTCAAGACATCATCATTTGGACCATTGTTCCCCAAGAATTGAAAGGAACCTAAAAAATCATATGACACAAAAAAATAAGAATTATTAGTGTACAGAGTAGAATCGAATAGCTCTCTTGCCACATTGTGCAATTCTACCTCACAGCCTCTCTCTTCTCCGTGGTCAATTGTACAGGCCAGCATGAACTCATGGGTCTCCTCAACAATCATAGCTAATTTTCTCCTTTAATTACACTATTGTTGGGAAGCATCTTTATGTCACTGAATATATAAATTTGTATTGGCAACAAAAGAATTCACTAATGCTTCTAATGACGTCTCACTAAAAATATTAATGTGAGCTTGTAATTTTGACAATCTATCATCAGTGTAAATCCTTTGATTGTGTGCCCAAAAATAATTGTCCATGATGATATTAACCCGTACTCAAAGATAAATAAAAATCAAATTGAAAAGAAAATTAAAGAATAGCAAAAATTTAAGCAAATAAAAAATAAAATCATACACTAATAAAAAGACTTAAATATTCACAAAGTACCTAAAAAACAAAAGTTAGTGATATTGAAAAATAAAATAAAGGCTAAATCAACAAGATTCGAGTGTTTTCGATAGTGCACATCTCGGCAATAGCGCTAAAAACTTGATGTGTGTTTTTCAGTATAGAAAATATTACCAACAAAGTCCACAATCAATCAAGCTTTAATTAAAATGCTAATCACTAAAACCACACATACGGAAGTATACCCATAAAATAGTATATGAAATAGCAAGTATCGAATCTACGAGAACTTAGACTTTCACCTTACTTTACCCAAATCTTTATTGTTTAGCTAATAAAATAAGAAGAAATAAATAAAACACTAATTTAATATACTAGAGAAAAGTTAAGTCACACAAGAAAAGTCACAAGGATAATCAAAGACTGAGATCAAGGGGAAAAGACAAGTAAATAGATAGAAATCCTTGAATACATCATAATGTATTCACCTTACTAGCTATTCTCTTAATTTATTATTATCTTGACATTATGAAGGATTGAAGTAGACCCACTTTGTTTGTAATCTATGGAATCACTATCTTCTAGTTAAATCAGTGAATATATTCTATCTCAACCAATTTACCCAAAAGATACATTAAAATAAATCATTGCACAAATCCCTATATTCTAGGCAATTTAATGCATGAAATTAGCCAATGATCTGTATTCTAGCAATCATCAACTAATCTTTGATTACCCAAGTTCTTGTCAATTAAACCCTTTTGCAAACAAGTTAAGAGATAACAAATATGAAATAAATTAAATTAAAACCATTATCAACCTATTTTGCAAGTAAGTTAAAAAGAAGAATCAATCATTCAATTCCTTAATTAAAACAAATAATTAAGTACCAAGAACAATAATTGATAGGGCTTAAATTCTCATGTTTACTCCTAGTTATTTGAGACTAATTTGAGATACTTGTGATGTATTAACTAGTCATATTCCTTTCTATTTGATGTTTTGCTTGTACAAAGCATTCTTGATGAATTTTTATAGAAATTAGAAGATTTTGAGCAAAGTTGTGCAAATCAAGTAGTAACCCGATGCCTGGTCAAGCTACCCAACCCGGCACTAGGTCAGTTTTGGAAAAATAGAGCAAAGCAGAGCAAACTTGAGTCGAAACCCAAAGGCAACCCAATGCCAGGTCAGCATTGTCCGAAAGGCGGTGGAATTCTATTTTTACACGAATTTGGTATCCTCCAAAAAATTTTAGTATTTTCTAAATTCTACTCAGACCAGACTTCTCAAGCCATGAATTTTGGTATCAATGGAGCCTATTTAAACAAGGATGAAACAAGGAAAACATGTGAATCCAAGGATCAAAACTTCCAACGACTCACAAAAAGAGGAGATTCATCAATCAAATGGCACTATTCAATGAGGTTTTCAAAGAGAAGAAGAATGGCTTATCTATGAGTTTTTTCTTTTACCTTTGTTTTCTTTTTCTAGAATAGTGATGCAATTAATCTTTTTATTGTAATTTGATATTATTTTGGGATTCATGATTTTTGGATTAATTTAGCTATTTGACCAATTTTCTATCATTTTTAGTGTTTGATTACTTGTAATTATGGAAGAATTGATAAAGTTAGATTTGCCTCTAATTGACACTAGGGAAATGATGTTAGAAGTTGATTTAATTTCATTAATTTCATAATTGTTATTTCTTAACGGACTTGAGAAACAAAGTTGAGACAAAGAATCAAAGTGATCAAATATTGGTTGATTTTCACCTATAGTATAGGGTTATTGGCCAATTTCATATTCATTATCACCTAGAGTGTAGGTATAATTATTGAAGGATAAGTTTAATTCATCTTTGTGGTTATGTTCATCTGATTGAGAAACCTGGTAATTTAGTCATGAGATAGTGAGTTTATGACTTGGAAAATGATTGGACTCTATTCCAATTTCTTTATGATGCTAAGATGATAATTAATTGTGATATTTACTAAGTAATTCATTGCCACATCTTCAAGATTATTTGTCTAAATTTCATATTCTTTCATCCTTGTATTGTATATATATTTTTTATTTTTCTTATCATCTTATCACTTTATTGAGTCGGTTAAATAATGAATGAAATGTAACTAATAGTAGTTGTTCCTTAAGGATTGATACTTATTAATTCCCTGTACTATACTTGCGATGAGTATACTTGCTCATATTTGTAATTTAGGATTATTGTTTTAATTAAAACTTGGCTTGAAATGGATTTAAATTTGAATGATTTTTACACACTTAAAATTTACGCATCAAATTTTTTATGCTGTTATCGGGGAGCAATATCATGAAAGCTTGGATTTCATTGATTTAACCAAGTGTATATGTATAAATGTGTATATATATTTTTTGTGTAACTAAGTACTATATCTTGTTGTATGTATGCATGTACCTTAACTAACTAACTAACTTGATTTAATATTGTACTATACCTGTATCATATTAACGAGCTACTGCATGCAGGTAACATGGCCAATTAGAATATAGGGCGGTACCTTGACACATCTCAACAGATAACACTTTGGTCATCAAACTTAACTACTTTAGAAAGGGTTTTGGAAAAATTTGCCACCCATGTGACCAAACGATTTCACGAAATAGATGACACACTAGCCAATTTTTTTGGAAATGATTCGAAACATGGAGAGACAAATTTAGTTTTTAACAGATTTAGTCTTAAATCACCAAAAAGGTCACCATTGGGGTTGGAAACATAAGAAGATTCAACTACCATTATATTATGAAGCGGTAAGGAGCTACCTAATTCCAACACGAACCTGGCAATGACTCAAGAAGCTAGCACTGACCCCTCTTGGTGCGCCACTTAAAAAGCAAGCTAAAGATCCAAATTTCAACCAACGGCTCCTTACCCCACTTGAACACAAAAGCAAGAAAGGATGCACCATTTGATAAGTTTTTAGAAGTGTTCAAACAGTTGCACATAAATATCCCACCTAAAAGGCTTTGATACACATGCCAAATATGCAAACTTCCTCAAAAGAATGCTTGTCAATAAAAAGAGGTTAGAAGAATTGTCCACTGTGATTTTAAATGAAGAATGCTCTACCATCTTTCAAGACAAACAGAATTTGCCAAGCAAAGAAAATGATCCAGGGAGTTTTTCTATTCCTTGTCTTGTTGGTACTCTTATATTTTACAATACATTAGCAAATTTAGGTCCTAGCATTAATCTTTTTCCATACAAAAATTTCAAAAAGCTAGGCCTAGGTGAGCCTAAGTCCACTAGGATGAGTATCCAACTTGTGGATAGATCTATTAAATATCCTAAGAGAGTAGTCGAAGATGTATTGGTTAAAGTGGATAGATTAATATTTTCTGTGGATTTTGTTATTCTTCATATGGATGAAGATTCTAAACTTTCTTTAATCCTAGGTCGACCCTTTCTGGATACTGCCAAAGCATTAATTGATGTTGATGGGGAAATTTAATACTTAAGGTTGGGAATAAAGAAGTCATTATTAAAATCTACAAAAGCATGCAACATCCTATATCTTTTAATGATTCTTGTTTAAAGATTGATATTATTGATGAGTCTATCTTTGATTTTGTGTAGGAATTATTGGCCAATTTCTCTATGGAATTGATGGAGCAAGCAATTGCATATTTGGAGGAGTCCAATAAAGCCCTTAAGGTAGGAGAATTCAAAGAATTAAAAAAAAAAAAGCAATTTGAGAAGGATGAAGTCATCCATTAAGGAACTACCAGAATTAGACCTGAAAGACTTCCCTGAACACTTGGAATATGCATTTTTGGCTAATGGAAGAAAACTGCCAGTGATCATAGCCAAAAGACCTTACTTGTGAACAAAAGACCAAATTGGTAAGTTTATTAGGAAAATATAAAGGAGTCATAGCATGGAAGATCACGGATATTAAGGGAATTAGCCTTTCCTTTTGCACTCACAAAATATTGTTAGAAGAGGGAGCAAATCCTGTAGTGTAACCTTAACGTAGGTTGAATTCAAATATGAGTATTGTAGTAAAATGTGAGGTGATTAAACTCTTAGATTCAGGCATCATTTACCCTATTTCTGATAGTATTTGGGTGAGTTCAACATAAGTAGTACCAAAGAAGGGAGGAATGATGGTGAGCCCAAATGAAAACAATGAGTTGATCCCAATGAGATTGGTAACCGATTGGAGGGTCTGCATCGATTATAGAAAATTGAATTAGACAACTAGGAAGGACCATTTTCCTCTCCTTTTCATTGATCAAATATTTGAAATATTAGCCAAACATGAGTTTTTAGTTCCTTAGATGGTTTCTCCGGTTACTTTCAAATTTCCATAGCAGCGGATAATCAAGAGAAGACTGCCTTACATGCCCTTTTGGTCTTTGTAATGGTACAAGAACCTTCTAAAGATGTATGATGGCTATCTTTGAAGGATTTGTGGGGGACATCATGGAGGTATTTATGGATAATTTTTCTATTTTTGATAACTTTTTTGACTTATGTTTGGCCAATTTAGAAAAAAAAAAAAATGCTTCAAATGTGTGAAAAAACCAACCTCATACTTAATTGGGAAGAAATGTCACATTATGGTGCAAGAAGATATTTTATTGGGACACAGGATATCAAGGAATGGTATTGAGGGTGATAGAGCAAAAATTGAGACAATTGAGAAACTTCCTCCTTCTATTTCAGTGAAGGCTTTCCGAAGCTTTCTTGGTCATGCAGGCTTTTATAGGAGGTTTATCTTAGATTTCTCAAAAATTTCTAAACCTCTTACTTCTCTACTTGAAAAAAAAATGCTATTTTTTATTTTGATGATAAATGTCTCAATGCTTTTAATATGCTTAAAAATAAATTGATCAACTCACCTATCTTAATTGCATCGAATTGGTCTCTTCCTTTTGAATTAATGCGTTATGCAAGTGATTAAGTAATAGGCGTTGTGCTTGGATAAAAGAGGAATAAGCATTTTCAACCAATCTACTATGTAAGCAAAACTCTTACGGCAGTACAAGAGAACTATACCACAATGGAAAAAGAATTGATTGCAATAATGTATACTTTTAATAAATTTCACTCTTATCTTATTTTGTCCAAAGTCATTGTGTATACGGACCATTCCACCCTTAAATACCTACTAACTAGGCATGATTCCTAACCAAGGTTGATAAGATGGGTTTTATTGCTGTAGAAATTTGACTTGGAGATTAGGGATAAAAAGGGAGTAGAAAATTTGGCTGTGGGTCACTTATCTAGGTTGGAAAATCCCAACTTAGAACTATTGGCCGAATGGGACATCAATAACATATTCTCGGATGAATAACTTCTACTTGTTGATGGTAAGATTTCTCAAATTCCTTGTTTTGTAGATTTTGCTAATTACTTTATTGCAGGAATTGTTCTGGAAGATTTCACGGCACAAAAAAAAGAAGAAATTCCTCTTCAAAGTAAAGCATTACTTTTGGAAAGATCCTTACTTGTTCAAGTATTGTGCGGATCATATTCGAAGATGTGTGGATTTAGCAAAAAGTTTGAACATCTTGAACCATTGTCATGAAGGGCCTGGAGGAGGCCACTACAACACTACAAGAAAGGTGCTTAAGTTCGAATTTTATTGGCCAACACTTTTTAAGGACTCTCATAGGTTTGTTCAAAATTGTAACAGGTGTCAATGTATAGATAACATTTCTAAATTTAGTGAGATGCCATTACAAATTTTTCAAGCTTATGAAATTTTTTATTGTTGGGGGATAGATTTCATGGGCCTTTTTTCTAATTCTTTGGGTGACAAATACATCTTGTTGTAGTTGAGTATGTGTCTAAGTGGGCTGAGGTGCAGTCTTTACCCACTAATAATGCTCGGGTTGTAATCAAATTTCCTAAAAAACTTTTCACCCGTTTTGGTGTACCTAAGGTACTCATTAGTGATAGGGATTCACACTTTTGCAATACCTAATTGGATAGAGTTCTCAAATATTTAGGTACTACCCATAAGTTTGCTACTCCCTATCACCCCCGAACAAGTGGCTAAGTTGAGGTGGTAAATAGAGAGTTAAAAAGAATTTTTGAAAAGAGTGATTAATCATACAAGAAAATATTGGAGTTTGAAATTACATTTTACTCTTTGGGCTTATAGGACTGCTTTCAAAACTCCAATTGGTACGGCCGCCTATAGATTGGTGTATGGGAAATCATGTCATCTAACGGTGGAAGTCAAGCATATGGCTCATTGGGCAATTAAACTTGTTAATTTTGATCTTCAACTCGCAAGACAATGGAGATTGCTTCAAGTGAATGAGTTGGAGGAGTGGCATGATGATGCTTATCATAATTCTCGGATTTACAAGGATAAAATGAAACATTAGCATGATAAGCACATTCGTTCCCCTTAAACGTTCAAAACAGGGGACAAGGTATCATTATTTAATTCTAGGCTCAGACTTTTTCCGTGTAAGTTGAAGTCAAGGTGGTCGGGGCTATATGAGATACATCGAGTTTGTCCATTTGGGGTTTTTAAGGTATCTCACCTAACTAAGGGCATCTTTAAGGTGAATGGCAGTCAAGTTAAGCTATATTTGAGTGAAGAACTTAGTACTTTAGAGCATCTTAATGTTACCCTCTATGATTCACGATTTCCCTTTGGAAATTTTCACTCATTTTTCTTTATATTGTCTTATTTTTATTTTATTGTGTTTTTCTTTTCTAGATTTATGTTTTCTATTTTTGTTTCTTTTATATGAGATACATCAAGTTTGTCCATTTGGTGTTATTAAGGTATCTCACCTAACTAAGTGGATCTTTAAGGTGAATGGCAGTCGAGTTAAGCCATATTTAAGAGAAGAACTTAGTACTTTAGAGCATCTTAATGTTACCCTCTATGATTCATGATTTCCCTTTGGAAATTTTCACTCATTTTTCTTTGTATTGTCTTATTTTTATTTTATTATCTTTTTTTTTCTAGATTTATGTTTTATGTTTTTGTTTCTTTTGTATTTTTCTTTAGGTACATTTCCCCATTGACTTCTTGTGATGGATTCACATGTGTTGAAGCTACTACGTAATGGAAGTATGTTCTATTCTTTCTTCATCCTCTTTATATTTTTGGTCCCTTAGTTTTGCTTTCATTACTATATTTTTAGCCATTGAGGACAATATCTAGTTTAAGTGTGGGGGGAGAGTTTAGCATTGAAGATATATTCCATATACTTTAGCTTTGGGCTACCTATTTGGCTAAAAATTTTGTGAAATTTTGTGTTGTTTATTTTTTTAGCAAGGTTATAGTTATCTTTCTCACTTGTGATATGAGTTTTGTCATTCACATAGTAGATTTTTATTAATAATGAAATGGTTTATTGGATGGGATATGTTAAAATTTGAAATTTTGGATTAATCTTGTTTATGCATTAGTGTTTGAATATTATTTTATTCATGTAGTTTGAATGTGGGAAAAGTTATTGGCTAACTCTTGTATTATGGGTTTAAATTTTTCTTGACTTTGGGTTGTGATAAGGAAAGTGAGGAAAAAAATTGAGAAAAAAAAACTGATTGTGAGTTGAAAAATGAGAAAAATGAGTTGAAATAACTTATTTCATCTTTGATATGAGAAAGCACTTTTTGCGTGATTATGGGGGTCAATACAGATAGTGAAGAGAAATCCACTTCTTAAAGCTATTAATTCCCGAAAGTAATAAGAAGGAACCCTGTTACTGGAGTGTGAGAGACACTAAGAGTTTAGAGAAAAGCATGGCAACGACTAGAATGATGTTGGAATCATTAACGAGCTAGAGTTTGTCAAAGAGAGAAGATAAATTTTGAAACTTGAAATATCAAGGTTAGCAGCCAAAGAGGAGATTAATTAGGAAATGGTTTTTTTTTTTTTTTTATCTCTTATGATATGTATATCCCAAGTGAGATTATAGAAGCTAAGAAGAAAAGATTATGGCGGGTGAGAAAGAATTCTGAGAGAGTTTCAAGTGTAGTAGGTTGTAAGAGCAATTAGGTTCAGCTAGAAGAAGAAGTGCATTTTTAGGTGACATAGAAAGGTGTTGAAAATCAGCATAAAAAGAATAATAATCAAGAGAAATGTTAATAAAGGAATTAGAAATGGAGAGTGGAGGTCAGCTAGAGGGATTTAAGGAGTAAAATCCTTGTAACCGGATGATATCCAAGCTTATAGCTAATAGGATTTGACAATGGTGGCTAGTCAAAAGGTAATAGAGGAAGGCACTAATCAACATTTCTATTGATAACTAATGCAAAAATATAGAGAATTTAGAATTCAAAGATGGTGGCTGGATGAGGATTAAAATCCATGAGTTTAAATTAGAGTTCCTGGGAATGTTGGATAGATAAGAATTAGAAAGAATATTTAATTAGCACTTGTATAGATATATATATATATATATATATATATATATATATTGAACAAGAATATAGGCAGTTTGAGATTCAAAGAAATGATAACCGAACTAAAAAGAATTAAAAGCAAAAATTGATTAAAGATTTTATATGTTGTAGGATTTTAAGGTGATGAAGCTTCAAAAGTGACAGCTAAGGCCTATCACTGAAATCTATAAAAATCCTAGAGTTCGTTCAATGAAGTCCATTTTCATAAGGAAAATAAAATTTGAAATGTTAAGATAATGAAGGAAAAGGAAAAAAAGGGTGATCTTTATGAGAGCAATCAAAGTGACAACCAGCTAAAAGAGTTCAAGACCAGGCTTATTGAAAAACCCTTTTGATAGATAATGTTGGAGTGTTAATAATTAGAAGGACGACAAGATTTGGGAAAGATTAGAACAAGATTAGTTTTGGACTTCATAAAATAAATTAAATAAATAAAATTTTAGGATTAAGAAGTGGTAAAAAAAATGTCAGCTAATGTTTATCATGAAAATTATAAGGTTCCTAATGTTGAGATATTGGAATTTATTTTCAAAAATAAAATTTGATCATACCAAGAAAATTATAAAATGGTGGCTGAAATAAAATGAATAAGAAAATAAATTGGTCAAGTTATTTTTCAAGAAGATAAATAAATAAATAAATAAATAAATAAATAAATAAATAAATAAATAAATAAATAAAAGTGTGACAATAGAAAGATAAAATGTGGTACTTAAGAAAATAGGAATGGCGGGTAGGAGAGATGATAAATTAAGGGGAAAAAATTCCATTGACTTAGGAAAGCTGAAATTTGTAAATATGCTCAAGATTTCTAATTTATAAAAATTCCTAAATTAAAATTCAATCTTAAAAGTTTGTTGTAACTCCACCATTAAGACCTAGACTTTTAAAACAAACTTATTATCTCACCTTGTTACTGCTAAAATTAAATTCTCATCTATGAAAATCCAAGTATGCACACATAAACATCCCAAGCATAACTTAAACCATTACGATACATGCACATGCACACTTCCATGTAAGGCATTCCATAAATACATGACCTCTCCTAATTTTGGTTGGTTTGAGGTGGGGCATTACATTTAATCTTCACCCTTCAATTATATTAAATCATAACCTTTAAAATTATTTCTTGTGCAAGCTAAAAAATCTAGACCCTTGATTTAACACATAAAATGAAAATTTTCTAGACCTCAACCCTAAGAATTTCGGCCCTCTCTCTCTCTCTCTCTCTCTCTCTCTCTCTCTCTCTCTCTCTCTCATATCATAAGAAAATTTTATTTTCTTTCCCTTCTCTCCTCACCTCAACTGGCCATCCCCTCCCGTCTCTTGTTCTTTGATTTTTCTTAAACAAATTGAAGAGTTGTACTTGATTATTGAAGTGTGAAATTTCTAAGAGTTGTAGATTAAAGAAATCAAGTGTTTTCTTCGAGAAATTTTTTATTTTCTCAAGAAAAATTAATTTTGGTTGTTTTGATGTTGGAGAAAGGATGAGAAATTGCTTAAAACATGTAGAGTTGTAGTTGTATGGTTTGAAAGATATTGAGCTACGTTGAGACAATGTGTTCATCTCTTGGCTTTGTGTTGTGTGATCCTTGAGTACTTAAGAGGGGCTATGCTTTTATACTAGTTTATGAGAGTTTGAGAACACATTCCAACTGGTGGCTATTTCCAAATTGTGCTTTCTTTCTTTGTAGGGTGATGGTACTTATAGTAGAGTCGTCCTTAGCTAGCAACACATTTTCTATTATGGAAACGGAGGTCAGGCGTGGGACACCTATGATGTAGGGCAGACCATGACGATGGTCATAGTATGATTGATTGTTATGGATAAACTAAGTTAATTATACATTTTGTCATGTTTATAGGATTAAGATCCTATGGGGTTGACATTGTTATTCATACATTTTGTCATGTTCATATGATTGAAATCCTACGGTGTTGAGGTTATTAGTTGGATTGAGATCCTTTCGGCTGAGATCGCAATGTAGTTTTAAATATATTTTGAAAATATGGTATGGTTTATGATTAAAAACTCAATACCAATATTATAAATGGTGCCAGGTTACACATTATAATAATGGCATATTTTTCCAAATAGGAAAGAGACCTACTTTCTTTAAATATGGGGCATTAGTTTTCAGTAAACAATCCAAGTGTACATGAACTCTTTTGATAACAGTTGACGAGATTTTCAACTACAATGTTTAAAGAGTTGTGTTCAATAAAAAAAATACAATAAAACTCTTTTATCTATTTTCCAAGGAAAAATATTAGTACACACGGGACTTACTAAGTATATTACTCACACGTGTGTTATTTCCGTTCTTGTTAGGACTCAGAGCTGGAGATACATGTAGATGACACTAGACTCGCTCTTTTTGGATTAATGATGTGAAGGTTATACAATTTTCCCCATATATAGTATGTAGTGATATTTATCTATATGTATTTAATCTGAATATACGTATCATACCATGCTAAATTGTAAGTTTAATGAAATGGTATATTTCTATTTTCTTGCTTTAAGTTTTGATCTATTATAAAGACCCTTTGTATGGGAGTTCAGACGAGGCAACATCCCAGGAAGACAAGGCCCATCATGACTGGAAAAGTGGAGTATTACAATTGGTATCAGAGCCATAGTTGTAGATTTGTAAATTGAGACCTAGATAGGACCTAGCCTTAGTTATTTTCATAGCACTAGTGGAGGTCTGAGACTCTGAGTTAGACCAAAAGGGTATGTAGAGTCTAGAAGCTTGTAAGAAGTATCTAGTGAGCTTAACGAGGTAAATATTCCCGCGAAATCAGGTGTATATATGACAAAAGAACCTAAGGAACCTAAGTTGATTGTGATTTTTTCAGACAAGTCAGGAGAAGAGATGGAAGAACAGGTTAAGTTAATTGTGATATCTTCTGAGAAGTCTGAGGAAAAAGATAGTGAAGATGGTATAGTAGTAGAATATGAAATACGGATTGGCCTGGAGTTCGACGATGACATGGAAAATGAAGATCTGGTAGGCCATAGATAAAGGAAACTCAAGGCCAAAATTTTACCTCCACACCAGGAACAAGTAAACCATCAGTGAAAGCCTAAGTGACAGCCTTAGATAAAGTGGACCCCAATACAACAACAGTTGTAGAAGGTAAAATTTTTATCTTTGCAAAAAAAGCTAAGATTTTAATAGACTTAGGTTCTACATATGCTTACTACTCAGATGATGCGAATTAAGAGTAGAGAAGTTCTTTATAAAATAATAGTGAGTACTCTTTTTGGGAAAACAAATTAATGGTGATAAAATGTGTTTAGAGTGTAAGATACTAAGAGAAGATACAATATTGAAAGGGGATATCATATATCCATCCCTAGAAGACTATGATGCTATATTAGGAATAGACTAGTTATAACAACATCATGCTCGAGTCAATTACAGAAACAAATTTGTACAGTTTTATAAGTCGGGAAAAGATGTATTAGAATTTTGGGGAAAGAAAGCAAGAAAGAGTGAATACCTAACATCTGGGATGAAGGTACAAAAACTGTTGTATAAGAGATGTACTAGATATTTAGATTATCTTCAGCCAAACCTATGAACCCCAAAGATATACTAGTAATTTGTCAATATTTGAACATTTTTCAACTGAATTGAAAGAATTACTCCAAAAAGAGAAGTTGAGTTTACTATTAATTTAGCGTCGACTACCAAACCAATTTCCAAGATTCTATGCTAGCATTGACAGAATTGCAAGAATTGAAGAAACAACAGCAAGAGTTATTAAAGTAAGCATTTATTCATCCTAGCATGTCATCTTGGGGAGCGCCAGTGCTATTTGTAAAAAAAAAAAAAAAAAAAAAGATAGTACCTTAAGGATGTGTAATAGATTATCGAGGATTAAATGCTTTGATAATGAAGAATAAATATCTATTACCATTAGTGGATGAGTTGTTTGATCAATTGCAAAGTGCTGGATGTTACTCTAAATTAGATTTATGACATGGGCATTATTTAGGATTAGAGAGGACATTCCCAAAACTGCATTTAATACATGATATGGGAACTAAGATTTTTTTGTAATGCCCTTATGTCTTTGCAATATTCATAGATCTAATGCATCGGGTTTTCCAACCATACTTAGATGATTTTATGGTTATTTTCATTGATGATATTTTAATATACTCTAAGGATCCCCAAGAACATAGAAAACATCTAAAAAAAAGTGCTTGAGAAGTTACAAAAAGCTAAACTATATGCCCAATTTAATAAGTATGAGTTTTGGTTAGATAAGATAGCCTTTTGGGACACATAGTACCCCAAGGAAGGGATTTTAGTAGATCCTGCAATGATTGAAGCTGTAATGAATTGGAAATGCCCTGAAAACCCAACAGAAGTGCGAGGTTTTCTAGGATTAGCTGGATACTATCGAAGGTTTATTGAAAGATTTTCAAAACTTACTTTACCTTTAACTCTGTTAACTCAAAAGAAAATACCTTATGTTCGGTTAACTCAAAGGAAAATGTTTTATCTTTGGACAGAAGATTGTGAGAAGAGTTTCTTAGATTGAAAGTAAGGGTTAAATGCATCTCCAATTTTGGCTTACCAACAATGGATAAACTTTATGAAGTATACACTAATTCCTCAAAAGAAAGATTTGGGGGAATATTAATGTAGGAGAAGAAAGTGATAGTGTACATATCAAGAAAGATGAAGTCCGATGAAGTGAATTTTACTACGCATGTTATTAAATAGTTGCAGAAAATTTAAGAGAAGGATGAAGAATTACAACAGATTAGGACGAGGAGTAAGAGAAAAATGGAAAGTGACTTTCATGTGGATGATGCAGGATTTTTCCAATTTCGAGGACGATATTATGTTCCAAGGTATGCTGCAGTGAAACAAGATATATTGATAGAAGCACATCAGAGTAAGTATATTATCCACCCCAGAGAAATTAAGATATATTATGATCTAAAGCAATATTTTAAGTGGATTGGTATGAAAAAGGATATTTCTCAATTTGTGGCACAATATTTTACTTGTCAAAAAGTAAAGATGGAATACCAACGACTTGGAGGAATATTACTGAAGGCTTAAAAGGACAAAAATCATCAAAGCAAAAGCATGTTAGGAAAATAAAAAATTTACCTCTTTAATTAAATGGTCCTCTTCACACTGGTATAGATGTCTATACAAGGATACTTGAGGCTATTGGATCATGTCATTGCAAACGTCTACTGCGTCTCATTTATGCAAAGCCTTTGATCTTCCAAAATGGTGTCCGTAGCACAACCGCTAAAAGCTTGAACATTAGATTTTGATAAGCTTTTGGTGAAACCTTCACTGAAGCTTTCTGGGTTTGTTTTCTCTGTGAAAACCAAATGAGGGACGAAGAGCTGAGTTCTTTTGTTTCTCCTTACCAGACTCGCCACTTCTCTTTCTCTTCATTCAATTTCATCAGATGCCCTGAGAGAGACTCCATCCGCATGCAAACAGAAAGAATCCATGCTTTCTGTTATCTTGCACGCGAAACAATACGGGCTTAATCCCGTGTTATTGTCTTTTTTTATTATTAACTAATTAAATTAATAATTAATTAATTAATTTTTTAATTTTTAATTTTTTATAATTTTATTTTACCCTTAGTCTTATTCATTAGGTTAGATAAAATTATTTATTCTTAGACTTGAACACCTATAAATAATAAATCTCAATTATTTATTTTTTGAGCTTTATTAAACAGCCCAATAAATAATTAACAAGTCCAAATAGACTAATATAAAATTTCATACACTTTATCTAGTTTATATCCAGATTAATTTTTTAATTATTCAATCTGAGCCCTGGGCCTTCTAGATAAAATAAATACTCTCTCTCAAACCTTTTATTTTTTTTCTAATTCAATAATAAATTAGACTATTAAAATAAAAACACATAATTATCAAGACTAATTTCTTAACCTAAACTTAAGGGCCATTCCGTGGACTAAAAGACACATTGTCTTGGCTACTAAAATGATCACAATACTCCTACTATATAAATATCTATATTTTATATTTTAAATATTTCTTAATATCACCATATGAAAATATTGACTCCAAGGACAATGCTGCGCTAACAAAGTCTTCGGCCTACAGGTGTAATGACTAAAATACCCATCTACGCATCATTGTGCATTGAGAGAGGGGAAGTGTACTAACACCTCTCTAAAAAACATCTACCATCTTTAGACTTCTAATCCAATGATACACGACTCCTGAAAAAGATTTTACTTTTCAAGGGAGTTACCCTAAAGTAAACATCCAAGTCATGTTCCCCAAGGGCCTGGATAATTAGATCATTTGAATAGTTATAAGGGGTGATATAGCGTAGAAATTATCTTATATAAGTCTGTCTTAACTAACTAGTCACATATACCCAACATACAAGTATATTGGTTCTACGAAAAAATCTCAACTATAGTACATCAAAGTATATGCTTCTAACTTTGTCAGACTACTAACTCATACTCAAGCAGTAGAGTATTAGTCCACACTGTAGTAGTAATAATTTGGGTTTCTTTTAAATAGTACTTTTAGAAATCACTATTACAGGTCTTGTTCTACGTATTCGAAATACACTCATGCTATGAAGTGAGTGGACTACTAACTGACTAAAGGTAAGCCATTCCCCATTTGGAATTTATAACACAATAATCTATACATAATGAGATTCTCATTCTCTTCAATCGATTAAGAACAAACATTTTTGTGTTAAGTAACCCGTGATCCATACCTTACTGTGAAAGTCTACTATTCACATGGATCACTTACTTGAACACAATGGGTCTTTTCCAAATGAAAATGGTGCACAAATAAAATGTAAATTCACAAATAAATTTTGAGAATAAATTTTTTTATTAATAAATTTGATAATTACATCAGATAAACTAGTTTAGAGGGCATATATTCCAACAATCTCCCACTTTCATTCTAAGACTAAGAAAATCCATAAGTGCCTACCCCTGTAGCGTCTAAGTATCTCTTGAAGACTCTTTTAGCCAAAAGCTTGGTGAAGGGATCTGCTAGGTTGTTCTCCAAGGTTATCTATTCCACCACGATTTCCCTTCTCTGTATGAAATCCCTGATCAGGTGTACTTCCTCTAGATGTACTTTCCCTTCTTGTGGTTCCTGAGTTCTTTGGATTACGAGACTGTTCCAAAGTTGTTGCAATACACCACAATTGGTCTATCCATGTGTGGTACAACTCCAAGTTCTAAAAGGAACTTTCAGAACCAGACAGCTTCCTTGGATGCTTCTGAAGCAGCCACATACTTAGCTTCCATGGTTGAGTTAGCAATATAAGATTACTTGATACTCCTTCACGAAACAGCTCTTCCAGACAAGGTGAAAATATATCTACTAGTGAATTTTCTCTCATCCTTATCTGCCTTGAAATCTGAATCTGTGTATCCAGTAGGAACCAAGTTGTTAGCCTTGTAAACCAGCATATAATCTTTCGTACTATTGAGGTACTTAAGAATATGCTTTATAGCTTGCCAATGAACCTTCTCAGGGTTTGACTAATATCTACTAACTAAGTCTATGGTAAAGCAGATATCTGGCCTAGTACACAATATGACGTACATGAGACTTCCCACAGTCGAAGCATAGAGAATCCTACTCATCCTGTCTTTTTTCTTTTGGGACTTAGGACAATCCTTAGAATAAAAAGATAACCTATGTCTACAAGGGATTAGAACTACCTTGCATGAGTCCATGCTAAATTTGGCAAGCATCTTGTCAATGTATGTTGCTTGGGATAATCCTAATATTCTCTGCTTCCTATTTCTAGGAAGCTTAATCCTGAGAATGTAATTGGCTTCTCCAAGTCCTTCATACTAAATTGACTAGACATCCAAACCTTAGTAGATGACAATGTCTCTACATTATTCCCAATTAGTAGAATGCCATCCGCATATAGGACAAGAAAAACCACATTTATACCTTCTAATTTCCTGTACACGCATAGTTCATCCTCGTTTTGAATGAAACTGTAAGACTTTATAGTCTTGTTAAAATGAATGTTCCATGTTCTAAATATCTGCTTAAGTCCATAAATGGACTTCTTAAACTTGCAGACCATATGTTTTTTACCTTTAGCAATAAAACCTTCCGATTGGGATATATAGATGTCTTCGTTAAGATGGCCATTAAGAAATGCCGTCTTGACATCCATTTGACATATCTTATAGTCGTAATGACATGCAATGGCAAGGAGGATACGAATAGACTTAAGCATGGCTACCGAAGAAAAAGTTTTATCATAATCGATTCCTTCTTTTTGAGTAAACCCTTTCGCCACAAGCCTAGCTTTGAAGGTTTCCATATTCCCATCCACTCTATTTTTTCTCTTGTATAACCACTTACACTCAATGGGTTTTATCCCTTCAGGTTAATCTACAAGATCCCAAACTTGATTGAAATACATAAACTCAATCTCAGCTTTCATTACTTCATGCCATAGATCTGCATGGTCATTAGCAATAGCTTCTTCGTATCTAGTGGGATCTTGTTCCTGATGGTCAGAGACCAGCTCAAAAACCTTTTCTGTTCATCGTTCTAGAACTCTAGATATCTTCCTGCTACGACGAAGCTCCATTTGTACAGGTTCTTCAGGCTGTGCCTCTTCTTGTTCTATAATCGGGTTTGAAAAAGTTGATTCCAAAGATAACTTCTCTTTAATTTCCAACCTTGTTGAACCTTTAGTCGAAATACTTTGATCATCCTCCAAGTATCTAGCATTAGTACTTACCAATACTTTCTGCTCTCTGGGATAATAAAAGTAACCTCCTTTTGTCCCTTTTGGATACCAAACAAAGTAGTATAATTCTAATCTTGATTCTAGCTTGGCTTCCTTGATTAGTACATAAGCTGGATAGTCCTATATTCTGAGATGAATTAGATTTGGCTTATGCCCAGTCCATATCTCATAAAGTGTCCTAGGTACTGATTTAGAAGGCACCAAGTTCAGAATGTATGCCGCTATTTCCAAGGCATATCCCCAAAGAGAGACTGGAAGAGTAGCATGAGACATCATGCTTTGGACCATTTCTATTAATGTCATGTTCCTTCTCTCAGCTACTCCATTCTGTTGTGGTGTACCCGATGTAGAGAGTTGGGATACTATTCCATGATGTACCATATAATCCTTAAACTTACAGAGGAGGTATTTTTCACCACGATTCAATCATAAGTTTTTGATCAGTTTACCTATTCGATGATCCACTTTGGCCTTAAACTCTTTGAACTTGTCAAAAGAGTCAGACTTGCGCCTCTTCAAGTAGACATAACCAAACCTTGTACAATCATTCGTAAAAGTGATGAAGTACTCAAAACCCAGTCTAGTTTGAGTAGACAAAGGACCATACACATCACTATGAACAAGACCTAATATCTCCTTGACTCTATTAGCCTTTTGGGTGAAAGACCTTTTGGTCATTTTTTTTTTAAGGCAGGATTCACACTGAGGCCAACTTTCCAATCTTAATGAGTCCAATGGCTTATCATGGATTAACCTCTGAATCTTGGTTGAGTTAATATAACCCAACCTTATATGCCAAAGATATAAGTCATTGATATGGGATCTTTCTCTTCTTACTTAAAAGTTCAGATTGAGTGTTATTTATTTGATAGTTTGTAGGATTTAAAAAGAATAAGTTTTTATACATGTGCCCTGTATATAAAACTTCTCTATTTCTATAGATAGTAATACTAGAATGGAAAGAAACAGAATATCCATGATTTATTAGCTTTACAAATGAAATCAAATTCTGTCTAAAATTGGGCACATATAAAATATCTTTTAATACAACTACTTTATTATAATAAAAATAAGATCCAGCTCTCCTACTGCAAGGGCCTATGCTCATGCTCCATTTCCTACTCGTACCCCATGCTCGCCCTTCTGGAGTCTTCTTATCTTCTTAAACCCCTGCAAGGAGTTATAGATATGATCAGTGGCACCAGAATCAGCAATCCAAGTGAAAGTTAATCCAACCATTGAAATAGACTCTACATAGAGAATAATACCTATAAGGTTTTTCTTGGCCTGAAGTTCTGGACACTCCTTTTTACAGTGTCCCTTCTACCCGCATTTGAAGCATTTGCCTTTGGGCTTGTTGGGCTAGTTCTTGGGTTCGGCTTGTGCGTTTCTCTTCTTTTTCTTAAACTTCCTGGGCTTAGACTCAGTTTTGAAAGAAAAAGTCCTAGCAATCATAGCCTTGGACTGTAGCTTTATGACTTTCTCCGCCACCTAGAGATCTTTCATTAACTCAGTTAAAGTCATGTTTAATTTGTTCATGTTGTAATTTAACTTGAACTAAGTAAAAGAGCCCGGTAGAGATTCGAGAACCATGTCCACTTGGCTCTCGGGATTAATAACAGCCCCTAAGACTTCTACTTCCTCAAAAACAACAATCATTTTGAGCATATACTCCCTAACTGATGTTTCCTCAGCTATCTTAGTGTTTATGGTCATCCTAAGAGCTTCCTGCCTTGCGGGCCGACTCTTATCGGTAAACATCGTGACTAATAATTGGCTAATGTCATATGCAGTGGCCATGTACTCGTGTTTTGACTGGAGCACATTAGACATGGAGGCCAACATGTAGCATCAAATCATTTCGTTGGCCTTCTTCCATACTTTTTCAACCTCGCGCTCGTTAGCGGTGAAATCCTCCCCGATAACAGGGCAGGTTTCAAAGAGGACATACTTATATTCCTCAGCAATGAGTATTATGTCCAAGTTCCTTTTCTAGTCCACATAATTCATATCCGTTAGCTTATTCTCACTGGAGAATAACGGCCAAATGACTGAAAGAACCTCCACCAACCATTTCTGAAAAAAACTGAAAATAAAAGAAAATTCAGTTTGTGAAAAAATAAAATAATTTGTGACTTTATTCTCATATTAAATCCTATAATAGTGAACCCTATCACTATTATTTTTAATATGATTAATTTTGACTCTTAGAAAAATTAACATAGCTTCTTAGAAAAATTAACAGTTTTCTAAGCTAAGAGCATTAACTACCACAAATTAATTTTCCTTATAGATAATGATCTAGAAGATAACTCCATCGTGGGATGACCATTTCTTCACATTTCCTATGGACATTCCTTTACTATAACCTCCAACGTGGGCTGGCCGATCATAGCACGTATCCCGGATTATTAATTATATCTATCTATTAGTTCTATATCCTTGTGGTATCCATGTCCTATACAGGTTCACTCCCAGAGTGACATGAGGGGGCTCACAATCTCTAACGAGGATCGTGATGAAAGTCGTGGAGCCGTTCGAACCTCTCTCCCACTTAGTATTTTAAAATAAGGGGTTTTCTTAAAAAATTTCAATTAAGTTTTCTTTTAACTCAAAATAAAATATCTAAACCCATAAAAATTTCTATGTCAAGGTTTATACCCTTTGAGAAATTTTTTCTATGGATTAATTTTATTTAAGTTAATAAACTTAATAATTTCAAAATTTTCCAATAAAACTTTCGAGAGATTTTGATCTCAAGTTTAATTTGACAAAAACAATTTTTCTTGTTAAAATTCAATCAAAATGGTTTTCTATTTTAATTCACAAAAATATCTAAATCCAATATATTTCTATGTCATGGATAAAATCCTTTGAGAAAATATCTAAGAATTAATTTTTGTTCGAATTAAAATTAACCATTTGATTTAAGAAAAATATTTTTTTTGTCAAAAATTCCCAAAGACTTTGGTCTTTGAGAAAACGAGCACATAGGATACAAAAACAAACAAGCATGCTAGAAAACTGTAAATATTTTCATGATTTTCTATTCTTTTAACCTAAGTATCCAAATAATAGAATTAAACACGTTAATTAATTAATGGTCTTGTTTAATCCTAAAATTTCCTTTACTATTATTTTTCATGCAAAATATTTACAGAATATTAAGTATTACAATAAAAATAACATCTCCTGGTATGGAAAAAAAAATTTATTCGGGTCGGGCCCAGTGCACCCACGACACTGGATCATGGCCCATAGGAAAACCCATGGGCCGAATCCGGGCAAGTGCCCACGACCCACCCACGCCTGCCTGTGGCCCACCCCAACCGTGGTCAAAATTGCTAACCGCGGCTTCAATTTGCAAAATGTAAATTGAATTTGAGGTGCTGGCGGCTTGTGGCTCAGCTCGCACATAGCTCCTCTCACATCTAGAGGCGACTTGGCTGGCTCAGGTGCTACAGTAGCTTCTTCTCCAGATTATTTTTTGCGATTTTGAAGTTTTTTGAACATGATTTTCTTCTCCATTTTCAATCAAAACTCATCCAAACAACTGCCTATGCCTTTAAAAAATATTGGGCTTATACGATATCTATAAAAGAAATCAAAATACATTGTTTCTATACTTTCACTCGCGAAGCATACAATGAAACTATCCATACCAGTAAATACGAAGAATTTCAACTAAAATAAATATTTTCTTCTTTTAGTTAAACCTAACATGCTTCCTACATTTTCCAAACCATGGCTCTGATACCAATTGAAGGCTTAAAATGGCAAAAATCATCCAAACAAAAGCATGCTACGAAAACGAAAAATTAACCTCTGTGATTAAATGGTCCTCTTCGCACTAATGTAGATGTCTGTACAAGAATACTTGAGGTTGTTGGATCATGTCTTGGCAAATGACTACAGCATCTCATTCATGCGAAGCCTTTGATCTTTCGAAATAGTGCCCGTAGCACAGTCGGTGAAAGCTTGAAGATTTGATTTTGATAAGCTTTTGGTGAAACCTTCACCGAAGCTTTCTGGGTTTTGTTTTCTCTGTGAAAACCAAATGAAGCACGAAGAGCTGAGTTCTTTTCTTTCTTCTTACCAAACTTACCACTTCTCTGTCTCTTCATTCATTTTCATTAGATGCCCTGAGAGAGACTCCACTTGTGTGCAAACAGAAAGCATCCATGCTTTCTATTATCTTATACGCGAAATAACATGGGCTCCATCCATGTTGCTTTTTTAATTAATTAATTAATTTAATTAATAATTAATTAATGTAATATTTTTTATTTTTTAAAATTTTATTTTACCCTTGGTCTTATTTATTGGGTCAGATAAAATTATTTATCCTTAAGCTTGAACGCCCATAAATAATAAATCTCATTTATTTATTTTATGGGCTTTATTAAACAGCTCAATAAATAATTAACAATCACAAATAGACCAATATAAAATTTCATTACATTTTATCTAGTTTATATCCAGATTAATTTTTTAATTATTCAATTTGGGCCTTGGGCCCTGAATAATTAATTAATCAATTAAACTAGATAAAACAAATACTCTCTCTCGAAACTTTGATTTTATTCTAGTCCAATAATAAATTAGACTAATAAAATAAAAAATCATAATTATCAAGAATAATTTCTTAACCCAAATCTTTCATGACTTCAGGGTCATTCCAAGGACTAAAAGACACATCACCTTAACTACTAAAATGATCAAAATACCCCTACTATATAAAATAGCTATATTTTGCATTTTAAATATTTCCTAATATCACCATAAGGAAATATTAACCCTAAGGACAATGTTGCATTAGCAAAGTCTTCGACCTATAGGTATAATGACTAAAATACCCCTTGCGCATTGCCGTGTATTTAGAGAAGAGAAGTGTACTAATACCTCTCTAAAAGATATCTACCATCCTTAGACATCTAGTCCAATGATTCACGACTCCTGAAATGTTTCCACTTTTCAAGGGAGCTACTCTAAAATATACATCCAAGTCATGTTCGCCAGAGCCCTAGATAATTAGATCATTTGAACAGTCACAAGGGGTGATATAGCGAAGAAGCTATCTTGTACAAGTCTGTCTTAACTAACTAGTTATATATATCCAATATACAAGTATGTTAGTTCTACGAAAGAACCTCAACTATAGTATATCAACGTATATGCTTCTAGCTTCGTCAGACTACCAACTCATACTCAAGTGGTAGAGTATTAGTCCACGATGTAACAGTAATAGTTTGGATCTTTTTTAAATAGTACTTTTAGATACCACTATTACAGGACCTGTTCTACATATTCGAAATACGCTCATGGTATGAAGTGAGTGGACTATTAACTGGTTAAAGGTAAGCCATTCCCCCTTTGGAATTCATAACACAATCGATTAAGAACAATCATTTATGTGTTAAGTAATCCATGATCCATACCTTACTGTGAAAGACCAACATTCACATAGATCACTTACTTAAATGCAATAGGTCCTTTCCAAACGAAAATCATGCACAAATAAAATGTAAATTCCCAAATAAATTCTCTTATTAATAAATTCGATAATTATATCAAATAAACTAGTCTAGATAGCATATATTCCAACAATTACAACCCTTATCAACCTCACAATGGAATGGGATGAGATTCCTATAGATTTTATAACTAGCCTATCTTTGACAGCCAAACAAAGGGATACCATATAGGTGATCGTGGATCGATTGACAAAATCTACTAACTTCATTCCTATTAATGAACGGGATTCCTTGGTGAAATTAATCAAAATCCATATGGAAAAAGTGATAAGATTATATGGAGTGTCTCCTAGTATCATATTTGATAGCGATAAGAGATTTACATCATGATTTTGGAGAAAAAATACAACGGTTGTGATGTTTACAGCTTTGGTATGCTGTTGTTTGAAATAGTTGGGAGGAGGAAAAATACAAATGTCGGCTCTACAGACAGCCTAGATTGGTTTCCAAAGCATGTTTGGGATAAATTTGAAAAGGGAGATCTAAAGGAACTAACTATGTCTTGTGGAATTGAGGAAGAGGGCAGAGAAAAAGCGGAGAGAATGGCTATGGTAGCTTTGTGGTGTGTACAAGACTCGCCTGACGCCCGGCCCCCAACAAGTGCAGTGGTAAAGATGTTGGAGGGAGGAGTTGAGATCATGCCACCACCTAAGCCATTTCACTATTTGTTTTCAGTAGGGGTAGATGTGCTCAGGCCACCAAGTACTGATGATAACGGCTCAAGCTTTTCATCAAGCCAATGGACAAATTCTTACTGGTACAAGGAGACCACTCCAATTATGGCAAAATATGAGATACAGATTGCCAGTTCATAAAATTCAGAAACAAACAGTATTCTGTGAGCCAAATCAGGTGTTCAACTGCTGAGCTTGGGTCCTTTTGGTGGCATGTTTTGCATAAAGACCACATATTCCAATTGTTTTAATATCACAATATTTTTGTTTTTATTCACCAATGCATTGTATAGTTAGTACGTACAACCCTCTAAATGACGTCTACTATCCTTAGGCTTCTAGTCCAATGATCCACGACTTCCTGAAGTGTTTCCACTTTCCAAGGGAGCTACCCTAAAGCAAACATCCAAGTCATGTTTCCCAGGGCCCTGGATAATTTAGACCATTCGGACAACCACAAGAGGCGATATAGTGCAAAAACTATCTTGTATAAGTCTGTCTTAACTAACTAGTCACATATACCCAACATGCAAGTATATTGGCCCTACGATAGAACCTCAACTATAGCAAAGTACATGCAAGTATATGCTTCCAGCTTCGCCAGACCACCAACTCATACTCAAGTCGTAGAGTACTAGTCCACGCTGTAGCGGTAGTAGTCTAGGTTTCTACCATATAGTACTTCGAGAAACCGCTACTACAGGTCCTATTCTACGTATTCGAAATACGCTTATGTCATGAAGTGAGTGGACTACCCACTGGCTAAAGGTAAGATATTCCCCATTTGGAATTCATGGCATAATAACCTAAACATGATGAGATTCTCAATCTCATCAATAGGTTAAAAACAAATGTTTATGTGTTAAATAACCCGTGATCCATACCTTACTGTGAAAGACCACCATTCACATTGATCACTTATTTAAACACAATGGGTCTGTTCCAAACAAAAATCGTGCACAAACAAAAAGTGAATTCACAAACAAATTCTGAAAATAAATTCTTCTATTAAAATATTCGATTTTACATCAGAAACCTAGTCTAAGAGAGCATACAATCCAACAATCTCAACTATAATCCAAAATTATACTATTTCCCCAAAATCCCAAAATAAATTTAGTATGTTAATTTTAGTAATTTTATTCAAGGCTTAATAATTTATTATTCACAATTCGCCTTGTAAAACATAAATAACTATGATTTTTGCAATATTTTTCATATATAAAATGCATAAATTCAATATTCATATACTTTTCAAATCATTTGATGTATGGCTTCATACATTTAAACAATGACTATGAGAAGCTTTACAAAATTATTTATACATGAGCATATCATGAATATTTATAAATAGACTCACTTCTCAAGTATAGGTATTTATTTCCAATATCATATTCATAATTCATTTTCATACTGTGCATAGTATGATCATAAATCTTTTCGTGAATTCGAGCAAAAGATTACACACACACATACCTAGCATGAAATATTTATAATAAAATGTGAAGACTTTCAAGTCTTGGAAAATATTCATACAAAAGAGAGCTTATGAGGTACAATGACCCCGGTTCGTAGTAAAAGTTTGTGATAATTCAAGCTTAATGTTTCGACGCAGAATATAAATATCAGTTTCCTATTCACATTTTTCCAAAAATCACTCTTATCACAACCTCAATGTTCTAGGTCATTTCTTAGGTCCTTTGGAAATTGCTACTTTTTCACCAAGTTACTTAGTCACCAAGATCACAAATTACCTCACTAGAGGATCATATAATACACAAAGACCGTAATATCATGTAGATAGCAATAAATCATACTCAACAAATTTTAGGTAAACCCTTGATTGGATAAGAATTAAATGTTCCTTAGTATATCTTAATCACACTACTGGACTACCTAGGTTAAAATTCTTAAAATCAAGTACCTTAATTCAAACATCAAAGTATACATAAAAACATGCTTAGACATTTTATACACATCTTGGAATCAAATCGAGTTAAGTTTTCGTAAGGTTTATATCAAAAGTTCTAAGCAAATTTAGTTTCTACTTCAAATAGAATTTCTACCCTAATGGCTCAAAATAGAGGCCAAAAGATTAATTTAATTAACCAAGCAAAATAATTTATTTTCTTATAGAATTTTTCATTTTAAAACTTCAATGTGTTAGGTGAATTCTTATATAAAATTCTCTTGGAAATTCCACTTAAAAGTTAGTCAACTTGATTTTTGAAATAAGCTTATTGCTATAATAACTTGGACAAGCCGATTTGTGCATCCAACTTCAAAAATTCCTCTCTTCCTAACCACAAATAATATTCCAGTGATTCTTGTTTCAAATACTCTTGAAACCTTGAAGTTCACAATGAACTCAACTGGGAAGACCTACTTATAGGTCGTTTAAGTTACGCCATTTTCACAACATCTCCAGCAGTGTAACAATTAGATTCTAATGAGTAAAAACCAAGGTTCTAAAAACTGAAACGGTCATCAAACCAGTGAAGTAACAGGTTCAATGGTTTATAGGTCTGATCGGGTTGAACCGTGGTCGAATTGGAATGTAATTAAATATTTTTAAATATTGTTTATATATAAATATATTATTAACTATTAATATATATATATATATATATAATAAATAAAAAATATATAAGATGTCTCTTAAAACTAATAAATTTCAAACAAAGAATAACTTAGTTATTTGCCAATAAGGTCTAAAAATAAGAATAAATTTGTTTTCTTTTTTTTTAAATTCAAATTAATCAGTTTTGACCTATTTTGACCAGTTTTGTCGATATTGACCGATTCTTTGCTGTCCAACTTATAGCATATAACCAAATCGAACTGAACAAGTGGCCGGTTCTCGATCCGACCAGTCAAACCGGTGGTCCGGTCCGATTTTCAGAATGCTGGTAAAAATCCATATTTTTTTCATCAAATAAATAAAAGGCCAATACTAGGAGACTCGTTAGACCATGTAGCATCATAGAAAAATAGTCCTTTATAGTAACAAATATGTTCATGATCAAACAAAACATATTCCAAGGTGAAAATATTTCTAGCATCTAGATTCTATTTTTGCACAATATTCCTAGCACTACGGGAGAACCTTATTTTAGAGACCAAAAAATGGATACAAATTCCTTACGTCTCTAAATAAAGACAAATTAGAAACAAAATGGAGATGAAACAATTTTAAAAAAAATTAAAATGGGATATTTGGGACAAATCCAATACGAATATCTTCTGTCTCTGAATATTACATTTCTATTTGGTCTCTACGTAGATGCGGAATAGAGATGATGGTAAAGTCGTCTCAAATTTGTCTCTAAATAGAGTTGGAATGGCGATGACTCTCAATGCATCTCGAATATCAGACACGAAATAGAACTAATAAAAACATTAGAAATGGCACAAAGACAAAAAAAAAAAAAAATCATTAGTCTCTATTTTGTTTAAAATTCGAATTCAATTGGAGACGAATATGTTCATCTCTATAGTTACATTACTTCATTGATTGGATAGTTGATCTCAAAATTAGAGACGGCAAGTTTCGTCTCAGCTTTATCTCTAAGTCGAGACAAATTAGAGAATAACAAATCCACCTCAAATATTTTTTAGACTAATTAGAGTCTACTTTTTTCCCATCTCCAAGTTTTAGAGACGGAAAGCATGCTTATTTTGTTTATCTCTAAGTTGACTCTAAATTGTAGTCAGTGGTGGTCGTCTCGATTTTGTCTTTGATTTTATATTTTAGAGACAAAATAGAGACCAATTTGAGCCTTCTTTATATCTCTAAATATATTTGACAAATCCAAAAAAGCTAAAAATTTATTATGTTGAAATGATAGTAATTCTACGAGATTGGAGACTGAACATGAACTTATAATATAATTTGTTTGAGGTTTTTGATGAAATTGAATAAAAACTATATTTATAATTTAAATTAGTTGACAATAATTTAAAAATACATAATAATAAAAATGTACATTATCGTTATCATTATATACAATGATGTTGAACTATATGTTTGGATTACTTTTAAAGAAAACAATATGTTTGTGCTATAGCCATTGTTGAAAATTTTGAAAAAAGCCTTTACATAATTATGTACAGATAATTGTGTATATATCTTAATCGTACTATTTATAATACTATTAGAGTGTTATTTTTAGAATAATTAGTATATGAGATAGCAGTGCTATATAATGCTTGATGATTAAATTTATTCACAGATTATAAATTAAAATTTTAATTAAATTACATAATAATCATTTTTTAGGAAAAAAAAAAAGAAACTTTGTATGACAAACTTAATTATTTGTCTTTTAATTTAAATAAAAAATTGACAATTTTTTTATTAAAAAAATAGAGAAAATTTTGAGACAAGAAGGAGATGTAAATAAATTTTCGACTCAATTTGTTCTGACTAGTCTTAAAAGTTTTTGGCGGAATACTAAAATTTTTAGTGCAATTATGTGCAATTTCTTCCTCTATCTACCTTGAGACAGTCCATGGCAGAATACTAAAAAGCCACCAATTTTCTCCAAAATCTCTCTTCAAACAAAACCCACAAAACCATTTTCCCCCAAATCAACCCACATTTATTTCCTCCTCTGCAACTTTTCATTTTTAAAATCCTTCAACCCTGGTTCTTCTTATTCCTATTCAATTTTCCATTTTTCTTAAATCTCACTTCAAATCATTTGACCACATTGGATTGGAGTTTAATTTCTTCACACTCACTCCGAACCCACTCGCAATCATCGCATTTTAATGGCCTATGTGGTTGAGTTAATGTCATTGTTGTTCGAGCAGTAGCAAACATTTTTGGGTGCACCGATTCAGCTTCGGATTTTTTTTTTTTGGGGGGGGGGCGGCGCTCTTTCTTTTTATTTTGAGTAGTCTATATTGAGAAGTGATTTTCTTTGTTTGAATATCGATTTTTGGGGTCTGAATATTGTTGAACAAATTAATATTTTTGGTTTTTAATGATTTGCATGAGTAGATGATTTTACTTTCATAGTGCATTATAATTTTATAGTTTTTTTTTTCAGATGTAATCTCTATGATTTTATATGGGCTTGTGTAATCTATGTGATTTTTGGTGTTTGGGATTTTCTTGGGATATTTTGGGAGTCTTAATGAAAAGTTTTAAGCAAGTTTAATGACTGAATCTTTTGTTAATCAATTAGGATGCATTATGTCTATTGTCCTGCTTAATCTAGAATGCAGTTTGCCCTATTTATTTAGTTGATGTTGAAGCTGATCTATGGTCTTGTTACTTTATGTCTGAACTACATATTTCTATGAGTCAGCCAGATTGCAAGTAATAAGCCTTTAATATTTGTAATTCATTCTTCTCCAAGTACACAAAAAATGTTGCAGGGTTCTCTACCTAACTTAGAAAGCAAATGATCGAACGATAGTATTGGGTGTTTTCGATGGGCATGTTAGAAATTTTGGGATTGAAATACTTGCAAGAGAGAGTGAGAGGCAATCTAATCATAGGCTTCACTGTCTAACTTATCATCAGCCATCAAGTAAATTAGCTACCTCAATTCCCTGAAGTATAGGTTAATAAAAAGTTCCCAAAAGAGAGATTTTGTGAATCTACAGACATATATGGTTTTGAATAGAGCCTGTTCCCATTGTATACCCGCTTAAGTTAGGTAGAGGCTTTCTACAGATTTTATAATTAAAAAGTCCCTTCTTGCACGTAGTCCAGTCTAGCTCAAAAATTTTCGTAGAACGTTGGCGTGCATATTGAATTAGAGTTGAAACTAGTTCTGTAAAATATTATACGCCTTAACCTGTACTGCTTAATAGTATTAACAATGTCTATATTCTCTTTGCTCTTGTGATCTACCATAGTATTTTATATTTTTCTTAGATTGATAAATCATTTGTACGTTGAAGATTAGAGAGTTCCATATAAGTGAACCAGAAAGTAACATCTACATGTGTAATCTGGTTCCCTGTTCTAACTTAAATAATTTGCATGTAATTTTTCTAAGCTAAAAGCTAGATGAGTTGTCTTAATTTTAGCTTAGGAAAAAGTTGAAAAAGGCTGTGTTAAGAGGAGCTATTTGTGTTTTTTTTAAGGAAATAAGAATGTAATATTGATTTTTAAACAGGTAAAGTTTAACTTCTCCATGTTAGGTGCATGGAGTCATGTACATAGGCATCTTGAAATTTGATTGCCAAATGGTTCTTACTAGTTCTATTGTTGGGGATATTTGCCTCATTAGAAAATGCTAGTACCAATTAAATCAATTTCAGATGGTACACATTGACCTTTAAAGCATAGAAATGATGCTCAGTAGTGCTCTTAAAAGTGCTCCCCAAGGGCAGAGGGCTTACATACCACTTTATACAATTGCTCCCCTGAAACAAACCCTTCCCTTTTTTATTCGTTAGATTTCTTGATAGCCTAATTTAGATTGGCCAGCTTCTTCTACTTCTTATCATTTAAGTTAGAATCAACTTAGACCATTTTTTTGTTTCTGTGGCATTCAATCCTTCAGGAAACTTTGACCTCTTCCTTTACGATGATGATGGTGGTGAGCTTATTCTACTCCTTTCTTTTCAACTTCTTCATCCAAAATTTTCTCACTTCAGTAATTGCTTTTACTACTAAGTCTAATAATAATAATAGTTCAAAATGTCCTCCAATTCAACCCAAAGATGCTTGGGCTTGGAATTACAATTACTCCTGATGTTATGGCACAATAAACTTGTAAATGCCATGCACCAAAACTGATGTTGTATAGAGTCTTATACCCATACATGTTTTAATTAAAAAAAAAAAAAAAACCTGCTCCTAAACATGCAGAAATTGTTTTTGTACACCCTAATTATGAGTTCATAAAATCGAAGAGCTCTGGATCTTCAATCCAATTTCATACACACACACACCCACACCAGAACACACTTGACACTACTTTATTTCTTATCACTAATCAATCTCACTTATTATATTTATTATACCGTATTTTTATAACTTAAATTTAATATTTATAGGTGGATGAAAAAGTCATAGAGATTACATATCTCATTTTAAAAAGCCATCAAAATTGTTTTCCTAATAAAAAGCATTAAACTTTTTATTAGTTGATTTTTTGCTTTGGTTTTACATTAAATTATTGTTACAAATATTGTTTTTTTTTTAATAAATGGATCATATTATTAAGCGTTTCATATTCTATGATGTTCTATCAATGTTTCATTTATTGTTTTAATTTTATTTTGAATAAGAATGATAGAATTTATAATTTTATTTTTAAGCTTTTTATAAGTGATTCAAGTTGAGCTGCTTTGTTAGTTATATAGGAGTTGAAATAAATCCAATAAATGGTTTAGACATTCTTAATTTGACAAGATTGATTTTATTGAATATATGTTTTTATTTTTTTTCATAGAGATTTTAAAGTCATTGGTAATTGAAGCAAGAGCTAATAGTTGGACAGAGTACAAATATTTAATTAGAAGATCAAGAAAGAAGGTAGGTAGGCCATTGTTTTCTTTACTCTAGAAAGTGTGATTTAATGCTCGAGTAAGTTAAACTAATTTCTAAGAATCCAAATTTAGGCTTGAAATTCAAATACTAACGAAGATATGCTCATCTCTTCATAATGATTCTTTTGGTTTTGATCTTTGGCCTTGTTACATGGTTTTGAAATCTGTGAGCCAAATCTTAAATTAAGAACTTGTAAACTTCCAATTTTAGTAGTTTGTGAGTTTTTGCTTTTATATTTGAATGTCGCTTTATGATGAAGTTGGTTTTTGTCTTGCCATTTGTTTAGATAGGGTTGTAGACAAGGAATTTTGGGATAAAATATATTTTCAAGATTAAAAGAAAATTATATATTTTAGTCTTGATTAATTAAAATTAATTCATGAATAAATATAATTATTCTTGAATTAATATAATTGGGCTATCATTAAAAGCCCATTAAATCCAATGGATTATGAAATTGGACAATTAAAATTGGGCTATTGTTAATGGTCCATTTTACATTAAATCCAATATATTATGGATTAAATAGAATCGGACTAGGCTCTAAAATTGGACTTGTAAAAAGTCTCATAATCCAAATATAATGTGGATTAAATGATATTGAGCCAAAATATAAATTAAGCTCAGGTCATCTTAAACCCAAGTCCATTAGGGTTTGTTAGGAGGCTCTTCCAAAATCCCACATCGACTATTTATACTAAAGTCAAAGGATTTTTAGCCTATAAATAGGGTCTTCCTTCAATGGTTCAGGGGACCCCAAGATCCTCAAGCTCAAGCTTCAACAAACAAGAGGCATCGCAAATTTTAAGCATTCAAGCTTCGTCAAGTTTATGGTTCAGAAGCTTCATCAAATTTAAGGTTCAGAATCGTCATCAAATTCAAGGTTCAGAATTTTCATCAAATTTCAAGTCGTTCATCTTACTCTGCATCAAACAAGTCTCGAAGGCTTGGCAATCAAGTGTTCGTTATCAAATCCCGTTCGATCCGAGATCAAGCTCTTCAGCCCTCGAATCAACGTTTTTCAAGAAGAGAAAAATCGGAGAACTCATCCTGCAATTTAAGACTTCTTTGGAGATTTGTAACCACTTTTCATATTTACTAAATATTTTGTAAATTTCGATATTTTTCTTGTCTTATCTGCAGACTTGAAATTTGTCGTCTACAAATTTCTGGCACGCCTAGTGGGACTTTCTCTACCTCCCATCTCTTCTCTTCAAATCAACACTAAGTTCAAGTACAAGTACAAATCAACTCAATGGCCCCAAAGAACAGCACAACTGTATCTGCTCGTTCAAAGGCTGCTGATATCATGGAGGCTGCTGCAACTGTTGGCAAGGCTCCACAAGCTTCAAGCCAAGGCATGCTGACAAGAAGTAAGGCTCGAGCTCTTTCACAAAGCGAGACTCAAAACTTCAGCATTGTCTCATCGCCTGCAACTGCAAAGTTGAAGCAAGATACTGCTTCTATACTGCGCAAGATGTCAACTTCGTTGGAAAAGACCAACATCTCCAAACAAGCTGACCAAAGTTCAAGTACTGACTCTGTGCCTCAATCCCCTCATGGGGACTTCAAATCCAAAGCTTTATCAAATGAAGATTCCACTGCTTCTTTTGTGGCACCAGTTATGATGACGGGCACACAAAATCTGGAAGAACAACTCGCGCACCTCACAAAATTGGTGGAGGGACTCACCAAACACTCCCAAGAGCAAGATCTTACCATTGCGCATCTCATCAATCACTTTGAGAAGATTGGTGAAACAAGTCAAGCTCCTCTAAAAAGATCTGAAGTGCAAGAGGAAGTGGAAACTTCTAAGAAATCACAGGATATTCAAATATCCTCCGAAGGTATGATTCCTGTGGAACAGCTCAAAGACTTCATCATGGGTACGATTAAGGACAAGTATGAAGGAGGTAGCAAATCCACATTCACATATGTAAAGCCTTATTCGCCAAGAATTGATGATATGAAAATGCCAGCTGGATATCAGCCACCAAAATTCCAACAATTTGATGGCAAAGGAAATCCCAAGCAGCACGTGGCTCACTTCATCGAGACGTGCAACAATGCGGGAACTTATGGGGATCTACTAGCGAAGCAGTTTGTACGATCCCTCAAAGGAAATGCATTTGACTGGTACACCGATCTGGCACCTGGTTCCATCAACAGTTGGGAGCAACTTGAACAAGAGTTTCTCAACAGATTCTATAGCACTCGTAGAATCGTCAGCATTGTGGAGCTTACCAACTCTCATCAATGGAAAGACGAACCAATGGTGGACTATATCAACAGATGGAGGAATTTGAACCTCAATTGTAGAGATCGTCTAAGTGAATCATCTGCAATTGAGATGTGCATTCAAGGCATGCACTAGGGACTCCAGTATATCCTTAAAGGGATCATGCTAAAGACTTTTGAAGAATTGGCGACTCGCGCTCATGATTTGGAATTGAGCATCGTCGCACATGGGGGTAAGGCACCTGTCCAAGACCCCATCAAAGGCAAGGAAAAACAAGATTTTAGAAAAGGGAGCAAACCTTTTTCTAAAACTGAAGCAAAGGAGTCCATGGCCATAGTCGCGGCTCCAATAAAAATTTCTTCGAATGTGACTCAAAAGGTGACCAAGAAGATAGATCCTCCGCAGGAAAGGAAAAAGGTGACATTGGAAGAAAGGCAGTCTAAGGAATATCCTTTTCTCGACTCTGATGTTTCTTCAATGTTCGATGAGTTATTAGCTGCTAAAGCTATAGAGTTGCCGGAGGCAAAGCGTCCGAATGAAGTTGGACGAATAAAAGATCCCAACTACTGTAAGTACCATCGGCTAATTGGTCATCCAATTGAGAAATGCTTTGTATTTAAGGACAAGATCATGCAGTTGGTCCGTGAAGGACATGTAGTCCTTGAAGAAGATGAAGCATTCGCAAATTTGACAACTGTTGGCGTCCCTCCCGTTGAACTCGATATTTTGGAGGTTAAATTTGGAAGTTTTGATCCTATCAAGGTTGAAGTTGACAGACAAGTCCTTCCTACCAAAGCATATCAACAAGAAGTTGAAGAACCTTCTGTCCATGGCGAAGATGAAGGCTGGACGCTTGTGACAAGAAGGAAGAAACGCACCAAAACCTCAAGAGGTGGAACTTCACTGGTCAGAAGCAGATTCACATAGAAAAATGTGAAGAAGGTCAAAAGTAAGAAGACCAAATCTGCATCAACAGTAGATGATTCTTTCTGGAAGAGATCTCCGGCGCCTCTCACACTAACAGATTTCATACCAAGGGAACTTGCTGAAAAGTTCAACATTGTTTCATGCTATGCCATACATGATGAGGAAAGCAAAGAAGACAATGATGAATGTATAAATGAAGGAGACCTGGAGAGAATTGAAGCTTCAGCAGACCATAGTAGCTATATGGCTGAGATCACATTTACTGACGATGACTTGCTGATTGGCTCAATGCCTCACAACCGACCGTTATTTGTGGCTGGCTACATGCAAGAACAGAGGGTGAATAGGATACTGTTAGACGGAGGATCGGCAGTACACATCTTACCTCTGCGAACGTTAAGAGAGTTGAGCATTTCTATGGATGAGTTATCCCAAAGTCGCCTTATGATACAAAGATTCAATCAAGAGGGGCAACGAGCTAATGGTACTCTTCGATTGGATATATTGATTGAAGATATGCTTTCAACTGCTTTTTTCCATGTTATTGATGCCAAGACCTCCTACAATATTCTATTAGGAAGACCATGGCTCCATGATAATGGTGTGGTGCCATCAACCCTGCATCAATGTTTCAAATTTCGTCGAAATGGCGTGGTGAAGAAAATAGATGCTAATGATAAAACCATTTACTGAAGCTGAGGCGCATATTGCTGATGCTAAGTACTACATTAAAAAGAATGGTGAATCAACTAAGATCGATTTATCAAGAAGGAAGGAAGATAAAAAGGTTACCTTCTCCAAAAATGTTAAAGCTACAGTACGTGCAGAGAACTCTACCAAGCAACCTGCATGTAATAAGCCACTAGGAGGGCTCACTTTGCCTCTTACAAAGGTTGATCCTGTCAAGTCATCAAATACTCCTATAAAAGGATTTTTTCGACCGAAGAAAGAAGTAAAAGTAGAGCATGATGAATTACCGACCTCACGTACGGAGGAAGGATTTGACCCAAATACTTATAAGCTCCTAGCAAAGGCTGGATATAACTCGCAAAGTCAACATTTGTTAGGAAAGCTTCCTGCTGATATCAACAAGGAAAAGGGTCAAAACTCGGGATCTATCCAAAGCATGCCAACAGGAAAAGAGCGTGCTGGCTTGGGTTACAAACAAGCATCTCCCATCAGACTTAAGATTAAAAGGGCCAACGTACAGTATATTACTGTAGAAGATGAGGTGACATCAAAACCGCGATCTGTTTTTGGTGGGATAGGGGATACAAATTCACGTTCATCTGTCTTCACTAGATTAGGCCCAAAGAAAAGAAGAAAATCTGTTTTCAAGAGGCTTGGTGTCACAATCACTTCAAAGGCAAGACATTCCAGCAAAGTCTCCTCCAAGGCAAGAACGGTGGTGAATTGCAATGGAATCTTAAAACTAATAACACAAGTGACGCCTGATGTGCCTTGTGATGAAGAAAGTATAGCCTCTTGTAATCACATTACCATCTATGATGAAGATTGTGCTGAAGAAGAGGATGCTAAGCATGCTCCAGCAGAACTTGAAGAAGGCGTAAAAGCCATAGTTGATGAACTTAAAGAAGTAAACTTGGGAACTATTGAAGATCCTCGCCCAATTTACATAAATGCACTCTTATCGCTTGAAGAAGAAAAGGCCTATGTCGACCTGTTGAAGGAATTCAAAGACGTCTTTGCTTGGACATATAAAGAAATGCCGGGCTTAGACATCAAAATTGTTGTCCACCATTTAGCTGTAAAGGATAGGGTAACACCAGTAAAGCAAGCCCAACGGCGTTTTCGACCTGAGCTAGTTCCATTAATTGAAGTAGAAGTGAACAAGCTGATCGAAGCCAAATTTATTCGAGAGGTCAAGTATCCAACTTGGGTTGCGAATATTGTCCCTGTAAGGAAGAAAAATGGACAAATTTGAATTTGTGTGGATTTTAGGAATCTAAATGATGCTTGTCCAAAAAATGATTTTCCACTGCCTATTCCTAAGCTGATGGTAGATGTAACCACTGGTCATGAAGTTCTATCTTTCATGGATGGATCCTCTGGGTATAACCAAATCAAAATGGCACCAGAAGATGAGGAGCTTACCGCTTTTCGTACTCCAAAAGGAATCTATTATTACACAGTGATGCCTTTTGGTCTGAAGAATGTTGGAGCAACATATCAAAGAGCGATGCAAAAGATCTTTGATGACATGCTACACAAGATCATGGAATGCTATGTGGATGATTTGGTGGTCAAGTCACGCAAACGAGCTGATCATCTTCAAGATTTGAGAAAGAATTTTGAGCGACTCCGAAAATATCAATTGAAAATGAATCCTCTTAAATGTACTTTTGGTGTCACCTCTGGAAAGTTTATGGGTTTCATCGTCCGTCATCGAGGTATCGAAATAGACCAAGCAAATATCAGTGCGATTATGAGGATGCCTGAGCCAAGAGATATCCATGAATTAAAGAGTTTACAAGGAAAGTTGGCCTACCTCCGAAGGTTCATCTCAAATCTTGCCGGACGCTGTCAATAGTTTAGTCGTCTAATGAAGAAGGGTGTACCATTTGAATGGGATTAAGCGTGCCAAAATGCTTTCAAATGCATCAAATCTTACTTAATGAAGCCTCATGTGCTTACTGCACCTATCCCGAATAAGCCATTGATTTTGTACATTACTGCGCAAGAACGCTCAGTGGGGGCATTACTTGCTTAAGAAAATGACAATGGCAAAGAAAATGCACTCTATTACTTAAGTCGAATGATGACACCAAATGAGTTAAATTATTCACCAATTGAAAAGCTTTGCCTGGCTTTGATATTTGCAATTCAAAAATTGAAGCACTATTTTCAAGCACATACTGTACGCCTTATTTCCAAGGCTAATCCCATAAAGTATGTCATGACAAAGCCTGTGCTATCTGATCGTTTAGCAAGGTGGTACCTTCAACTCCAACAATTTGATATTGTCTTCATCTAACAGAAAGCTGTCAAAGGACAAGTGCTGGCGGATTTCTTAGCTGATCATCCTATCCCTGCTGAGTGGGAACTAAGTGATGAGTTGCCCGATGAAGATGTTCTTGTCATTGAGATTCTCCCACCATGGAGGATGTACTTTGACGGTGCGGCACATCGTGAAGGTGCTGGAGCTGGTGTAGTATTCATTACCCCTGAAGAAGATGTACTACCGTACTCTTTCACCTTGACTAAACGATGCTCAAATAATGTGGCTGAATACCAAGCCCTTATACTTGGATTAGAGTTGGTTGTTGATATGAAGCAACTGCACCTTGAAGTATATGGGGACTCCCAATGGATTGTTAATCAATTACTTGGTGAGTATGATGTTAAGAAGCCTGAGTTGATCCCGTATTATAATTATGCCAGACGACTTATGGGATATTTGGGTGATGTGACGATCGAGCATGTATTAAGAAGCAAAAATAAGCAAGCTGATGCGTTGGCAAAATTTGCTTCTACATTATGTCTACATGATTGAGAAATTCAAATTCCTATATGTCAAACTTGGGTCCTACCGCCTATTTTTGAAGATGAAGATGATGAAGGGCATGAAATCCATTCTGTCTTTGTTTACGAAATTAATGAAGAAGATTAGAGACAACCTTTTATAGATTATCTTAAAGATGGGAAGCTTCCAGATAATCCACGAAGACGGAGTGATATTCGCCGGCGTGCCACCCGCTTCTTTTTCTATAAGGATACGCTCTTTCGACGTTCATTTGAAGGTGTCTTTTTTAGATGTTTAGGTCAAGAAGAAGCTGTGCAAGCAATGGAAGAAGCTCATTCTGGCATATGTGGATCCCATCAATCTGGTCCGGAGCTTCATTTTCGTATCAAGAGGATGGGATATTATTGGCCTACTATGGTGAAAGATTGTCTGGATTATGCTAGAAGATGTCAAGCATGTCAATTCAATGCCAATTATCTACATCAACCACCGAAGCCATTGCACCCGACAGTTGCTTCATGGCCATTTGATGCATGGGGATTGGATATTGTTGGACCACTACCAAAGTCTTCTGCTGGGCATCTTTATATCTTGGCTGCAACAGATTACTTCTCTAAATGGGCAAAAGCTGTAGCACTAAAAGAAGCAAAAAAGGAAAATGTCATTGATTTTATATGTGTAAACATTATTTATCGATATGGCATTCCTCGATATATTATCACAGATAACGGCAAGCCATTCTGCAATAATTTGATGGACAAGTTATGCGAGAAGTTTAAATTCAAGCAGTACAAATCTTCTATGTACTATGCCCAGGCTAACGGACTTGCTGAAGCTTTCAATAAAACTTTATGCAACTTGTTGCAAAAAGTGGTTACTAAGTCAAAAAGGGATTGGCACCTTCGTATTGGAGAGGCACTTTGGGCATATAGGACCACTTACCGCACTCCAACCCAAGCTACCCTATATGCGTTGGTATATGGTGTCGAAGCTGTCCTTCCACTAGAGCAACAAATTCTTTCCTTGAGGATCGCTATTCAAGAAGGTCTCACCAAGGAAGATAATATCCGTCTCAGACTTGAAGAGTTAGAAGCACTTGATGAAAAGAGGTTAGAGGCACAACAAATGTTAGAATGCTACTAAGCTCGTGTTTCTAAAGCCTTTCATAAGAAAGTGCATCTTCGTTCCTTTCAAGTTGGTGATTTAGTGCTTGCTGTGAAAAGACCAATCATCGTTGGACACAAGCCAAAGAAGTTGACATCAAAATGGGATGGCCCATATGTTGTTCAAGAGGTCTACTCAAATGGATCTTATAAGATAGTTGCTGAAGATGGGTTAAGAATTGGACCGATCAATGGCAAGTATTTGAAGCGATATTATGCATAAATAGAGGCTCCTCGACTGCACGAGCTTAAACTGCAAGTTGCTCCTTGACTGCACGAGCTTAAACTGCAAGTTACTCCTGGCCCTCATGAGTTTAAACTGTGTAAAGGCAACCACCAATAGTGTAGTACGTGGTTAAACTGCTGAAACACTCCATTAAGTCCAAGTTGGTAAAAATGGATACTCCTGACCTGCACGAGTCAAAGCTCGTGAACGCCCCCCCCCCCAAATCATATCCATCCATTTTGAACTACGTTTGACTTGATTCTTAAGTTATTCTTAAGATAAGTAGGCAGCTTAGAAGAAATTTCTAAGTTCAGTCACATCATTTCATCATTCTCTATTTTTCTCATTTGTTGCAATCAAGTGATGACTTATTGTGAAATTGACATTTGCAATAGGTAAACAAAACACATATGTGCGAGAAAAGGGAAAACCAGTTTCACCTTGTCCTTGAAGGTCTCTTGATCCTTGGACTCTTGGTTCAAAGTTATAGTTGCTGTCTTCATTCTCTTCCAACAACAGTCTCTACTACTAGAACTGGCTTCTTCAATTCGATTCAACTCCTTTCGTTTTGAAGATGATGAAAGTTTCTCTATAACCAAGTCATGATTCGAAGAAGAATGTCTGTCATGTCTTGGTCATGTCTTGAAGAATTTTCTAACCCCTTTGAAGCATTGAGAGTGATAGTATCTTGATGAAGTTTCTTCTCGGGGTAAGGCAAATTCTCTACTTTCTTAAATGCAGGGTTTTGGGAATTCAATATCGCAATGTGATCTTCAAGGAAGGTTCCATGCACTTGTTCCTACCATGCTTTATACTCTGGAGTATAGTGCTTCTTTATGCTATAAGGAGTGGCTGAGAATGTTACCTTGGCCATTGTTCCACGAAGTGTGCATCTTACCTAAAGACGTAAGCCATCTATTAAGGCGGCTTTACGGGTAGAAATCTCAAAGTAGCCTGGGATATCCTACGGGAATCCGAATTGGCGACTAAAGCGATGTGGGCTATAAGGCTCAATGATGAAGTGATCGTCCTTCCGCAAGGTTAGAAGACTTGAACGAAGGCTCAAGAAGTAAAGTTGTTCCTCCAAAGGGGCTGCCTCGTTATCAACAAAGTCATGTTTTAATGCTTGAATAACTCGCCATTGGAGGGCTGTTTAAGCCTTGAGAGACTTCATAGTGAGTTTTGAAGTAGTGTGCAAGCCATCTATATATATAATGAGTTGGAATGATAGATTTCTCCTCACTAGGATATTGAGAGGTGGAAATACGATTCAAACTTCTATAAATGCTGGCCAAGACGGGAATAGCCAAACTAACTCGTTCCCCGTACGCCATCAAACTTGCCATTCTGAAGGTATTTGGACGAATGATGTCTACTTCTTCATTAGGCAAAACAAATATGCAAAGCCAGCATGATAAAAATGCTGCAAGAAATGTCTGATCTCTTCTAATACCCAACTTTGAAAACAAAGCTTATTCTTCAGATGTCCATGCAGTATGAGGTGGGATAACTCCACATGGATTATCAGTAAACTTGGGGTGTGATCTCCTTTCTTCCCTTGGAGGAGGTACTGAATACTTTATTGCTCTTCTGAACCAGAAGTTGAGCCACTTATTGATGGAAACACCAGAGTTGTTGTTGTCCTTTTTGATCAAGTGGTATGCATGGAAAAGATGTTCGCAACTCCTTGGAAGGAATCGCTTGCCATCATGGTCCACGCCGGTGAGTTCCGCAGCATGAGGAACAACTTCATCATAGTGTATTCCAAGTATTGGTAAGCCTCTAAGTTCGTGCAAGTCCTAAAGTGAAATGGACACCTTGCCAGCTGAAGTTAAGAGCGTGTTGGTGAGAGGACACCAATATTCACAAAAGGCTTTAAGAACGTTGGGGTTGCAATCGTACGTAAAAAGCGATGCATAGATAGCCTCATAGATCTTTGCAGATCTTAAGTGTCCTTCGCAACGACTTAGAACGTCGTGTGCCCACTCCCAATATCTCTCCCTAAAGCGAAACACGCCAAAGAAGTTGAGTGGCGAGGTCTATTGGGTCTCCTTTTGAATCATTCGACGTCTAAGTGAAGGTAACACACTGGGATGAGTTTGAGGTTGATGATTTGAAGAAAGAAGAATCCATGCCTTTGGGGAATGAGTGCCTTTGAAGTTGACTTCCGTTGACCATTCCTTCACAAGTCGTTGGTGTGTCGCCTTTGGAAGGGGCCCCGCATACTTGTCTGACTTTGCCTCATAAACCGTCAAAGTCGTCCCTGCTTCAGTTGAATCATTTTCGTGGTCGTGAATGACTAGTAGTTGTTGGCCCGAAAAAGATCGCAAATTTGAGAAGTACACCATAATTGGACAAAAAAAAAAGAAAAGCTTTTATATTAATTTCTAATTAAATTGAGAAATTAATATTTTAAATACTTCAAGCCTTGTTTCCAAATTCTTTTAACAAAAATATTTTCCCTCAAGTCTTGAAGTGGGGGCATTTGTAGACAAGGAATTTTGGGATAAAATATATTTTCAAGATTAAAAGAAAATTATATATTTTAGTCTTGATTAATTAAAATTAATTCATGAATAAATATAATTATTCTTGAATTAATATAATTGGGCTATCATTAAAAACCTATTAAATCCAATGGATTATGAAATTGGACAATTAAAATTGGGCTATTGTTAATGGTCCATTTTACATTAAATTCAATATATTATGGATTAAATGGAATCGGACTAGGCCCTAAAATTGGACTTGTAAAAAGTCTCATAATCCAAATATAATGTGGATTAAATGAGATTGGGCCAAAATATAAATTAAGCCCAGGTCATCTTAAACCCAAGTCCATTAGGGTTTGTTGGGAGGCTCTTCCAAAATCCCACATCGACTATTTATGTTAAAGTCAAGGGATTTTTAGCCTATAAATAGGGTCTTCCTTCAATGGTTCAGGGGACCCCAAGATCCTCAAGCTCAAGCTTCAACAAACAAGAGGCATCGCAAATTTTAAGCATTCAAGCTTCATCAAGTTCAAGGTTCAGAAGCTTCATCAAATTCAAGATTCAGAATCTTCATCAAATTTCAAGGCGTTCATCTTGCTCTGCATCAAACAAGTCTCGAAGGCTTGGCAATCAAGTGTTCGTCATCAAATCCCGTTCGATCCGAGATCAAGCTCTTCAGCCCTCGAATCAACGTCATCAAATCCCATTCGATCCGAGATCAAGCTGTTCAGCCCTCGAATCAACATTTTTCAAGAAGAGAAGAATCGGAAGACTCATCCTGCAATTTAGGACTTCTTCGGAGATTTGTAACCACTTTTCATATTTACTAAATATTTTGTAAATTTCAATATTTTTCTTGTCTTATCTGCAGACTTAAAATTTGTCGTCTACAAGGGTATTCAACTTTTGTATTTCGACAATCTTTTGTAGTTTGAAACTTTATAAATTAAAGTTGCACATATTCATGAAGTCCTTGCTTGTTGATAGCTCAAAGCTAGGAATGTAGTTAACTTCAAACATATTTATAAAGGTTCCGTTATTAAAAAAAGATAAAGAAAGGCTTAAAAAAATCCTTAGGGCTAATAATAAAATTCTAAGCAAGGAGTTTTAGAAAATTAATTTAATAAATTACATGCAAAACATGATTGTTTTATCTTCTAGCTATTGTCAAATAATTGCAGAGAACAAAGTCCTTAAAACTGAAGCCATGATACGCAAATTTTGGGTATATAAAAATCATTAAATTTAAATCCATCTCTTAGTCAAGTTTTAATTAAAATATTAATCCCAAAATACACATACCAGCAAGTATACTCATCGCAAGTATAGCATAAGGAATTAACGAGTATCAATCTTCAAAAGAACAAGAACATAGCAGTCACTTTTCATTCATTATTTAACCGACCTAAACAAAGTGAGAAAATAATAAAAAGAAAAATAAATAAAAAATACATACAATTCAAGGATGTGAAAATCTGCAATTTAGACAAAAGCTTTTGAAAACATGGCAATGAATCACTTAGCCAATATCACAATAAACTATTATCTTAGTCTTATGAAGGATTTAAAATAGACTTACTTCGTTTGCAATCCATGAAATCACTATCTTTTAGTTAAATTAGTAAACATATTCTATCTCGACTAACTTATCCAAAAGATGCATTAAAATCAATTTTCGTATAAACTCCTATATTCTAGGTGATTTAAAATATAAAATTAGTCAATCAATCCATATTCTAGCAATCATTAACCAACATTTGATTACCTAAGTTCTAGACAATTAACCCATTTTTCAAGCAAATTAAGAGATAACAAATATGAAATTAATTAATTGAAGTCATTATCAACCCCCTTTTCAAGCAAGTTAATAACAAAAACCAATCAACCAACTCTATAATAAAAACAAGTAATCAAATACCAAGATAAATAATGCATTGATCAAAAAACTAAATTACTCGATAAATCATGAATCCCAAAAAACAATGTTAAATCACAATGGAAACATTAAATACATAATTGTTTAAGAAGGAGAAAAAAAAGATAAAAGAAAGCACTCATAGACAAGCCCCTTTCTTCTTCCTTGAAGACTCTCTTAAACAACTCTCATTGAATAGTGAATCCCTCCTTCTTGAGTGGTTTTAATTTTTTATCTTTGATTCACTCTTAATCTCTTGTGTTTTCTCTTACTTTTATAGGCCTCTTTGATGTTAAATTTGTTGCTTGAGGGGTCTTGGCCGAGGAGGAATTGAAAAATACCGAAATCTTTAAAAAATTCTCAAATTCGTATACAGAAATTTCGTGTTCCAAAACAGATCTGGTGCCGGGTCTAGTCGACCCACCTACCACCAAATGCAATTTGTTTCGCCTCTGAATTTTTCTCTATTTTTCTCTGGCTGTCTAGAATAGACTTGGCGCCTGGTCCACTTGCCAGACCTGGCACCAGGTGTACTCTGTAAAATCTCCAATTTTGCTTGAATTGAACTCAAATCTACACAAATTCATCAAAAATACTTTATGCAAGCAAAATGTCAAATAAGAAGGAATATGCCTAGTTATCATAATAAAAGTATCTCAAAACAATCTCAACTAACTAAAAAAATAATGGTGATTTTAGCCCCTATCACATACCCCACACTTGAACGTTTGCTTGTCCTCAAGCAAAACAATTTAATGCCAAGAAAATCCTAAAGAAAACACAAGTTCATTCTCATTCCCAATTTTTTTTTTTTTAACATAGAAAAGATTATAACTTCTCTTCAACATTTAGATAAAACTCTTGTCAATCACACCCTTTGAAAACAATTCAAACCTTGAAACATTTAACAAAACATCACAAAAGTTTTGAAGTCAAATTAATCAAGTTCATACCTTAATCTAAGAAAATTATTTCACCCGTCAAGTAAAACTATAGATAACATGAATTACACAAGTCAAGCTATCTACTAACTCAAACATTATAAATCAAAAAATTGTACAACTCAAGTCATGATGTAAGGAAAGCACTCCAATATTATTTTTTCAATTTTTTTTTAATGACTTAAGGAATTGATAGTCTCAAGTGCATGGATTTCTCTTCACACATCAGACTAGCCCTTTATAGTCATCACTCCTTATTTTTCAACAACTTTCCTCTCTTTTGCTTTTGGGAAGTCATAGCCTCAAGAAAGTGCATTTTTTTTTACTAGCCGTATTGGCTCCCATATCAAGTAAAAACAATTTTTTTTCCTCATATTCAAAGAGAAAGCAATCAACTCATTTTTTTTTTCAATTTTCAACTCATAAGAATTTTTCACAATTCTCCATAATCTTTCCTCTCAAATATCTTTTATCAACTCACATTCCTCATCATAACTCAAAGCTAAGCAACGTTTAAACTCATAATACAAGAATTAGCTAATAAACTTTCTCCCATTCATCATACCCTCCATATTCAAACTAGATGAATCAAATAATACTTAAATACCAATGCATAAATAAGATTAATCAAAATTCTCAAATCTTGAAAAATATCCTATCCAATAAACCAATTTCATAAATACTCACCAAATGAATGACAAAAATTCATATCCAATTAAGAAAAAGAATTACAACCTTGCTTTAAACAACGAGAACCACAAAAATTTTGAAAAATTTTCACAAAAATGATATGAAAAATAGTTCTTCAACCTCATTCTTCTCCCATACTTAAACTGGACATTGTCCTCAATAGCCAAAGATATAACAATGAAAGCAAAGCTAATAAGACCAAAATAAATAAAGAGGAAGAATGAAGAAAAGAAAATACTTCCATTATGAATTAGCTCCAAAAGTTCCAAACTTTTAAATCTTTAAATTTTTAAAACATCCAAGGAACTTGCACCCAAAAAAAAAAAAAAATCAAATCAAATCAATTTTTTCCAAAGTAGCCCTTCCAAAGTAGCTTAATACAAAAAAAAAAAAAACACCAAGATAATTGATAAAACCTTCGACAAAGAATATCATCAAACCACTTCCCCACACTTAAATTGGACAATATCCTCTTAGGCCAAAATTAACATATTAAAGCATCTCCAAAGGGACCAAAACTAATAGAGGGGTAGAAAGTTTAAGCAATACTCTCTAAGTACAATAATGCTCCATTAGGTGTCCAAACTTGAGATAGAGAGAAGGGCTTGTCCAAAAGGACTTTATTCCAACATATAAAATAAAACACAAAGAAAAGCACAAAGAAAATAATAACAAAATAAAAACATGCCTAAATAAAAGAAAATAAACTAACAAAAAATCCTAACAAAGCAAATAAAGACACGACTCTCTCCCCCACACTTAAGTTGGAAAATATTTTCCTTATTTGGCGGAAATAACACACAACAATGGAAACAAACCCAAACCAAAAATAAAAATACAAACTCTTTCCATGCATCATACTCACTCATCAAACCTTTGTAAAAGAAATTAATACTCATTAACAGAGGTAGGCATGATGAAAGTATAAATAAGAGAGGGTTCATGGACAATATTAGTTGCAATGAATGTAAATGCATGACTCCCCCACCCACCCACCCCCCTTCTATAGTACCTTTTTAGCCATACAAATCAAGTTCCCAACATAAAGATGTAAATTATATCTAAAAAGTGTATAAACATTAGAATCACTACTTATCTTTCAAAAGATTTGTTACAATGTAAACTCCCATTCGAACCTAGTAATATAGATCTTAAAGATGAAATCAAGAAATACTTACTTTTCAACACATCTCCAAATACTGAGTGACCTCCCTGAAATTGGGGTGAAAGGTAGAATTTGTCAATATTCTTCAAGGGTTTCTTATGATTCATCATGCAAAAATTCAACTCCTTGAGGCATGTTAAATTCCATACATCAACATTTGGACCATTGTCCTCCAAAAATGGAGAGGAACTTAAAAAATCCTGTGACAAAGAGAGATTAGAATTATTAGCACATAGAAGAGAATCGAATACCTCCTTTTTCACATTGAGCAATTGTTCCTCGTATCCTCTCTCTTTTCCATGGGGATTTTCTTGTTCAAGTATATGGGCCGTTAGGGCATCTTCAACCAACTTGACTACTTGTGTTTTTGTAGAACTTATTCGTTGGGATAATTCTATTTAACAGATAAATTTGTATTGGTGACAAAAAAATGTATTGAGACTTCAAGTAACGTCTCACAAAAAGCATCAATCCAAGCTTGCAAATTTGCCAAATTCTCATCATTGTAACTCCTTTTATCTTGTGTGCAAAAGTAATTGTCCATGATGATATCAATCTCGCGCTCAAAGAAAAATAAAAATCAAATAAAAAATAAACATAAAAACAAACAAGAATAATAGAAAAACAAAAAAAAAAAAGGAAAAAAAGGAAAAACAAATAATCGAAAAATAAAGAAAAGAGAAACACACACATTAGATATATTTACAAACTACCTAAATACAAAAGTTAGTGAGATTTACAAGTACAACATGAACTAAGCTAGTCAATTAAGTCACACAATGTTACAAATAACAAGATATAACACCTATTTATTCAAAGAACATATATACATATTTATATATAGATATATAGACAAATAAACATGGTTAAATCAACAAAATCAAGCTTTCATGATATTGTTCTCCAGTAATGGCGCCAAAAACTTGGTGTGTAAATTTTGGGTGCATAAAAACCATCAAATTTAAATACATGCCTTAGTCAAGTTTTAATTAAAACATTAATCTTAAAATACACATACGAGCAAGTATACTCATCGCAAGCATAGCATAGGAAATTAACAGGTATTGATCTTCAAAGGAACAAGTACACACAAGTTAATTTTCATTCATCGTTTAACCGACCCAAATAAAGTGAAAAAATAATTAAAAAATAAAGAAAAAATATATACAATTCAAGGATGTAAAAACCTACAATTTAGACAAAAGCTTTTGAAAACATAATAATGACTCACTTAGCCAATATCACAATCAACTATTATCCAGTATCACAATTAACTATTATCTTGGTCTCGTGAAAGATTTAAAATAGATCCACTTCGTTTGCAATCCACGAAAGCACTACTTTTTAGTTAAATTAGTAAACATATTCTATCTCAACTAACTTATTCAAAAGAGGCATTAAAATTAATCCTCATATAAACCCCTATATTCTAGGTGATTTAAAATATGAATTTATATTCTAGCAACTATTAACCAACCTTTAATTACCTATGTTCAAGATAATTGACCCCTTTTTTAAGCAAGTTAAGATATAATAAATATGAAATTAATTAATTGAAGTCATTATCAACCCATTTTCCAAGCAAGTTAGTAACAAAAACCAATTAACCAACTCCGTAATAAAAACAAGTAATCAAATACCAAGATAAAAAATGAATTGATCAAAAGACTAAATTACTCGAAAAATCATAAATCTCAAAAAATAATGTCAAATTACAATGGAAACATTAAATACATAATTGTTGAAGAAGAAGAAAACAAAGATAAAAGAAAGCACTCATAGACAAGCCTCTTTCTTCTCCCTTGAAGACTCTCTTGAACAACCTTCCTTGAATTGTGAATCTCTCCTTCTTGAGTGGTTTTAATTTTTTATCTTTGTTTCACTCTTAATCTCTTATGTTTTCTCTTGCTTTTATAGGCCTCTTTGATGCTAAATTCATTGCTTGAGAAGTCTTGGCCAAGTAGGAATTGAAAAGTACTGAAATCTTTGAAAATTTTCTAAATTCGTGCACAGAAATTTTGTATTCCAGAACGGACCTGGCGCCGGGTTCAGTCGACCCACCTGGAGCTAGGTGCAGTCTATTTCTCCTCTAAATTTTTCTCTGTTTTCCTCTAGTTGTCCTGAATGGATCTAGCGCCTGGTCTACTTGCTAGACCTAGCACTAGGTGTACTTTAAAAAATCTCTAGTTTTGCTTAAATTTAACCCAGATTTGCACAAATTTGTTAAAAACACTTTCTACAAACAAAATGTCAAATAGGAAGAAATATGCCTAGTTATTATAACAAAAGTATCTCAAAATAATCTCAAATAACTAGAAAAATAATAGTAATTTTAGCTCCTATCAAGCCATATGAGGCCAGCTACCCAACTCATGATCTGAAGTTGGTCACTATTGTATTCGCCCTGAAGAAATGGCGGCATTATCTATATGGAGCTAAGTATGAAGTATTCACAGATCACAAGATTTTGAAGTACATTTTCACTTAGAAGGATTTGAATTTGAGACAATGAAGATGGATAGAGTTCTTAGAAGAATACTCGTGCCCTAACAATTATCACCCTGGAAACGTTAACGTGGTTGTTGATGCCTTTAGTCGAAAAGTAAAGATGGCCAGATTAAGGGCACAGGAAGTTCAGGTAGTACAAGAAATGATACATCTGAAGGTAGAAGTGTGAAAGGGAAGACTTTATATAAGCAATTTGAGATTAATATGAGATTTAAAATAAGAGATTATCAAAGCTCAGTAAGACAATATAGGGTTTCAAGCTTTTAAGGTTAAGGAGTTTAACGAGAAAATAGTGATATCCAAATAAATAAGTCAGAAGTGCTATATTTTCGAAACTAAATATATCTCCCCAATGATCAAGATTTAAAGAAAAAGATTTTGGAAAAGGCACATAGGAGCAAGTAAGCCATTCATCCAGGAGAGGTAAAAATACACCAGGATTTGAAGAAAGCTTTTTCGTGGTCTAAAATGAAGAAGGTTGGGACATAGTATATTTCAACGTGCTTAACATGTCAAAAGGTTAAGGCATAACACAAAAAGATAACAGAACTACTTTAGCTATTATCAGCACCGAAGTGGAAATGGGAAGAAGTGACAATAGATTTCGTCACTGGATTGCCCTTGTCAAAGACTCAAAAAGACGTCATATGGGTTGTGGTGGACAAGCTAACAAAGAGAGCACATTTCATCCCAGTGAATGTAAGTGTTGGAATGTATGTCAAAAATAGCCTATATATTTCTGTGTTTTGGAAATTAAGAAAAGTTTCATTCATTAATGGTTATTTGTTTACATATATTGCACATTAAGGTCTAAATGTATTAATAAGTAATCTACATAATTAGGTCATACTTTCATAGTAAGGTGTAGATTATGGACTACTAACACATAAGTGAAAAATTGTTCTTGGTCGATTAATGGAGTTGGACACTTCATTAAGGTTTAGATCATTACGCTATGGTTTCTAAATAGGGAATGGTTTACCTTTAACTAATGAGTAGTCCTTTCACACCAATAGTGTAAGTATATTTGGAATAGATAGAACTAGACCACACGATAATAATCTTTATAAAAGTACTAAAATAAATAAAGATTAATTTGTCGCAACTACTGCATGACGAGTGCCCAAAGACTTAAGTGTAAGTTAGTGGTCTAGTAAAGTTGGACTTGTTTGGGAAAAACGAAAAGACAAGGAAAAATAGTAGACTTGTTCGGGAAAAAAGAAAAGAAGGTGCCATATATATATATATATATATATATATATATATATATATATATATATAAACAACATCATATGTGTCTATGGAGAAGATTGACTGAATTCTTTGAGAAAAGAATAAAAGCTTTCATTTTTTTCCTTAGAAAAACAAGACCACCATTTTCTTAACGTTTTTCCTTCATTTTTCTTTTAACATTTAGCTCTTCTATTTTTCTTCCAATCTTCTTCACCCTAATTCTACTTTCACCGGTAAAAGTCTATAGGAGGTTCGAAAATACTCTAGAAGGTCAAAAGCTTGCAAACGTAGTAAGTGTTTGATGCGAATGAGCCGACGCTTAGTTGGTACACCCACGGAACAAGTAAACATTCTAGTTCAGGAAGCACTGTCAAACCTGAATCCAACTCCGGTTGTTCAAGTGAAAAACGCCCTAGAAGTAAGTATTCCTAGACTTTGGTTCAAAAAAATTTTTAAATTGCAATTTTCGATATGTATTTATTTTCCCGCGTTATAATCCAGGGGCATACTTAGGGTTAATAACCAGAAAAAGTGGCTCTTTTACTAATAAAAATATGATCTTTGTGATTGTATGGATCCCTCATGATTTTTATATGAGTAATTTTTGTGTACGCCCCGCACGTGGAGGCATAGGCACCTATAATTTATTATTAATCGCTTTCCGTAGAATTTATGTACGCCTCGTTTTGAAAGGCATAAACGATTGAAATTATTTTACATTCAATTTACTAAATTCGTGTAAAAAAAAAAAATTGGTGCCTGAATTAACACACAAAGTTCTTGAAGAAAACTTGAAAAAGAATTTGGAGGAGATTTAGAAAGATAGAAGAAAATGGAGGTCAGATGAATCCCCTGGAAAGGGCCCAGTCATGGCCAACTATCCACCAAGTTGTGGCTAGCTAGGAGAAGAAATTCTCCCACAAGCTGCGGTCGGCTTGGGGATAATTTCTCTCTAAAGCCGTAGGTGGTTTCCATGCTAGCCACAGCTGGCTTTGGGAGTTTTTCTCCCTTAAGCCGTGGTTGGCAGTTGGCTTAAAGAAAGCCGCAACCAATTTTGGCAAAAAGGAAACCGGGTTTCATTTTTTGTTTGACATGCGGTTTGGTTCTCAGGTTTGGATCTTCTGAAGTTTTTCTATTTTATTTTCCTTGTAATTTCTTTTTCTTTTTGAGGCCCATACCACACAAGATTATTTTGTTGCAATGATTTTTTTATGAAATTAAATAATTTTGCATGAAAATATTTAGTAAAAATGGAACCACCTTAGCATTAAATAAGATCATTTTAATTTTATTTTTATTATTATTATGATGTTTAATCCATTATTTGTTCACATAAGAATTAAAGGTTAGAAATAGCATGTAAAAATTTTATTTTTGAGCATGCTTATTTTATTTAATTTTGTGATCATATGCACAAAGTTTTGAGAAATTAGTTTTTCTCTAGAAAAATTAAGGAAAATGTTTTAAAATAGAACTGAGTAATTTAAAAATAAATTAATGGTTTATTCTTTCAAAGAGTTTTATCCTTGACATGGAGAATAAATTTGAATTTAAGTATTTTAAATTTAGTTCGTAGAAAAATGATTTTAACTTAATTAGTGAAATAAAAATCCATAGTTTATTCTCTTAAAAGGTTTTATCCTTGGCATGGAGAATAATAGTTAAATTTTTGGGTTTTCACTAAAGTTAATAAAAAAAATGATTAAATTTTAAAGAAACATTTTTCCCAAAAATCTATTTTTCTCAAAAGATTAAGTGGGAGAAGGGTTATAATAGTCCTATGGCTTCCATCATGAATTCCTGTTAGAGCTTGTGGATTTTCTTGCGTCATTCTGAGCATGACCCTGTATAGAATAGATTTCTATGAGAATCTAGAACTAATAAAGGAATTATAATTAAAGCCTAGGATATGTGTTACTGTCGGCTAATCTACTGTTGGAGGCATTAATATTGGATTGTCCATAGGTGATAAGAGTTGTGACTCTCCTATCAATAGAGCTATTTCTAGATCATTACTTATTAAGGAAGTTTAATTTGTGATGGTTGTACACTTAGCTTAAAAAATTGTTAACCTTCCTACAAAGCTTTGTCAAATTTTCTAAGAGCTAAAATTTTCATATTTTTTATAATGGTTTTAATAGGTTAACCATATCATGAAAATAATATGATGTTTTAAATGTACATTTTTATATGTTTTTCCAAAACAAACATTTTTCTGAATGAAGTTTTTTTTCCAATCAACAGAAATGTCGGGTTTCAATCCTTTGTCCATTTTTCTCAAGGAACTGGAACTAACTATATGGACTGGAAAAGAATTTTAACATAGTACTCATTGTATAGGAGTACAAGTATATTCTGACCGACCCCTGTCCTGAAATTCAAAAAAATTCCATGAACTAAGACTGGGAGTCTGAGAGGGCATGGAAGAAAGCCGATGAGATGGTACAATGCTATAAGTAAATTTAATTAACTGATTTATTAATTAATTGTCTTGAATAATTTTTATTAGGCCCAAGTAGTTTAATTAATTAATAAAATAGTTAATTTAATTAACTTATTTATTAATTAATTATCTTGGATAATTTTAATATTGGGCGCAAGTGGATTAATTAATTAATTAATAAGAGAGCTATTTAATTAGTCTTGGACTAATTAAGAAATCCCTAGCCCACCAAGGTATTGTGGTGACTAAAGGATTTTTAGAAATCCTAAGGTAGCCGCCACGATACAAGGCAAAAAGGAAATAGGAAATAAAAAAGAAAAAAAAATGAAGTGGCTATTGGTTTTACGAAAAAGGAAAAAGGAAAGTTGGTTTTTATATATCTATGCATCTCGTATGCTTGTTGGGTTGGTTAACTGAAATTTACACAGGGAAAAGAAATTAGCTTTTCGATTTTCCTTAGTAACAAAACGATAGCCACCATTTTTTTTTCTTTTGCCGTTTCCTTCGTTTTTCATTTGTTGTTTTAGCTCTTCCATTTTTCTTCCAATCTTTTTCACCCAAATTCTACTTTTACCAATAAAAGTCCATAGATGTTAGAGAATACTCTGGAAGGTCAAGAGCTAGCAAATTTGGTAAGAGATTAATGCAAATGAGCCGATGGTTAGATGGTATACCTACTAAACAAGTAAATGTTCTAGTTGAGGAAGAGCCATCAAAATTGAATTCAACTCTAGTTATTAAAGTAAAGTGCCCTAGAAGTAAGTATTCCTAGATTTTAGGTCGGAAAAAATTTTAATTTATTGCCTTCCATTGCGTATTTATTTTTCTTGCGGTTCTTCAAGTTGTATCAGAGCCATGGTTATAATCTAGGAACATGCTTAGGGTTAATAACCAAAAAGGTGGTTCGTTTATTAATAAAAATATAATTTTTGTGATTGTATAGATCCCTCATGATTTTTTATATGGGTAGATTTAGTGTATGCCTCGCACGTGGGGGTATAGGTACTTGTAATTTATTATTAATCGCTTTTCGTAAAATTCGTATACGCCTTGTTTTGAAAGGCATATGCATTTGAAATTATTTTTCAATTTATTTATGAATTCTTGTAACAAAATGGTGTGTGGATCAATGCATGAAGAAAACCCCTAAAGAGAAATGGAAAACAGAAGAAAAACAAAGGAAAACAGAGACGGAGCCAAATAGCCCAGTCGCGGCATGACGCATTGCTTTTTTCTTCCCAAGCCGTGGCCGGCTGTGGGAGGCAAGCTATTCATCGGGGTCAGCGGGTGGTGGGCGTAGTTCGTTGGTTCGGTCGCGATCTTGGTTCGAGGCCTTCTTGAGTTTTTTATTTTATTTTATTTTCTTATAATTTCTTTTCTTTTTAGACTCATATCACACGAGGTTATTTTTCTTGCAATGATTTATTTATTATGATAAATAATATTCATGAAAATGGTTAATAAAAGGGAACCACCTTAGGATTAAACAAGATCATTTTAATTTTATTATTGTTATGTGTTTAATCCATTATTTGGTCACATAAGAATTAAAGGATAAAAAATTGCATGTAAAAGGTTTATTTTTTGGAGCATGTCTATTTATTTAATTTTGTGATCAAATGCACAAAGATTTTTTGAGAAATTAATTTTCCCTCAAGATAAAATAATTAAGAAAATCATTTTTAAAATGGAACTTAGGAATTTAAAATAAAATTCATGATTTATTCTTCCAAAGGCTATTATCCTTGACGTGGAGAATAATTTGAATTTAGGTATTTTAAATTTAGTTCCTATAAATGGCTTTAAATTAAATAGTGAAAATAAAAATTCATGGTTTATTTTCTTAAAGGCTTTTATTCTTGACATAGAGAATAATGTTGAATTTTTACTAAAGTTAATGAAAAAAAATATTTTTTAAAGGAACGTTTTTCATAAAAATCTATTTTTTTCTCAAAAGATTAAGTGGGAGAGAGGTTCCAATGCCGCCCCCCCCCCCGGCCTCCATCACGGATTCCTGTTAGAGATTGTGGTTACCCATGCGTTATTCTGAGCATGACTCCCTATAGAATGGATTTCCATGAGAATCTAAAACTAACAAAGAAATTATAATTAAAGTTTAGTATAAGTGTTAGTATCAGCCAGCCTATCGTTAAATGCATTAATGCTAGATTATCCGTAGGTGGTGAGTAGTGACCATTCCATCGATAGAACTATTTTTGGATCATTACCTATTAAGAAAATTTAATTCGTGATGGTTATACACTTAACTAAGAAAATTGTTAACCTTTCTAAGAAGCTCTGTCAATTTTTTTAAGAGTCAAATTATTCATATTTTTTTATAATGGTTTTAATAGGTTAAACATATTATGGAAACAATATAATGTTTTAAATGTGAATTTTTATATGTATTTTTTTTTCAAAACAAACATTTTCTGAATGAAGTTTTTTTTCCAATCAATAGAAATGTCTGGTTTTAGTCATTTGTCCATTATTCTTAAGGAGAATAAGTTAATTGAACCTAACTATGTGGACTGAAAAAGGAATTTAAACATAGTACTCACTGCTGAGAAGTACAAGTGCGTTCTGACCGACCCCTGTCCTAAAATTGGGAAAGATTCCATATACCGGGATGGTGAGGCTGAAAGGGCTTGGAAGAAAGCTGACGAAATGACAAGATGCTATATGTTGGCTTCCATGTCTAATGTTCTTCAGTCTAAGCATGAGAACATACCGATTGCATATGATATTGATATATCGTTGCGCACCATATTAGCTGGTAAGAGCCGGCCCGCAAAGTTGGAAACTCTTAGAGCAATCATGAATACTAGGATGGTTGAGGAAATATCAATTCACAAGCATATGCACATGATGATTGCTCATTTCGAGGAAGCCGAGATCCTAGTGGCAACAATTGATGTTGAGAGCCAAATTGACTTGGTTCTTAAGACTTTGCCAAATTTGTATTCTTAGTTCAAGCTAAATTATAGCATGAACAAGTTAAATATGTCTTTGACCGAGTTGATGAAAGAACTCCAGGCTACTGAGAAAATCATGATGCTTGTATCAAAAGTTTTGGTTACTCACTCTAGACTATCTTCTAAAAGTAGGGCCTAACTCAAAAAGTTCAAGAAGAAGAAGGCCGACAATAATGTAGGGGCCCACCCTAAGGGATCAAAGCCTAGTCCGTCCAACCCTAACGCCAAGCTCAAGGGCAAGTGTTTCAAGTGTGGCAAGAAGTGGCGAAAGCATGCTAAAAAAACAAAAAATTTACCTCTTTGATTAAACAGTCCTCTTCGCACTAATGTATATGTCTATACAAGGATACTTGAGGTAATTGGATCATGTCTTGGCAAATGACTACAGCGTCTCATTCACGCGAAGCCTTTGAACTTCCAAAATGGTGGCCGTAGCACAGTCGGTGAAAGCTTGAAGATTGGGTTTTGAAAGCTTTCTGGGTTTTGTTTTCTCTGTGAAAACCAAATAAAGCATGAAGAGCTGAGTTCTTTTGTTTCTCCTTACCAGACTCACCACTTCTCCTTCTCTTCATTCATTTTCATCAGATGCCCCAAGAGAGACTCCACTTGCGTGCAAACAGAAAACATCCATACTTTCTATTATCTTGCACGCGAAACAACACGGGCTCCATCTCATGTTGTTTTTTAATTAATTAATTAATTTAATACTTTTTATTTTTTATTTTTTAAAATTTTATTTTACCTTTGGTCTTATTCATTGGGCCAGATAAAATTATTTATTCTTAGGCTTGAATACCCATAAATAATAAATCTCAATTATTTATTTTATGAGCTTTATTAAACAGCCCAATAAATAATTAACAATCTCAAATAGACTAATATAAAATTTCATACCTTTTATCTAATTTATATCCAGATTAATTTTCTAATTATTCAATCTGGGCCTTAGGCCCTGAATAATTAATTAATCAATTAAACTAGATAAAATAAATACTCTCTCTCAAAACTTTTATTTTATTCTAGTTCAATAATAAATTAGAATAATAAAATAAAAATCCATATTTATCAAAACCAATTTCTTAACCCAAATCTTTCATGACTTAACCAAAAGATGCATCGCTTTGGCTACTAAAATAACCAAAATACCCTTGCTATATAAATAGCTATATTTTGCATTCTAAATATTTCATAATATCACCATAAGAAAATATTAACCCTAAGGACAATATTGCGTTAGCAATATCTTCGACCTACAAGTGTAATGACTAAAATACCCCTCTACGCATCGCCATGCATTTAGAGAATGGAAGTGTAGTAACACCTCTCTAAAAGACATCTACCATCATTCGACCTCTAGTCCAATGATCTATGACTCCTGGAATGTTTTCACATTTCAAGAGAGCTACTCTAAAGTAAACATCCAAATCATATTCCCCAGGGCCCTGGATAATTAGATCATTTGAATAGTCACAAGGGGTGATATAGCGAAGAAGCTATCTTGTACAAGTCTGTCTTAACTATCTAGTTATATATATCCAACATACAAGTGGTTCTACGAAAGAACCTCAACTATAGTATATCAAAGTATATGCTTATAGCTTCGTCAAACTACCAACTCATACTTAAGCGGAATAGTATTAGTTCACGCTGTAGCAGTAATAGTTTGGGTTTTTTTTAAATAGTACTTTTAGAAACCACTATTACAGGACGTGTTCTACGTATTCGAAATACGCTCATGCTATGAAGTGAGTGGACTATTAACTGGCTACAGGTAAGCCATTCCCCATTTGGAATTCATAACATAATAACCTATACATAATGAGATTTCATTCTCATCAATTGGTTAAGAATAAACATTTACGTGTTATGTTACCCGTGATCCATACCTTACTGTGAAAGACCACCATTCACATGGATCACTTACTTAAATGCAATAGGTCATTTCCAAAAGATGCGAATAAATTTTTTTATTAATAAATTCGATAATTACATCAGATAAACTAGTCAAGATGGCATATATTCCAACAATTACAACCCTTATCAACCTCACAATGGAATGGGATGAGATTACTATAGATTTTATAACTAGCCTATCTTTGACGGCCAAACAAAGAGATACTATATAGGTGATCATGGATCGATTGACAAAATCTGCTTACTTCATTCCTATTAATGAACGGGATTCCTTGGTGAAATTAATCAAAATTCATATGGAAAAAGCGATAAGATTATATGGAGTGTCTCCTAGTAACATATCTGATTGAGATAAGAGATTTACTTCACGATTTTGGAGAAAAATACAACAGTTGTGCAGGACTACATTAAAGTTTAGTACTACTAACTACACAACTACAAAATAATAGACAGACAATAAGTACTAGTTATAAATTTTTTTTTTAGGATGGGAGATTGTAATACTCCTCCCTAAACAGTGTGGAGATAGGACAGATATTTTATTGCGTCATACTATTTTCTTTATCTCTATGAACTTTCGGATAGCCTATGAGACTGATTAATAGGAATTGTTAGATAATGAAAGGGCAATTGAGAATAAGAGAAGGAAATTCAAAAATAAGGAGTGAAATGTGAGACATGAAAAGAATAGAGGTTATTATGATAATATTGATTCTCATTAATTGACCGTGGTTTAATGGATATTTGGAAAGAAATTGAATAAACAAGAATGTTATAGAATAAAGTATTTGGAGGATGATGATTGACTACCATATAAAATATATTATATATAGATATTTGGTGAGAAAAATAACAGGAAAAGGGCCTACCAAGTATGACCCATTTTAAAGGAAAAGAGAATATATTAAGTGGATAGCTCATGGGCCTATTATGTCAAGTATGTTGTGATCCACCTTACTTAATAAATCATTAGATTTTTTAAGCCCATGATGAGAGGCTTTTGGATTTTACATAATTAAGGAAGCTTCCATCACCTTCTATTATCTTCCACCACCTTCCATTATATTCCATTATCTTTTGTTATCTTCCATTATCTTCTATAAGATTCCACTATCTTCCATCACCTTCCAAACCTCTTTTAAATCTTACAAGTGATAAGTAAAACAAGGACATAAGGGAAAAGAAAATGAAAAGAAGGAAGAGGAGGAAAATGGAAAAACAAAAAAAGAAGGAGAGAAAGAGAAAGAAGGGGAAAAAGAAGGAAGTTGGCAACTTGGAAGCCTTGGGTTGCTCATATAAGAAGGTAAAACATCTCCCTTCTTGAAGTAAAGTTGTTCTATATATGACAAGGATTCTTTTGATATAATTTTTGATGATTAAATCCGTGTAAACTTGAGGAGAAGTGATAGTGGAAATTGTTGCAAGTGTGTTGTTTGATGAAAGGTGATGATCAGTTGCTAAAGGAGAATATTTTCTATATTTACCAACTATTTGATGTGTTTCGAAATGACAAAGTATTGAGAATGGCTTAAGAAAAGTGGTGAAGAGTTTATGGAAAGAAGGGAAAATGAAGTTAATTATTTGTTAGAAAATGCAAGCTATATGATGTTGTTGGTAAATTATAACCTTCTTTTGAATTGAGATGGCTGAAATTACACATGTCTTGGGATGTTAAGAGAATGAAGTGGGTTTCAAGAACCAAATCCTTACTCTAAGAAGTAGGCTTCGTGTATAATATACTTTCTTTGAATAGTATAGCTCATCATTCTTAGAGTTATACCTCTTTGTTGTAGGTAAAATCGACTCGAAGAACTTTTAAGCTTACAATAGTGTGTATATAAGTATTAGCTAAATAAGGTGAGTCTCTTGACTTTCCAAACTTTTTTTTTAGTTAGGTGCTTTTCTGTAATATTTAGGCATGAACATTTTACTTAATTGGTTTAAGACTTTTGCACCTTTTGTGAGTCTCTTGGTTTCTAAACTCCATTTTAACAAAGTGATTTTCTATTATATTGAGAGATAAACCTTTTGCTTTACAAATTTTACATATTGTGAGTCCTTTGACTTTTCAATCTTTATTCTATTAAGGTTCTTTTTCATTTTAATTAGACAAGAATATTATATTCGGTTGGTTTTTTACTCCTGCACATTTTATGAGCCCGTCGTTATTAAATCTGTATAGTTGCAAGTGTCTCATCTTTAAATTTCAAGTTATGGATAATTATGATTTCTTTTCCTTTCTAAGAGATATGTTCATGATATGAATGCTTTCATACTAAATGATGCAAAATTTTATGATATTTTGCCTAATTGCTTTCAAAGCATCCCGTGCATCATATAAAAGGTATGTTACTTTCAATGTTCAATGGACCTTGGAAATTATTACAAGAAATATAATAAACATTTGAAAAATAAAATTTCGGCCCCAAAAATAATTTTCTTGTGCTCAAGTATGAGCTAGCATTTTAGGAAACAATATTTTGGAAAAGGTATGTTTTTAAAGGTATTGAGCTCTATTGAGACATTATGTTGATCTCTTGTGTTGTGTGATCATTGAGTAATCAAGAGGGGCTATGCTCTTATGCTGGCTTATGCGGGTTTGAGAACACTTTCCAGTTGGTGACCACTTCTGGACTATGGTTTCTTTCTTCGTGGGGTGATAGTATTTGTAGTAGAGCCGTCCCTAGCTAACAACATGTTTTCTATTATGGAAACGGGGGTCAGGCATGGGATGCCCGTACCATAGGGCAGACCATGACGATGGTCATAGTAAGATTGATTGTGGTGGATGCAAGTTAATCATACATTTTGTCATGTTCATAGGATTGAGATCCTATGGCGTTGACATTGTTAATCATACATTTAGTCATGTTCATAGGATTAAAATCCTATGGCGTTGACGTTATTGGTTGGACTGAGATCATTTTGGTTGAGATCGAAATGTATTTAGAATATACTTTGAAAATACGGTATGGTTTATGATTAAAAGCTCAATACTAATGCTATAAATGATGTCAAGTTACTATGCATTATCTTTATGGCATATTCTTCCGAAAAGGAAAGAAACCTCCTTTCTTTAAATATGGTGCATTAGTTTTTAGTAAACCATGACTTCCAAATGTGCATGAACTCTTTTGACAATAGTTGATGAGGTTTTTAACTACAATATTTAAAGAGTTGTTTTCAGTGAAAAAAATACAATAAAATCCTTTTATCTGTTTTCTAAGAAAAAATACTAACACACAGAGGACTTACAAAGCATACTATTCATACATGTGTTATTTCTGTTCATTTTAGTACTCAGAGCTGAAGACACATATAGGTGATGCTACACTCACTCATTTTGGATAGAATATGAAAGGTGACCAATACAATGAGATAGAGCGAAACATACTTACTTGAGGCTATAAATCCCAAGAAAGATTATGCAAAAGTAAGAGAAAAGCATGTTCTTGAAAAAAGAAAAAATCCTAGTTTACTACCCTATTTATGGTAGTTGATGCGTATTTTTTAGTGTAGAAAATGTTATCAACAAAGTCCACAATCAATCAAACTTTAATTACAATACTAAAAAAAAATCACACATACGGGCAAGTATACCTATCATATAGTATAAAGAATAGCAAGTATCGAATTCACGAGAACATATGCTCCCACCTTACTTTACCCAAATCTTTATTATTTAGCTAATAAAATAAGAAGAAATAAATAAAACACTAATCTAATATACTAAAGAAAAGTCAAGTCACACAAGAAAAGTCACAATGATAATCAAAGAGTGAGAATAAGGAGAAAATACATGTAAATAGATAGAAATCCTCAAATATGCAATAATAATTGACTAGCTATTCTCTCAATTTATTATTAGGGCAACATATATCAGCCACCCTTAAATTTTTATAAATTTTTATTTTCACCATTGAACTTTAAAATGTGTGATTTTAGCCCTCGAACTTTTAAAACACCTAAAAAATTACCCTTTCAACAATAAAAGCTCAAGTACAATACAAAATCACCAGATTTTAACTCTCATTCCCCTATTTTTAATTTCTAAAATATTATTCTTCAACTTTAATCTCGCTCTCTTCTCTTCGAATTTCTTCATTTATCAACAACAATTTTAAGATATAATTTCAAACCTTTTATGTGACTCAATAATCTTGAGATTACTCTTTCGCACTTTTTCGAATCTAACCATATAACAAAAATAACATATTTTACCCTTTAATAAACAAAACTAAGACCTAAAGATGAAGAAGAAAAAAAATCGATTCAGTTCTTAACGAATATTAATTTTCTTGGCATCTCTATAGGAAAGAAGAATAAATTTGAAAGCAGAGGTGAATTATAAAAATAAAAAAAAAATCTAAAAAGAGAAGTGAGAGACGCGCAAGTCACAGTAGTCTTTTTCTGTCATATATAGAAGTTACTTTATAAGAATTAGAATGATGACACCACATTATGAGAGTTGAGTAAATGAAAATACATATAAAATAGGCCATGTGAAAGTCATGTGATGAACTTCCGTAAGCACTTAATAGTTTTAATTAATGGAAGAACTAATTCAAAAAGAAGAGAGCGAGATTAAAGTTGAATAATAATATTTTAGAAATAAAAATAGGAGAATGAGAGCTAAAATCTAGTGATTTTGTATTGTACTTGAGCTTTTATTATTGAAAGTGTTATTTTTTATGTGTTTTAAAAATTCGAGGGCTAAAATCAAACATTTTAAAATTCGAGGGTGAAAATTAAAATTTGTGAAAGTTCAAGGGTGGCTGACATATTTTGCCCTTATTATTATCTTGGCATCATGAAGGATTAAAGTAGACCCACTTCATTTGCAATCCATGAAATCACTATATTTTAGTTAAATTAGCGAATATATTCCATCTCAACCAATTTATCCATAAGATGCATTAAAATCAATCCTCGCACAAATCCCTATATTCTAGATGATTTAAAGCATGAAATTAGCCAATGAATCTATATTTTAGTAATTATCAACTAATCTTTGATTACGCAAGTTCTTGACAATTAACCCATTTTGCAAGTTAAGAGATAACATATATGAAGTTAATTGAATTGAAACCACTATCAATCTCTTTTGCAATCAAGTCAATAAGAAGAATCATTCAATCAATTCTTTAATTAAAATAAGTAATGAAATACCAAGAACAATAATCAATTGATCAAAGAACTAAAATCAATACAAAATTATGAATCCAAAAGAATATCCTCTAAAGACAATTAAAATATTAATCCCAAATTGTCAATAAATTACAAAGAAGAGAAAAAGAAATCACTCATAGATAAGTAAGCCTTCATCTTCTTCTTTGAAACCTTCTTGAGCAACTTCTTCTTCTTCTTCTCCAAGAATTCTCCTTGATCCTTGTAAATCTTGGTGTTTCTCTAGGAGTTTTCTAAAGATATTACATTAAAAGATTGGAAACTATTTTGTACACTGTTATTCTCTTGTATCTATAGGGGTTTAGGTTGCCAAAAAGTGCCTACAAGAGTTTTTTTTTTTTTTCCGTTGTTGAAAGAGTTCCCAAAGGAATCCAACTGAAATTTCCAAATTCTACTTGAAAATGAAATTTATCGCCTTATGAATAGTAACAATCAGTGTCGATTTGGGCAGAACAGCCGGTACTGGTCCTTCCTAAAATGCTTGTGAAATTCCTCTATTTTGCTTTGTTCTTCTAGAAGTGACCCCCAGTTAGCTCAGCTATGTGGGACGGTGCCGGTTCTACACTGTTTGGCTCGATCTTTGGCATTTTTCACCATCTTTTCAATATTTCTCCCATTTTAATGGCTTCACAATAAAAGATAACAATTTAGTGGGAATCAATAGTGATTTGAACATAAAAGAAACACAAATTGCCCTCAAAATATAGGTACATTTAGCTCCTATCAGTAGTTTAGACAAGTGAATTGCATGGCTTATATATTTTGATCAAAGAAAGGAGTGGAATGCATTGAATAGTTACAAACATATTTAAACTAACTTCAATGGCCTTAGATATATTTGATCTCATCTATAGGTTTGCTTAAATTTTTTTGACTAAATAAATGTTAGAATGTTTTTCATTGTGAAAAGAAAAGTTAGAATTTCCACCATACAGCTTGAAATTTGGAATGTCTATGTTTTAATTCTTGTTGAATGATTGTTTTGCTCGAGGACACGCAAAAATTTATGTTTGGGGGTATTTATTAGACATAAAATAAAAATATTTTGATAGCACTTTTCCTTAACTTTTGTGCACGTTTTTGTGTGATAAAGGATGATTTTATGCTCAAAATGTGTTCTCTTATAATTTAATGTTTCTTGGTGAAAAATGAGATAGAATATGGACTTGAACGATGCATTTTTATATTTGGAATTATTATATATGCATTAGAGGTCCTAGAGCATATATTTTACACCTTTGTTAATGATTTTTCAATGGCACAGCTTGATGCATCATGCATCAAGCCATACATAACAAGGAAGCTCCAGGAGACATGTACAGCCAAGTACACGGCCGTACATTTGCCCATGCACAACAAAGGAAAGTTTCTTGCTCCCAAAAACTTGCAAAACATGAGAAAAATAAGTTCTACCATATGCATGGCCATAAGCACGACCGTGCATAGTGCATGGCTACAATGCATGGTCGTGCATGCTTGTCGTGCCACCATCGTGAATTTTTGAAAGTTAGGCATGCTCTGCCACGCTGCATACCCGTTCATTCTAGCCGTGCAACACTTTTGAAGAGTTTTAGCAAGTCATAAATTGATATAATGGCAGTTTAAACTTCCCAAATCCAATCAAGAACAATTTAGAGACTTTATATAAAGGTGGTGGATGTCCAAATTCATGGAGACATCAAATATACTTCACCAATATACTTTTCTTTTAGAGAAAAGCATCAAAGGAGGCTAGGGGGAGGAGAAGAAGCAAAAAGGCACGGAAAACTTGAGATTGTGGGCTTCCAAATTTATATCTTCCAATTTTTTTCTTGTTTCTCCCTTGTTTCCAATTTTTTTTATGTTTATTAGTGTTCTTTGTGTTCAAAACAATTGAGATTTTATTCATGATTTTAAGGATATGTTTTATTGTTAAGTTAGGTATTTTGAGATTTGTGTAATAAAGTTTTTATCTTCAATTTAATTGGGATTATCTCTTGAGTATTTATGCAACCTTTGATTTCATTCTTATCAATTGTGTTGAGTTGATTGTGTATAGCTAACAGCCCTTTAATTCACTCAATTGTATGGCTAAGATAATTAATCTCTTGGTTAATTTTTCTAAGTAGCAATTCTAACTTAGTTAGGTTTTGAGGTTAACTAGCTTGACTAAGTTGGTAAAGGATTGTGTAATGATTAAGTTGCATATTTTCTAGACTAATTAAATATGTAATTTGATATTGGTCATGTCTTGCATATTCATCAGCTTTAAACTTGATTTATGATAAATAATTAATTCAAGTATTAATGTCTTTAAGGAAAGGTTAACCAATTGAGCATGATTTGAGAATAAAGTTGGGCAACTTTTCTACTTTTGCAAGACTAGATATTTAATTCGTTAAGAAAGGTCTCTAAACCAATTGCTCAAAGTAATCAACTCTATGATAAGTATCATAACTTAATTTCATTATACATGCCTAAGAACATGATTAATTCTTGATTGGTTTAGGAATTTTACTATTCTATTCTTGTTTCATATTTTATCTTATTTCCTAATTTATTTAGGCTTATTTTTAGGTAGTTATCTCATTTAAATTCCCCCTATTTGTTTGTGAATATATGTAAATAATTTACCATTAGAACAAGTCAGTTAAATATAAACAAGATAATTTCATATTAATGAAGTTGATTGAGTTTCTCTTATTGAGTATACTTCTCGTGTTCCTTGTAGGATCGATACCTTACTTGTTACTATATTAAGTTATATCTTTACGAGTAGGGTTTAAAATTTATTGATACATGATAACTGCATTTTAAAGAATTTATATTACGTCATGTCTAACTCCACCCCAATGACAACGGCTAAAAAAAGTGTCGTATTTGTTAAGATAAATACAATGGTAAAGTAAATCCTGTCATATTTGTCTCACGCAAAGTACAATAGGTTGAAAACCATGATATTTGTTAAGACAAATAGGACGGTTAATAAAAACCGTCGCATTTTTCCAAACATATACGACAGTTGTTGAAATAAATTTTATCCGTTGTATTTGTTGGCATTGTATTTACCTCTTTTTTTTTTTTTTTTTGTGTAGTGTCTCCCCTTCATGTACTCTTTTGCTTTTTTGAAATTAAAAAAAAAAAAAAAGAAGAAGAAGAAGAAGGATGCAATGTAAAGAGAGTAAGGTTGGAATTAAGTGAGTTCTTTAAGAGAAGAAATAAGTTGGTGAAGTTAGAGGTTGGAAAATATGGATGACAAGAGAGAGCTATGTGAATCTTTTGTAGTAAGGAGTGGTGAATTTGAAATCGGAGAATGAAGATCTCCATGGCTTGCAAAAACTCCAAAATTGGAATAAAAATTTCAAGACGGGCTTTTCTTCCTAAACTTTTGTATTCCTTATCCCTCTCAAAATTTTTCTTTGTTAGCCATCTTCATGGGTCTTGCGAATAAATGGAAAAGAAAATTTAGAGAAGACCAAGAAGGATTTTGAAGAGGTTTATTGAAAATGGTTTGTCTCCAGTGGGGAAAAATGGTGGCAGATATGGAGACTTAGGATGAAGAGAGAGAGAGAGAGAGGAGATTTTGTGCAATTGGGGGGAAGTAAGAGAGATAATGTTGACCACGAAGTATAATAATGCAATTTGAGCTAGAATTGCTCTGGCAGGAGGGGAAGGGCTCTAGCAATTTCTGCAGCCTTAAATCTCTAATCATAAGTTCTGGACTTGAAGAGATTAAGTTCACTCAGAATGGTAATATCACCTAACAGTGCATGCTGATGTATAGCTGACCAAAAAAAATAAAATAAAATAAAAAGGAAAAAAAACATGATTATCCAATTTTGAATGTCAATTGGAATTTTAAGGTCTACATTTCCCTCTCTCTTTTGTGAACTACTCCCTATATTCAAATTTAATTTTCCAATTTTAAATTAAATTTGAATATTCAAATATTGACAAAGAAAATGCAATAACAATAACATACTAGTCCAATGCACTGCAATTAGAATGCATTCGGCATTTATTATTTTCAGTGTGAAAAATTTTTTAAAATAAAAGTTAAAAGGCCTTCGTGCACCCTTTTCTAATTTAGAATACGTTCTATTCGATCTAGTTTAGAACTACTACTCCATTTAAAGATTTTTTTTTTTTCCAAAAAGTGTGCCAAATGAGCAAATATCCCAAAAACGTTCCTACATTATAGGAAACTGGGTGCATTTGGATTGTTCTTGAAAAAAATTGAAGTGAGAAGAGATTTTGAATTCTTAAAAAAAAAAAAAAGTGAGGCTAAAGAAGTAAATCTTTCCTCATCCTCTCTTTACATTATGGAGAAGAAATTTTATGGAGCAACTATATTGTGATTTTATGGAAAGCAGTCAAGGAGTTAACTAGTATATAGTTGTTTTGGGTATAGAGATACAACATTGAAAGGGGCTTGTAAAGATTATTCTTTTTCCCTCAATTTCCCTTCCTAGCTAATTCAATGTTTGGATTGAGGGAGAGAAGAGAAGAAAAGTAGTTAGAAGGAGAGATAGGGAGAGGAGATGAGAGAAATCACTACAAGACAAATAAAAGTTAAAATAAATAATATATTAATTTACATATTTATTTATATTTATATTTAAATATAAATAGACATATTTAACCTCACCTAATTACTCTCCTATATTTCCTTTCTCTCTATAAAAATTAATCAATATACTTAAAATTTATTTCCTTCTGTTTGCTTTCCTTCCAAATCCTTTAATCGAAATATACTCTTAAACATCAGATTTCGATGCAATACTCGCCAAGCAATTTAGCTGTCGTGTCCTTCTTGGAGCCATAAGGGCAATATCCTGCCCCTTCTTCCTTACAGATTCCTGTTGAACTTCACATTACCGCCGTTGACTTGTGAATTCCAAGTCTTTGATGCTAACAGGTCCATCTCAATGCACATCACTATGAAAGGGCAGATTGATTTCATTGACTGCAGATCCTCGCAAACGCGTTTCTTGTTTGGTTTTCTTTGGAGCCATAAGCTGAATACCCGTCCTCTTTTTCCATACAGTTTCCTATTAAACTTCCTGTCATGTCCTCTTTAGCTTTGTGTTTTCCACAGTATTTGATGCTTATTCCAAGGAAAAGGCGACACATTTATTAATTTTTTAAATTGTATCCTTATTAATTACTCATTCTTAAAAAATATGTCAAAATTTTTTATTTTTATTATATTAAAATATTTATCAATTTTACAATTCAAGAATATATTTATTACATATATTCTTAATTTATCATTCATTCAATTACTTAGTAAATATTTGACTTATTAAATATTTATATATTCTTATTCTAATTAATGAAGATTTACTTTTATTTAAGGACATAATAGTTATTTATTATTATAATTATATAAGTTTTAATAATTTCTTAATCTGTGGGTCATTTTTTAGATTGACATTCTTTTTAGGATAGATGAAGTATTATATTTATCAATTCATATCATTAATTAATTTTTAAATTTAAAAATAACTACACAATTTTTAATAAGAATAATTTAGTTTTTTTTCCCTCAAAACTTAATAGATGTTAAAGTTTCATGTATTTTGTTTGGTTCACAAAGAGAGAAGAAGAGAGGAAGGGCGAGAGGCATTTTTATTCTCATTAAAGTAAGAAAATTGACTTACTTCTATCTTGTTTGATTAGAATGGGAAGGAAGTAAATAAAAAATTATTGATTAAATTTACTATTATATCAATTAGATTTATTATTATAACAATTGAAAATTATAAAGTACGGATATAAATATCTTTTAATATTATTAGCTTCTCAATCTCTTTTAAAATTGAAGGAAAAGATTTGGGGATTTACTCCTTCTTAATTTACTTCATTCATATATTTATCTCTAAATAAATATGAAAATTTATCAGTTTACTTCCACATTTATTTTTCTTCAAATATTTTTATTTTTTACCCTAACCAAATATAGAATTTATTTGTATAATTTGTATAGTAGTGACAAATATTTTAAAACAAAATAAGTGTCATTTAATTTCTACTTAGTTCCACTTGCCTCAGATACCATCAAGCCTATATTAAGATACGTCTTTCCACCTCTTTTATTATTGTGCAGAATCCCTCACGGCGATCTTGAATTGTGCAACTTTCTAGTCTTTTCTGTTGAGGATTAATGTCTACCAGTACACATAACGGCTTACCTTCTCCACCACCAAAGAATGAATCTGGAAGAACAGCAGCAGGTAAATTTTCTTTATTTCATTGAAGTATACCCGAACGCTATAAGCACTCACTCCTTCCAACCTTACCTTGCAGCTGTTATTGTGAGTTTATTGATACTGGCCGTCATCGGTGTTGTCTCTGTGTGCTTTGCCAAGAAAGTTAAGAAGGCAATGGTATCAGAATTGCGTGCAGTAGTTGCTCCACCAGTACTGGTAACTGCTGTTAAGGTCTGGGAAGTTGATGCCCCTACCATGGAGAGATTTCTTCAAGAACTGGCTAAAGAGAAGCCAGTCCGATTTACCGCTCAACAGGTTTGTAACTTTACAAGTAATTACTCAATAAGGCTAGGTTCTGGTGGCTTTGGGGTGGTTTACAAAGGCCAGTTCCCAAATGGAGTGAAGATAGCAGTAAAGGTCCTAAACAGAACATCTGATAGAACAGCTGAAGTGCAGTTCATGGCTGAGGTGGGCACCATCGGAAGAACAAATCATATAAATCTAGTTAGATTGTATGGATTTTGTTATGATCAGTATATGTGTGCCCTTGTGTTTGAATACATGGAAAATGGATCCTTAGACAAGATCCTGTTTGGTGATAAACAAGAAATTAAATGGGAGAAACTACACGAAATTGCAGTTGGCACAGCTAAAGGCATTGCATACTTACATGAAGAATGCCAACAGAGGATAATTCACTACGACATAAAACCTGGAAACGTGCTCCTAGATGCAAACTTTTCGCCCAAGGTTGCTGATTTAGGACTAGCAAAGCTCTGTAGCAGAGATAAAACTCACATTACAGTATCCGGATACAGGGGAACTCCAGGTTACTCGGCTCCAGAATTTCTGTTGAAGAACTTCCCGATAACATATAAATGTGATGTTTACAGCTTTGGTATGCTGTTGTTTGAAATAGTTGGGAGGAGGAAAAATACAAATGTCGGCTCTACAGACAGCCTAGATTGGTTTCCAAAGCATGTTTGGGATAAATTTGAAAAGGGAGATCTAAAGGAACTAACTATGTCTTGTGGAATTGAGGAAGAGGGCAGAGAAAAAGCAGAGAGAATGGCTATGGTAGCTTTGTGGTGTGTACAAGACTCGCCTGACGCCCGGCCCCCAACGAGTGCGGTGGTAAAGATGTTGGAGGGAGGAGTTGAGATCATGCCACCACCTAAGCCATTTCACTATTTGTTTTCAGTAGGGGTAGATGTGCTCAGGCCACCAAGTACTGATGATAACGGCTCAAGCTTTTCATCAAGCCAAGGGACAAATTCTTACTGGTACAAGGAGACCACTCCAATTATGGCAAAATATGAGATACAGATTGCCAGTTCATAAAATTCAGAAACAAACAGTATTCTGTGAGCCAAATCAGGTGTTCAACTGCTGAGCTTGGGTCCTTTTGGTGGCATGTTTTGTATAAAGACCACACATTTCCATTGTTTTAATATCTCAATATTTTTGTTTTTATTCACCAATCCATTGCATAGTTAGTATGTTCTCCGTCCAATAAATGTCTCATTTTGCGTTGAATTCAAATAGAAGAAGTCACACAAATATACGTAATATCCCACTACATTCCTAACTTATACGAGTCGGGGATATCGCTTCATACTTTGAAGCAGTAGTCTCTATAATGCGGTATAAAAATAATTAACTAAATAATCTTAAATAAATTCTGAAAATGATAATTAAACTTAAAAAATCAGAGTCTATTAGTTCTCGACAAATTTCAAATATAAAATACAAAGTTCTAATAATCTGTAAATTAAAAGGATAACATAATTTTTCAGGGCCATTGTTCAATATAGAAACGAATAAATTCTAAAAGTCTCTTAGTCTTTTGACACAACTTATCCTAAAAACATGATCAGGAAATAGTGTGAGAATAAACATAATCTCAATATAGAAAGGGATAAATTCTAAACATCTCTCAGTGTTTTGACAAAACTTATCCTAAAAATATAGGGTTAGGAAATAGTGTGAGATTAAAAATAATCTCAGTAAGTCATGTAGTGTGATTTGTGACCGTTGTAAAGCATGTGATGATGCATGAGATAATGATTCGAATTGATATAAATAAAGTTTGAATGCCTTAATCCATTTTCTTCAATAAATATTATTTATGGGGAAAAAAAAATCCAACAAACATAATTTATTCAATTTGCCAAAATAACTTAGTCAGGTAAATTATTCACAACACAAATTCTAGAATGCGACAACTATTATATTTTGAGCTTTTATCCAAATTTAAAATTCCAATATCATACTCACATTGTTTATGGTTTGAACGGTAATGTCTACGTATTTTCAAAACTATCAGGCAGGATTTTCTACCTACCAAGAGAGGCTCTCAGCCCTAGTACTTCTATCACCATGTTCGACCTCTTGTGCCCCTTGGAGACTGTGTTGCTAGTTAAGGACCCGACCCCGCACTTAGTACTATCACCCATTTGGAAAAAGACAAACTTATATAGACAACCACTCTACTAGAAGTCTCTCTTAATCTAACACAAGTTAGTACTAGGGCTTAACCCTGTTGAGTACTCAATGATTTCACTAATTAAAATAGCTCAAAATAATTAAAATTTCCTTGAGGAATATTTCATTTTCAAATTCCCAAAATATTCTTCCAGTCTAAAATTCAAATTCAATTTTATCTCAACTATAATCCAAAATTATACTATTTCCCCAAAATCCCAAAATAAATTTAGTATGTTCATTTTAGTAATTTTATTCAAGGCATAATAATTTATTATTCACAATTTGCCTTGTAAAACATAAATAACTTTGATTTTTGCAATATTTTTCATATATGAAAATGCATAAATTCAATATTCATATACTTTTCAAATCATTTGATGTATGGCTTCATACATTTAAACACTAACTATGAGAAAACTTTACAAAATTATTTATACATGAGCATATCATGAATATTTATAAATAGACTCACTTCTCAAGTATAGGCATTTATTTCCAATATCATATTCATAATTCATTTTCATAATGTGCATAGTATGATCATAAATCATTTCGTGAATTCGAGCAAAAGATTACACACACACATACCTAGCATGAAATATTTATAATAAAATGCGAAGACTTTCAAGTCTTGGAAAATATGCATACAAAAGAGAGCTTATGGGGTACAAGGACCCTAGTCCAAAGTAAAAGTTTGTGATAATTCAAGCTTAATGTTTCGACGCACAATATATATATATATATATATATATATATATATATATATATATATATATATCAATTTCCTATTCACATTTTTCCAAAAATCACTCTTATCACAACCTTAATGTTCTAGGTGATTACTTAGGCCCTTAGGTAATTGCTACTTTTTCACCAAGGTTACTTAGTCACCAAGATCACAAAAAACCTCACTAGAGGATCATATAATACACAAAGGCCGTAATATCATGTAGATAGCTATAAATCATACTCAACAAATTTTAGGTAAACCCTTGATTAGACAAGATTTAAATGTTCCTTGGTATATCTTAATCACACTTCTGGACTACCTAGGTTAAAATTCATAAAATCAAGTACCTTAATTCAAACATCAAAGTATACATAAAACACATGCTTAGACATTTTATACACATCCTGGAATCAAATTGAGTTATGTTTTTGTAAGGGCTATATCAAAAGTTCTAAGCAAATTTAGTTTCTACTTCAAATAGAATTTCTGCCCTATGGCTCAAAATAGAGGTCAAAAGATTAATTTAATTAACCAAGCAAAACAATTTATTTTCTTATAGAATTTTTCAGTTTAAAACTTCAATGTGTTAGGTGAATTTTTATATAAAATTCTCTTAGAAATTCCACTTAAAAGTTAGTTAACTTGATTTTTGAAATAAGCTTACTACTATAATAACTCGGACAGGCCGATTTGTGCAACCAAATTCAAAAATTCCTATCTTCCTAACCACAAATAATATTCCAGTGATTCTTGTTTCAAATACTCTTGAAACCTTGAAGATCACAATGAACTCAATTGGGAAGACCTACTTTCAGGTCGTTTAAGTTACGCCATTTTCACAACACCTCCAGCAGTGTAACAATTAGATTCTAATGAGTAAAAATCAAGGTTTTGAAAACTGAACCGGTCATCAAACTGGTGAAATAACAGGTTCAATAGTTTACAGGTCCGATCGAGTTGAACCGTGGTCGAATCAGAATGTAATTAAATATTATTTATATATAAAAATATTATTAACTATTATATATATCAAAAAAATAAAAATAAATAAAAAATATAAAAGATGTGTTAGGGATATACTCTAGAGTTAATTTGTACTTATACTATTGTTGTTATATATTATGTAATAATACGAGGCATTTTTTTCCATGAATAGTGCATTTAATTTTGTGGTCATCAGGTATGTGACTTGATAGTAAAATCCTACAATTAATACAATAACTACTCTTAAATTGTCCCTGATCGATTATTATTAGTGGAACAATAATAAATTAAGATTAGTATATTTGTGACTTGATGGCTATGTTTTATTGGTCATGGATATATGTGATATCAAGTTAAAATATAAATAAATGCTAGAGAACATTATATTGGACATAACCCACTGTGACAGTACTTCATGGAACATGTCATAAGTACTTTCTAACCATAATAATATTAAAAGTCCTTCGACCTAATTCATCATAGTTTCATACTTGATAAATTCTATATTTTGAAATTGTCTAAAGTTGTCTTTAACTAGATAATAAATTAGACTATTGTTGGATATAGAATAAATCAGGGAGAGGAATATGATTGATAGTGAAGTATTATTGAAGAGATATCCATGGGCCCCTTGATAAGTTATACTATTAAAATGCATGACTATACTCAAATATATCAATCTGAGATATTGATATCATTTGCTTGAACAGTCTACTATGAGATCAAGAAATAATTGATTAAGCTTAATAAGGATAACATGCTCCCTGCCTTATGCTTAATCTGGATATCGTGTGACAAAAGGACTAAATATAAAGTTATGGTTTGGTTCAAAGAGATCACTGATCTTCATTTAACCTGGATAGTTATAATATTTTGCAAGAAATTGCTTATAACTTGTGGGCTATTTAAATGTGATTTGAACACATTGCCAATGTTAAATGAACCTATAGGGTCACACATAAGCGAACTTGTTAGGTTATTTTTCTGGTAACCAAGTTCGATGAATCTAAAAATGTGTATAAGTTAATCGAACCTAGAAAATTGGCCAAATACAATGAATTTGGAATTATGTCCACATTCGATATATTTGGATGATGTTCATATTGTAAGAATCTGACTCGGTAAATTAATTAGTCAAATTACCGAGTAATAGCGAATCTTATCATATCTGTTTTAATTTAATTTGAATTTAAAATAAATTATGATAAGATATTATTAGAGTTTGACTCCAAGAGGTTCTGGTGGTTTTAAAAGAAAATCTTAGCCGTCTTCTCAAGGGTGCTTTTTGTTAATATTCGTGCCTCTATTCACCAGAAAAATTCAAGCCTCTCAAACCCCTAGGCGCTAGCACTCCCAAGGTAACGAGTTGGTTCGCCGTGTGTATCCGAGAGAGGGCGTTCGCATATTACAGCGTCTAGTGATCGTTCGAGTTGCCTTGGGATAGTAAAACCAGAATCCAAGGATCTTGATTACGCCGAACAGAGGTAATTCTATAATTCTTAAATTGTCTTAATCGTTTGGCATGGGTTCTTGGAAGAGATTCGTGGATGTTTTCCGCGTTTAGGAGTCCATGAATCCTAATAGTGGTATCAAAGCTAGGTTGCTAAATGATTCAGTTGATTCATCTATGTTAATCGTATTGTTGAATATATGTATGATATATATGTGAATTTAAACAGTGTATATCTGCATGTTCACATGATTATAATTTTAGAATACTTAGCATGTGGACTGCCTGAATTTTGTTTAATATGTGCGTCTTAATTATTTGATCAGACCAGATTATTTGCAAATTGTCTGTAAAATTGGTCTGTTTTAATATGATATGGTATCGTAAGCATGCTATTCATCGTTCTATGTTGCAAATTCTTTGTATTTATCTGCCATGATAATTTGTTATCTGTATCAATATGGTTAAAAGGGAACGCAGATTATCTGTAATATAAAAATTCACGGTGATGGTTACTAAGAGGTTTGAACGTCAATTTGATTAATATTCGGGAATCGGAAGGCAAAATCTCATTCAATATTCGGGAATCGGAATGCAAATTGTCTGCCCCTTGGACCCCGCCAGGGGCACTACCCATTGGAACCCCGACTAACTGTTCATTGTGTGTTATTCGTTAGTATATTTTGATTGTAGTTGTGGATTATTCTGAATAGTGCATAACATGGCCCATTTTACCCCAGTGTGATTGGCAGGTTTTATTCTAGTTGTGTTGAGTTGTAATTTTTAAATACGGCATGCGTGTCATTTTTCATTGTTGTAAAATTGTATTATTTTTCTAAAGTAGGAATTATTTTAACTTTACTTTCCAATGTAAAAGAAGATGGCGGCCAACATTTACAACCAAGGAGAAGTATGCTCAAGGCATTAGAGAATGCTCAAGGAGTTCATATACCTAGATTGACCACCTAGATATTCACTTTGCTCGTGATGATCAATATAGGTTATGGGCTATGCTATGTCACTTTTATATATGTCTTGCATGCATATTTGATATGTTTATTTCATGCTTACTACAATCAAATTTTTATTTTAAAAAAATTAAGTTTTAAATGCCTTCCAAAATTAAACACTTGTTATTACTTGGATCATCATATGGTTATTCCTGCCAAAGTAGGATGCTTTTGATTATCTAAGTAAGACAAGATAGAAAATAGTTTTTCACATGTTTGATATGGTTTGACTTAACTGGGCTATCAAAATGGTTTTGGGCATAGGGCATTATATGAGATTTTTAGCCGGGACATTTGATGCCTATCTCATTTAAAATTTGAGTTTTACTGAATTATAAAAATAAAGCCAAAACTTACTTAAGATTAAAATAAAATATTTATAAAAAAAATTATCCACTAAGAAACATTAAAATGTTAAAGTTTCAAAAGTTTAAATGCTTTTAGTAGGATTTTTTAATTAAGGACTCAAAATTAATTACTTTGCATATTTTGTATATAGATAATGGCAACAAACAGTTGGAATAACTCATTGCGATTTGTGCTCAAGAAAGATAAGCTTAGTAGGACTAACTTTCTTGATTGGGCACGTAATTTGAGAATTGTTCTTAAGCAAGAAAAAAAGCTTTATGTTCTTGAAAATTCTATTCCCCCTATTCCAACAAATAACGCCCTAAAAGATGAAAAAGATGCTTATAGTAAGCACAAAGATGACTTCAACGATCTTACTTATCTCATGCTAGCAACCATGAACTCTGAACTTCAAAAACAGTTTGAAGAAGTAGAGGCATATGACAAGATTGTGCATCTCAAGAAAATGTTCCAAGAGCAAGCACGACAAGAGAGATTTGAAACTCATAAGGCATTAAATGCATGTAAGATGATTTCTGGCACCTCGGTAAGTGCTCGTGTCTTTAAAATGAAGGGATATCTTGATCATCTTGAAAAGCTTGGTGCTCCTGTTAATCATGACATGGCCATAGATTTGATCTTGGGTTTATTACCTCTTGAGTATGACCAGTTTGTCATGAATTTTAACATGCATAATATGGAGAAATCCATTACGGAATTGCATGGGATGCTAAAACAAGCTCGAACTGAACATTAAGAAGAATACTCGTAGTGTTCTAATGGTTCAAAAAGGGAAATAAAAAAGGAACAACTAAAAGGGCAAAATCATAACTAGTAAAGGTAAGGACAAGGCTAAGTCCAAGTTCACACCCAAACCTAAGACCAAGACACCAAAGGAGGGAGCTTGCCACTATTGTGGAGAACAAGGACAGTGATTAAGAAATTGCAAGCTCTATTTGGAAGCAAAGAAGAAGAAGGACAGTGAGACTGCCGCTTCAAGTATTTATGTTATAGAAATTAATTTATCTACTTCTGATTCATGGGTATTGGAGACCAGTTGTGGATATCACATTTATGTAATTGTGCAGGGTCTAAAAAGGAGTAGAGCCTTGGCAAAAGGCGAGGTAGATTTATGAGTTATGAATGGAGCAAAAGTTGCTGCAGTAGCTGTAAGAACTTTTGAATTAATTTTGCCCAGTAGGCTTGTCTTATAACTGAACGATTGTTTTTATGTTCCTGCTATGAGTAATAATATAATTTCAATTTCTTGATTAGATTTAGAAGGTTTTGAATTTGTTATTAGGAATAATATTTGCTCCATTATTAAAAATGGCAATTTTTTTTTTTTATAGAAATGCCTCATTATCAAATGGGCTCTATATTCTCAATCTTCGTGTGTCTTCGGACAAGTCTATTTATAACATTAATACTAAGAGATTGAAATCCAATTATTTAAATCAGACTTACTTCTAGCGTTGTTGTTTGGGCTATATAAATGAGGAATGCATAACAAGGCTTCATAATGATGGGCCTTTAAATTCATTTGATTTAGAATCTTACAAAACATATGATTCTTGTTTATTAGGCAAAATGACGAAGGCACCTTTTAAGAGGCAAAATGAAAGGGCAATTGATTTATTGGGCCTAATACATACTAATGTATGTGAACCAATGAATACACATGCTAGAGGAGGATTTCAATACTTCATTATATTTATGGATGATTTCAGCAGATATGGCTACTTGTATCTACTGAAACAAAAATCTGAATCGTTCCAGAAATTCAAAGAATTTCAAAATGAAGTATAAAATCAGCTTGGCAAAAGTATCAAAATACTTTGATCAGATCGAGATGATGAATACTTAAATGACGAGTTTGACGAGCATCTTAAGAATTGTGAAATTTTCTCCCAATTAACGCTACCTGGAAACCTCAATGGAATAGTGTACTAAATGGAGAAATTGAACTTATAGATATGGTTCGATCAATAATGAGTCAAACTGATCTTCCAATCTCCTTTTGGGGTTATGCCCTAGAGACTGCTGTACTTATACTAAATTGAGTTTCAACTAAATCGGTTAAAAAAATACCATATGAGATAGGAATTGGGAGATAACCTAGTTTGTTATTTCTCAAGATTTGGGATTGTGATGTTTATGTAAAACTTCTATTATCTAATAAACTTGCACTAAAATCAGATGAATGCATATTTGTGGGGTATCCTAAAGAAACTAAAGGATACCAATTTTATCTCCCAAAAGAAAATAGAGTAATTGTTGCTCGAAATAGATTCTTTCTTGAAAAGGAATTTATTTCTAAAAGAATCAGCGAGAGTAAAATACATCTTGAGGAGATTCAAGAGCTAAAATTAGTATCTAAACCAAATAATGAACCTTGATTAGATGGCTCACAAGTCCAAGATGAGCCTACTTCTATAGAACAAAGACCTCGAAGATCTGATAGGGTTCGTCAACAACATGAGAGATATGGATTCCTTATCACTGACTATCACAATGTGGAGATGATGGTTAATGATGAGCCCACTTCCTATCAAGAAGTTCTTACTCTGGAAAATGGTTAGTGGCCATGAAGTTTAAGATGCAATCTATGTATGATAACCAAGTCTGAACTTTGGTTAATCCACTTGAAGGTTCAAAAACCATTAGATGTAAATGGGTTTTCAAAAAGAAAATAGACATGGAGGGAAATGTGCTTACTTACAAAGCACGGCTAGTAGCAAAATGTTATAGACAAACTTATGGTATAGACTATGATGAAACCTTTTCACCAGTTGTAATGCTTAAACCTATTAGAATTCTTCTTGTCATAGCAGCATATTATGAATATGAAATTTGGCAAATAGATATCAAAACTGCGTTCCTTAATGGAAACTTACTCAAGTATGTGTACATAACATAACCTGAAGGTTTTGATGATCCTTTAAATTCTAATAAAGTGTGCAAACTTTAAAGATCCATTTATGGATTGAAGCAAGCATCTCGAAGCTGGAATCTTCATTTTGATGAAGCAATTAAAGAATTTAACTTTATCAAAAATGAAGATGAGCCTTGTGTCTATAAGAAAATCAGTGGGAATGCAATAGTCTTTTTGGTACTTTATATTGATAACATCTTACTCATTGGAAATGACATCTCAACTCTACAAAGTGTAAAGATATGGTTGGGAAATTATTTCTCAATGAAAGACTTAGGTGAAGTTGCCTATATTTTAGGTGTAAAGGTCTATAGAGATAGATCTAAAAAGCTAATTGGACTAAGTCAAAATGCATACGTTAACAAGGTACTGAAAATGTTTAGTATGCAAGATTCTAAGAAAGGATTCTTGCCAATGTCACATGGTATTAAACTCAGCAAAACTCAAAGTCCTTCCATGAAGAATGAAGAATAGCGTATGAATAAGATACCATACGCTTCCGTTATAGGATCTATCACGTATGCCATGTTATATACTCGACCTGATGTGTCATATGCATTGAACATGATGAGCAGGTTCTAGTCAAATCCTAGAGAGCCACACTAGACTGCTGTCAAGAACATATTGAAGTACTTAAGAAGAACTAAAGATATGTTCTTAGTTTATAGAGCACAAGAAGGCGAGCTAGTTGTAAATGGTTACACTGATGCTAGTTTTCAGTCTGACATAGATGATTACAGATCGCAATCAGATTTTTTATTTTATTTGAATGGAGGTGTTGTAAGCTGAAAAAGTTCAAAGCAAGATACCGTGGCTGATTCTACTACATAAACTGAGTATATAGCTGCCTCAGTTGCAGCTAAAGAAGCAGTTTGGATTAAAAAGTTCACAACAGAACTAGATGTAGTTTCTAGTATTATGAACCCAGTGGATCTTTATTGTGACAACAATGGAGCCATTGCACAAGATAAGGAACCAAGATCACATCAACGATCCAAACATATACTTAGATGTTTTCATCTCATTCGAGAAATTAATGATAGAGGAGGTGTTAAAGTATGCAAGGTATCAACTGATCACAATATTGCAGATCCACTGACAAAGCCTCTCCCATCGTCTAAACATGATAGTCATACTAGATCAATGGGATTACAGTTTATATCAAATTGGTCTTAGTGTAAGTGGGAGATTGTTAGGGATATGCCTTAGAATCAATTTGTACTTATACTATTGTCGTTATGTATTATGTAATAATACGAGGTATTTTTTGTTAGTGTTGTGCCCTAGAGGCAATCACTTGTACATTGTATATGACACATTTTATTTTAATAAAAGTCATTATTTATCTTACAGTTTCTTTTGTTTACTTTTAAGTAATATAACTGTTCGATAAAGTCCCTAGTACAACACTGTATTAAGGAAATCATGATAGAGATCATGATATGATATTTCTACTACACTGTATAGTGTTAGTACTTAAATAGTCCCTAGTCGTAGTATTAATGAGACAGAACATCATTAATGCGTTAAGATTAGCATGTGTTAGACTTCCTGATTTGATCAAGCGATGGTTCTCATATCCGTGAGTATTGAGATACTCAAAGTTAACACATGGATGCTTTGAGATAATCACATGGATAACTATTTAGTGCCATTGATATAATCTCAATATAGTAAACGTACAAGTATCCTTAGACTTGAGGTCTCCAAGTTACTTTGTTTGCTGAGCATTGTACTTTGATTCCAATCTCCGGAAAGGGTTGATCCTATTCATGGAGATTCCGTAAATATTCCATGGAAAGTTCGACACAATTGGGATTTTTTTGGAAATTGGATGCAGTTACTAATTCATGATCTGGCATGTACAGAATGAAAACTTCATTCTCGATTCTACGAGAATTTTTATGAAAGCCTTTCATTTGCTTCTCTTCGATGGAAGTTTGATTTTCCCAGAATGTATCCTAATTTTTGGCGATCGAGGGCCGCCTATGGGATGGATATTGGGCACATTGTGAGATAAACGAAAGTAGTTGAGAAGGTTAATAAAGAACTCACCACTCCTAATAGTAAGGACGAATATTTCACGGCCACTTGTAGGAATTACTACTCGAGAAGTCCTTAGCCAAAGCATATGTGTATTGAAAATAGTTCCAATTGATACACAACTAGAGTAGTGGGTTCCTGATACAAGTACTATTGTATTCGGGCCAAAATTAATTCTGGAGGGAGTTGGCACTAATTCCGTACTCTAAACTGAATGAGATATTATATGGTAAAATGAGTTAATTGCATTGAAGTTTGTTATTGAAGGGTTCATGTCAAGCCACTTGACTTCCTGGACTTTTGGGTGGTCATGATGTGTTGCTAGATACCGCTCATGATATGGGAATATGAGTTTATTAATTGATGAATTAATAAACCAAACCTGATTAGAATTAATAGGATTAATTCTAATTAATTATGGATTATTAATCTCAAAGACGTTTGGATTAATTCATGTTCGCTACTAATTGACCGAGAAACCTAATAAGTCAAACACAATAGAGGATTATATACTCAAGATGTTATTTGATAACATAGTGGGATTAATTGAGCGAAAGAGAAGTTGTTGTGGACAAATTATAATTAGTTATAATTTATAGTCCAAATTGTAATTGTGAAAATTTGATGTTTCCAATTACAATTAGGGAATTCTAACTGTTTTAGAATTCTGGGATGGAGGGTTTTTCAGCAAGATTTTTGTGTGACATATAGATGAAACACGAAACCCTAGTTAATACACAACATACGAAAATTCCAACCTTAGCAACACAACCTTCTCTTCTTCTTTTCTCTCTCTCTCATTTTGCAAAAAACATGAAGAACTCTAGCCGCCACCTAGTGTTTCTGCTAGCACAGAAAACTTCGTGCTTGAGTGTATCTTCTATGTGGATTACTGTTAGAGATAATCACACACTGTGATTATAGTGGTTAGATGTTCAACTCTCGTGGAGTTTGCACAAGAGGATTGCTGAATTGCGCCTCGACTTGAAAAATAAATTTTTGTTCTTCGGATAATCAAAGAAAGGTAAAAAGCTGTTACCTTTGATCTGTTTATGTCTTGTTTTCCATATATATGTGGGTCCTGGGATAGTATCTCATTTTATTCTTCTGCTGTGCTGTATATGATACGAGCCTAAAATACCCAATATTCTTTTCCATTAGTAGTGCATTTAGTTTTGTAATCATCAAGTATGTGACTTGATAGTAAAACCCTACAATCAATACAATGACTATTCTTAAAATGTCCCTGATCGATTATTATTAGTGGAATAATAATAAATTAGGATTAGTATGTTTGTGACTTAATGGCTATGTTTTACTGATCATGGATATATGTGATATCAAGTCAAAACATAAATAAATGTTAGAGAACATTGTATTGGATATGACCCACTATGAGAGTACTTCATGGAACATGTCATAAGTACTTTTTAGCCATAATGATATTCAAAGTCCTTCGACTTGAATTCATCATAGTTTCCTACTTGATAACTTCTATATTTTGACGTTGTCTAAAGTTATCTTTAACTAGATAATAAATTAGACTACTATTAGATATAGAATAAATCAGGGAGAGGAATATGATTGATAATGTAGGAATTTGTCCCTCTCAATTATGGGAGAGATATTCATAGGCCCCTTGATAAGTTAGACTGCTAAAATACATGACCGTGCTCAAATATATTAATCTGAGATATTAATATTATTTGTTTGAACAGTCTACCATGAGATCAATAAATAATTGATTAACTTTAAAAAGGATAACATGTTCTGTGCCTTATGCTTAATCTGAATATTGTGTGATAAAAGAACTAAATATAAAGTTATGATTTGGTTCAAAGAGATCACTAATCTTCATTTAACCTGAATAGTTACAATGTTTTGCTAGAAATTACTTATAATTGATGGGCCATTTAAATGTGATTTGGGCATACTGCTAATGTTAAATAAACTTATAGGGTCACATAATAAGCGAACTTGTTAGGTTATTTGTTTGGTAACTAAGTCGATCGATGAATCTGAAAATATGTCTAAGTTAATCGAATTTAGAAAATTGACCAGATACAATGAATCTAGAAATATGTCCATATTCGATGTATATAGATGATGTTCGATTATAAGAATCTGACTCGCTAAATTAATTAGTTAAATTACCAAGTAATGGTGAATCTTATTATATCTGTTTTAATTTAATTTGAATTTAAAATAAATTATGATAAGATATTATCAGATTTTGACTCCAAGAGGTTCGGGTGGTTTTAAAAGAAAACCATAGTCGTCTTCTCAAGGGTGCTCTCTGTTAATATTCGTGCCTCCATTCACCAGAAAAATTCATGCCTCTCAAACCCTAGGCGCTAGTACTCCCAGGGTAATGAGTTGGTTCACCATGTGTATCCAATAAAGGGCGTTCGCATATTGCAGCATCTGGTGATCGTTCGAGTTGCACGTATGACAGCAAAACCAGAATCCAAGGAGCTTAATTACACTGAACAGAGGTAATTCTGTAATCCTTAGATCGTCTTAATCGTTTGACTTGGGTCCTTGAAAGGGATTCGTGGATGTTTTTCACATTTAGGAGTCTACAAATCCTAACAAGATGTCTCTTAAAACTAATAAATTTCAAACAAGAATAACTTAGTTATTTTGCCAATAGGGTCTAAAAATAAGAATAAATTTGTTTTATTTTTTCTAAAATTCAAATTAACCTGTTTTAATCGGTTTATTGTTGACCGATTTGACCAATTTTGACTAGTTTTGTCAGTTTTGACCAGTTCTTTGCTATCTGACTTATAACATATAATCGAATTGGACCGAACAAGTGACCAGTTCCCAGTCGAACCGGCGATCCGGTCCGATTTTTAGAATACTGGAAAAAAAATCCATATTTTTGTCATCAAATAAATAAAAGGCCAATACTAGGAGACTCATTAGACCATGTAGCATCATAGAAAAATAGTCTTTTACAGTAACAAATATGTTCATGATCAAACAAAACATATTCCAATGTGAAAATATTTCTAGCATATAGGTTCTATTTTTGCACAATATTCCTAGCATTACGGGAGAACCTTATTTTAGAGACCAAAAATGGATACAGATTCCTTACGTCTCTAAATAAATACAAATTAGAAATAAAATGGAGATGAATCAAATTTTTAAAAAATTAAAATGGGATATTTGGGACAAATCCAATACGAATATCTTCTATCTCTAAATTTTACATTTCTATTTGGTCTCTATGTAGATGTGGAATAGAGATAATAGTAAAGTCGTCTCAAATTTGTTTCTAAATAGAGTCGGAACAGTGATGACTCTTAATGCATCTCGAATATCAGACACGAAATAGAGCTAATAAAAACATTAGAGATGGCACAAAGATAAAAAAATCATTAGTCTCTATTTTGTTTAAAATTAGAAATCAATTGGAGATGAATATGTTCATCTCAACAGTTACATTACTTCATTGATTAGATAGTTGATCTCAAAATTAGAGACGGCAATCTCGTATTTATCTCTAAGTCGAGACAAATTAATGATTAACAAATCCGCCTCAAAATATTTTTTAGACTAATTAGGGTCTACTTTTTTTTTAGAGATAGAAATCTTGCTTATTTTGTTTGTCTCTAAGTTGACTCTAAATTGGAGTTAATGGTGGTCGTCTCGATTTTGTCTTTGGTTTTATATTTTAGAGGCAAAATAGAGACCAATTTTAGCCTTCTTTATATCTCTAAATACATTTGACAAATTCAGAAAAACTAAAAATTTATTATGTTGAAATGATAGTAAATATATGAGATCGGAGACTGAACATGAACTTATAATATAATTTGTTTGAGGTTTTTGATGAAATTGAATAAAAACTATATTTATAATTTGAATCAGTTGACAATAATTTAAAAATACATAATAATAAAAATGTACATTATCATTATCATTATATACAATGATGTTGAACTATATGTTTGGATTACTTTTAAAGAAAATAATATGTTTGTGTTATAGCCATTGTTGAAAATTTTGAAAGAAGCCTTTACATAATTATGTACAGATAATTGTGTATAGATCTTAATCGTACTATTTATAATACTATTAGAGTGCTATTCTTAGAATAATTAGTATATGAAATAGCAGTGCTATATAATGCTTGATGATTAAATTTATTCATAGATTTTAAATTAAAATTTTAATTAAATTACATAATAACCATTTTTTTAGAAAAAAAAGAAACTATGTATGACAAACTTAATTATTCGTCTTTTAATCTAAATAAAAAATTGACAATGTTTTTTATAAAAAAAAATAGAGAAAATTTTAAGATGAGAAGGAGACGTTAATAAAGTTTTCGTCCCAATTTGGTCTTTGACTAGTCTCAAAAGATTTTGGCGGAATACTAAAATTTTTAGCACGATTATGTGCAATTTCTTCCTCTATCTACCTTGAGACATGTCCATGGTAGACTACTAAAAAACCACCATTTTTCTCCCAAATTTCTCTTCAAACTAAACCCACAAAACCAATTTTCCCACAAATCAACCTACAGTTTTTTTCCTCCTCTTCAACTTTTCATTTTTTAAAATCCTTCAACCCCAGTTCTTCTTATTCCTATTCAATTTTCCATTTTTCTTAAATCCCACTTTAAATCATTTGAACCTATTGGATTGGAGTTTAATTTCTTCACACTCACTCCAAACCCACTTGCAATCATCGCATTTCAATGGCCTATGTGGCTGAGTTAATGTCATTGTTGTTCGAGTAGTAGTAGACATTTTTGGGTGCACCGATTCAGCTTCGGTATTTTTTTTTTTTGGAGGGGGGGGGGCTCTTTCTTTTTATTTTGAGTAATCTATATTGAGAAGTGATTTTCTTTGTTTGAATATCTATTTTTGGGGTCTGAATACTGTTAAACAAATTAATATTTTTGGTTTCTAATGATTTGCATTGAGTAGATGATTTTGCTTTCATAGTGCATTATAATTTTATAGTTTTTTTTTTCAGATGTAATCTCTATGATTTTATATGGGCTTGTGTAATCTATGTGATTTTTGGTGTTTGGGATTTTCTTGGGATATTTTGGGAGTCTTAATGAAAAGTTTTAACCATATTTAACGAATGAATCTTCTATTGATCAATTAGGATGCATTATGTCTATTGTCCTGCTTAATCTAGAATGCAGTTTACCCTGTTTATTTAGTTGATGTTGAAGCTAATCTATGGTCTTGTTACTCTATGTTTGAACTGCATATTTCCATGAGTCAGCTAGATTGCAAGTCATGAGCCTTTCATATTTGTAATTCGTTCTTCTCCAAGAACACAAAAAATGTTTAGGGTTCTTTGTCTAACTTAGAAAGCAGATGATCGACGGCAGTTTTGGGTGTTTTAGATGTGCATGTTAGAAATTTTGGGATTGAAATACTTGTAAGAGAGAGTGAGGGGCAATCTAATCTTAGGCTTCAGCTGTCTAACTTATCATTAGCCATCAAGTAAGTTAGCTACCTCAATTCCCTGAAGTATAGGTTAATAAAAAGTTCCCAAAAGAGAGATTTTGTGAATCTACAGACATATATGGTTTTGAATTGAGCCTGTTCCCACTTGTATACTAGACAAAGTTAGGTAAAGAGGCTTTTTGCAACTTTTATACTTAAAAAGTCCCTTCTTGCACGTAGTCCAGTCTAGCTCAAAAATTTTCGTAAAATGATGGCGTGCATATTGAATTAAAGTTGAAACTGGTTTTGTAAAATATTATTTGCCTTAACCTATACTACTTAATAGTATTAATAGTGTCTATATTCTCTTTGCTCTTGTGATCTACCATAGTATTTTATATTTTTCTTAGATTGATATATCATTCATACGTTGAAGATTAGAGAGTTCCATATAAATGAACCAGAAAGTAACATCTACATGTGTAATCTGGTTCCTTGTTCTAACTTAAATAATTTTCATGTAGTTTTTCTAAGCTAAAAGATAGATGAGTGATAGGGCTTAAATTAGTTATATTTTTCCTAGTTATTTGAGGCTATTTTGTGATGCATTTTGTTCAATAACTGATCATATTTCTTCATATTTGAGATTTTATCCTTGGAAAGGTATTTTGTGCATTATTTCAGATTTTAGAAGTAAAATAAGGAAAAAATGTCGCAAAACAGTATAGAGGCGGTGCCAGACAGGCCATAGGAAATGGTGCTGGCCACGTGCTGTTGGCACACATTTCGAGACGATAAAAAATTGTTGAAATAGGATCGAAATAGAACCGAACCGGTGCTAGCTATACTCTGGGAAACATTTCAAGGAAATCAAGAAAAAATTGATGAACAATTGAAGAAATAGAACACAACTGACACCGGCTCCAACAGCCAAGGCGGTGCCGACCGTGCCCTGAGGATAAGGTAGAGCTTTGATTTTTGCATGCGATTTTTGGTAATTTGTAGAATTTTAATATCTTCCTTCTTCTACTTGGCCAAGAACCCTACACCAACGAATTTAGGCACTTCCTTAGCCTATAAATAGAGAAAAAACATAAGAGAAAATAGGAGAATTCGTGGATCATAACAGAAAATCACTCAAATAAAAAAGGAATTCTGCCAAATTAAGGAGAGTTGTGCAAGAAGGTCTTCAAAGGAAAAAGAAGGAGGCTTGTCTATGAGTGCTTTCTTTAACTTTGTTTTCTTTTTCTTGAACAATGATGTGTTTATTGTTTTATTGTAATTTGACATGTTTTAGGTATTTATGATTTTTGGAGTTATTTGATCTTTTGATTAATTGATTATTCTTCTTGGTATTTGATTACTTGTGCTTATTACGAAATTAGTTGGTTGTTTCTTTCCATTAACTTACTGGACCAAGGGGGTTGATGGTGGTTTCAATTCATTAATTTCATATTCTGTTGGCTATTAACTTACTGGACCAATGGAGTTAAATGCTAAGAACTGGTAATTAAAGATTAATTAATGTCTGCCAAAACCAAGGATTCATTGATTAATTTCATGTTTTAAATTTGCCGAGACCAAGGGAATTTAATTAAGGATTATGTTTAATGTATCTTTTGGATGAATTAGTTGAGACGAGACCAAGTAATTCTAATTTATCTAGAAGATAGGGATTTCATGGATTGACCAAAGAAGGGAATCTATCTTAATCCATCATGATGCCAAGAGAATTATTAGTTATGATAGTGATTAGGTACTTTAAGATCATGTTTGCCAGAATAATGGTTTAAATTACATAATTCTCCATCATCGACATATATATATTCCTTTATTTTATTTTATTTTCCTTTTTATTTCTTTTTCACTTTATTGAGTCAGTTAAACAATGAAAAAAATATGATTAATGCATACTTGTTCCTGGAGGATCGACACTCGTTTGAACCCTATGTTATGTTAATGATGAGTACGCTTGCTCATATGTGTAATTTGGGATTAAAATTTTAAGTTAAATTTGATTGGGAATGTGTTTATTTTTATATGATTTTTATACCCAAATCCATACACATCAATGATCTGTCTTAATTTTAGCTTAGGAAAAAGTTGAAAAAGGCTGTGTTAAGAGGATCTACTTGTGTTTTTTTAAGGAAATAAGAATGTTATATTGATTTTTAAATAGGAAAATTTTAGCTTCTCCATGTTAGGTGCATGGAGTCATGTGCATAGGCATCTTGAAATTAGATTTCCAAATGGTTCTTACTAGTTCTATTATTGGGAATATTTGCCTCATCAGAAAATGCTAGTACCAATTAAATCAATTTTCAGATGGTACACATTAACCTTTAAGGCATAGAAATGATGCTTAGTAGAGCTCTTAAAAGTGCTCCCCAAGGGCAGAGGGCTTACGTACCACTTTGTACAACTGCTCCCCTGAAACAAACCCTTCCCTCTTTGATTCGTTAGATTTCTTGTTAACCTAATTTAGATTGGCCAGCTTCTTCTACTTCTTAGCACTTAAGTTAGAATCAACTTGGACCATTTTTTATTTCTGTGGCATTCAATCCTTCAGGAAACTATGACCTCTTCCTTTACGATGGTGATGGTGGTGAGCTTATTCTACTCATTTCTTTTCAAACTCTTCATCCACAATTTTCTCACTTCAGTAATTGCATTTACTACTAAGTCTAATAATATTAATAGTTCAAAATGTCCTCAAATTCAACCCATAGATGCTTGGGCTTGGAATTACAATTACTCCTGATGTTATGGCATAATAAACTTGTAAATGCCATGCACCAAAACTGATGTTGTATAGAGTCTTATACCTAGACATGTTTTAATTAAAAAAAAAAAACTGCTCCTAAACATGCAGAAATTGATTTTGTACACCCTAATTCTGAGTTCATAAAATCGAAGAGCTCTGGATCTTCAATCCAATTTCACACACATTAGAACACACTTGACACTACTTTATCTCTTATCACTAATCAATCTCACTTATTTTATTTATTATACCATACTTTTATAACTTAAATTTAATATTTATAGGTGGATGAAAAAGTCATAGAGATTACATTTCTCATTTAAAAAGCCATCAAAATTGTTTTCCTAATAAAAAGCATTGAACTTTTTATTAGTTGATTTTTCGCTTTGGTTTTACATTGAATTATTGTCACAAATTTTGTTTTTTGTTTTTAATAAATGGAGCATATTATTAAGTGTTTCATATTCCATGATATTCTATCAATGTTTCATTTATTGTTTTAATTTTATTTTGAATTAGAATGATAGGATTTATAATTTTATTTTAAAGCTTTTTATAAGTGATTCGAGTTGAGCTGCTTTGTTAGTTATATAGGAGTTGAAATGAATCCAATAAATGGTTAAGACATTCTTAAATTGACAAGATTGATCTTATTGAATATATGTTTTTATTTTTTTCATAGAGATTTTAAAGCCATTGGTGATTGAAGCAAGAGCTAACAGCTGGACAGAGTACAAATATTTAAATTAGAAGATCAAGAAAGAAGGTAGGCCATTGTTTTCTTTACTCTAGAAAACGTGATTTAATGCTCGAGTAAGTTAAATTATTTTCTAAGAATCCAAATTTATGCCTGAAATTCAAATACTATCGAAGATAGCTCATCTCTTCGTAATGATTCTTTTGGTTTTGATCTTAGGCCTTGTTACATGGTTTTGAAATCTGTGAGCCAAATCTTAAATTGAGAACCTGTAAACTTCCAATTTTAGTAGTTGTGAGTTTATGCTTTTATATTTAATTGTCGCTTTATGATGAAGTTGGTTTTTGTCTTGCCATTTGTTTAGATAGGGCATTCAACTTTAGTATTTCGACATTGTTTTGTAGTTTGAAATTTTATAAATTAAAGTTGGACATATTCATGAAGTGCTTGCTTGTTGATAGCTCAAAGCTAGGAATGTAGTTAACTTCAAACATATTTATAAAGGTTCCATTTTTAAAAAAAAGATAAAGAAAGGCTTAAAAAAATCCTTAGGGCTAATAATAAAATTCTAAGAAAGGAGTTTTAGAGAATTAATTTAATAAATTACAAGCAAAACATGATTGTTTTATCTTCTAGCTGTTGTAAGATAATTGCAGAGAACAAAGTCCTTAAAATCGAAGCTATGATGCGTAAATTTTGGGTATATAAAAATCATCAAATTTAAATATATTCCTTAGTCAAGTTTTAATTAAAATATTAATCTTAAAATACACATATGAGCAAGAATACTCATCGAAGCATAGAATAGGGAATTAACGAGTATTAATCCTTAAAGGAACAAGTACATACTAGTCACTTTTCATTCACTGTTTAACCGACCCAAACAAAGTGACAAAATAATAAAAAGAAAAAGAAAGAAAAAATATATACAATTCAAGGATGTGAAAATCTGTAATTTAGACAAAAACTTTTGAAAACATGATAATGAATCACTTAGCTAATATCACAATCAACTATTATCTTGGTTTCATGAAGGATTTAAACTAGACTCACTTCGTTTGTAATCTATGGAATCACTATCTTTTAGTTAAATTAGTGAATATATTCTGTCTCGACTAACTTATCCAAAAGATGCATTAAAATCAATTTTCATATAAATCCCTATATTCTAGGTGATTTAAAATATGAAATTAGTCAATGAATCCATATTCTAGCAATCATTAACCAACATTTGATTACCTATGTTCTAGACAATTAACCCATTTTTCAAGAAAGTTAAAAGATAATAAATATGAAATTAATTAATTGAAGTCATTATCAACCCCTTTTCAAGAAAGTTAATAACAAAAACCAATCAACCAACTTTGTAATAAACACAAGTAATCAAATACCAAGATAAATAGTGAATTGATCAAAAGATTAAATTAGTCGACAAATCATGAATCCCAAAAAACAATGTCAAATTACAATGGAAACTTTAAATACATAATTATTTAAGAAGAAGAAAACAAAAATAAAAAAAAGAATTATAGACAAGCCTCTTTCTTCTCCCTTGAAGACTCTCTCAAACAACTCTCCTTGAATAGTGAATTTCTCCTTTTTAAGTGATTTTAATTTTTTATCTTTGATTCACTCTTAATCTCTTGTGTTTTCTCTTACTTTTATAGGCCTTTTTGATGCTAAATTTGTTGCTTGAGAGGTCTTGGCTAAGGAAGAATTGAAAAATACCGAAATCTTTGAAAAATTCTCAAATTCGTGCACAGAAATTTTGTATTTCAGAACAAACCTGACACCGAGTCCAGTCGACCCACGGCGCCAAATGCAATTTTTTTCGCCTCTGAATTTTTCTCTGGCTGTCCAGAATGGACCTGGCGCCTATTCTACTTGCCAGACCTGGCGCCAGCTGTACTCTGTAAAATATCCAGTTTTGCTTGAATTGATCTCAAATCTGCACAAATTCATCAAAAATACTTTCTACAAGAAAAATGTCAAATAGGAAGGAATGTGCCTAGTTATCATCACAAAAGTATTTCAAGACAATCTCAAATAACTAAAAAAATAATGGTAATTTTAGCCCCTATCACATACCCCCATACTTGAACTTTTGCTTGTCCTCAAGTAAAACAATTTAGTTCTAAGAAAATCCTAAAGAAAACACAAGTTCTTTCTCATTCCCATTTTTTTTTTAACATAGAAAAGAGTATAACTTCTCTTCAACATTTAAATAAAACTCTTGTCATTCACACCATTTGAAAACAATTCAAACCTTGAAACATTTAACAAAACAGCACAAAACTTTTCAAGTTAAATTAATCAAGTTCATACATTAGTCTAAGAAAATTATTTCACTCGTCAAGTAAAAATATAGATACATGAATCACAAAATTCAAACCATCTACCAATTCAAACATTATAAATAAAAAAATTGTACAACTCAAGTCATGATGCAAGGAAAGAACTCCAATCTTATTTTCTCAATTTTTTTAAGGGAATTGATAGCCTCAAGTGCATGGATTTCTTTTCACACATCGTATTAGCTCCCTTATAGTCATCACTCCTTATTTTTCAACAACTTTCCTTTCTTTTGCTTTTGGAAAGTCATAGCCTCAAGAAAGTACATTTCTCTTTACTAGCCGTATTGGCCCCTATATCAAGCAAAAATAATTTTTTTTTCTCATCTTCAAAGAGAAAGCAATCAACTTATTTTTTTTTTCAATTTTCAATTCATAAGAATTTTTCCCAATTCTCCACAATCTTTCCTCTCAAAGATCTTTTATCAACTCACATTCCTCATCACAACTCAAAGATAAGCAACGATTATACTCATAATACAAGAATTAGCTAATAAACTTTCCCATATTCATCATATCCTCCATATTCAAACTAGATGAATCAAACAATACTTAAATACCAATGCATAAACAAGAGTAATCAAAATTCTCAAGTCTTGAAAAATATCCTATCCAATAAACCAATTTTATAAAAATTCACCAAATGAATGACAAAAATTCATATCCAATTAAGAAAAAGAATTACAATCTTGCTTTAAACAACGAGAACCACAAAAATTTTTAAAAATTTTCACAAAAATGATATGAAAAATAGTTCTTCAACCTCATTCTCCCCCTATACTTAAACTAGACATTGTCCTTAATGGCCAAAGATATAACAATGAAAGCAAAGCTAATAAGACCAAAATAAATAAAGAGGAAGAATGAAGAAAAGAAAATACTTCCATTATGAATTAGCTCCAAAAGTTCCAAACTTTTAAATCTTCAAATTTCCAAAACTTTCAAGGAACTTGCAAAAAAGAAAAAAAAAATCAAATCAAATTTTTTCCAAAGTAGCTTAATACAAAAAAAAACATATAGATAATTGATAAAACCTTGGACAAAGAATATCATCAAACCACTCCCCCATACTTAAATTAGACAATGTCCTTATTGGCCAAGAATTAACATATTAAAGCATCTCAAAAGGGACCAAAACTAATAGAGGGATAGAAAGTTTAAGCAATACTCCCCAAGTATAATAATGCTCCATTAGATATCCAAACTTGAGATAGAGAGAAGGGCTTGTCCAAGAGGACTTTATTCCTACATATAAAACAAAACACAAATAAAGAATAAAGAAAATAATAACAAAATAAAAATACACTTAAATAAAAGAAAACAAACTAAAAAAAAATCCTAATAAAGCAAATAAAGATACGACTCTCTTCTCCACACTTGAGTTGGAAAATATTTTTCTTATTTGGCAAAAATAACACAAAACAACCGAAACAAACCCAAACAAAAAATAAAGATACAAACTCTTTCCACGCATCATGCTCCATCATCAAACCTTTGTAAAAGAAATTAATGCTCATTGACTGAGGTAGGCATGATGAAAGTATAAATAAGAGAGGGTTTTGAAAAATAGAGGGTTCATGGACAATATTAATTGCAATGAATGTAAATGCATGACTTCCTCCCCCCCTTCCATAGTACCTTTTTAGCCATACAAATCAAGTTTCCAACACAAAGATATAAATTATATCTAAAAAGCGTATCAACATTAGAATCACTACTTATCCCTTCAAAAGATTTGTTACAATGTAAACATCCATTCGAACTTAGTAATGTAGATCTTAAGGATGGAATCAAGAAATCCTTACTTTTCAACACATCTCCAAATACCGAGTGACCTCCCTAAAATTAGGGTGAATGGTACAATTTGTCAATATTCTTCAAGGGTTTCTTATGATTCATCATACAAAAATTTAGCTCCTTGAGGCATGTTAAATTTCATACATCATCATTGACCATTGTCCTCCAAGAATGGAGAGGAACTTAAGAAATCATGTGATAAAGAGAGATTAGAATTATTAGCACATAGAAGAGAATCAAATACCTCCCTTTTCACATTGGGCAATTGTTTCTCGTATCCTCTCTCTTTTCCATAGGGATTCTCTTGTTCAATTGTATGGGCCGTTAGGGAATCTTCAACCAATTTGGCTAGTTGTGTTTTTGTAGAGCTCATTTGTTGGGATGCTTCTATTTAATAGATAAATTTGTATCTGCGACAAAAGAATGCATTAAGGCTTCAAGTGACATCTCACAAAAAGCGTCAATCCGAGCTTGCACATTTGCCAAATTCTCATCATTGTAACTCCTTTTATCTTGTGTCCAAAAGTAATTGTCCATGATGATATTAATCTCGCGCTCAAAGAAAAATAAAAATCAAATCGAAAATAAAAACAAAAACAAACAAGAATAATAGAAAAACAAAGAAAAGGAAAAAAAACTAAAAGGAAAAACAAATAATCGAAAAGTAAAGAAAAGAAAAACACACACATTAGATGTATTCACAAACTACCTAAACAGAAAAGTTAGTGGGATTTACAAGTAGAACATGAACTAAGCTAGTCAATTAAGTCACACAATGTTACAAATAACAAGATATAGCACCTCTTTATACAAAGAACATATATACATATAGACATATAGATATATAAACATGGTTAAATCAACAAAATCAAGCTTTCATGATATTGTTCTCCAGTAATAGTGCCAAAAACTTGATGCATAAATTTTGAGTGCATAAAAATCATCAAATTTAAATACATCTCTTAGTCAAGTTTTAATTAAAACATTAATCTTAAAATATACATACGAGCAATTATACTCATTGCAAGCATAGCATAGGAAATTAATGAGTATCGATCCTTAAAGGAACAAGTACACACTAGTCACTTTTCATTCGTTGTTTAACCGACCAAAATAAAGTGAGAAAATAATAAAAAGAAAAATAAAGAAAAAATATATACAATTCAAGGATGTGAAAACCTGCAACTTAGACAAAAGCTTTTGAAAACTTTATAATAACTCACTTAGCCAATATCACAATCAACTATTATCTTGGTCTCATGAAGGATTTAAAATAGACCCACTTTGTTTGCAATCCACAGAATCACTACCTTTTAGTTAAATAAGTGAACATATTCTGTCTCGACTAACTTATCCAAAAGATACATTAAAATCAATACTCATATAAACCCTTATATTTTAGGTTATTTAAAACATGACATTAGTTAATGAATCCATATTCTAGCAACCATTAACCAACCTTTAATTACATATGTTCTAGACAATTGACCCCATTTTCAAGCAAGTTAAGATATAACAAATATGAAATTAATTAATTGAAGTCATTATCAACCCATTTTCCAAGAAAGTTAATAAAAAAAATCAATCAACCAACTTCGTAAAAAAAACAAGTAATCAAATACCAAGATAAATAATGAATTGATCAAAAGACTAAATTACTCGATAAATCATGAATCCCAAAAATAATGTCAAATTACAATGGAAACATTAAATACATAATTTTTTAAGAAGAATAAAACAAAGATAAAAGAAAGAACTTATAGGCGAGCCTCTTTCTTCTCCCTTGAAGACTCTCTTGAATAACCTTCCTTGAATGGTAAATCTCTCATTCTTAAGTGGTTTTAATTTTTGATCTTCGATTCACTCTTAATCTCTTGTGTTTTCTCTTGATTTCATAGCCCTCTTTGATGCTAAATTTGTTTCTTAAGAGGTCTTGGCCGAGTAAGAATTGAAAAATACCGAAATCTTTGAAAAATTTTCAAATTTGTGCACAGAAATTTCGTATTCCATAATGGACTTGGCACCGGGTCCAGTTGACCTACTTGGCGCCAGGTGTAATCTATTTCTCCTCTGATTTTTTCTCTATTTTCCTCTGGTTGTCCTGAATAGACTTGGCGCCTGGTCCACTTACCAGACCTGGCACCAGGTGTACTCTGGAAAATTTCTAGTTTTGCTTAAATTTAACTCAAATATGTGCAAATTCGTCAAAAATACTTTCTACAAACAAAATATCAAATAGGAAGGAATATGCCTAGTTATCATAACAAAAGTATCTCAAAATAACCTCAAATAACTAGAAAAATAATGGTAATTTTAGCCCCTATCAAGCCACATAAGGCCAGCCACCCAACTCATGATCTGTAGTTGGTCGCCATTGTATTCGCCCTGAAGAAATGGTGGCATTATCTATATGATGCTAAGTTTGAAGCATTCACAGATCACAAGATTTTAAAGTACATTTTCACTTAGAAGTATCTGAATTTGAGGCAACGAAGATGGATAGAGTTCTTAGAAGATTACTCGTGCCCTAACAATTATCACCCTGGAAACATTAATGTGGTTGCTGATGCTTTAAGTCAAAAAGTAAAAATGGCCAGATTGAGGGTACAGGAAGTTCAAGTAGTACAAGAAGTGATAGATCTAAAGGTAGAAATGTGAAAGGGAAGAATTTATATAAGCAATTTGAGATTAATATGAGATTTAAAATAGGAGATTATCAAAGCTCAGCAAGACAATACAGGGTTTCAACCTTTTAAGGTTAAGGAGCTTAACGAGGAAGTAGTGATACCTAAATAAATGAGTTAGAAGTGCTATACTTTTGAAACTAAATATATCTATCCAATGATCAAGAGTTAAAGAAAAAGATTTTGGAAAAGGTACATAGGAGCAAGTAAGCCATTCATCTAGGAGAGATAAAGATACACCAGGATTTGAAGAAAGCTTTTTTGTGGTCTGAAATGAAGAAGATTGGGACATAGTATATTTCAACGTGCTTAACATGTTAGAAGGTTAAGGCATAACACAAAAAGATAACAGACTACTTCAGCTAATCCCAATACCAGAGTGGAAATGGGAAGAAGTGACAATAGATTTCATCATTAGATTGCCTTTGTCAAAGACACAAAAAGACTTCATATAGGTTGTGGTGGACAAGCTAATGAAAAGAGCACATTTCATCCCAGTGAATGTAAGTGTTAGAATGTATGTAAAAAATGGCCTATATATTTCTGTGTTTTGGAAATTAATAAAAGTTTCATTCATTAATGGTTGTTTGTTTACATATATTGCACATTAAATTCTAAATGTGTTAATAAGTAATCTACGTAATTGGGTCGTACTTTCCCAATAAGGTGTAGATTATAAACTACTAATACATAAGTAAAAAATTATTCTTGGTCGATTAATGGAGCTGGACACTTCATCAAGGGTTAGATTATTACACTATGGTTTCTAAATAGGGAATGATTTACCTTTAACTAATGGGTAGTCCTCTCACACCAATAGTGTAAATGTATTTGGAATACATAGAACTAGATCACGCGATAATAATATTTATAAAAGTACTAAAATAAATAAAGATTGATTTATTGCAGCTACTATATGGACGAGTGCCCAAAGACTTGAGTATAAGTTGATGGTCTAGTGAAGCTAGACTTGTTTGGAAAAAAGGAAAAGAAAAGGAAACACAGCTGCCATATATATATATATATATATATATATATATATATATATATATATATATAAACAGCATCACATGTGTCTATGGAGAAGATTCACTGAATTCTATGAGAAAAGAATAAAAGCCTTCATTTTTTTCCTTAGAAAAACAAGACCACCATTTTCTTAATGTTTTTCCTTCTTTTTTCTTTTAACGTTTAGCTCTTCTATTTTTTTTTCCAATCTTCTTTACCCTAATTCTATTTTCATCGATAAAAGTCTATAAGAGGTTCAAAAATACTCTAGAAGGTCAAAAGCTTGCAAACATAGTAAGTGTTTAATGCGAATGAGCCGACAGTTAGCTGATACACCCGCGGAACAAGTAAACATTCCAGTTCAAGAAGTGCCATCAAACTTGAATTCAACTCCGGTTGTTCAAGTAAAAAACACCCTAGAAGTAAGTATTCCTAGACTTTGGTTCGAAAAAATTTTTAAATTTCAATTTTCGATATGTATTTATTTTCCTGCGTTATAATCTAGGAACATTCTTAGGGTTAATAATCGAAAAAGGTGGCTCTTTTACTAACGAAAATATGATCTTTGTGATTGTATGGATCCTTCGTGATTTTTATATGAGTAATTTTTGTGTACGCCTCACTTGTGGAGTCATAGGCACCTGTAATTTATTGTTAATCGCTTTTCATAGAATTTATGTACGCCTCATTTTGAAAGGCATAGACGATGAAATTGTTTTACATTCAATTTACTAAATTCGTGTAACAAAAAATTGGTGGTTGAATTAACACACAAAGTCCTTGAAGAAAACCTGAAAAAGAAATTGGAGGAGATTCAGAAAGACAGAAGAAAATGGAGGTCAGATGAATTCCCTGGAAAGGGCCCAGTCACGGCCAACTGGCCGCCAAGCCGTGGCTGGCTGGGAGAAGTTATTATCCCACAAGCTGTGGTCGGTCGTGAGTATATGCTTAAGATGATTGCTCAGTTTGAGGAGGCCGAGGTCCTAGAAGTAACAATTGATGTTGAGAGACAAATTAACATGATTCTTGAGACTTTTCCAAATTCATATTCTGAATTCAACTTAAACTATAACATGAACAAATTGAGTATATCTTTGACTGATTTGATAAAAGAACTCCCGGCAGCTGAGAAAATTATGAAGCCTAAGTCAAAGATTTTGGTTACTCATTTTGGTTCATCTTTTAAAACTGGGCCCCAACCCAAGAAGTTCTCAATGGATCTAAACTTGGTCCATCTAAGCCTAACGCTAAGCCCAAGGGCAAGTGTTTTAAGTGTGGTAATAAGGGGCACTTCAAAAAGGATTGTCCGGACTTTTTGGTCAAATCCTCTTTAAGTATTGCTCCATACTTAGAGTCTATATTAATGGTTAGATCATCATCCACTTGGATTGTTGATTCTGAAACCACTGACTATATCTATAACTCTTTACAGGGGTTTAGCAAGATAAGGCGACTTAGTATAGGAAAGCATGGACTTATAGTGGGCAATAGAGCACAAGTGTAGGCCGAAGCAGTAGGAGACTTGGAGCTTTTATTTGATTATAATATGATTTTAGTTTTACAGGATATTTTATATGTTTCTAGCTTTAAATAAAACTTGATTTCAATTTCAAGATTGATTAATCAAGGATCCATTATAGTATTTTAATCAGTAGAAATGAAAATATTATTTATTTTGGAGACATTTATGAGAATCTTTTCTATGTTAATCTTATTAATTGTCAAATAAATAATACTCAGACGGAACCTAATAATGAGAAGAGAAATGTCATATCAAATAACCCTTTTATGGCACTTGAGATTATAAGATATAAATCCTAATCGGATTTAGATGTTAATTTTTTGGACTCATTGAGATTGGAAGAATGTCATTAGTGTGAATCTTGTCTTATGGGTAAAATGACCAAAAGGTCTTTTACTTAAAAAGTAGAAAGGTCCAAGAAAATATTAGAATTAGTAGATAATGATCTTGTGATCCTATGTCTACACCTGCTAGAGGAAGTTATGAGTACTTTATCACATTCACAAATGATCATACGCATTTTTGTTATGTTTACAAGATGAGGCACAAGTATGACTCCTTTGATAAATTTAAGGAGTTTAAGGCTAAAGTGGAGCGTCAAATAAGTAAACTAATCAAAAAGCTAAGATCAAATCGTGGTGAAGAGTATCTCCTTGGTGAATTCAATGACTACTTGGCACATCAGGATATAGTATCTCAACTGAGTACACCTGGGACTCCCCAGTAGAATGGAGTAGTTAAGAGAAGAAATATAACGTTGATGGAAATGGTCAAAAGTATGATGAGTCATGCAACTCTTCTTATTTCTTTTTGGGGATGTGCTCTAGGAACAACAACATATATTCTAAACTTAGTACCATCAAAGTCAGTACCTAAGATATCCTATAAGATGTAGCTGGATGAAAGCTTGGTATGAATCATCTCAAGGTATGGGGCTGTCCAACTTATGTACTAATTAAAGGAAGTAAGCTAGACCTTAGATCAAAATTGTGCTTCTTTTGTAGGGTATCTAAAAAGGAACAAGGGATGGATACTTTTATTATCTCCAAGAGCAAAAGTTACTTATTAGTACACATGCTAGATACTTGGATGATGGACAAAGTTTGTCCACTAAGGTTTCTAGTAAGGTGGAGTTGGAAAACAAGTTGAGTAACACTTCAACTCCTACTACCTTAATTGAGGAACCTAAAGAGGTATAGCCAGATGTTCCTATACAAAATAAACCACGTTGTAGGAGGAGAATATTTAGGGTTCCAGAAAGATGGACAAGAGAAGCCTTTAAGGTAGTCTTCAACCATCAGGAATAAGATCTCATTAGATACGATGAGGCCATTACTGATATTGATGCAGACAAATGGCAAGTAGCAATAGATGCCGAGATTGAGTCTATGTATTTCAATCAAGTTTGGAATCTTGTCACTGCACCTAAAGACATTAAACCCCTAGGGTGTAAATAGTAAACAAGGGAAAGAGAGGCGTAGATGAAATGGTAAAAACCTTTAAAGCATGATTGGTAGTAAAATGTTATACTTAGAAATAAATGATTGATTATGAGGATACTTTTCACTTGTTACTATGCTTAAGTCCATTCGTATTCTCTTGACCATCGCATGTTATTACAACTACGAGATATGACAAATGGATATCAAGACAAACTTTCTTAATGTCTATCTTAGCGAAGACATCTATATGACCCAGCCTGAAAGTTTTGTTGGGAAAGGCCAAGAACATATGGTTTATAAGCTTAAGAAGTTCATTTACGGACTTAAGCAAGCATCACGAGCGTAGAACATACATTTTGATGAGAATGTAAAGTCTTATGATTTCATACAAAATGCGGATGAATCATGTATGTATAGGAAAATAGATTGCAAGAACATATCTTTTATGGTACTTTATATAAACGATATTCTACTAATTGGAAATGATATAGAGACGTTGTCATCTATAAAGGTTTGACTATCAAGTTAGTTTAGCATGAAAGATATGGGAGAAGCTAACTACATTCCTAGAATAAATCTTCTTAGAGATAGGAGGTAAAGAATGTTAAGTCTATCCCAACCTGCTTATATTGACAATATATTGGCAAAGTTTAGCATGGATTAGTGTAAAGAGGCAATCATACTCTTTATGTACGGATTGCCATTATCTTCCAAGAAGTGTCCTAAGATACAGGAAGAAAAGGAAATGATGAGTAGGATTCCTTATGTCTTAGTAGTGGGAAGTCTCATATATGCTATACTTTATACAAGGCCAGATATCTGTTTTGCAATAGGCATGGTTAGCAAGTATCAATCAATCCCATGAAAAGATCATTGGCAAGTTGTAAAGCATATTCTCAAGTATCTGAAGGGAACGAGAGATTATATGCGTGTTTACAGGACCGATAACTTAGTTCCTACTGGTTACACGGACTCAGACTTCTAAGCGAATAAAGATGAAAGAAAGTCTACTAGTTGATATGTTTTTACCTTGTTTGGAGGGGCTATTTCATGGAGGAAAATTAATGAATCTTGCATTACTGATTCCACCATGGAAGCTAAGTTTGTGGCAGCTTCAGAAGCTTCTAAAAAAGTAGTTGGGCTCCGAATGTTCCTCACAGAATTTAAAGTTGTGCCACAGATAGACAAGTCCATAATAATATATTGTGACAATTCTGGAGCTATGTTAAATGTAAGGAGCTAAGAAACTAGAGGAAGGGTAAGCACATTAAGAGGACGTATCACATAATTTGGGAATTCATCCAGAAACGGGAGAGAATGGTTGACCAAATTTCCTCTACAAACAGTCTAGCGGACCTACTTACCAAGTCTTTGACAGAGAATGTGTTTCAAAGACACTTAGATTCATAAGGGTAGGTATAAATGGACCATCATAGCCCATTTATTGCAAGTGGAAGATTGTTGGAATATATGTCCAAAATGGCCTATGTATTTTTGTATTTTGAAAATTAGTAAAATTTTCATTCATTATTGATTATTTTTTACATATATTGCACATTAAGATCTAAATATATTAGTAAGTAATCTACGTGATTAGATTATGCTTTTACAATAAGGTGTAGATTATAGACTACTAATACATAACTGAAAAATTATTCTTGATCGATTGATAGAGCTGGACACTTCATCAAAGTTTAGATCATTACACTACAGCTTCTAAATGGGGAATGATTTATCTTTAACTAGTGAGTAGTTCACTCACACCAATTGTGTAAGCGTATTTGAAATACGTAAAACACGACCACGCGATAATAATCTTTATAAAAAGTACTAAAATAAATAAAGATTGATTTACCATAGCTATTGCGTAGACGAGTACTCTAAGATTTGAATATAAGTTGGTGGTCTGGTGAAGTTGGACTTATACACTTTGATATATGTTGGGTGAGGTCTTATTGCAAGGCCAATAATCTTGTAAATTTGGTGTATGATTCTAGTTAATTAAGACGGACTTATAGAACAGAGTTTCTATGCTTCATTATGTGAAGAAATCACCCCCATGTGATTATATGGGATAATCTAACTAATCTAGGGTCTTGAAAAATGTGACTAAGTATGTACACTTTTGGGTTGCTCCCTATGATAAGTGGATACATACTGAAAATCGTGGATTATCGGACTAGCTATTAAAGAATGGTAGATGTCATTAAGAAATGTGTTAGCACATTTTTCATATCTCAATGATATGTGTTTCGTATAGAGGTATTTTAGTTATTACACTTGTAGGTCAAAGACACTGCACTTATAATATTATTTTTGGGATCAATATTTTCATATGGTGATAAATAGAATATTTAAAATGATAAAATATAGTTATTTGTTAGTAGGGATATTTTAGTCATTTTAGTAGTAAAAAATAATATGTTTTTTGGTCCCAAAGTAACTCAAATAACCTTAGTAAATTTATTTACTATATGGGTTATTAGGTGAATTCATTATTGGGAGAATTATTCTAGGAATATAATTAATTATTTATTTAGATTAGAATAATTAATTTGTCCAATTTAATTAATTAATGTATTAATTAATTATCTTAGATAATTTTATACTGGGCACAAGTAGATTAATTAATTAATAAAAGAGCTAATTTAATTAGTCTTAGACTAATTAAGTGAACATGGCCTATCAGGGTTTGATGGTGGCGGCTATAGGTTATTTGGAAACCGAGGGTGGCCACCAGTCGCCATGTGAAAAAAGAAAAGGAAATAAAATAAGAGAAAAGGAAAAGAAAAAGAAAAATGGTGCACTCTTTATATAAATATAAATATATATACATATATATATATATATATGTACATATACATATGTATATGCACATATGTATATATATATAGACCGAATTCTTTGAGAAAATAATAACAGCTTTCATTTTTTTCCTCAAAAAAACAAGACTACTGGTTTCTTAATATTTTTCCTTTGTTTTTCCTTTAACATTTAGCTCTTCCATTTTTCTTCCAATCTTTTTCACCTTAGTTCTACTTTCACTGGTAAAAGTCTATAGAAGGTTTAAGAATACTCTGAAAGGTCAAGAGTTAGCAAACGTGGTAAGTGTTTGATGCGAAGAAGCCAGCGGTAAGCTGGAATACTCGGGAAACAAGTAAATGTTTCAATTCAGGAAGCACCGTCAAACCAAAATCCAACTCCACTGTTTAAGTAAAACATTCTAGAAGTAAGTATTCTTAAACTTTGGCTCAGAAAAAAATTGCAATTTCCGATGCATATTTATTCTCTCGTGATCATTCAGTAAGGGATTCTATGGAAAAATTAGCACAAACTTATGTAAGGAAGATAAAGAGATTACCTGGAGTACCCTCGAGTATTGTCTCCGATAGGGATCCGAGGTTCACATCTCAATTTTGGACCAAGTTCCAAGAGTCTATGGATTTAACTTGAATTTCAATACAACAACACGCCCTGAAACTAATGGTCAATCAAAGAGAGTTATTCAAATAATAATCCAATACAAAATATTATACAAAATATTATACAAGCATACCTACACCCATCTTCTAACTATGTATAAGGTTTCTAGTACAAAATATTGTACAAGCATACCTACATCCATCTACTAACTACGCGTGCTAGTACTATAAACAACAGTGCACTACATGCACGTAAAGTCTCTAAGTACTATTAATGAAGTTTTTTTCCAACCAATAGAAATGTCTGGTTTCAGTCCTTTGTCCATTATTCTCAAGGAGAATAAGTTAACTGGACCTAACTATGTGGACTAGAAAAGGAATTTAAACATAGTACTTACTGCTGAGAAGTACAAGTGTGTTTTGACCGACTCCTGTACTAAAATTGGGAAAGATTCCATATACCAGGATGGTGAGGTTGGGAGGGCTTGGAAGAAAGCTGATGAAATGACAAGATTCTATATATTGGCTTCTATGTCTTATGTTCTCCAGTCATGAGAACATGCCGACTGCATATGACATCGATACATCGTTGCGCACCATGTTTGCTGGTAAGAGTCGGCCCGTAGTAGGAAACTCTTAGAGCAATCATGAATACTAAGATGGCTGAGGGAGCATCGATTCACAAGTATATGCTCAAGATAATTGCTCATTTTGAGGAAGTTGAGGTCCTAGGGGCAATAATTGATGTTGAGAGCCAAATTGACTTGGTTTTTGAGACTTTGCCAGATTTGTATTCTTAGTTCAAGCTAAATTATAGCATGGACAAGTTAAATATGTCTTTGATTGAGTTGATAAAAGAACTCCAGGCTACTGAGAAAATTATGAAGCTTGTGTCAAAGGTTTTGGTTACTCACTTTGGACCATCTTCTAAAACTAGGGCCCAGCTTAAGAAGTTTAAGAAGAAGAAGGCCCAAAACAATATAGGGGCCCAGCCTAAGGGATCCAAGCCTGGTCTATCCAACCCCAACACCAAGCCCAATGGCAAGTGTTCAAGTGTGGTAAGAAGTGGCACTTCAAGACAGATTGTCCGGATTTCTTAGCTAAGTCCTCTTCAAGTACTGCTTTTTACTTAGAGTCTATATTGAAAGTTAGATCATCATCCACTTAGATTGTTGATTTTGAAGCCACTTATCAAATTTGTAACTCCTTGCAGGGATTCAGCAAGATAAGGTGACTCAGTAGAGGATAACACGGACTTAGTATGGGCAACAGAGCATACGTATGGGCTGAAGCAATAGGAGATTTGGAACTTTTATTTGATTGTAATAGGATTTTAGTTTTAAAAGATATTTTATATGTTTTTAGTTTTAAACAGAATTTGATTTCATCTTCAAGATTGATTAATCACGGTTATTCTATTTCTTTTCATTTTGGTATTTCAGTCAGTAGAAATAGAAAAATTATTGCACTGGAAACATGTATGTTAATCTTTTTTTACATTAATCCTATAACTCATCAAATAAATAATACTCAGACGAAACCTAATAATACGAAGAGAAAGGCCACATAAAATAACTCACCTCCATAAAGTTCTGGGTAGACCTTATACATTTCTGCTTCTGTCTCCCACGTAGCATCTTCCATAGGATGATGGCTCCATAGTACCTTAACAAGTGGAATTTGCCTTTGCCGCAATCTCTTTTCGGCACGTTCTAGAATTATAACTGGCCTTTCTTCATAGTTCAGATTCGGTGATAACTCTATGGCATCATTATTCAAAAAATGATTGGGATCTACTATATATTGTCTAAGTTGTGATACATCAAATACATCATAGATGCCTTGAAGTTCCAGCGCCAATTCTAGTCTATAAGCCATTTTTTTTATTTTCTCAGTGATGGGAAAGGGTCCAATATACTGTGGAGCTAGTTTCTTTCTTCTTGTTCCCTTACCCTGACGGGGTGTTAGCCTTAAAAATACTAAATCACCAATATTAAACTCCACATCCTTTTGATGGTGATCTACATAACTCTTCTGCCAGTTTTGGGTAATCTCTAATTTCTCCTTAATTTGCGACTTCTTTTGTCGTGCACTTTCCATATCCAAAATATCATACTGCTCCTGACGCCGTCATATGGTTATCAATATAGAGGAGATCGGCACTTTTGTCCATACAGAGCTTCAAATGGTGCTATTCCGATTGTAGCTTGATAGCTATTATTATAGGCAAATTCTGCATAGGCCAAATTATCAACCCATTTATTCCCAAAGTCCAATGCACATGCTCTCAACATGTCCTCCAAAATTTGGATTACTTGTTCTATTTGTCCATCAGTCTGTGGATGTGCTGTGGTGCTAAATTTCAAGGTAGTCCCATACAATTGTTGCATTTTCCTCCAAAATCGAGAGATAAACCTCGGGTCTCGATTAGCTACAATACTTGAAGGTACTCCATGCAGTCTAATTACTTCTTCCATATAAATCTTACTTAATTTCTCTAAGGAATCTCGTTCACTTATGGGTGTAAAATGGGATGTCTTTGTTAACCAATCCATCATCACCCAAACTGTATCTCGTTGTCTAATGGTTAAGGGTAACCCGGTTACGAAGTCCATGGTAACTTCATCCCATTTCCATTCAGGTGCTGGCAGTGGTTGTAGTAATCCCCGTGGTTTCTAATGATCTATCTTCACCTTTTAACAAGTAAGACATTGTGCAACAACCTGAGAAATATCATTCTTCATACCTATCCACCAGAAATGTTGCCTCTAATCATAATTCATCTTTACTGCCCCTGGGTGAATGGTATACTTACTTTGATGTGCTTCTATCAATATCTCCTGCTTCATAGCAGCCTGTCTCAGTATACAATATCGCCCCTTAAATCGAATGATCCCTGCATCATCTTCATAGAAATCACATTTATTTTGTTCCTTACTTTTTGCCTTGATCTACTGCAGCTCCCTATCTTGTTCTTGAACTTTTTTCAATTATTGTAACCATACGGCTTGTATTTATATGTTACTCATCATGATTCGTCCCTCAAGTGCTACTGCTTCCAACTCCAGCGTCTGCACCATTCGTAGTGCAGATATACGTCATTTCCTACTTAATGCATCCTGCCACTACATTGGCTTTTTCTGGATAATACTTGATTAGGTAGCGAAATTCTTCTAAGAACTCCATCCATCTTCGCTGCCTCATATTTAAGTCTTTCTAAGTGAAGATATATTTTAAGCTTTTATGGTCCGTGAAAACCTCAAATTCCGCCCTATACAGATAATATTTCCACTTTTTCAAGGCAAACACAATGGCTTCTAATTCTAAATCATGAGTGGGGTAATTTCTCTCATGAGGTTTCAATTTCCTTGATATGTACGCTATTACCCTCCTATCTTGCATCAACACTCCGCCCAATCCTTTATTAGAAGCATCAGTATATACTTCATAGGGCTTATCCATAGCAGGCAAGGCCAAGACAGGTGAGGTGCTTAACCTTCATTTCAATTCTTGAAACTTTTCTCATATCCTTTTGACCATTTGTATGGCACCTTCTTCTGGGTTAATCGGGTTAATGGCGAAGAAAGTTTTGAGAACCCTTCAATAAACCTTCTATAATATCCAGCCAAGCCTAAGAAACTTCTTATCTCCGTAGGATTTTCTAGTTGTTTCCAATTTACTGTTGCTTGTACTTTTGCAGGGTCCACAGAAATCCCTTCTTCAGAGATCACATGCCCTAAAAAAGATACTTTATCCAACCAAAATTTGCATTTGCTAAACTTGGCATACAACTTGTCTTCTCTTAATTTTTCAAGTACTTTTTGCAAATGCTCCTGATGCTCCTGAGGATTCTTAGAATATACCAAAATATCATCAATGAAAATAACAACAAAGTTATCCAGATAGGGTTGAAAAATCCGATGCATGAGATCCATGAAAGTGGCAGGGGCATTAGTAACACCAAAGGGCATCACTACAAACTCATAATGCCTATAGGGTGAATTGAAGGCAGTTTTAGGAATATCCTCTTCTCTAATCCTCACTTAATAATACCCCTGTCTCAAATCTAATTTAGAGTAATATGCTACGCCTTGTAACTGGTCAAACAACTCATCCACTATAGGTAATAGGTATTTATTCTTTATTGTTTGAGCATTCAGTCCCCTATAGTCTATGCACATCCTTAAAGTGCCATCTTTCTTTTTCACGAATAGTACTGATGCTCCCCATGGTGAGGTATTGGGTCGAATAAACCCTTGCTCCAATAATTCCTGTAATTGCTTCTTCGATTCTTTTAGTTCTACTGGTGACATCCGGTATGGGGTTCTAGAGATCGGCTTAGTTGTTGGCACTAAATCAATACTGAAATCAACTTCTCTTTCTGGAGGTAATTCTTTCAATTCCGCTGGAAAAACATCCGAGTGTTCTCGAACTACTGGTACCTCTTCATGCTTTTCAGGTTTGATGGATTTATTAAAAAGGTATGCTAAATACCCAGTGCATCCTTTTTGTATTAGCTTCCTTGCTTTCACTCTGGATATCAAACTCACTCTTTGTTTTGCTTTATCTCCCCAAAATTCTAGAGTATCTCCTCCTGGTCCCCTAAAATGCACCAGTTTATTTCTACAATCAACCTTTGCATGATGTTGCGATAGCCAATCCATTCCTAGGCTAGCATCATATTCTTTTATGGGTAGACTTATAAGGTCTCCTTCTAATGTCACATCTCCAATTTTTATTTCACTTCCTAGATAAATTCTATCACTGCTTAATTGTTTTCCCAGAGGAGTGCTAACTATCATTTCATAGGGGGCCTCCTTACTTATAATGTTCACCTTTTGAGCAAAAGAACATGAAATAAAAGAATGGGTAGAGCCTGGGTCTATTAAAATTCGAGCTTCTTTCCCAAAAATAAAAATCTTACCTTCCATCACCGCCGATGCATTAGTGTCTACTTTATCCAGGGCTACTACTCGAGCTTTCACTGCAGGTTTGCTGATTCCATATTTAGGTGCAGAAGGCTGGCCTGGGTTTTCTTTAGCAATTTTTGGTCTTACTCCCATAATTCCCTCTTGGATTTATCCATCCAATTGTCCTTCTTGGGCATAGGCAGTTAACATTTTTATGTCCTTCTTCTTCGCAATTATAACAACGAATTAACTGCTTCCCCATGCTACCTCCTTCTCTCCTTGGAAATTTTCCTTTATTTGGCCACTTTTTCCCTCCAGGCCTTTTATTTCGGTTTTAGGGTTTGTAATCCTCCTTTTTTTTTCCCTGCTTAGCTTGCTCAAAATCCGCCTCCTCGACTCTTGAAGCTATTTCCATTGTAGCACTATAATTATTTGGGGCTATACTAAGCAATACCCTTTTAAGTTCTGGGCACAAACCTTTCACAAAGTGGCGAGTTCTATTTGATTCATTTTGCACTAGGAGGGGGCAATATTTGGAAAGTCGTGTAAATTCAGTAGCGTACCTCCTTACTGTCCTCCCCTCCTGTCTAAAATTTTGAAATTTATCTTCTCGCCTTTCCACAACCCAACATGGTATAAATTTTTTCTTGAATTCTGCCTGAAATTCTTCCCATGTCCATTCCTTCTACTCATTTTTACGTGTCCACCAGTCTCGTGCTGGTCCTTGGAGTTTGAACGTAGCAAATTGCACCTTTCGCTGCTCTGAGTAACTTAGAGCTGTGAATATGTTCTCCATTTGTTCTATCCAGGATTCTGCCTCTTGTTCTTGCTCAGGTCGGCCATAGAATGAAAGAGGTTGAAACTTTAGGAATCATTCTAAAGCTTGATCTGCCTCGGCTTCAGTTCGCCGTTCTTCTCTGGAGGTTTTCTCGGTCATATGTTGCAACACTTCTGTCATTTTCTGAAAAGTTTTCATCATAGTGTTTTCTAGAGATTCATTTGATGCTCCATTGGCTAAATTGTTGGCAAATGATTCCTTTGGATGATGATGGTTGGTTCGCTTTGGTGGCATAATAAAGACAATAGGCTTTTCTAGTTAAATTAGTATTAACAATTGAGTTAGATTAGTATGTTAGAGGGGAACGTTATCATAATATAGAAACATAACACCCTGATATATTAAAACAAAATTGCAGGGTTTTAGTGCATAAGATATTATATATGTTAATCTATTTCCTCCTACTAGTGTACGTACTCAATATGTACAATAGGTGTTACTCATACTAAAACTTTCTAAGTAGTCCTCCTACTTGCTATCATCACTAGAAACAAGTGGTCTCGAGTTAGTCGATACATAATAATACTCAGGAGTATCAGATCCTGGGCCTAATATGCCTGCATCCTCCATGATACTATCGGAATCAGAATCGCTGACAGCAACCTCTTCTACGGCTGACTCATCAGAAGATACAGCAACCACTTCGACTACCTCATTCTCATCGTCTTCTACTGCAGACTCATCAGAGGATATAGAGACTACCTCGACCACTCACTATAAGAAAAAAACCAAATCAGCGATGGCCAAATCCGTCGCTAAAAAGGGCGTCACAATTTGCGACAGAAAGAAAATCCGTCGCAAATAGCGACGGATTTGCGACGGTCATTTAATTGATGACATTATAATTAAATTTATAATTAGCATAGCAACAGATTTGCGACAACTAATTAATTTAGCAACGAATTTGTGACGGTAAAAAAATTTTTATTTATAAAAAATTAATTAATTTAACAACGGATTTGCGATGGTAAAAAAATTTTAAATTTTAAAAAAAATAATTAATTTAGCAACAGATTTGCGACTATCAAAAATTTTTTTATTTACAAAAATTAAAAGAATTTAGCGATGGAAAAAAATTCAAAAATTAATTAATTTAATTTACCGTAGAGAAAAAAATATTTAAAAAATTAATTAATTTTGCGACTGCAAAAAATTTTTATTAAAAAAATTAATTAATTAGTTACTCGACCCGCCCGTTCATTGGCCCGACCCGGCCCGTTGAGAACCTGATCTGTAACCCGACCCGTCAAGAATATTATGATATTATGTCATATTTGGAGCTCAAACCCGCATCCTTGTTGTGGGGGAACATGCGTTCCCCCACTAAGCTACCGAAGTTCTTGTGATATATTGTGATATATATTAATTATATAGTAAATTTTTTTGTGAATTAGCGACGGATTTGCAAGGGTTTTGCGATGGATCTGTGACGACAGAATTTTCGGTCACAAATCCGTTGCTAATTAGCCACGGATTTGCGATGGCTACTTTTTCAAGATTTAAAAATAAATTTATTTTTAAACTTTTAATGACTGTCGCAAATCCCTCGCAAATTACAACGGATTTGTGAGGGCTTATTTTTTTAATTTTAAAAAAATAAATTTATTTTGTAATTTTAGATGGTCATCACAAATCTTTTGCAAATTGCAAGGGATTTGCGACGGATTTTTTTATTTAATTTTAAAACAATAAATTTATTTTTTAAATTTAGATGGCCATCGTAAATTCGTCTCAAATTGCATTGGATTTGCGACGGTTTTTTTTAAATTGAAAAAATAAATTTATTTTTTAATTTCAGATGGTCGTCACATATCCGTTGCAAATTGCAATGGATTTGCGACGGCTTTTTTTTAATTTTAGATGGCCATCGCAAATCCATTGCAAATTGCAAGGGATTTGCAATGGCTTTTTTTATTTTTAAAAAAGTAAAATTATTTTTTAATTTTTGATTGCCATCGCAAATCCGTCTCAAATTGCGACGGATCAAGGTTTATGAAACCCTGATCCGTCGTAAATCCATCACTAATCTAAAAAATTCACAAAAAGAAATTTAATGTTTGATTATACACACACACACACACACACACACACACATATGATATAGTATGTGTATGTGTTGAAATAGTAGAATACGCAAAAAGACATTAGTAAGTTGAAATATTTATATATATAATATACATATGATATTATTAAGTGTATATACGTATGTATATATGTAAGAATATGACATATATGCATTTGTTGCTATTAATGTATGTATATTTAATAGCAAATTTGCGATGGATTTGCGTTCTGTCACTAATCCATTGCAATTACCGATGGATTAGGGACAAAAATTTAAAAAAATAAATTTATTTTCAAAATTTTTTCTTCCGTTGTTGCTCCATCGCAAATTAGAGACAGCCTAGAGGCCGCCGCAAAAATCCGTTGCTAATTTGATGTTTTTCTTGTAGTGACTTCGTCATCAGATTTTTTCAGAACGTATTATAGCCTTTTTAGGTACGGCAGGCTGGGTGGAACTTCCTATCTTTTCAGGCTCCTTAGTCATATCTCCTACATTGTTGCCCTGTGACGATCCTTGACTCCTTCCTCGTGATCCTGGTCCTCTAAGGGAGTTGTAGTAGTAACAAGGACCAAAGACAGATGATCCTAGAAAAGTCCTTATTTTCTTCTTCTTAGGGTGAGAACTCTCGCCCTCTTCCCATAGTCCATCTCTTGGGTCTTTTTCTTCTATTGGCTTATTCCCTTTATCGCCGCTATTTGACATACCTACAAAAGAATAGCCAAGTCAAACTTCTATCTATACCCACAATTAATACACACAAAATGCAAATTAAACTCTATTGCTAGGGCTTTGATACCAATTGTAACACCCCATATTCTCGTTGGAATGGGCCGGATTCTGGTGGGATGTTGCCCTGCTTGATTTCTCAGACAAGGGGTTTTTATAACGATTTAAAACTTAAGGTAAGCGAGTAAAAGTTGAAACTCAAGTAGATATATGAAACATGCTCTTTTATTACATAAGCATATAAGACAAGATAGGTACATCATCATAGTCCCCACAATACATAAGCTAAGATATTACATAGACTATGTACAATGATCACTCCAAAAGTTTCACTAGCCAGTGCTAGAGGAGGAGTCCTGGAAGTACCGTCGTTCATTCCCCAGCTTCAATTCCTAAAATAAAAAAAAAAATAGAGAAGATAGACACACGTGTGAGTGGTGTACTCAGTGAGTCTTGTGTGTGCTAGTGTTTTTTTTATGAAATCAATTATCAATTTCTTCACTGAAAATAACTTTATAACTGGGAAATAGAAGTAATTGATGGATTGGGGTTCAATTTATCTTATACATACGAAAAACATAGTTTCCAAACATATGGCCCCTAATTTTAATAAAAGCGGGTTCTTTTCTATCTAGAAGGGCGATCCGGGTGCAAAGTTCAAGGAACATCGCCTTCGGCTACACTGTTTCTTGTGCTAGGAATTGCGCCTTACAGCACGTCACCCGTGTAATGCCGGAGCAATAAGTGTAAAAATGTATAGCTCACCTAGCACTTAGGGATTTTTTACTTGCCACCATAAGCCAGGGGTCCTAATCCTGACGTTAGTCACCATTGAGGTGGCAAGGGATTGAACACACCGAGTGTCTCCGCTCGTAACTTGTGTATAATCCACCATCATAAACAATAGGCAATTGCCGGGCTCAAAATGGCTAGCTAAGGACGGCTAATTCCATTGTCCTATCACCCCGTTTGGAGTAAGATAAACCCCATAACTGAATCGAGTTATTTGGGTTCATTTATCTCTAATGCGAGCTAGTACAAAGGTCAAAGCCTTCGCTGAATACTCAACGTCTTCACTGACTCACATAATCAGTCTATTCCCTTGAAAGGAGTTTGCTCTCCCCGAAGGGAATTCTAAGAAACCGTTTTTGGGGCCAAATATCATTTTCTAAAAGTTTTGCATCACCTGAGTGTTTTTTTTAAAGCTATCAAAATGATATACAAATCTTCTTGGGAGCATCTGAGCATAAGGAAAACTTATTAAAACATTGTGCAAATACCAAGTAAATTGGGTTTATAGGCTTCAATTATATCAAGGAGACATGGACTATATCAAAGAAACATTAAACTTTATCAGAAAATCACATAGTCGACGGGATTTTAAAATCATGGGACTCACCTTGTACACTAGGCCGAAGTAGTACCCTTTTTGTAGCCCTAAAAGGGGTTCCTTTGACTCGGCTCACCTACACCAATAGTATATTTCTTTATTATTACTTAATGGGTTCAAATAAGGTTTTTATAATTTCTTAAAGAAATAAGTTGAATGATTTTTATGGTTTTCTTATTTTACAGCTTTACTATCTTCCAATGTTCTGTGCATAACTTATTCAATATAGGTCCAAATGAGGTGAGACTACTTCCAAAACACTCCTAGGACATTTCTCTATCAACTTCAGGTCATGGGACATTTAAACTCCTTCCTATTTCGTTCATTTTTTCAGTTAAACTCACTGCACCGAGTTTGGGGTCCAAAATGACAGTTTAGAAGCTTAACTTGTTTTAACTTATTCCTATGGTTTCTTCAACATATCCTACCACATCTAATGCTTTCAAACCCTTGTTCCATACCTTAATAAGGCTGTCTTATCTTGCTTTCCCATCCAGTATTTTTCAGCAATCCAAAATAGCCATGAAACAAATCTTGCTACAGTCAGAATTCTTTTCCTTTTTTAATGTTTTCTTGTTGTTTCTTCCATGGCCTTTCTTTCTTTCTTTCATTAACCAAATTCCAGTCATCCAAGTGCTTCAAAAAAGCTTATGCAAGTCATCAAACACTACACTTTTCCTTCTACATTTATCCGGCCAACTCCCCGCAAACCTATATACCATTTTCATTTTATTTCTTTCCAACTATCAACCTTAGATATATAATTTCTATTTTGTTTTCTCCAAATACCAACTATACATACAATCCTTTTTCATTTCCTTCTACATATCAAAGAAATAAATATAGCATAGCTTAAAATAAATCTCTATTACTCATAGCTTTCTTTATATTAAAATAACCTTACCTTATTTAAGATTGCTAGCTAGACTAGGATGCCTTCTTCTTCCTTCTTCCTTGCTTCTCCTCCTTTCTTCCTTATTTTCTTTCTTTCCCTCACTTTTCTATTCTCTCTTCCAGCTTTCCTCTTGGCTGAAACCTTCCTCCCCTTGCCCTTATTTATATAGTTTGTTTTTGGTCTTAGTAAAAGAAGTTTATGGTGATTTGGCAACTCTAGAAGCCTTTAAATCTTTATAGAATTTAAAAGAAAATTGTAGAATATCCTAGAAAGTCTTGGAATTAACAGCATTGGTGAATCTTGTAGAAATCCCTAGAATTCTCAAGAACTAATAGATATTTTCTAATCTTGCATGGTTATGCATAATCAACCATGGTTAACTTGCTCTAATCAAGATTAGCTTAATTAAGCTTGGTCAAATGAAGTAAAAAAGGTGGTCCAACTTGGTCAATATTTTTATGCTTGTGGGCCATTCTTATTTATTTCTTGTGGGCCCTCTAAAATTTCTTTTTATATAATATGAATATAACTAAGATATTTAGGGTATTAATTGTATTATTTATATGTATAATAATAATAGTAATACAATAAAGTAATATAAAACATTGAATATAATAATACTACAATTTAATATCGCCAAGAGATATTAGTATTAAATAATAAATATAAAATAATAGTAATGGATATAGAATAATAGTAATAGTAATATTATTATTAAACTACAACAATAACAAAAATAAATACAACAACAACAACAACAACAACAACAACAATATTAATATTAATAATAATATCAATAATAATAGCACTAGTGATGACTATACTATAGCACTAAGAATAATATTATCAATTCGTAGCCTTAATAATACTACCAATAATAAGGGGAAAAAATATATCATTAATTCATTTTATATGTATTCTTATTTTAAACAAGACTACCCTACGCAAATTCTTTATATAAGGTGGGTTATTACAGGAAGTCTTATGTATGCTATGCTTTGTATAAGGCCAGATGTCTGCTTTACCGTAGGCATGGTTAGCAGATATTAGTCAAACTCTGGGAAGAAAATTGGCAAGCTATAAAGCATATATTAAAGTACCTTAAGGCAACGAAGGGTTGTATGTTTGTCTACAGAGGTGATGATTTGATTCCTACCGGTTCCACTTACTTAGATTTCTAGGTGGATTAAGAGGAAAAATAATCCATTAGTGGATATGTTTTCACTTTTTCAGGAGAGGCTATTTTATAGAGGAGTGTTAAGCAATCTTGTATTGCTGATTCCACCATAGAAGTTGAGTATGTGGCAACTCAGAAGCTTTAAAATAAGCAGTTTAGCTTCAAAAGTTTCTCATAGAACTTGGAGTTGTGTCATAAATGGACTAGGCCATTACCATGTATTGTGACAATTTTGGAGCTGTGTTATAATGCAAGAAACCGAAGAACCATAGGAAGGGCAAACACATTGAGAGGAAGTATCACTTGATCCGAGAGTTCATCCAGAGACAGGAGATCGTGGTTGATCAAATTTCTTCTGCAAATAATCTCGCAAACCCATTTACCAAGTCTTTAATAGAAAAGGTATTCAAAAAACACTTAGATATCATAGGGATAGGTGCATATGGACTATCATAGTCTATTTAGCGTAAATGGGAGACTGTTGGAATCTATGCTCAAAATAGCAATGTATTTCTGTATTTTGAAAATTAATAAAGGTATTTCATTCATGGTTGTTTGTTTACATATATTCGCACATTAAAGGTCTAAGTGTGTTATTAAGTAATTTACGTGATTGGGTCGTACTTCTATAGTAAGGTGTAGATTATGGGCTACTAATACATAAGCAAAAAATTATTCTTCATCGATTGATGAAGCTAGGCACTTTATTATTGTTTAAATCATCATACTATGGTTTTCCAAATGGGAAATAGTTTACCTTTAATCAATGAATAGTCCACTCATGCCAATGGTGTAAGCGTTTTTCGGAATATGTAGAACTAGACCGTGCTATAATAATCTTTATAAAAGTACTAAAACAAATAAATATTGGATTATTGCAGCTACTATGTGGACAAATACCTTAAGACTTGGGTATAAGTTGGTGGTTTGGTGAAGCTAGACTTATACACTTGGATGTATGTTAGGTGAGGTCTTATTGTAAGGCCAATAACATTGTACGTTGGATGTATGACTCTAGTTAATTAAGACAAACTTATACAATAGAGTTTCTATACTTCATTACATGAAGAAATAATCCATTGTGGTTGTCTAGGATAATTTAATAATCTAGAGCCCTAGGAAACGTGACTAAATATGTATGCTTTATGGGTAGCTCACTGAGATAAGTTGGTACATACTGGAAGTCCTGGATTATTGGACTAACTATCAAAAGATGGCAGATGTCATTGAGAAAGGTCAAAAAGGGGTATTTTCGTTAATACACCTGTAGGTTGAAGACACTGCACTTGCAATATTATTTTCGAGGTTAATATTTCTATATGATGATAAATAAAATATTTAAAATACTTAAAATACCGTTATTTGTTAGCAAGGGTATTGTAGTCAATTTACTAGTCAAGAATAATATGTCTTTTAGTCCCTAAAGTAACTCAAATAACCTTAGTAAATTTATTTACTATATGAGCTTATTATGTGAATTTATTATTGGAATAATTATTCTATAAGTCCAATTAATTATTCGTTTTGTACTAGAATAATTAATTGGGCCAATTTAATTAATTTATTTATTAATTAACTATTTTGGGTAATTTTATATTGGGCCCAAGTAGTTTAATTAATTAATAAAAGAGCTAATTTACTTACTTATTTTATTAATTAATTATCTTGGTTAATTTTAATATTGGGCCCAAGTGGATTAAGTAATAAATGAGAGAACTATTTAATTAGTCTTGGACTAAATAAGAAATCCCTGGCCCACCAAGGTATTGTGGCGACTAAAGGATTTTTAGAAATCCTAAGGTGGCCGCCACAGTACAAGGCAAAAAGGAAATAGGAAATAAAAGAGAAAAAAAAAAAGGAAGTGGCTATTGGTTTTATGAAAAAGGAAAAAGGAAAGCTGGTTTTTATGCATATGCATCTCGTATGCTTGTTAGGTTGGTTGACCAAAATTTACATAGGGAAAAGAAAATTAGCTTTTCTGATTTTCTTAGTAACAAAATGACAACCACTATTTTCTTTCCTTTTGCCGTTTCCTTTGTTTTTCCATTGTCATTCTAGCTTTTTCGTTTTTCTTCCAATCTTCTTCACCCCAATTCCACTTTCACTGATAGAGGTCGATAGAGGTTAGAGAATACTATGAAAGGTTAAGAACTAGCAAACATGGTAAGAGGTTGATGTAAAGGAGCCAACGGCTAGCTTATGTACTTGCAGAACAAGCAGACGTTGCAGTTGAGGAAGCTCCGTCAAACTCGAATTCAACTCCGGTTATTAATGTAAAGTGCCCTAGAAGTAAGTATTCCTATATTTTTGTAACACCCCACCTTTTACTTTTAATTGGCTACTATTTGTCATAGGATGAGAATTTATATTAATGGCCAGAACAAAAGATGCTTAGTATAATGAGACGAATATTTTAGTATAATAATATTTTGGGACTTGGATGTAATTATTGGATTTATTCTACCTGCACCCTAAATTTTTAGAAGGCTATTATTATTAACAAAATAAGAATTGTAGGGTATTCTAAAAAGAGAAATTGATCAGTGCGATGAAACACATGTTTTGGTGTGAATTATGCTACTTGGGATATCGGGGGCATTTTTGTTATTTTAGCCGCACCCGTGACTTTGACCGCAAATTTGACCAAGTAGAGAAGGAATTGAAGAATTTAAGTGTTACTAATGAATTCAGTGGAATTTTTTGAGTTGATCAGTGAAATAAAATATTTTTCTGTTACGGACCCGATTTTGGTCATTTCTGTAGAAAATAGAAAAATGCGATTGAAAATGGGACGTATGGCTTCTTGTGATTGGTGGCCAAGGACAAGTGTCAAATAATAAGAGGATGCATGACATATTTTTGCATGCAAGACTTCTTAAATAAGCTTTGCAAAATAAATGAAGATTGATGTGTAATTTTACAATTGGAACACATCACTCGTGGGCCCACTTAATTAAGGTTTTAAGCAATAATTGGCTAATATTTAGACCAAGAGAAGATGAATGAATAGTTGGAAATTGGCCAAGAATTTCGTTGGCCTTGCAAGAAGAAATAAGGGAATTTTTGTGGAGGAAATAAAAGTGGTTGGTGTGTAAATTTTTCATTGGAACACACCTATACATTAGCCACCATACAATTAATTGATTTAAAATTTTGTTGGCCAAATTTCTGATGAGAATGGTGGTGGGAAAGCTGTTATAACAGCTAGAATTTCGGCCAGCCTTGAAGAAGGAAAAACAAGAGAAAACAAGGAAAGAAAACCTAGAGAAAAATAAAGAGAAAAAGAAAAAGGAGAGAGAAAGAAAGAAGTGTGTGTTCTTGGTGTTCTTGGAGTAAAATCACACAAAATAGGCTTAAATACAAGGTAAAACCTTACCTTACTTGAATTAAAGTTGTTTTTGGGTGAATGATGATTATGATGATGTGAATTTTAACATAAAAACATGACATTCATGTGTTGATTTCGGATCAAAGATAGGAATTGTGAACTTTTGTGTATGAATTATATATATACTTGTATATGTGCCGGCTGCCTAAGGACCTTTGAATGATGTTTTGTGTGAGGAAGAACTGAATAATTATGGTAGCTTGAAGGCTTATTTTCGGTTGAAGAGGTGATGATCAAAGTAGAGTAAAAATGGAATTTACTTGGTTGGGAAAAAAATGGTTCAAACTAGCTTTTGATTAGAAGAGATGAATTTGTGTTGAATAAGTATGACTCTTGTGAGCAATTGGAAATCTGGAAATTCAGAATTAAAGATGATTTAAAGGAGGATTGAATGAATTAATGGTTCCAAGGTGCTAAAGGCTAAAGGAAAACAAAGGAAAGCATGAATAGTGAAATTGAGACAAAACTATTGGGCCTAATTTTACCTCGTAAAATGTCACGGGAACTAGTACTCAGAAAAAAAGGATAATATGGAATTAAATTTAAGAGTCTTATGGTTTTTTTGGTATATCATAGAGCCAAATCGGAGTTGTGGATTGAAAGTTATGTGCAAAACAAAATCATGTGTCAATCTATGAAATTCCAAAAAAATGAGTCCGAAAATGGATGAACTTAAGGATGATTAATTGTGTGATTTTGAACGAAATAAATGGGAAATATGAAGTGAATCCCTTGTTTATGAAGGGAGGAAGGATGTGGGAGAAGGAAAACGAAAGAATTTATCAAACGATGAAAAAACGACGTGAATGAAAGTTGAACATTTTCCTTAACCGTTGGCGTTATGTCAGCCTCGTCGGTTAAACGTCGGTTGGACATCGGCTAACCATCGGGCATGTCGGATACTCATCGGCTAACCGTCGGCTATTTTTCAACCGAATACAATTTGACCCGAAAACGATGTTTGGTGTAGGTTTGTCGGCAAACGACCAACGGAACGTTGAAAACGATGGTTGAACGGCCGTAAACGGAAAGAGTTTAGTTAGGACACGAGAGTCCCTTTGACTTCTAAAACCTTTTGAAAGCTAGTGTGCTTTATTTTTTCATGAAATTCTATGTTTTATGCCATTTTGAAAATCCCTAAATATGTTTAAAGTTTATCAGAGCAAGATTTGTTTTATGCCATTTTTTTTTTCGAATGAACTTCATATTTGGCTTGGAAACCTTAACGGATGATTACAACATGAATTTTGTAAATTTTGTCCTTTTTGGATTAAATACTTGAGATTTTGAAAAAAAGGTAAATTTTATAATCGGGTATTCATAAATTGACTGGAATGCCCTTATTGGAACATTTTATGGAAATATATTTGGAAACTTTGAATTTAATCCTCTTTTGGGATTAGAATTCTGAATTTCTTGAAATGAGTTCTTTTTTGGAATTGGGTATTTGGAAAATGATCAAATATTTTTATTAGAATGTTTTATGAAAACCTATAGAACTCGGGCATTTGGTAGATGACGAAATATCCTTATTAGAACTCTTATGAATATTTTTCAAATCGGGTAAGAGTAAAATAATCCGAATACCCTCGAAAAGTCTTTTGAAAATCGGGTATAGATAAAATGACCTGAATACTCTTGCAAATAATTTTTTTGATCGAGCACTGGAAAAATGACTCGATACTCTTGGAAACATGTTTTGATGTGTGAACAAACTCTTTATCTTGTTTTAACATGATTTTAGAAAATGATCTCTCGTGATGAGGTTGACTTTTGGAAAATAACTTTTGTTCTCTAAAATTATTTTATTGGCCTAATGTGCCCTAGGATGAATTGATTGGCTTTGTGGAGCCTATGTGAATAATAATCTGACTTGCGAGTCAGTGGAATTAAATTTTAGAAAGTGTTGTTTTGCCCCAAAAATATTTTGATTTGAAAATTCTGCAAGATCAAATAACCCTCTGGCTTGATTAGTTAGACGGAGTTGATATTGTTAATGTTGAGTACTCAATAAGGACTTTGATCTTTATACTAGCTCACGTTAGAGATAAATGACCTTAAGTAACCCGATCAGTTCTTGGGATTGTCTTAGTCCAAACAGAGTGATAGGACATTGAGATGAGTCGTCCTGGCTAGCAGTTTAGCACCTGGCAATTGCCGCGTCTGTGGGCCCTTCTTGATTTTGAGTCATTCGCTAGATTCCAGGTGGGGACACTCGGTGCATTAGACTCCTTACCGCATAGATGGTGATTGACGCCAAGATTAGGACCACTAGCTTATGGTGGCAAGCAAAAGATTGTGTGTTGCGGTACACTAGGTATGCTGCGGTATACCTGAGCAGAAGTACGCTGCAATGTACTTATTCCAGTAACGCACGGTTGAGTACTAGAGGTTGCGGTCTCAGTACAATGATACGTGGTGCTGAAGACAAGAACTGCGGGACTTGCATATGGATACATGCCGACCTTCTGTTAGAGAAGTGCATGTGATTTGGAAAAAATTAGAGCAATGATTTGAAATTGAAATACAATTTTTCAAAAATAATTGAGTTCTGAATAAATTCTTCATTAAAGAGTTTTAGAATCGTTTCCAATGAACAAATGATACACTATTCCACAAAAGTTTTATATACTCTGTTTCTTTGATAAAGTACTAGCACACATGGGACTCGCTGGGTGATTTTCATTCACACGTGTATTTTATTTTACCCTTTTTATAGGATCCGGAGATGAGCAGACCTATGGATAAAGGACGATACCACCGTGCCAGCTAAATAGGTCCGGATGTTTCCCTTTTGGATAATGTACCTTATTACTGATGTTGAATAGAAATTTTCATGTATGAGATTCTTTATTATAGATGTGCACATGACCATCAGTATGAGTTGTTGTATGGATCTGGACCTTACATACTCTATTGGTTGTTTTTTTCGTTATAAAGACCCTTTGTCTGGGTGACTGGACGGGGCAACATCTGATTTTGATATGCTTCCACTATTACTTTTAGTAGGGGTGTTACAATTTTGGCTCGAAAAAATTTTTAATTTACTGTCTTCCACTGCATATTTATTTTTCCTACAGTCCTTCATGAAAAATATAATTTTCTTTCAAGGCGCATAACCCTAATTTCAAGAAAAGCATGTACTTCTCTCACTAGAAGGACAACTTGCGTGCAAAGCTCACAAGGCTTTGGCTATCACGCACTTATTGTGCTAGGGACTGTTCTTTCAGCAATCAACCAGATTATGCCAAACTGGTGAGTGACACAATCACATTACTTAGTACTTAGGGATATTTTACTTGCCACCGTAAGCCCAAGGTTCCCAATCCTAACGTTAATCTCCATCGAGGTGGCAATGAGTTGAACTCATTGAGTGTTTCTGCCTAGCATCATATGAACAACCCAAATATCAATCATAGGCAATTGCTAGGCAATAAATGGCTAGCTAAGAATGGTTAATCCTAATGTCCTATCACTCTGTTCAGAGTAAGATGAGTCTCAGAACTAGCCAAGTTACTTGGAGTTATCTATCTTTAACGTAAGTTAGTACAAAAGTCAAAGCCTTTGTTGAGTACTCAACATCTTCATTGGTTTACATGACCAATTCTAATATCACTTTTTCACATGGGAATATCGAGAAAAAAATTTTCGGGGACAAAAATATTATTTTCCAAATGTCTAATATTTTTCGAGTAATCATTCTCGAAATCATAAAACATAGAAGGACACGTATCTTTCAATCATTACATAACATGCTTCAGAATGTAAATTGGTAATACGTATTCATGCATCATCATAAAATTGTTTCCTTTATTAAAATATAGCATTCATGAGAGCATGTAATTTTATCAAGATGCATTATTTAATAAATAGGGTTAGAACATACATAAGCATAGTTATATGTTTAAATAAGCCTATTCATATAGCCTGTGTATTTAAACACATTTAAGAATTTTAAGAAATTGTATAAATTTTAATGTATAAAAGCTTCATTATGCATAACTTTCAAGTAGACGAGTATATATTAGAATCTAGCAACTAATACTCTCAAGTTCAAGAAAAAAGCTTATTCTTGGATATATCAGGAAAACACTTAGCAATATCAGGAAAGTATTTAGCTATATAAAATAACACTTAGCTAATCGAGAGTTAAAAATCTATGAGACTCACCTTAATTAAAAGAACTTGTTCACTCATACTTTCACAAGCCTAGAATTTCTCTTGAGCTGGACCACCTACAATAATAAGGGATTTCCATAAAAAATCATTTAATATTCTCAAATTAAGGCTTGCATAACACTAAGAGAAAATGTTAAAAAGACTAAAGGAAATTGAAGTGATTAACATTTCCTACTTTACCATCCTTTAGTGCTTTGCTCATATAACTTGCATTTGGAATTCCTCTCCTCACAGAATTAATAAATAAATGTCAATCTATGTAACCTCTATTTGCCCTTTTTTTGTAGTTGTAAGATCCGAAAAACATGGTCGCAAATGAATGCTTAAGAAACTTTGTGTGGGTCCGTCAAAGCTAATGAAATCATTTCACATATACAAAGTCAATGGCTATCGGTTTCAAACTAGTGACAATGCAGAGGGAAAGAAAACATTGAATAGTAGTGTGTGTGTGTGTGTGTGTGTGTGTAGAAAGGAGTGGAAATAACAAATCAAGGCCTGCTTACTATAGAGTGTTGAATGAAATTATTGAAGTGTGGTTTCCTCATAATCCAAGGTAAAGTATTGTGCTTTATAAATGTCATTGGTTTGATCAAACATTAAATCATGGAATAAGAGTACATCTGCAGCATAAACTTTTTGATATTAACTACAAAAAGAGCTACCCTGACTATGATCCATTTATTCTGGCTTAACAAGCTAGCTAAGTGTATTATGCATCATATCCAATAGCAAGTGTGAGGCTAAATTGGAAGAAGTATCAACAAGGGCCACAAATAAAGCAAGTTTTAAAATAAAATACTAATTTCCAAAACCATACACCATGAGACAAATATATAAAATATATAGCATAGGAAATAGCAAGTATCGAATCTACAGGAACTTTAATAATTACTACTATTTCCTTCTCATCTCAATGTTAAACCAATTGAATAAACAAGATCAAGTAATTAAACTACTAAACTATAAGGTATTTCAAGTCTACACATAAAAAGTCACAAAGGTCATCAAGGAACAAGAGAAAGGAGAAAAGCCATGCAAAATTAGAGATGCCACAATTCCAAATCAAGTAAAGAAAATCCTCTTATAACAATCGCCTTTCAATTCTAGCACCGGTGGAGATTTTCTATTGTAAAACTCACCCTCTCTTGAGACATGACATTCTTAATCCCAAGTTAATTGACAAACATCTCTATCAAACCAATCTACCCAAAAAAGTATTAAAATCAACCTAATTACTAATGGTACTTGGAAGATAACAAATTCCTATCTCTAGGCAATTTCATAATTTTTTGATTACGAAGTTCAATTCTCCAATCTTTCTCTCGAGTTAATTAAAGGAAAACAAACATTGAAACAATAAATTGGGTATTCAACTCCTAACCCAATCTGTCGAAATCAATAGAAGAGAACAAATTAATTGAACAAATCAATCAATCCCTAAAAAATTAATCCAACACAACAATATCTAAGTAATCCAATATAAGAAATTAAAATTCAATAGATCATATAAGAGAAAATCAATCTGAGACATGAAATTAGAGTTTATCCCTCAATTATACTTCACAATCATTTTTAGAATCCATATTGACAATGTTAGATTAAAAAAAATAAAAAATAAAAAAGAAAGAAAACACTCATAGCGATGCGATCTCTTGAATGCCTTAAATTTTGTGGCTTAATTGGAGTAGATAACAAGAACTAAAAAGATGAACCAAAACAGGGAATTAATATAAGAAAAGAAGAGTAAATGAAATACCTAAACCAAAGCTTGTAATCTTAAGATAATTAAAACTTTAGAACCTCAATACTATTGAATTTAAGTTTATTAGATCAATATCTAAGAATTCTAGAATCAACAAGTATTCTAGAACCAAGATAGATCTAGGCACTTAATTAGAAGCCTAACTACAAGCTTGAAATAACAAGGAACCAAGACCTTAGCAAGAGCTTCAACTTGAATTATTGTTAAGAGTTTAAAAACTTGAACTTAAGTAGGACTAAATCTAAGAAAAAGCCTGACATTTGAGACAAGAACCAAGAGCAATCTCCTTACAACAAGCATTTGATCTCAATATCTATGCCAAAGTTTTATTGAAAATGTTATAACAAGGTATTTATAGACATCTCTTGACCTAGCTGAGATTCAGTCTCAACTATTGGATAACTTTTAACAAGCCTTTTGTAAACTAAAAATATCAAAAAAATTATGGAATTGATAAGAATAATTAATAAGCTATTACATGGTAAAATAGCCAAAAATACGATGGAACCCGACATTAGTCGGCATCGACTAAGGGGCCCTGGCCGGTGCCCGTTCCTTTTTGTCTAGAACTTATTTTTGTTTCGAAATCTACTCAGTGCTGACTCTCTCACCTTGGGCTGCATCAGCTTTTCTGGAAGCCTTTCCCTATTTTCAAGTTCTCCTTATTTGGATTAATTTTGGTATTCACTTAGTTCCTTGACTTGTATCGACATCAGAACTTACTCTTTGAAACCTTCAAATGTTGGATAAGGAACTTCTATTCTCAAATGTGTTAAATTTGCTTTTATAAAACCTTGAAGTCCTTTTTGAAATCTTAAGTCTTGCCCTTGTTATTGGCCCTTAAATACTAAGTTGAGTTTTGGCTCCCTCTTCTTGAAATGGATTATCATGATGGAGTGGAATCTCTTTATTTCCCTTTTCTTAAAAAAGAGTCGTCCTCGAATCTTTTTTATCACCTATATCAAAAGAAGAAAGCTCACTAATGTTAAAGATTACATTAACATTATACTAACTAGGCAAATTAAGCTTATTAGTAGTGTCTTCATATTTGGCAAGCACTTGGAAGGATCTATCTCCTCTAGGATCTAGCTTGGACTTCCTTTACATTGGAAATCTCTCATTACAAAAATGTACCCGTATCCAATCTCTGAGTTGAAAAGTTATTTTCTTGTGCCCTTGATTACACTTCAAGCACTTTTTCACTCTTCTTTCCAATTTGGCCTTGACTATTTCATGGACTGCTTTGATCTTCTTAGCCTTCTCTAATCCATCAATGCTCGCATGATCACTTATAAATAAAGGAATGAAATCCAAATTAATTTATTTAAACCATAAGCTATTTCAAAAGGAGAATGGGAAGCTATTGAATGGATGGCGTGATTATAAGAAAATTTAATATAAGGTAGACAATCTTCTCAATTCTTCAGAATATTTTTTTTTTTTTATATAATGGCTCTTAGAAGTTGAGTGATAGTCTTATTTACCACTTTCGTTTGGCTATCCATTTGCCGATGAAAAGCTGTGTAAAACAAAATGTTAATCTTAAGTTTACACCACAAAACATGCAAAAAATGACTAAAAAATTTAGAGTCTCTATCGAAGATAATGGTCTTTAGAATTCCATGCATAATCACCACTTCTTTGAAAAACAAATCTGCATTGTAAGGGTATCATTAGTTTTTGAGCATGCTATAAAATATGTCATCTTAGAGAATCTATCCACAATAACAAAGATAGAATCCCTCCCACCCTTAGTTCCAAGTAAATCTAAAATAAAATCATTGGAAATATCAACCCAATGTGTAATAAGAATGGGTAAAGGACTATATAAACCATAAGGTAAGGAATTAGATTTGGCTTTCTTACAAGTGATACATTGTTTAAAATGTTTTTCCACATCCCTTCTTATCCTAGGCCAAAAGAAATGTTGTTGAAGTATATCGAAGGTTTTAGAAATGCCAAGATGTCCCATTAATCTTTCTTAGTATGCCACTCTAACCATCAATAATCTAATAGAGCTCATAGGCACACATAGTTTCCTATCATTGAACAAAAAACCCTTATACCTATATGATGTGGTCGAACTTGGGTATAAAAATCATACAAAAACTAAGCACATTCCTAATCAAGTTTAAATTAAAACGTTCAACCCAAATCACACATATGAGCAAGCGTACTCATCATTAACCGAGCATAGGGTTCAAATGAGTGTCGATCCTCCAGGAACAAGTAGACATTAATCACCTTTCTTTTATTATTTAACCAACTCAATAAAGTGAAAAATAAGTAAAAAGGAAAATTAAAATCAAAATATATACATGTCAAGAATGTAGATTTATGTAACTCAAACCATTGTTTAGACAAACATGACCTTAAAGAACTCAACCATTATCATAACTAATTATTCCCTTGGCATCATAAAAGATTAAGATAGACTCACTTCTTTTTCAATCCATGAATCCCTATCTACTAGGTAACTTAGGATCACATATTCTGTCTCAACCAATCTTACCCAAAAGATGCATTAACCATAGTCCTTGATTAAATTTTCATATTCTGGCAAACTTGAAATATGAAACTAACCAATGAATCCATATTCTGGCAGACATCAATTAATATTTAATTACCAGTTCTTAACAATTAACCCATTTTTCAAGAAAGTTAAGAGACAACAAATATGAAACTAATCAATTGAACTACCACCAACCCCTTTTTCAAGCAAGTCAATAGAAAGTAACAATCAATTAATCTCGTAATCAGCACAAGTAATTAAATACCAAGAAGAATAATCAATTAATCAAAAGATCAAATAACTCTAAATATCATGAATATCTAAAACAATGTCAAATTACAATAAAACAATTACCATATCATTGTTCAAGAAAAAGAAAACAAAGTAAAAGAAAGCACTCATAGAAAAGCCTCATTCTTCTTCTTTTGAAGACCTTCTTGTACAACCCTCCTTGAACTTGAAGAATTCCTCCTTTGATTGAGTAATTTTCTATGATAATCAATGAATTCTCCCATTTTCTCTTGTGTTTTTAGTCTATTTATAGGCTTAGGAAGTGCCTAAACTCGTAGGTACAAAGTTCTCGATCGAGTAGAAGTTGGAAGATACTAAAATTCCTCAGATTACCAAAAATCACGTAGAAAAATCACAGCACCGCCTTAGCTTTAGGGCACAGCTAGCAGCGCCTTGACTCTTGGAGCCATTGCCGGTTGTGTTCTGCTTCTCCACTTGTTCGCTAATTTTGTAAAATGCGTTCAGAATGCAACCGGTGCCGGTTCCAGCTTCACAGCCGACATTGCCTTGGTTCTGTTCTGCTCTGTTCTGTTTTCATAATTTTTCCATCGCTTCGAAGTTCGTTTCAACAATACATGGCCGACACCGGTTCAAAGGTCCTAGTCGGTGCCACCTCTCCTCTGTTCTACAACGTTTTTATTTCGTTTTACCCTAAAAATCTGAAATAAAGAATAAAATACCTTTCCAAGGGTAAAATCTCAAATATGAAAGAATATAACTAGTTATTGAACAAAAAGTATTACAAATGAACCTCAAATAACTAGGAAAAATATGACTAATTTAGCCCCTATCATATTCCCCCACACTTAACTCTTTGCTTGTTCTCAAGCAAAGCATTAAGAACAAGTAGGAAAACACAAGGTTTAATCAATCACTCAATCAATTTCAAAACAATATCTTCAACGCTTTCTCCATTCAAGAACATAAAACACATGCTACTACATCTTTCACAACCAATGCAAGACTTGTGTTAGTGATAAATGACTAAATAGAACCATCACAATACTACAATCCTCTCAAACCATTGGAAAGAATTTAGTTAAAAAAGAATATGCATTCCATAAGCTTACTCTTTATACACTCTCTCTTCTAATCTAAGACATCTCATGATTCTACTTAGATCAAGTAGGACTTTTAAGCTTGTAATGTAAGGTTAAAGGCTTGTAATGTAACTTATCAAACGAATGATATAGGAGAATCAAAAGTCAAAGAAAAATTGAGAGTTAGCAAGAAAAGGATAAACAAATTGAATCAATAATTTCCAACTCTTTTTGCTCTCCTATTCTGAAAATCAATCAAATCATAACCTTGTATAGCAATTACAACTCCACTTAAGCAAATCCTGCATTTTTTCTTTTTTCTTTCAACTCTTCTTTTCATCAACTCTTTTCTATTTCTTTCACCAGATCACTCAAATTTCCAGCAATGATTTCAAAGACTTTATGTGAACTTTAACTTTTTTTTCCAGCTCAATCACCCTTCCTTTTGTGATCTTTTCTTTTTTCATTCCATTCAATAAGTCTTTTCTCTCCTCTTTCTTTCTTTTTCTTTTTCAACTCCTTTTTTTTTCTCACTCTTACTGCTGTTTGTTTTCTTCCCTTTTCCTTTCCAGCTCAACTTATTATTGATCCATGACTGAAAGTAACAAGTCATGATCTTTATCCCAGTATTCTTCCTTAACATTCTCTTACACATACTTTCATCATCAAGAGTATAAAGATTTGAAAAATTATTCAAACTCTCATAAACAAGCAATGGACAAAATATTGTAACGGGTTTTAAAAAAAGAACTCAACCATTTAGGCTCAAAATAGGCACTAAAGATGTTATGAAAATAGGTAGGATTGAAAAGCTCAAACTATCCAGAGAAGGCCTATTACTGTCATCCCTAAGTTAAATCATGATTGTCTTTCTTATTGTGCCTCGAGAGGTATTCAAGTAAGTTCTAGAATGCTCTATGAATTTTAGTAGAAAAACAAGGTTTAAGAATAATGTAAAGCATTAGATCAAGAACTACTTTATCCAAGTGAGTGCAAAAAGTCATGTATAAGCCATAAATGATCTAGAACATATGTTCTATACTCCATCATAAAGACATGCATTAAAAATATAGCTTGAAATCTCAAGAAAATCAGAAAAAATTTGAAAAATTTCGCACAAAATTTTGCTCCCAAGAAGGTTAAGTATATGTATAGAAGACTTGTTAATCAAATCACTCCCCCACACTTAAACTGGACATTATCCTCAATGGCCAAATAAATAGAACAAGAACAAATAATACCATAGAACAAAAAATATAAAGGAGAAGAGATAAGAGAAACAAACTTCCATTCATTTGGAAGTGTGTTGTACAAGATCGGAGTGCTTGAAGAATGAGGCAGTGGCAAAGTATCTAAAAAGAAAAATACAAAAGAAAACACACCAAAACGTAAAAACTAAAAAAGAAAATAAATAAACAACAAAAGAAAGAAAAAGTACACGAAGAAGAAAAAAAAAACTAACTAAAGAAAACAATAAAAGAGAAAGGAAAAATAAGAGTGCTTGAGAAAAATCATCAGTCCTCCTCCTCATCATCATCATCCTCAGCTGGTGTAGAGGTACCCACACCACCATGTGGCCCAAAAGAATGCTGCCTCAACTCGGCTAACTGCTGGTCTATAGTAACTTGTCGTCTTGCCATATCCTCTATAGTACCTTGCAAGCGTAGGAGTACTGCCATTTGCTGATCGAGTTGCCCCAGCACGGTAGTCTCAAAGTCAGTCCGGGAGTGGGACTGAGAACTGCTAACCCGTGCACGTGTTGGTGGTAGTAGGTTCTCCTCCTCCATTGTGGGTGGCCTTTCCTACCTGGGATGTCTGACCTCAAAGGGAGTTAGCCACTTTTTCAACTCTTGATTGTATTTTTACCCACAACTCATAAGAGTTTGCTCAGTGACCATATCGTGTTCAGTGGTAGCCTCCATGAGTTCTCCCTCAAGACTCACTCCAAAGTCTTTTTGAATTTTCATTATAACCAAGGGAAAAACAAAGGCTTTTGTGGAGAGCTGGTGATGAACAACCTCTCTTATAGATTGAATTATCAAGGGGGCAAGAGGGATAGGTAATGTGTTCATCATTCGATGCAAAATATAAGTGTCAATCAGTCTAGTCTCATTGAAACCACTAGCATGGGGTACAACATTGAACCCAAACATGTAGACTAGAGCTCGAAAGTTGGGTGCCAAATCATTGTTGGAATAGAAGTTATTAGCTTAGAAGGCATTATGCTTATGTAAGCCTGGGTAGCTCTAGTCCCTCTAACATCCCAATTCGGGTCAGAAAGAATCTTTTGATTATTTACATCAATCCCTTGCCAAGTATCATCGTCAAAAACCTAGAGGAGGTTAGCTAATTGGTTTTGAGTGATGATGATAAGAACTCCTTTCACTCTTATTTCTATATGGGGAAGATGTTTATTGCCCTTATCCATCATATTAGCATAGAATTTCTTAATAAGCACGGGACAATACTTCCCTTTCAATTGTACTATCGACCCCCATCCTAGCCGTCTAAACATCATTCCCAATTTGAGTGCACGGTCTAAGGTGGGTGAGAAAGTACGCTCGACAATAATCATATTAGAGGCTCTCTTACTATACCATTCCTCACAAGATGTATCTATAAACTTAGTAGGTCTTAGGGATAAGGGATCGACAAATGAAGGGGCTGAGGAAGAGGAAGTTCTCGCCCATTTAGAAGATTGACCCCTCGCTCTAGACATGATATTAAGTAAGGAATAGGGGAATAGGAAGAGAGAACAAGTAAGCTCAAAGACTAAAACAGGATTGCTACCCTTGCATAGATATTCCTCAAATCTCACACAACCCTCAACCAATCTCACAATCCACAAAACCCAAAATCCTTCAATATATATCCACTCCAACAACCAATTCAATCAATCACCTTCAATCAATATAACACAACCTGCAAAGTACATGTACAGTTCACTGTAAAGCATAAATTTGTTGATATCCTCAATGCATGCTAATAAATATGATCATGTGAATGAAGGCAATATCATGGTATCATGTGATCAATAATGCACGTTCCATATATTCAAGTATCACCAATATCCATAATTCTAGCCATAGTTATATGCATTAAGTCACGAATGATCATGTACATGAGGTAAGTATCAAAAAACCATTTACTCCTAATCTAGTCCAACTTATGAAGCTCAAGGAGTAATGCACAATTCAATCATAGCATACATAATCCCAATTTTCGGCCAAATGTGTCTCTAAAATTAGAAAAAAAAATCATCTCCATCACTTTAACTGTAGGAATGCAATAAAAATTATACATTTACGCTCTTGTATGCATGGGCAAGTAAAAGATGCAAGCTTTTTGTAGAAATCTAGGCTCCTTGCTTGTGGTTAAATGTGATGGTGTTATGAAAAATCGAAGATTTTGAGAGTTTTGATCCGTAGGATCATCAAAAGAGAAGTCAATGGATGTTATAGAAGTGTTTAGGAGTTGCAAAATCAAATTTTTTGTAAGTGAGGGATGTGAAACCGGTGTGGGTTTGAGAGAATTTGAGAGGGAGAATGGAGATTTTGAATGAAAAGTGGCCAAAATGGCCCTTAAATTATGCTTCACCTGATAGGAACCGGCGCCGGTCCGAGCTCTTAGAGCCGACGCTGGCTTGGTTCTGTCTGGTTCTCCCTTTTTTTTTAAGTAAAAATGCGAAACATACAATAATGTTGAATAATGCACTCTAATTAATTAATCAAAACGACAAGAAATAACAATGTCTCAATAACAAAAAATGAAAGTAAAGGAAAGTACAACTGCTTCAATGTTTCCCACGGTTGTGATCTCGTGGATTTTCCTCAATATTCCCTGGAAATGTCCCCGTTTGACGATCTCCTAAGAGTTTGGCTAATTAACCAATTTGGTTCTCCAAATTGCACATAGAAGCCTCTAAGTTCCTTGTCGTTGTATCGACTCTTTGGAACTTGGTTTCCGTGGTACTTACCAATTGGCCAATCAACTCTTCCAATAGTGGTTTTAGAGGTGCTGCAGTGTTGGTTATAGGGTTTTGGTTCCTTTGATTTCCGCTAAAATTGAAAGAACCCTGCCTAGGTTGATTCCCATTGCTCTAAGAGAAATTAGGATAATTTCGCCAACCAGGATTATAGGTAGAGCTATAAGGGTTGTTACCTGGTTGGACATTACCTGCAAAGGCCGCTTGTTCCGACGTTTCTTGTAGTGACCCTATATTTTGGCATTCATGATTAGGAGGTCCTTATCTACAGAAATTACAATTGATGTTTAAAACCTGGCCTTGAGGCATCACCATCTGTTCTATCTTTTGAGTTAAGGCGTTCACCTTAGCCTCTAATGCTGCCACAACATCCACTTTGTATACTTCTTGCACACGAGCTTTTGACCTTGCATTTCCCCAAGAATAGTTATTAGAAGTCAAATTTTCAATATGCTCAAATACCTATTCCGGGTCTTATGATTGATGGAACCCCCTGTAGAAGAGTCCACCACTTGCCGTGTTGCGAACGTGAGGCCATTCAAGAAGATAAGCATTTGCATTCCCAGCTCAAATCTGTGGTGTGGGTATTTTCTTAACATCTCCTTAAATCTCTCCCAACTTTCATATAAGGGCTCAGAATCTAATTGTTGGAAGGCGAAAATTTCATTCCTAAGTTTGGCTGTCCTAGCTAGGGGGAAAATATTTGGCCAAAAATTGTTCAACTAGGGCATTCTAAGTTGTAATGGAACCTGTAGGTAAAGATTTCAACCAAGATTTAGCTCTATCTCTCAAGGAAAAAAGAAAAAGTCTTAACTTAATGGCATCTTCAGAAACACCATTCATCTTGAAAGTATCACAAATCTCAAGAAAACTAGCTAAGTGAGCATTGAGATCCTCTTCAGGTAGCCCGTCAAATTGAACCATATTCTACACTATTTGGATAATTTTGGACTTTATTTCAAAATTATTTGCATCTATCCTAGGTCTAGTGATACTCGAGCCTGTGCCCGAGATTGCGGGTTTCACAAAGTCATCCATAACCCTCCTGTTATTCCCAACATTATTCTGTTGAGCACCATCCATCTCGACGATCAAGTTCCTTTGAATTGTTTAGCGAAGTTTTGATAACGTCCTCTCGATTTCAGGGTCATGTACCAAGGGAACTCCTAAAAAAATGAGAAGCAAGTTAGATACATAATTAATGGTTAAAAAACAAAACTACAAGTTTACAAAGTTAGTAAATCAAACAGAGTCCAAGTTAGTGGGTTAGGTTAGGTTACAAGGGTGTACAAGAATGCATGAAATACAAAAGATAGAAGCTTTTTGTGAACAACTATACAAATCCTACATATCTACATATTTACATAGTTAAATCAACAAAATCTAAGCTTTCATACTATTGTTTCTCGGCAACGGCGCAAAAAACTTGATGTGTTCGAACTTGGGTATAAAAATCATATAAAAACTAAGCACATTCCCAATCAAGTTTAAATTAAAATGTTCAACTCAAATCACACATATGAGCAAGCGTACTCATCATTAACCGAGCATGGGGTTCAAACGAGTGTCAATCCTCCAAGAACAAGTAGACATTAATTAACTTTCTTTTATTGTTTAACCGACTCCATAAAGTGAAAAATAAGTAAAAAGGAAAATCAAAATCAAAATATATATATATGTCAATGATGTAGATTTATGTAACTTGAACCATTATTTAGACAAACATGATCTTAAAGAACTCAACCATTATCATAATTAATTATTCCCTTGGCATTATGAAGGATTAAGATAGACTCACTTCTTTTTCAATCCATGAATCCCTATCTATTAGGTAACTTAGGACCACATATTTTGTCTCAATCAGACTTACCCAAAAGATATATTAACCATAGTCCTTGATTAAATTTCCATATTCTGGCAAACTTAAAACATGAAACTAACTAATGAATCCATATTCTGGCAGACATCAATTAACCTTTAATTACTAGTTCTTAACAATTAACCCATTTTTCAAACAAGTTAAAAGACAACAAATATGAAACCAATCAATTGAACTACCACCAACCCCTTTTCAAGCAAGTCAATAGAAAGTAATAATTAATCAATCTCGTAATCAGCACAAATAATTAAATACCAAGAAGAACAATCAATTAATCAAAAAACCAAATGACTCTAAATATCATGAATATCTAAAATAATGTCAAATTATAATAAAATAATTAACATATCATTGTTCAAGAAAAATAAAACAAAGTAAAAGAAAGCACTCATAAATAAACCTCCTTCTTCTTCCTTTGAAGATCTTCTTGTACAACCCTCCTTGAACTTGAAGAATTCCTTCTTTGATTGAGTAATTTTCTATGATAATCAATAAATTCTCTCCTTTTCCCTTGTGTTTTTTTTTAAATCTATTTATAGGTTTAGGAAGTGCCTAAACTCGTAGGTACAAAGTTCTTGGCCGAGTAGAAGTTGAAAGATACTAAAATTTCTCAGATTACCAAAAATTGCGTAGAAAAATTATAGTACCGCCTTAGTTTCAAGGCACAGCCGGCGCTGATTGTATTTTGCTTCTCCACTTGTTCGCCGATTTTTCTCCGAATTTTGCACAATGCGTCTAGAATGCAGCCGGCGCCGGTTCCAGCTTCACAGCCGGTGCTGCCTTGGTTCTATTCTACTCTGTTTCACAATTTTTCCGTCGCTTCGAATTTCGTTTCAACAATGCATGGCCGGCGCCGGTTCTAGGGTTCTAGCCGGCACCGCCTCTCTTCTGTTCTGCGACATTTTGTTTCGTTTTACCCTAAAAATCTGAAATAAAGAATAAAATACCTTTCCAATGGTAAAATCTTAAATATGAAGGAATATGACTAGTTATTGAACAAAATGTATTACAAATGAACCTCAAATAACTAGAAAAAATATGACTAATTTTGCCCCTATCACTATAGTACTTATCAAAAGCACCTTTCTCAAAAGCATAGAGGATTTAACCAAAGTCCTTATCACGGAGAAATAATTCTTTTAACAATTCAAAACTAAGTAATCCAATATCTAGAGAATTGAGTAGAGCATGCCTTTTTGAAAGAGCATATGCCATAATATTTTTTTTACCGCTCTTGTACTTGATAACATATGGAAAGGCTACAATATATTCCAACTACCTAGCATATCTCTTGTTCAATTTTTGTTACTCTTTAATGTGTTTAAGAAACTTGTGGTCAGTATGGATAACAAACTCTTTGGATAAAAAATAGTGTTGCCAATGGTTTAAAGTTCTCATTAAAGTATAAAGCTCCTTGTCATAGGTAGAATAATTCAATGTTGCTTGGACAGTTTCTCAATAAATAGGCAATTAGTCTTTGGCCTTGGATAAGCATGGCTCCAATCCCAACTCCACTAGCATCACATTCTATTTCAAAAGCTTTCTCAAATTTTGGCAAGGAAAGAAGTAGGGCTTAGCTTAATTACTCTTTAAAGCGATGATGGCTCTCTCTTGTTTTTCCTCCCACTTAAATCCAATCGATTTGTTAACGATTTCAGTCAATGGGGCTATTATAGTGCTAAAATTTTTAATAAACCTTCTATAGAATCTAGTTAGCCCATGGAAGCTTTTCAATTCAATTACAGTAGTAGGTGTTGGCCATTCTTGAATAGCTTTCACTTTTCTTTCATTAAGCTCAATCCCTTGAGAACTCACAATATAACCAAGAAAAGTAATCTTTTCCAAACAAAATGAACATTTATCAAAATTAGCATAACGTTTCTTTCTATGAAAAATAATAAGCATATTTTTAAGATGTCCTAAATGATTCTTAAATGTTTTATTATAAATCAAGATATCATCATTAGTAACAACAAATTTACTAATAAAATCCTTTACGACATAATGCATCAATCACATGAATGTACTAAGAGCATTTGATAGACCAAAAGACATAACAAGCCATTAATATAAACCTTGTTTTACTCTGAAAGTGGTTTTCGATTCATCGTTCTTCCTAATCCTAGTTTGATGATAACTTGATTTGAAGGAAATTTTAGAAAACACAAATGCACCATGTATTTCATCAAGTAAACCATCAAGCTTTAGGATTGGATAGAGATATTTTACCATAATATTATAGGAGTTATGTTTAACTTGTATGTGTGTTTTCTAAAATTGACTTGAAGTCAGGCTATCACCAAATTAGGATAAGAGAGGGTGATCAATGGAAAATGACTTTTAAAACTAAACAAGGCTTGTATAAATGGCTCGTCATACCTATTGGGCTTTCTAACGCGCCTAGCACTTTCATCCGTTTGATGAATAATTTCATGAGGGAATTAATTGAAAATTTTTTTGTTGTGTATTTAGATGATATATTGATATACAACAAGTTTTATGTGGATTATTTGCATCATCTCCAATATGTGATTGTGGCTTTTCGTAGGGAAAGGTTATATGCTAATCTTGAAAAGTACTCATTTTATTTGGAGATGATTACTTTTCTCAGTTATGTTATGAGTTCTAAAGGGATTGAGGTTGATGAGGGGAAGATCAAAGCCATTGTAGATTCGCCCACCCCTATCATCGTAACCCAAGTTTGAAGTTTCCATGGCTAATAAGTTTTTATAGGACGTGTATCAAGAACTTTAGCACTATAGGTGCCTTTTAACAGAAGTGGTTAAGAAAAAAGTGGAATTTAGGTAAGACTAAGAAACGGAATTTAAAACCCTCAAAGAAAAGTTGAGCCAAGTACCAATCCTTATCTTACCTAACTTTGACAAGGCATTTGAGATTGAGTGTGATACAAGTAGGGTAGGGATAGCAGTGGTTTTAACCCAAGATTGAAACTTATTACCTACTTTAGTGAAAAATTATCCGAGGTAGTCATCAACTATTCCACATATGACAAAGAGCTCTTTATCTTAGTAAGGACACTTGAACATTGGCAATATTACCTCTTACCTTTTACCAAAGGAGTTTGTAATCTATATCGACTATAAGACCTTTAAGCATCTTAAAAGCCAACAAAATCTAAACAAAAGGTATGCAAAGTGGATGGAGTTTATTGGAGTATTTTCTTATGTCATCCAATACAAGAAGTGTAAGGAAAATGTTGTCGCAGATGCTTTGTCTCAAAAGTATGCACTTTTAAATTCTTTGGATGCTAAATTCCTTGAGTTTAAATTCATGAAAGAGTTATATGCTAATGATGAGGAGTTTGGAGAAGATTTTCTTGCTTGTTAGAAATGTGCATTTGCCAAATTCTATGGGCATGAAGGTTTCTTGTTTAGGGAAGGAAGGCTTTATATGCCAAAAAGATCCATTAGAATATTACTAGTTAAGAAGGCATATGGTGGGGTTTTAATGGGTCATTTTGGTATTTAAAAAACATTAGACATCCTTAAAGAGTATTTCTTTTAGCAAAAAATGAGGAGGAATATGGAAAGACATTATGCTCAATGCATAACTTATAGGACTGCCGAGTCTAGGTCACTTCTTTATAGTTTATATACGCCTTTGCCCACACCAGTGAGTTGACATCTCAATGGATTTTATTTTGGCCTTGTCTAGCACGAAATGGGGAAGGATTCAATATTTGTAATTATTGATCCGTTCTAAAAAATAGGTCACTTTGTGAATTATTCTAAAACTAATAATGCTTCCTATATTGCAAATTTATTATTCAAGGAAATGGTGAGGATGCATGGGATTCTAAGGACTATGGTTTAGGATAGAAATGCCAATTTCCTTAGTTATTTTTGAAGAGTTTTATGAAAAAAAAAAACTTCGAACTAACTTCTATGTTCTACAGCTTACCACCCTCAAACAGATGGGCAAAAAGAAGTGGTCAACCAGATTCTCACACAACTCTTAGGGGCCATTATCACCAATTTATTGTACAATGTATTTACATATTTATTAATAAAATGTATTTGTTATCTCTCAGTTTAATTAATTATTTCGCGTATATGTGTATAAAATTATTAGATAAAGTCCTAAGCATATTATATAGTGTTAAGAAAATTATGATAAAGATTGTGATGTGAGATTCCTACTATACTATGTAGTAGTTGTACTTAAATTATCACTGATCAAAATAAAAAAGGAAATGGGACATCATTAATGTGTTAAGACCAGCACGTGCTATAGTTTTTGATTGGATCAAGTGGTGGTTCTTACATCCATGAGTATTGTGATACTCAAAGTTAATACGTGAATGCTTGTAGAGAAAAAATACATTAGATGACCTAGCTATAAGATAATCACATGGATAACCATTTAGTATCAATGATAAAATCTCATTATAGCAAATATGTAAGTATTCTTAGACTTAAGATCTCTAAGATATTTTTGTTTGTTAAACATCGTGCTTTGGGTCTAACCTTCGGAGTCTTATTAGGACCGTCTATAGGATGGATATTATGTACAATATAAAGTAAATAAAAATAGTTAAAATGGTTAATAAATAATTAATCACTCCTAATAATAGGGTCATATATCTCACGACTGTTTGTATAGAATCATTACTCAAAAAGTCCTTAATTAAGGCGACTATGTATTGTAAGTAGTTCCAAATGATATGCAGGTTGAGTAATGGACTCTAGAATAAGTACTAATAAATTCATATTATAATTAATTATATTCTAGTAGGAGTTGGTACTAATTTCATACTCTAAACCAAATAAGATATAGAATGATGAAAGGAGTTTATTGTACTGATATTTTTCTATTGAAAATTTCATGTCAAGCCACTTGACTTTCTAGATTTTTGGGTGGTCATGATACATTACTAGATGTTGCTCATAATCTGTTAAATATGAATTTATTAATTAATAAATTAATCTTAATAGAATTAATAAGTTAATTCTAATTATTAAAGATTATTAATTCTATTGTGATTAGAATTAATTCATATCTTGCTACCACTTAACTAGAAAACCTAATATGTCACACATAATAGAGGAATTGGTACTTAAGATATTATAACATAATATAATGGGATTAATTTGTGAGAAGAAATAATTTTATGGGCTAATTATAAAGAGGATATAATTATTGGAGTCAAATTACAATTACTAAATCCTTACGAGTGTAGTTGTGATTTTGAAACCCTAAGCTCATAATAATTAAAAGGCTTTGTTAATTCCTAAAAGGTTTAGAAAACCAACAGAAGAGGTCTCATGTGTTCAAGTATACATGAAGAATAGATTTGAGAAATCTTTTTCAGTTGATTAATTCACGGAAACTTCCACCTTCAAGGAGAAAATAAATAGAAAGCCTTTTTCTCATTTGTTTTCTTCTTTGAAAAATTGTTAACCCCTAACACTACTAAATAAAACCTGCTAGCATCGGTTCTTGGCACACAGAGAGTACGGTTCCTCGTGTAGATACTATTAGAGAAATCCTATACTTGGAATTTAGTGGTTTGCGGCTCAAACAAAATTTTTGAAAGAGTTCCGCGTGTGAAGAAAAATTTTAAAAGCTACGTTTTTTAAGTAACGGATTTTTTCTTCCCTCCTTGACCCATGTAATATACATACGAGTGATTCTTTTGAATGGATTTTGTTTTAATTTTTGTTATGTATTAATTGTTATTGCATGATCAAAATTCAACAATTAGGAAATGTTTGGAACAAGTTATATACACTTTTCATGGCTAAGAAGCTAGTAGAACAAAAATACCTAAAGCTACCTATAAAATCCTATTTTGGCAGCCTTGGTACAATAGCTATGTTTGAGTGGTTGGAGAAGTATTGTGCTTGAAAATCAGTTGAAACACTATTTCTGGGATGTTAAATGATATTTTCAAAGGTTTAGATGTGGTAGGTTGTATTGAAGAAAACATGGGAAAGATCTAAATAAAGTTGAGCATGGAAAATGGTTGTTTTGCTCATTCAAAAATGCAGCAACTTCAAAGCCAGAACTGAATGAAAAAAGGAGGGATAATGGTGTTCCATGAACTTAAATTTGTAGAGAAATGTCTTAGAAATATTTTGAAACTAGTTTGACCTCATTTAGACTTGTGTAGCAAAAGTTATAAATAAAATGCTAAGAGATGAAAAAGTTGTGACATATTGAAAGGAAATGAAGAATATTTGATACCTTAATTCTTTAGCATTGTGCAAGTTCAATTTAAGTATATTGAACAATTTTTTATGAGAATATATTTTTATTGTAGGTGGTCCAAATCAAGAGAAATCTTAAAGCTTATTATAGTGTGAATGTTGACTTTATAAACTAAGGTGAGTCCCTTGAATATTCCGCTCCTGTTTAGTTAAGTGTTTTTCTGATAAAATAAAATACTTTCCTAATACATGAAGTGTTTTCCTGATATATTTGAATATAAGCTTTTTGCTTGATCTTGAGGGTGTGTTTTTCTATTCATCACCCTCCCTAATCTAGCTACAACGCAACAATAGAAGTTGCTTCTTGGGTTGAAAGAGAAGATCTAGAGCAGGATAAACAGAGAAATAAAAAGTGATTGCAGCCTTGCAATCATAAGAGGGCTGGAGGATCCAATCAGTAGATGGTAGGGAAATTTCCAAGGAGAGAAGTAATCAATGGGGGAAAATAGTACATACGATGTTACAATTGTGAAGAGGAAGGCACAAAGTTATAAACTGCACATCCTAGGTGATTCACAGGATGGACATGTTGGGGATATGCCCTAGAGTCAATTTGTACTTATACAATTGTCATTATGTTTTATATAATAATATGAGGCTTTCCTTTCCATGAATAGTGAGTTTTGTTTTGTTGGTCATCAAGTACGTGACTTGATAGTAAAACCCTACAATGAATACAATGACTATTCTAAAACTGTCCCTGATCGATTATTATTATTTGAATAATAATAAATTAAGATTAGTATGTTTGTGACTTGATGGCTATGTTTTACTGGCCATGGATATTTGTGATATCGAGTCAAGACATAAATAAATGTTAGAGAACATTGTATTGGACATGACCCACTGTGAGAGTACTTCATGGAATATGTCATAAGTACTTTCTAGCCATAATAATATTGAAAGTCCTTCGACCTAAATTCATCATAGTTTCTTACTTGATAAATTCTATATTTTGACATTGTCTAAAGTTGTCTTTAACCAGATAATAAATTAGACTACTGTTGGATATAAAATAAATCAAGGAGAGGAATATGATTGATTGTGAAGGAATTTGTCCCTCTCAGTTATGGGAGAGATATCCATGGGCCCCTTGATAAGTTAGACTGTTAAAAATGCATGGCCGTGCTCAAATATATCAATCTAAGATATTGATATCATTTGTTTGAACAGTCTACTATGAAATCAAGAAATAATTGATTAAGCTTAATAAGGATGACATGCTCCGTACCTTATGCTTAATCTGGATATCGTGTGACAAAAGGACTAAATATAAAATTATGGTTTGGTTCAAAGAGATCACCGATCTTCATTTAACCTGGATAGTTATAATGTTTTGCTAGAAACCGCTTATAACTTGTGGGCCATTTAAATACGATTTAGGCACGCTGCCAGTGTTAAATGAACCTATAGGGTCACACAATAAGCGAACTTGTTAGGTTATTTTTCCGGTGACTAGTTCGATGAATCCGGATGATATCCAGATTATAAGAATCGACTCGGTAAAATAATTAGTTAAATTACCGAGATAATGGCAGAATCTTATCATATCAGTTTTAATTTAATTTGAATTTAAATTAGAATATGATAATGTATGATTAGGGTTGGACTCTAAGAGGTTCGAGGTTTTTTAAGAAAACCCTAGCCGTCTTTCAATAGTCCAATTTTTCCGGTTGAGAACATTCGTGCCATTCTCTACCAGAGAAAAAAAAACCTCTCAAACCCTAGGCGCTAGCACTCCCGGGTATCGAGTGAGTTCGCGGTGTGTATCCGATAGAGGACGTTCGCATACTGCAGCGTCTGGTGATTGTTCGGGTTGAACGTACAACATCGCAACCAGAATCGAAGGATTTCGATTACAGCAACCAGAGGTAACTCTTAAAGCTTAGATCTTCTTAATCGTTTACTTGGGTCCTCGGGAGGGATTCGTAGATGTTTTTCGCGTTTAGGAGTCCACGAATCCCAACAGGACAAACCCAACAAAAATTTCTCAAGACCAAGACTAGGACCAATAAAGGGAAATCAACTAGGTATCAAAGATTTAAAGGCCTAGAACTTAGCTCTGCTAACTAAAATACTATGGGACTTGCAATCTGAAAAGTAGATAATGTGGGTCTGCTGGATGAATCACTGCTAAACTGAAGGTGGATCCATTTGGGAGGTACAGCAACACCAACAACACTCCCCCTATTTCTGCTACTTTTTACAAATTAGGGATAGGATTTTGAATGAAGAAAGGTCCACCCAGAATGACATAGCCTTACTACAGTCGTGGGCTATGGGTACTGTAGCTTATACTAAGATAGCTTATGACTTCTTTCAGATGAAGCACCAGGTTGAACCCTTGGCTAAAATAGTGTTTAATGCCCAAGCATTCATTTACTTTTTGGTTTTGTATAAGAGGGGTCTTCGAACAAAGGACATTTTGCCATTTCAAATTAATAACCCATTGGGTACTTTTGTAAGTGGGAACCAGAAATAGCCTATCATTTTTTCTTCAGTTGCACTACTACCAAGACTATTTAGGTAGCTATCAAGGCCTGGCTCAGCTTGTGTTGGACCATGTGCACCACGAGCAATTGCCTCAAATGGTTCAAAAAGGAAAATTGAGGGTCTACATAGCCTACTAAGGTCTAAGCCACTACCTTATCTGCCATGGTATATTCTATTTGGATAGCAAGAAATCATGCAGTTTTTGATAACTATTGCAGCCAACCGGAGGAGATCATCGAAATGATCAAAACATGTACACATAGTCATTTTTACATTATACCATAATGTTTTAAGTCTTGTTTAGCCATTTTGTATGCCACACTAGTTAATAGCTATACTTATATATACTGTGCTCTTAACTTGGTTAATATTTTGTACATTATACCTTTTTTATTAATACAATGCATTTACATTTTGATTAAAAAGAAAAATAATGGAAGGATCAATTAAAGTGTTGGGTCCAACAAAGGCCTTTGGAATTTAAACTAGATATAGCGGTATTGTGTTCTATTATAATCTATTAGGAATTATTGAATGATAAAGATTAATATATTCTTGTAACTTTTGTTAAAGTTTAATAAATCATTTTTTTATTGGGCTAAGCCCCATAAACGTAGTCTTGTTAAAGTTAAAATATGTTACCAATTTACTGTGTATTGAACTTTTTATTATTGTCTATTGAACTAATGCAATTTTAATGAAAAAAAGTTTAACAATAACATATTAAATTGATAAACTAAAACCACATAGAAACAAAATCAAAACTTATGATAAATTTTATTAGTCATTTAATAAAATGAATAATCATTCGATCACCTATCAAAATTGATAAAAGATACCATAACTCTACCATTCCTAGTAAACATTGTACCAAAATTTAAAAAAAGCTATTCAAAAACAATAGCTACTAATAGAACTTGGATTAAATCCTTACAATTTTATGAGTAATAAGGTTTATAACGTTTAGTTACGTCATTTATATTAGGCAATGTCAAGTTTCTATTTATATATTAGTAGCTACCATTAATCCCAATGCCTTGGGAATATAAGGAAGAATGAATTGTCATATCATAGAAAGAAATATTGAGCTTTCGTGCTAAATTTTCTCCCTTCTTTCCTACCCTATATAAAACCCTTAGTTGTGACAAAATTTATGCTCTCTCTCATTCTTATTTCTTAAAATGTTGGAATAAACACAAGGTGAAATTGGGAATATTAGTTTTGGTATTGGAGTGGACAGAGATGTAGAAAAATAAGAGCAAATTATAATGGAGAGATGGAGAAAGGAAGAAGAAATAAAAAGAGTTTTTTGAGAAAGATAAACAAAAAATAACTCATCGTTTCTGGTTTTTTGTTAACTGTTCAGTATATGAAAAGGGTTAAATTCATTGGAGTATTTATCATATTAATGTTCTTATTGTGACAAAGGCTTTGTGCTCCACATGTTTTAAATATTGAAGTTATTCATAAAATAATATTAATGTATTTTCATATTATTCTTGTCATTACCATTTGGTGTCCTTTATTTTAAGTAGCCTTTTCTATTTTTCAACATAATTTAACAATTCTTGTATTGCCAGTCTAACTTTTGATATTAGTTGTTTCACGTGGATGGCAATAAAAAGATCTTATACTAGCCATCCAAAACCAATTCACAATCACTTTTTAACTACAGTGTACTGCAAGTCTATTTTTTAGAACTGATAGCTCAATATTTTTTTGTACTCACCATTATACCTTACAATATCCTTTGTTTCAATTAGTAAAAATTTAATAAAAATAAAAAACCAAATTCCTACTTTCTTTCTTGCCCAATTCATTTCTTCTCTAACTATGAGTTCTCTCGCTCTTGCTCTCGCCTCCGGGAAATTCTTGGGTGGACCCGGTCCACTGTGGACCAATGCATAAATGTATTGTACCTTTCTAAAAGTATACAACTTTCACTGCGTGTTGTACAACACTTGATGCATTAGTCCACGGTAGATCGGGTCCACCCAAGTATTTCCCCTTGCCTCCACCCACCACCACTACCAATTCAACACTGGCATTGCATTCCCTCCCTTTCTTTTATTTTCTTCTCTTCTCTTCATTTTCCTTAGCTTGGCTCATAGTCTACTTGCCATCTCTCTTTTGTCTTGCGATCATCTTTATTTACAGTCCAATCACCATCTTGTTGCCATGATAGGAATTCACCCAAGCTCCAAGTTATATCTACAGAAGGGGGATGGAGGATTAAGAATCAATCCATGGCTTGTTGGAAGATAAAAAGAATCAAAGGATCTCATTAATACGTTCAAACCTATAATTCTTATAAGCCAAGAGTTAAGAACATTGTAAAGAAATAGGTAGCAAAAAAGTATCCAAAAAGATTTTAAAATGACCAAAGTTAAGAGAACACATAGTAATAGAATGGAAGTTAAAGGAACAAGGACTGAAGAGCTGATAGGGGAGAAAATTCTTCAACCAAACCGTGCCACCCAAATAGAAGAAAATGGCGCCGTTAAATTTTAGAGATTTAGACAATCAAAACTATTGAGAGTGACTGGCATCGCTCAGAATGACGAAAGTAACATCGCCTGGAGCTTATCATATTAAATGACACCACTTATATCCACACAGCTAGGACCACCTATGTTCAGTAAAGTAAGCTTCTTGGTTCTAGAAGAAGCAGCAAGGCATGGGCTAAGATGAGCAATGTTGCCCAGTACAGAGCAGAATTTTTGTTTTTCCATTTTTCCATGTTTTGCTTTGTTTTTGTTATCTTTTAATTCCAATGGCTTTCTTATATTTTAAGCCTTTAAAGGGCATATTTAAAAGCCTTGAATGGCTGAGATTGAATCTTATTTAGCTTGGTTTAGTTGCTTATAAATAGGCTTTTAATGACATTGTGAAAACAACATTGGTATTTTGCTTATCTATCATAAGATCAAATTTTCCTATTGAGAGGTGATTTCTCTTAGGTTTTTCCCAATAAAAATCAAGATTTCTCTTAGAGAATTAGTTCTACCCTTAGAACAAGTCTCCAATTTCTCTTGGATAGATCAATTGAATTTATTCTGAGGTCTTGGTTTCTTACTATTCTAAGGATCTAGATAGGTTCCAATTGATTGCCTAATTCATCGTATCTCATTGATTTCTAAACTCCATGTTGATTTAGGGATTGTGGGTATTGAGTTAGAAAGCCAAATCTAATAGATGAAAGGGCTCTAGGTTCCTAATTGACCTAGGGTTCTAAGAATTAGGTTGGGTGTTGCTTGGGCTTCAAGTTTCTCTATTTGTTCACTGTTTTGTGTTGTCTAATTGTTCTTATTTCTTTAAGTGATTTGAGCCACAAAATTCATCAAAAAAAAAAAGTTACCCCAAGAGATTACATCAAATTAGTATTATAGCTTTGGGAAGTTTAGATTCTAACCAAAACTTGTTGAGAAAAAAAACATCCATGAAAAAAGTGTGCAAGACAGAGCGATCTCAAAGTTGAGAAAAAGTCATGAAAAAAGGCCATCAAAAACTTATTTTACTTACAAATTACATTGAGAACTTGTCATATGATATGTGTATGATCTTAGGGAATAAAAATTTTGAATTATTTGTGGTTAATTATGGCTTAATTTGAGTGAAAACTTTGCAATACGTTGAACTCCGAAAATTGGGGATAGTATTTGTTTGATGAAAAGTCATGATGGTGAATATGAGTTGAATTGGCTTGATTATTGGGATTAATACTCTTAATGCTTTATTCCATTAATGAGTTTGTCTTGCAAACCAAATTCTTAGTTGAATTACATGCTCAGTTGAATCATCAAGTTGTTCTCAATGTATTATTCCTGAATCCATGATCATCTAGTTTCTTGAACTAAACACTCTATGTTTATTTGAATTCTTACCTTTTTTTTATTAATTTTTGGTCTAACTGCTTTTTAAAGCTCTTTTATCTTGGTCGAATTGAATTTATTGATATCTATTTCTTTGAATTCCATACTTGATTGCATGCCTTTATAACCTACTTATACTTATTGACCTCTAGCCAAGACCATCAATTGATTTGTCTTAGGGGGATTATTTGATTTGTCCAAATTGGACTATCTTTTTAAGTCGTTAGGGAAGTAATGCGTAATTTTGGGTGTATAAAAATTATTAATTTTAAATCTATCCCTTAATTAAGCTTTAATTAAAACATTAATCCCAAAATACATATATGATAAGTATACCTATCGCAAACATAGTACAGGAAATTAAGGAGTAACGATCCTTAAAGAAATAAGTACACACTAATCACTCTTTTTTCATTGTTTAACCGACCCCAAATAAAGTGAGAAAAGAATAAAAAAAATAAAATAAATACATGCAACTCAAGGATGTAAGTTTATGCAATTTAGACAAGTACCCTAGAAAATATAACAATGAACCAATTAGCAATTCTCTTAACTAATTATCGTCTTGGCATTATGAAGGAATATAAAGTAAAACTCAATAGTCTCACAAATCATTATTCTACTTAGGTAAATCCTACTTCATGTCCCAATTCATGGAATCCTATATTTTGATTATATTAACAGATTTTCCAATCAAGCTAATCCTAACCAAAACATGCATTAGGCTCAATTCCTTATAGACATGAAATTAGCTAATAACCCTTTTCTCGAGGCAAAATTAACTAACCTTTGATCACTTAGTCCTATAACCTTAACTTCATCGTTCAAGTCCATTAAGATTAAGCAAATATGAAATCAATGCAATGAAACTCCTAACATCGTCGTCTCAAGTCAATTAGAAGAATTTGCATTAATAATCAATGAATTCAAGTAATCAAATACCAAAGATGACAAAGAATTGATCAAATAACTAAATTAATCTAAAATCATGAATCCCAAAATAATGTTAAATTTTAATAAAAAGCATTGAATATATCATTGCTAAAGAAAAAGAACAGAAAGAGAAAAGAAAGCACTCATAGACAAGTTTCTTTCTTCTTCCTTGAAGACTCCTTTTGAAAAATCCTCCTTAAATTATTTCTCTTGAGAAAATATTGGTGATGCACTCTAAAATATATCTAAGTCTCTCTTTGACCCCTATTTGGAAGTTTATGAAGGAAGAGGCCATTAAGGATTTGAGAGCTGGGAAAAAGGCAAGAAAGTGAGTTCATTTGATCAAAATCCTAAAAGAGAATCAAACACGAAGGTTAAATAATCATTAATTTTAAGTTATACACATATGGAAGTGATTGTGAGGAACTTCTTCCTTCTTTTCTAACCAAGTTTTGCAGCTTGTTACTCTTTAAGATTTCCTAGGCAATGGCATTGATATTAGAGCAGCATTTGAAAAACTTAAAGCAATGATGGATGACATGAGAAATAATACTACAGAGTTGCAAGTTGATGCATAAATTTTGGGTGTATAAAAATCATCAAATTTAAATCTATCCTTTAGTCAAGTTTTAATTAAAACATTAATCCCAAAATACAAATACCAGTAAGTACACTCATCACAAACATACTATAGGGAATTAATGAGTATTGATCCTCAAAGGAACAAGTATACACTAATCACTTTTCATCTATTTTTTAACCAACCAAATAAAGTGATAAAATAATAAAAAAGAAAATAAAAAATATGTACAATTCAAGGATGTAGGAATATGCAATTTAGACGATAATCCTAGAAAACATGACAATGAATCATTTAACAACTATCTCAATTAATCATCATCTTAGCATCATGGAGGAATATAAAGTAAAGTTCAATCATTTCCCAAATCATGAATTCACTTATATAGACTCCATTTCTTTTCCAATTCATGGAATCACTATCTCTTGATTAAATTAGCAGATTTCCCAATCAAACCAACACAACCAAAAGATGCATTAAACACAATTCCTCATAAACATGAAATTAGTTAACAACCTTATACTCTAGGTGAAATTAATTAGTCTTTGATTACTTAAGTTCTTTAGTCTCAACTTTGTTTCCCAAGTTCGTTAAGAATTAACAAATATGAAGTCAATAAAATTAAATCAACTCCTAACGTCATTTCCTAAGTCAATTAGAAGCCAATCTAACTTCATCAATCCTTCCATAATCACAAGCAATCAAATACCAAGAATGATAGAAAATTGATCAAATAGTTAAATTAATACAAAAATCATGAATCCCAAAATATTGTCAAATTACAATGAAAACATTGAATATATCATTATTCTACAAAAAGTAAATAAAGGTCAAAGAAAGAACTCATAGACAAGCATTCTTCTTCTTCTTTAAAGACTATTGTAATACCCCGCCCAAAACTACCTTTGACCTATGGGGAAAAAGTCATGCATTGCATAGCATCTCACATTTCATGTGATATCTTCAAATTATTTTTGCATGGGTGCTTGTGATTTTCAAGGTTGTGCTTGCATAAAATTATTGTGCTTAAGTGTCGGGTGAAAACAGTTCGTGAATGCAAAGTATAAAATTCTTTATAAGAAATCACTGGCAAGCAATAAACATAAGGCTTGGCCTTGATTGATTTGCAATTTGATTATATCTCTCCTCATCTAATCTATTTTGGTATTGAGAGTTTCAAAGGTGACTCAAATGTCAAATGAATCTTGAACAAATTATCCTTAAAAGACCTTGTTAGAGGACTGCCCAAAATAAGATTTGATAAAAATCGAGTTTGTGATGTTTAGCTCAAAAAGAATATGCATTCCATAGGCTTACCTTTCATACACTCTCTCTACTAATCCGAGACATATTATGATTCTACTTAGATCAAGTAGGACTTTCAATCTTAGTTTCCAAAGGTTGACAGGTAACTCCTTCGAAAAGTGCTTGATTGCGTGCCAGCCATATGTAGTAAACCGTGGCAGCTATTGCAGATACTTTGACTTTGGCAAGCCACGAGGATTTACTAGTTGCCCGGTTATTTAAATTTGTTGTTGCATTACTTGAGAGTTGTTTTAAGTGAAGTTTAGTAGAGGAGATGGAGGGATGAGAATTAGGGTGGAAAGAATTTCCTAGAGAAATATTATCATCGAAGTTGGTTTGGAATAGTGGTTGGGTTTGGTGATTTTCCTTGGTGACCCGAGTTCAAATCTTACCTCTTGAGAATCTTAGTTTTCCTTTTGAATTCTTTTCTCTAGATTTCTTCATGCTTTGGCCAAAAAACCCTAGCCATCCTAGTGAATTTTAGCGCCATCATCTAAGGAGATAAGTCTCCATATTTATCTCCTAAATTCAATGATATTTTATGAGGATAAAGTTTAATTTTATTTCCAGTTTTTATTCTTTGATTTTCGAAAATCCTAGTTAGAATAATTAGATTTCAGCTTGGCTTTAATGTATTAGATTTTGTAATTGATAGTTGGAACTAAATTGTTATTTTTCTAGTTAGATACCTTGTTAATTTTGAACATAAAACCCTAGCTAAAAATCTGGAAAATTTTCCAGCTTAGTGCCGCCACCTTTGAAGGTGTTTTAGCTCAAAACAAACTCTTTCAATACTAGGAAATCTTATCCTAAATCTTTTAGCAAATCAAATTTTATTTCAATCCTAAATCAACTAGGTTTTACTCTCTCTTTTTCCTGCAGAATTTCGGCAGCCTTGTGCATGCACAAGCTACATGAAATTCCTGCACTCCTAAGTGCAATCAAACTCTTCAAACCCTAGCTCAAATTACCTAGAACACCCCTTACCAAATCAGATTACTGTGGCAACAAAAAATCAGATTTTATCCACAAAAAATTCCAGAATTTCCGCCAGCTTTAAACTAGGATTTTTGGCAGCTTCAAACCAGAATATTCAGCCGGCTTTGCTTAATGCAATGATCGAAAATTCTGCACTCCAACCACCACTAAAACTCCTTATTGAATTGGCCAATTTCAATGCCTAAAGAACTCATTATTTCCTCTCTGAATTGCGGATAGATTAGCAACCAAAACAGCCTGAATTTTCCCTCTTTTGTTCAGCAAAATTTTGCACAAAAACCACTGCATGTGCACTGGATTTTCGGTGACCAAAAGCTGTGCAAACTCTTCCTTGATTAGCTAAAAAGACCTGAACACACACAACCCTTTTCTTGAACAATATTTCGGCCAACATAGGAGAACAATTCTAGATTATTTTCTCCTCTTAAACCTTCCCAATTTCAGCAGCCAAAGGGGGTACAACAAGTTGCAATTTTCACCCTTGCTGTCCAAGAAACCTAAAGCCATTAGGAGTTTTTCTTAGCACCACCATCTAACCCTAAATCAAACTTCTCTAACCCTAAATTATAGTAGCCGACTACTCCCTCCTTCCTACACGAAAATTCCAACAAGAAGTCTTTTGCAATTTTCAAAAATCCCAAGAGCAATTCCTAGCAAAAAACCGATTACACCTTAAGGTAAGCAAAAATCATCTCAACCTCTTGAATCCTTTCTTCCGTCAGTTCTTCTCTTTTCCTTCCCTTGAATCACGCCACCTAAAGGATGATTTCATCCTCTTTAGCTACCTTCGGACAAAAGGAAGGAAAGAAGGCAACTTTTCTCTTCTTCTCAAACGAACTTGGGACGATCACCATAGGAGCATCGAGATCTTGATAACTCGGTTGTTTCAAGGTAAGGGAATTCTTACTCTTGATGTCGAAGTTAAGGTCTAATGAGATTGATGAGGTCTATGGAAGTATGATAGCATGATGTATGTGCTTGGTGGGGATAGATGAATATTTTGAGCCGAGTAATTAATTAAGCATATTCGATGGATAGTAATGCCATGTTTTATTGGGATAATGATGGATGTGCATTGTGATGGTCCAGTCAAGACATTTTTGATATATTAATCATGTCTTTGATGGATATAAGGTTATAGTGTATGAACTTTGAGAAGTAGATAATTTATTTGGAGGTAGATAATGGATTGTGAATTGTTATGGGAATAAATGAGTTTAATGCATGTTTGAATCGATTGAGACCCTGATAATGATACTATGTGATTGATGAGACTCTACTTCATCATGGAGGACAAGGACCGATGACTAGAGCAAGGACCAAGAAGCTTCAAGATAATTTTCAATTGATCATCAAACAATCCTTGAGGATGAAGGAGAATTGGAGGGTTGAGGAAGCAAGTCAAAAGTTCGTGTTGATGGCCATCCGCGAAGGACCCCAACAAGAACTTAAGCCGTCAGCAAAAGGGGATAAAATTTGACAAGGGACGCTTCCAGAGGACAACCGGCGTCGGCTCCATGCAGCTAAACTGGCGCCGATTCCATTCTGTCCAAAACCAACACTCAAGCAAACGAGAACCAGTCGAAGACAGAACCAAACCGGCGCCGGCTTGATGTCCTAAACTGGTGCCGGCTTTCCCCTGGGCCACCACCGATTGCTCCGCGTTTTAATGCTTTTCTCCGCCTTTCTTTACTTTTAAGTGTTTGTAAAGACTTATTTTGATCCTAAACTGTAATTAAACCTCAGGGATTACTTAGCTAAGGTTAGGATAGTATAAATAGTACCTTTATTGATTTGACAAGATAACACACTTCACTTTTAATTCAAATTTGAGAGAGAATCTTGAGAGGCCCTAGCCTCCTTGTTCATCTTGTTCAAGACCAAGCTTAAAGGTTAGTCCTCCTTTTGTAAGAGTCTCTAAATCTTTTGGATAATACAATGCTATCTTCTTTTAATGGGTCTTAGTTGTGTTGTTTTTCTAAGGTTTGTTTGAAATTTAATATTTGGGTTCTTATCTTCTCTATTCTAATTGTTCTTGCTTGCCTTTGTTGCTTCAAAGATATTAGAGTGAGAATATAGTAGAACTTTCTACTCATTTTGAGGGTCTTTGAGGCTTTGTTCTTCAAGGGTTTGAAAGAGTATAGGTAGTTAGGTTACTTTATCATTTTGTCACAAGAAAAGTCCCAGTTTTAGCTCTCTTTGTTTGAGCTGAACACATAGCCACCCAAAACACCACAACATCAAGAAAAGCCACACAAGATTCGTATCAAAGAGTTTGATATCAAAGAAAGAAAAAGTTTGATTCCAATCAAAGCTTGAAAACAAGAAAAAGGAGCCCTACGAAGTGAAGAAAAGAGAAAAATAGAAAATCCCGTAACTCAGAAAATTGCTCCAAAAAGGTCTTGAAATTTTTGTTGTATCTTGATTTTTCTGTTGGAAAATTTCTCATTGATGTTATTATAATCCTTGGGAACAAATTTTTCTTGTGATTATGTTGAAATTTGGCTTGAATATGGGTGAAAATTCTGGTTGCTCTTGAGTGACGTGGTTGTAGCCAATGTGTTTGATAAATGTTCCATGAGAGTGTTTTTTGCTATAGTTGGGAACTTTGATTCTTGATTTTTATTCCTTGGGATTTTGTGGTTTAGTATATCACTAAATTATTGAATTCTATGTCCATTGAACTCAAATTTTCTATTGCACCTTTGTGATCATCTTGTTCTTCATCATCCTAGTTCTAGTTGTTCTTGTTTTTTTTTTTGTTCTTGATAATTCTTGTTTGTTTCTTGCTTAGAAGTGTTCTTTTGCATCCAGTGCTTGCTCTTGAGTTGATTGAGTCCATTTTTCTTGAAATTCTTGGCTTAAAACTTGATTTCTTGGAGGTGCCTAACAAGTGTTTGTTGAAATTCCTCTAAGACCCACTATTTGGAAATTCCTTTTGATTTGTGTGATTCACTTAGCTGGACTAAATTTTCAGCTATTGGGGAGAATTGGGATTGAACAAGAATGTTTGAGTGTTGAGAAAAAGGCAAGAGGGAGAGCCTATTATCAAAAGAGCCTAAGAGAATAAACACGAGGGCGGAGTGATCAACCTTGAGAGCCAACATGTAAGGAAGTGCAGTGAGGATCGATTTTTCTTTCTAATCTCTTGTTTTACGGGTATAGACAAGTAAAATACTTTACCATCATGGCCCATGAATAAGAGATCTCTAGGCCTAACGTAAGTGGACCTAGTAGACCTCAAGAAGAATCCATTGATGCTAGGGGATTGCGTGAGGACTTGCAAGCCATGATGAGGACTATGCAAAGTGAATTTCAAAATCTGACAAGGGAGTTGATAAACCATCTTAGCCAATCTTCTACCGTTGCACAAAGGAGGGGTCAAGAACGATTTGAAGCACCTAGCCCTAGAATGAGGGATGGTGATGCCCACACTTCTCCATTACATGCCCAACAAATGGAAGAATGGGACGAACATTTAATTGGGGGATTCCAACAAACTCCTATAAGAGGGGGAGTTCATGGAATGAGAGGAGGATGAGGTAGAGGACAAAGAAAGAATGGGGGAAATAATCTAAGGGGGCTAGAAAGAGAATTTGAGGGAGTAGATGAGTGGTATGAAGGAGAACATGTTGAGGCCTTTGGGGAACAACCTAGAGGATGGGGCAATAGAGGAGGAAGGAGAGAATGAAATGATGTGGAAAAGGAGTTGAGCTATATTAAATTGAAAGTGCCCACATTCTATGGCAAGAGTGACCCCGAAGCTTATTTTGAGTGGGAAAGTAAGATGGAGATATTCCTAGAAAGCCATACTTATAGTGAGAGGTCAAAAGTGAGGTTGGCTATTTTAGATTTCTCGGAGTATGCTTTGGTATGGTGGGAGCAAGTTAGTGCTCAAATGAGGCAAATGGAAGGGGAAACCATGGCAAGTTGAAATTTATTGAAAGATATGATGAGAGCAAGGTTTATACCATACCATTACTATAATGATCTCTACCAAAGACTCCAATCACTCAAGCAAGGGAACAAAAGTGTGGAAGATTATCATACGGAGATGGAAGTCGTGTTGATGAGAACTCAAATCCATGAAGATCCTAGAGCAACAAGAGTAAGGTTTTTGGGAGGATTAAATAGGGAGATTGCCAATTTGGTGGAATTGCACCCCTATGATCGATTGGAGGATATGGTACATGCCGCCATGAAGATTGAAAGGCAATTAAAGAGAAGGGCATTTACTAGACCAACACTTCCAAATCCCAATACAACTAGCAAGGTGCCAACTAAGAAGGATGAAGCCCCCAAGCCATTTCAAAGGGACTTCAACAAACCTAGGGAAGCTTGGAAACCTAAGGAAGAATGGAAGCCTAGGAAGGATTGGAAACCTAGGAAATGATGGAATAAGGACGAGGGGAAAGCCATGGAGAGGCCCCAAAGGAATAGAGATATCAAATGTTTTAAGCTCCTTGGATATGGACACACTTCCCATGAGTGTCCAAGCAAAAGAGCAATGTATACTAATCCCTATGGTGAGGTTTCTACCGATGAAGAGGAAGAGGGAGAAAGATACCAAGGAGACCAAGAGGAAAATGGAGATGAGGAGAGTGATGAGGGGGAAGTTGTTGGATAATAATATTCTTTGGTGGGAGTCACTAGAAGGTCTTTGAGTTCACAAGCCATTGAGGATCAAGACCACCAACAAAGAGAGAACATTTTCTACACTAGGTGTTTAGTCAACAAGACCCCTTGTAGTGTCATTGTGGATAGTGGGAGCTGCACTAATGTGATTAGTGCAGATTTGGTTGAAGAATTGGACATGAGTTGGATTAGACATCCCAAGCCCTACAAACTACAATGGTTGAATGATAGTAGGGAAATGAGAGTAAACAAGCAAGTATTGGTGTCTTTTGAAATGAGAAAGTATAAGGATGAAGTGCTTTGTGATGTAGTACCCATGCAAGCGGGTTATTTACTAGTAGGGAGGCCTTGGCAATATGATAGGCATGTAAAACATGATAGGAGGAAGAATACTTATTCCCTAATCAAAGAGGGAACTAAGTTTACCCTCACCCCCATGGCCCCTAGTGAGGTGAGCAAAGACCAAAGAATCATGAAGGAAAAAGAAAAGAAGAAGGGAGCGCAAGAAGTTAAGCAAAAGCAAGAAATTGAGAGGAGAGAAAAAGAGAGGCAAGAAAAAGAATTGAGAGAGAGAATGAACAAACAAATGCCATTGACAATTAAGGATAGGAGTGAGCAAGAACAAGGGAGGGGAGGTAAAAAGAGAGTGAATTTCTTTGCAAAAGAGAATGAGGTCATAGAGGCTATAGAAGCTAGGGAACTAGTTATTCTTCTTTTATGCAAAGGTTCTTATGTTTCTACTAACGATTCCACATTGTCTTTGCCTCATGAAATTGTAGCTATCCTTCAAGAGTTTGAAGACGTTTTCCCAAATGAGGTGCCCGGAGGACTACCACCATTGAGAGGAATTGAGCATTAAATCGACTTTGTGCCCGAAGCCGTCATCCCCAACTGACCGGCATATAGAAGCAATCCAGAGGAATTGCAAAAGCAAGTGGAGGCATTGCTTGAGAAGGGACATGTGAGAGAGAGCCTAAGCCCATGTGTAGTTCTGGTTCTCTTGGTGCCCAAAAAGGATGGGACATGATGTATGTGTGTGGATTGTCGCGCTATCAACAACATAATGGTAAAATACCGCTACCCATTCCTAGGCTAGATGACTTTCTTGATAAGCTATTTGGTGCATGCATTTTCTCAAAAATTGATTTGAAATCCGATTATCACAAAATTAGAATAAGGGAAGGGGATGAATGGAAAACTGCTTTTAAAACTAAACAAGGGTTGTATGAATGGCTTGTCATGCCCTTTGGGTTGTCCAATGCTCCTAGTACTTTTATGTGATTAATACACCATGTTTTGAGGGAATTCATTGGGAAATTTTTTGTTGTGTACTTTGATGATATATTAATTTACAGCAAATCATATGTGGATCATTTAAATCATGTTCAAATTGTGCTTATTGCCTTCCGAATGGAGAGATTATATGCTAATCTTGAGAAATGCTCATTTTGTTTGGAAAGGATTACGCTCCTTGGGTATGTTGTGAGTGCCAAAGGGATTAAGGATGATAAGGGTAAAGTGAAAGCCATCCAAGATTGGCCAACCCCTACCACCCTTACCCAAATCCGTAGTTTCCATGGGCTAGCTAACTTCTATAGGAGGTTTATCCAAAATTTTAGCACTCTAGCAGCTCCTCTAACCAAAGTGGTAAAGAAAAAGGTGGGATTTAGGTGGGAGGAAGGCCAACAACAAGCCAACAAAAGGCATACCCAAGAGCCAACAAAATTTGAACAAAAGACATGCAAGGTGGATGGAGTTTATTGGGACATTTTCATATGTCATTCAATACAAGAAGGGTAAGGAAAATGTAGTAGCGGATGCACTCTCTCGAAGGTATGCACTCCTCAACTTTTTGGATGCTAAACTTCTTGGTTTTGAATTTGTGAAAGATTTGTATGTTGATGATGAGGAGTTGGGGGTTATTTTTCATGCTTGTGAGAAAGGTGCATTTGCTAAATATTATAGGCATGATGGTTTCTTATTTAGGGAGGCAAGGCTTTGTGTGCCAAAGGGTTCCATTAGGGTGTTTCTAGATCGGGAAGCCCATAGTGGGGGACTAATGGGGCATTTTGGTGTTGCCAAAACCTTAGGCATCATTAAGGAACATTTCTTTTGGCAAAAAATGAACAAGGATGTGGAGAGACATTGTTCTCAATGCATTACTTGTAGGCGAGCTAAGTCTAAAGCTCTTCCACATGGTCTTTATACTCCTTTGCCCACACCTAATGTGTCTTGGGTTGATATATCAATGGACTTCATTTTAGGATTGCCTAGGTCCAAGGGGGGCAAGGATTCTATATTTGTGATTGTTGACAGATTTTCTAAAATGACTCATTTTGTGGCTTGTTCCAAGACTAATGATGCGTCCTATATTACAAATTTATTCTTTAAGGAAGTGGTGAGAACGCACGGGATTCCAAGGACTATTATCTCGGATAGGGATGCAAAATTCCTTAGCCACTTTTGGAGAGTTTTATGGAACAAACTGGGAACTAACCTTTTATTTTCCACAGCTTGTCATTCCCAAACGGACGGACAAACTAAGGTGGCAAATCACACACTCACCTAACTCTTGTGGGCCCTAATCAATAAGAACTTGAAGAATTGGGAGGAGTGCTTGCCTCACGTTGAGTTTGCATACAATAGGGCTATTCACTCCACCACTTCTTATTCTCCTTTTGAAATTGTATATGGTTTAACCCTCTAACTCCTTTAGATTTGGTTTCTTTGCCTATACGTGAATGATTGAACCTTGATGGAGCTAAGAAGGTAGAAATAGTGAAGGCACTCCATGAGAAGGTGAAGGAAACCATTGCAAAACACAACGAAGAGATAGCCCATAAGCGCAATCTAGGAAGGAAAATGGTGTCTTTTAAGCCGAGCGATTGGGTTTGGGTGCACCTTCGCAATGAGATATTCCCCACGCAACGCCGAAGCAAACTTACTCCAATGGGGGATGGACCATTTCAAGTTCTTGCCAAAGTTGGAGAAAATGTTTACAAAATAGATTTACCGGGTGAGTATCATGTTAGTGCCACCTTTAATGTTAGTAACCTCTCTCCTTTTGAGTAGATGATGGCAATGATTTGAAGACAAATCCTTTTTAAGGAGGGGGAGATGATGAGACTCCACTTCATCATGGAGGATAAGGACCGATGACTAGAGCGAGGACCAAGAAGCTTCAAGATGATTTTCAATTGATTATCAAATAATGCTTGATGATGAAGGAGGATTGGAGGGTTGAGGAAGCAAGCTAAGAGTTCGTGTTGATGGCCATCCGCGAAGGACTCCAATAAGAACTTAAGCCGTTAGCAAAAGGGGATGAAATTTGACCAGGGAGGCTTCCAGAGGATAACCAGCGCCGGCTCCATGCAGCCAAATCGGCGCTGGCTCCATTCTGTCCAAAACCAACACTCAAGCAAACAAGAACCAGCCGAAGACAGAACCAAATCGGCGCCGGCTTTCCCCTGGGCCACCGCCGATTACTCCGCGTTTTAATACTTTTCTCTGCCTTTCTTCACTTTTAAGTGTTTGTAAAGACTTATTTTGACCCTAAACAGTAATTAAACCTCAGGGATTACTTAGCTAGGGTTAGGATAGTATAAATAGCACCTTTATTGATTTGACAAGACAACACACTTCACTTTTAATTCAAATTTGAGAGAGAATCTTGAGAAGCCCTAGCCTTCTTGTTCATCTTGTTTAAGACCAAGCTTAAGGGTTAGTCCTCCTTTTGTAAGAGTCTCTAAATCTTTTGGATAATCTAATGTTGTCTTTTTTGAGTGGGTCTTAGTTGCGTTGTTCTTCTAAGGTTTGTTTGAAATTCAATATTTGGGTGCCTATCTTCTCTATTCTAATTGTTCTTGCTTGCCTTTGTTGCTTCAAAGATATTAGGGTGAGAATATAGTAGAACTTTCTACTCATCTTGAGGGTCTTTGAGGCTTTGTTCTTCAAGGGTTTGAAAGAGTATAGGTAGTTAGGTTACTTTATCCTTTTGTCACAAGAAAAGTCCTTGTTTTAGTTCTCTTTGTTTAAGCTGAACACATAGCCACCCAAAACACCACAACATCAAGAAAAGCCACATAAGATTTGTATCAGTGATTCTAGATCAGGAGGGTATTTGAAGGAAGCAAGCTGTGATTTTATCTTGTTTATCTGAGGCATATCAAGTAAGTCCTTGCATAAACTCTTTTGTTAAATGTTGTGATGGCAAGTCTATGTGGTAAAGCTTTGTCAAGCTATTTTTAAACTATGTTTGCTTAGGTTGTAAACGTGGATATTTACTCTTTTACCGGTTTTGTCAAACTAACGATTTTATCAAGAACACTATTCTTTCTCCTTAATTTTTAGAAAACTCTTCTAAAGAAAATCACGTTTTACAAAGCCAAGATATGGAAATATTTTGAATTAGAAATTGACGGATATGTTTGTTGAGTACTCAATAAGGGTAGGCTAACAATACTAGTCTTGGAGGGCTTGAGTAAGTCTTCTGGCAGGAGGCCACCTCCAGAAGATAAGCTCGGCTTGAAAAGGCGACAGTGTTGGTTGGTCAGGCCGGTCCGAGCTAGCATTTGTACTTGGTAAGGTATTATTTGTTTTCCTGGCATGGACACCCGGATGATTTTGTTGGGTGTAGAGAATGAGGAGTATCTCACCCGGTGGGTTGTGCACTCACCTTGTCAGAACACCCAACGTGTGGTAATATGGTCCAGGCAAGGTGTACAAAGTGTGGTGCCTTGTCCTCATGGAGCCCAACGTGTGGTGTGTGAAACCCCAGTCGAAACCAACCTTAGAGTAAGGGGGTTGTGATGCATATCATATTTTATTGCATGCTTAAATATATTTTTATATGAAATTATGTGCTTTGGATTTGTGTTTTGTGGCCTAGAAGGCTTAATTGTGAGTATTGAGTAAGAATGACAAAATGGTAATTTTTGCTTGAGGTGAAAATAGGGAGATAGCTTGAGGATTAAATAGGAAAAATATTTTAGAGAGAAAATAAGAGCAAGAGTTGTTGTGATGTAGTGGTTAGAACTTTGGAATTAATTCTTGAGGTCTTGGGTTCAAATCCCATCATTGAAATTTTAGCATGATTAAATTTTATTTTTGCTTTGGAAGGTTGTATTTTCGGTCTTAAGTACTTTAGAGTAGAGTAGAGGTATTGTCCTAGGGAAGACATGATAGAAGTACCATAATCCTATTCTTGTGCCCTACACAAAACTCCTAAGGGAATTCATTCTTCCTTGATCCTTAATTTTCCTTAATTCTCAATTCGTTAGATTGGTCACATTTGTTCTAGCCAATTTCATTCCAGAAATTTCAGTAAAGTGCTGTGGCTTTGAAGGTTCAAAATATCATAGTGAAAGACATCTTATGGACCAAAAATGTGGAAGAGATGGGGAAGGATTCCAAGAGAATTAATTCCCCTAGTGAACCTTCTAAACTTCACTCTAGTTAGGTTCATTTTCCTTCATGTAATGAACTGCAATTTTCTAGCTTCTTGTGCCTTCAAGGTGTCGAAATTCTCAGCCATTATTCCCTCCCAAATGCTTCCAGAAAATGGCCCTTTTGATCAGCTTGAAATCTAAATTTTTCTGGCCATTTTCGGACTGCACAAATGCTATGTAAAACCAGAAAAATTTCTGGGCAAAATCGCAGCTTAGGTGGTTTTAAACCAAGCTATTTTCTTCCAGATTCACCCAGCTCCTTAACCATGTTTTTCCTCCATAAAGAAGGCTGGAAACCAGCCTAGAAAGACCTCTAAAATTCCCTTAAACTCTTCTGCAAAATCGACTGAACAAAGGCAGAAAATCTGCCCAGAAATTCTTTCCAACTTGCGAAAATTACTGGATAGAATTTTCCATCTTTGTTTTCCATTCCAGCCCTGGCCGAAACTTCATTTTTCTTCTACACAAATGTTTCTTAAACAGCCATGAACTGAACTCCATTGTCTTCCCCAAGCTTCTGCACGAAAATTAGGCATGGCTACCTGAAAATATCTCCAACAAATCACTGCAATCATGCTTTGATTGAACACCAAAATTCCAGCAATATTAATTTAGCAACCTTCCATAAAATGTCCCTCAAACAGCCAGACCTTTCCTTCACCATTGCATTCCTTCCTTTCGGCCACCATTAAACTTCTTCACTCAGCTTTCATTCAGCCAAAAACACTGATCAAATAGCCGACCATCACAGCTTTCAAAAGCTCTCCATTGATCAAGATATTCTCAACATATTTTGTTTCTAAATTTGATTCACTAAATTATTTTTTTAGGATTTCAACAATCAGCCTTTCCTTTTCCTATCAAACCAAAAAGTTCAATTGCCAAAACTCCTCAAAGAGTTCAGCCAACCCTAATCCCTAAGAATTTCGGCAGCTTCAACCAAAACCCTCTCCATTCTCTTCAACCTTCAAGCACACATATAACACCAAGAACACCTACTCCTTCTTTCGCCTAATACCTCTCCAAACCACTTCAAACTTCTTTCAAAAATTCTAGATTTCACCTACTCACTTCCGTGAGTCCATCTATACCATTTTTAACATCAAACTCCAAAATCCAACTTGCTCTTTTGGATAAAAAAAAAATCAGAATTTTTGTGAAGGCTTAAGAACACCTTCAAGGTAGGTTTGTTCAATCAACTTCATCTTCGCTAATCTTTGATCTCTAATGAATATGTATATGAATAAGTATCCTAATGGACTTTCTTCTTCTCTTCTCTTCTCTCTCTCTCTCTCTCTCTCTCTCTCTCTCTCTCTCTCTCTCTCTCTTGGCCGAACACCCTCTCACTCTTGGCCAAATGACTTCTTCACTAATGGCCATGCTTTCTTCATCTCCCTTGGACGGATTTAGACATCTAGGAGTTGAGATCCATTCGAAACTCCTTCAAGGTACTCATCAATCAAGTAAGTCCCTTCAACCCTCTTTTTAGGCTCTAGATTCATGTCTCTAGGATGATATTGGAAGGAGATGGGCTATGAGTGTGGTTTAAGCATGTGTTGTTGTGATGAGTTGAGTTTGAAGCATGAATGAATGTGTGTATATGATGGAGTTGGGGTTGATGCATGTGATGATTTATTTTGGATGATATTATGATGTTTTAGGGTTTAATGTATGTCTCCATGTTGAGAGTGATATATGTGATTAAGCATGTTAGAGATTATATCACCGTTGGTGAATAGGATTTATATTCAAGTTTGATTGTTGAAGCCATGATTATGTTTATGCTAGTAAAGGTTGGATCATGCCTTGATAAATTTAGATCTATGTTTATATTCATGATTTGGATGATTTGATGAATTGGAAGGAGTATATGTTCATGATTGTGGTTAGCAATAGGAATATGATCATGATCTTGTTGTCCCTAAGTTAATTTTATTCCTTCAATAAAATATTTAATATTATGATTTTTGCTAGTAATTTTGAAAAAAAATCCCAGGAAGGGTAGATTTGGATTATTATATATATAATAAGGATATTTTAATCAAATAAATAATAGCTTTTACTAGAAAAATAAAATATATAGATATTATATAAAATGATAAAGCCTTTTATGAAAATAATCATATCAAGTAAAATATTTATTATTAAAATTTAATTATAATCTTTTAACCGAAACCTATTAAAATTTATTTATTATCTTTCAATCAAGACTCATTAAACTTTATTTTCAACTAATTTTAATTATCAATTATTTTTCAGCAATTAATTATTAATAAATTATTATTTTACCTAATACCATCTAGGACCTTTCATCAAATAAACTCTAAATTATTTTAGCAAAATTTAACCCTTTAACTTATTAGTACCTATTTCCCAAAACACTAATTATTTTAAATATCAAATTAGCCTTGGCTTATAAACCTTTTAATTTATTATTTGGCCTTAAAGCTTGGGACACTAGAATCATGGTGGTAGTGAGTTAAGTTAGTTTTATTTGTGAAAGTGAATTTTGGCATAAGTTTGATTGTGGTTTATATTTACCCCATGCGGGGTTAGGTCAGCTGTTGGAGACCTTTATTGTGAGCAAGGATCAGGTAAGCTCCTGCATAAAACCTGATTGATGTAAAATTGTTTATTATGGCAAGCCAAATGTAGAGTGTAAGGACACTTATTTCTGTAAAGACAATTGAAGATTGACTCCTTTCTTATTTTAGTCAAATGAATTATTTGAAAATCAATAAGAAGATTTACTCAAATTCAAAACTCTTTCTAAAACTGATTTTGACAAGGACTTTGGAAACCCTTAATTGCCATTTTCATGTGAAACTGTGTTTTGTTCATTTTCTCCCAATTGGGATACGTTACGTTGAGTACTCAATATGGGTAGGCTAGTAGTACTAGTTTTGAAGAATAAGAGTGAGTCTTCTGGCAGGAGGCAACCTCCAGAAGATAAACTCAACTTAGAGAAACGTCAGTACTACTTAGTCATGCCGGTCCAAGCTAGCAGTTTTTATTTCAGTCAAGTGATTGTGTTTTACCGGAATGGACACCCGAGTGTTGTTTGGGTATAGAGAATGAGGAGTATCTTACCCAGTAGGCCGATCACCTACCTTTTGTCAGTCTGCACAAAGTGTCAGCATTCTGACCGGTTATGGGGCCCAACGTGTGGTAACCTATGACCCTTTCTTTTGAGTGGTTGATTTTAATTATTGTGTATGCCGGGAAAAGCTAAAATGTCACTCTTGGTTTTAACTAATATTTATTGCTTGCTAGTATTTTTCTTATAAAGATTTTATACTTTGCATTCACGAACTGTTTTCACTTGACACTCAAAGTACACACGGACTTACTGAGATTTTTGTCTTATCACCATTTTTTTTTACCATGATTTCAGGACGATCCTACTGTAGGGATGAGTAGCTAGATATTGCCTGCTTTGGAAGATTTTCTATTTATTTTGTGTAATGCTTTGGGGAGATGAGAGTGGATACATTTTATTATGGATTTTTTTTTTTTTGTATTCTTAGGTTTATTCTTGGGTTGTAATAAATTTTAAGTTAAAATATCATTTTTATTCTGCTATTTTGATTGTGTGACCTAGTTATAAAGACCCCTTATCCTTTGAACGGGCGACATCCCTGCCCCTAGCAGGCCTAGGTAGCGAGGTGTTACATGGTGACATGACTGTTCATTCGAGTGGATGATTTATTTTGTATAAAGTGTGACAATGAAAAAAACCCACTCCTTGCAAAGAGAAAATTATTTATGACTTGCCGAATATTTCTGCAAATGTTTTCCATTAGGCATACACGAATTGTTCAAAGTACTATGTGCACACATAGGACTTACTGAGATTTAATCTCACACTGTTTTATATCATGTTTTCAGGAAATAGATTATGCTGAGCAAGTGAGGCATGTGATAGTTGAAGTTTTTGTTATTTATTTCCATTGTGTTCTAGGAGACAATTGTTGGTTCAAGTTTCTGATCGGATATTTGTTTTTGTTTAGTTTTGCTCGTGTTTGAGCCAATGTAATAAGAGTTTTCCATTATTTATCTAAGTTTGATTTCTTTGGTTGTCTTTACATTTTTATACCTCGTTTTAAAGACCCCTTGTCCTCCGGGACGGGGTGACATCCCTGTCCTTTTTGGGTACGTAGTAGTGGGGTGTTACAAGTGGTATCAGAGCCTAAGTTTAGGTAATTATTTAATTTACTAGATTTTATTTTCTTAAGTATTTTGATCGGGTGCTAATTTTTGCCTTTTGTTTATAAGATGGTCAAGAGAGTTATATCGGCTGTCAGAGACTAGCCCGCTAGTTGTGGGAATCCATTTGCCCCACTACCCATAACAGATCCACCCTCGTTTGATTCAGGGATAGAGCATGAGCCACCTATGCTAGACGACCCGGTGGTTGAGGTAGAGATGGAGGTTAATGGGAGCCTAGGAAAGTATGAGAGGGATGATGAGGGGGAGGTAGTTGAGCTTGCCAGTGAAGGTGAGGAGGATAAGGAGATGGCTGAGTTGAATGAGGAGGAGGCAGATGAGCTTGGAAATGAGGGAGACGATCAAAGTGAAGAAGAGATGGTTGGGATAGAGAAAGAGGATGAGGAGGTGATGGAGGTTCCCTGGACCCCGCAGATAGGTGAATTTGATAGGATTCCTACTTGCTATGATCTTAAGGAGTCCAGTGGTGAAGGACATAGGCCGAAGGATGGAGTTACCCCGAGAGAGAGGGAACTTAGGTAGTCCGCTCTAGGAATGGAAGATAAGGGGAAGAGGAAGTTAGAAGAGGGTCCTAAGGGGTGTGGACTTCTATATGGACTAGGGATAGATGCAAAGTTAAGGAGAGAGGGGTTGCTCGATCTATTTGATTTGAGGAGTGAGAGGCCTGCGCCTAGGGGTGCGATTAGATTAGCTTTGGATGAGCTCTATGAGATGGCCATGAGAGCCAAGAGGGGCCATGAGGGTGAGTCAGGACAGCCAAGTGAGAGCGATAGTTTTTCAAGGGATTACATAAGGAGACCCGATAGCTCTGTGGGGTGGCTTGTGAAACCAGCCTCTGACGACTCTGATGCCTCTGTTGACACTAGAGAGAGTCGAGTATAGACGACCAGCAGCGTTTACTCTTTCTTATTTAGGATTTACATTCCTTTGTTTATTTATTCTTTTTAAAGAAGCATGTTGCTTATAGGGCTTTACTATTTTATTGGAAAAAAAAGGGGTATCGTATGTGATAACCCATTCTTTACAGAAGCATGGTTTATATGAAAAGCATGAGTTTCATTTATTACCTAGTTTTTCCCTGCATAACATCATCAAATTCTCTTTTAAAGTAAGTAGATAACATTACTATTAACTGATCATACACCTGAGCATACTTCTTTCCCCTTGGTAACTATCTGACTTGGGGTGAATGTGATTAAAGATGGCACCAAGACGCAGGACAGTCGTTCATAGCAGAACCATGCAGAAAAGTGCATCTTCAACTCCGGAATTTGAGCAAATGCACCATTCCACACCCGATGTGGAGGAGCACTTGCAGCGAGAACAAAAGTTAGCTTCAGAGAGGTCTCGGGATGTGACCATGGGACAGGCTTTTGATAAGATGGCTTCGATCCTACAGAATTTAATGGAGAGAGTGGACAAGGTGGCCAAGAAGTCACCGCGGGGAGAGGATGAGGCCTTGGAGCGTTTCCTGAAATTCCAACCTCCCACATTCCAGGGGGAGGTGGAGCAGGATGAGAAAGTAAAACAATAGATTGAACAGATGGAGGATATTTTTACCACTCTGCAGTACTCGAAAGAGAGAATGGTGAAGTTTGTTGCTTTTCGGCTGAGGGGACCGTCACAAGCATGGTGGCAGTGAGGACGGAGTGACTGGGACAGAGATGAGCAGGAATGGACATGGGACGACTTTATTGAAGCTTTCCGTGCTGAGTACATTCCACGATAGGTAGTTGAGAAGAGGGAGGATGAGTTCCAAACTCTCAAGCAGAGAAGCATGTCACTTGCTCAGTATGCAGCCCGATTCACGCAGTTGTCCAAGTACTGCAAATGCTTGGTTGACATGGAGCAGAAGCGCACCCGACAGTTTGTGAAGGGCCGAGGCCAGATTTGAGAAAGGCATTGGCTCCATCGCCGCCAACCTCGTACACCGCCTCCGTGGACGCAGCATCCCAAACGGAGAATGAAGGTCGGTATCGACCAGGTGAACAGACCTTTCCAACCGAATCGTCCACCAATGAGGCCTTCGGGTAACAAGCGACCTGCGGGCTCTATGCCGTGGAGAAATCGGGGTAAGCAGCCTCGAATGCCTATGGTCGGACCGATACAAAGCAACCTGAATTGCCGACTCTGTGGAAAGCGTGGCCACACCGAGAGGAATTACTAGGGCAATGGGGGAGGAAGGAGGTGCTTCAACTGTGGAGACCCAGGACATCTGAGGAACGCCTACCCTAAACTTTTAAGGATTGGGTAGACAACCCCGACTCAGCCAATAGGAGTCAATAAAGGTGATGCTACTAGAACAGCTGGAATGGGATACCTTATACATTAGTAGTAAGCTCACCTTTGGGAAAGGTGGTAGAAGCGGGTAAGAAAATGGGAAGCTGTGAAGTTGAGGTAGGGAAGGAGATTTTGGAAGCAGGTCTCATAATTCTGCCCATGGAGGATTATGACCTGGTCTTAGGTATGGATTGGTTGTCGAAGCACGGAGCTCGTGTGGACTATAAGATCAAGACAGTGCAGTTTGTGAGACCCGGTCGGGATGTGATTGAATTTAACGGTAAGCGAGCGAAGGAACTGAAGTTCTTGATTGCTGGTGCTAAGGCCCGGAAGTTGCTCAAAAGAGGATGTACGGGATATTTGGCGTATCTTCTGAACAAACCCAAGGATCAGTGTACCTTGGAGAGTACGGAGGTGGTAAAAGACTTTCCAGACATTTTTCCTGTTGAGCTCACTTCTCTACCCCCTGAACGGGAAGTTGAGTTTACCGTGGACCTATTTCCTGGAGCAGAACCTGTGTTAAGAACTCCCTACCGGATGGCACCGACGGAGCTAAAGGAGTTAAAAGAGTAATTGGAAGAGTTGGTGAGGTAAAGCTACATTCGACCGAGTACGTCACCATGGGGAGCCCCAGTGTTGTTTGTCAAGAAGAAAGATGGTACTTTGAGGTTATGCATTGATTATCAGGGACTGAACAACTTAACGATCAAGAACAAGTACCCTCTACCCTTAATCGACGCGTTGTTCGATCTACTTCAAGGTGCCGCTTGCTTTTCGAAGTTGGACCTATGGCAAGGATACTACCAGGTGAGGATTAAGGAAGAAGACATTCCTAAGACTGCTTTCAACACGCGGTATGACCACTATGAATTTATGGTAATGCCGTTCGGTGTAACCAATACACCAGCAGTTTTCATGGATTTAATACAGCGAGTTTTCTAGCCATAATTGGACAAGTTTGTAGTTATCTTCATCGATGATATCTTAATCTACTCCAAGAATCCGGAGGAGCACGCGGGGCACTTAAGGTTGGTCCTGGAAAAACTGAAGGAATTCAAACTTTTCGCTAAGTTCAATATATGTGAGTTTTGGTTGAGCTCGGTACCCTTCCTCGGCCATGTGATATCCAAGGATGGGATCGAAGTGGACCCTACCAAGGTGGATGCTGTAGCTAATTGGAAACAACCGGAGAACGTTACTGAGATACGAAGTTTCCTTGGGTTGGCTGGGTACTATCGGCGTTTCATTAAGAATTTCTCTACCTTGGCTTCCCCGATGACGTGACTATTAAAGAAGGATGTTGCTTTTGCTTGGAGCGAGAAATATGAGAAGAGTTTCCAAGAGCTTAAGAGGAGGTTGATTACAGCACCCGTATTGAGCTTACCCGAGCTGAAAAGCCCTATGCACTTTATACGGTCGCATCCAAGGAAGGTCTAGGAGCTGTGATGATGCAGGATAGGAAGGTCATAGCTTATGCGTCCAGGAAGCTAAAGCCGCAAGAAGCTAATTATCCGACTCATGATTTGGAGCTAGAAGCCATAGTATTTGCCTTAAAGAAGTGGCGACATTATCTATACGGAGCCCAATATGAAGTTTTCACTGACCATAAGAGCTTGAAGTACATCTTCACGCAGAAGGACCTGAACCTTCTGTTAGTGTTGTGCTCTAGAGGCAATCACTTATACCATGTATATTGCATATTAAATTAATAAGAGGCATTCTTTATCTTTCAATTTGATTTTTATATCTAAATATGTGTACAAACCATTAAATAAAGTCCCTAGTACAACACAGTGTTAAGAAAATCATGATAGAGATCATGATGTGAGATTCCTACTACACTATGTAGTGTTTGTACTTAAATAATCCCCAGTCATAGTATTAATAAGATGGGACATTATTAATACGCCAAGACTGGCACATGTTATATCTCTTGATTGGATCAAGCGGTGGTTCTCAGATCCGTGAGTATTGGGATACTCAGGATTAACGTGTGGATGCTTATTTTGGAACAAGTTCATTGGATGACCTAGCTACGAGATAATCACTTGGATAACTATTTAGTACCAGTGATAGAATCTCATTATAGCAAGTGTGCAAGTATCCTTAGACTTGAGATCTCCAAGGTACTTTGTTTAACGAGCGTTGTACTTTGATTCTAATATTTGGAGTCTTATCTAGGACTGCCTATGGGATGAATATTGGGTACAACTTAAAGTAAACGAAAGTAGTTGAGAAAGTCAATAAAGGATTCACCACTCCTAATAGTTGGAGAGTATATCTCAAGGCCACTTGTAGAAATCATTACTCACGAAGTTCTTGGCCAAGGCAACTATGTGATGGAAATGGTTCCAATTGATACACATATCGAGTAATGAATTTCTTGAACAAGTATTAAAATATTCAGGCCATAATTAATAATATTCTGGAGGGAGTTGGCACTAATTCCATGCTCTAGACCGAATGAGATATTATATGGTGAAAGGAGTTTGTTGCACTGATAATTTGCAATTGAAAGGTTCATGTCAAGCCACTTGACTTTCTGGACTTTTGGGTGGTCAAGAGTCATTGCAAGATGTCGCTCTTGATATGCTAAATATGGATTTATTAATTAGAAAATTAATAAATTTAATCCTTTATTTTATTAAGGATTATTAATTCTAATATTGTTAGAATTAATTCATATTATGCTACCAATAAGACCAGGAAACCTAATGGGTCACACACAATAAAGGTTTGAATGCTCAAATATATTATTTGATAATATTGTGGGGTTAATTAAGAGAAGGGAATATATTTATAGGTGAATTATAAGTTTGTTATAATTCATGGGACCTAATTGTAATTAAGTAAACTTCAAGGACCAATTTGTTGACAGTTGGACGTTGAAGGACTAAGTTGTAATTTACAGTAAGTATAAATGTATAAATATAAGGAAACGGTTTCCTTAGGGTAAGAGACACAGACTATTCACGTAATAACAGAGAAACCGTTTCTCCGCCTCTCTCTTGATCAAACCCTAGCCGTCTCTCTCTTATTAATCAAACCCTAGCCTCCTAAATTCTACTAGCATAGAATTGTGAGATTGTGAGCGTTCGACCTTGTGTAGATTGTCATTCGAGGGAGTTCTTTCTTGGACTTCAGTTGAGCTGCTGTGAACCGATTTTGTGATCTGGATTGCACCTGCGTTCTTGGAACAAGAAAATTTTAAATTCCGGCTTCAAGAGGTAATAAGCGTGATCTTCTCTTTTTCCCATTTCTACTGCAAACCCGTGATCCATGGGTTAGATTTCTTGTTATTTTCCACTGTGTTTAATCTGTTTAATTAATTTAGAAATCCTACAGTGGTATCAGAGCATACGGGTTTGCATTTTAATGGGATGTTTTATTGCTTTGAATTGTTCAAGCATGTAAATTGCATGATTATAGCATGTTAATTATATGATTATGTCTGCTAGTTTGTATGTAATCGTCTGGGTTTTGTTTTGAATAATTTGGGTTGCAAAAATCGTTTCTGCGTTGTGGGTTTTATGCTTTCGAAAATATTGCAGAATGGTTCTGCGTCTGTGTTCAGGTTTTGGCTTCAGTTGATGTTCATCCTGTAATTAAGCCTTCCATTTAACAATTTGGATTGTTAAATTGATTGTGAGAATAATCACAATGGTTTGTTAATAAAGATTAACAAATATCAACGTCAAAAACTGGTTTTGATTGATCTAGGAATGGCCCCGAACTGAACAAAAATTTGAAGAAAATCCAAGCCACACATGGTGGTTACTGTTCGGTGTTTTTTTTTAAAAAAAAAGGAAAAGGTTCTGGAATAGAATTTTGAAAGGGAAAATCTCATTTGATAAGAGGTGGTAAAATAAAAATTTTTCTACGGGGGCGCTGCCCCCTTGACCCCCGCCTGCTGACCGGCCAGTAAGATCAACGTTATCGTTGCGTGACGGGACCCAGAAGCATTTTCTCAAAATTAGTTTTGAGATAATCAATTTTATTTTTCAAAATAGTGATTTTGAAAATTTAAAATTAATGTATTTTTCTAAAATGTTGATTTTAGAATAATAAAAGTATATGTTTATTTTGTTTAAGCATAGTTAATGGCATGGTGGATGGCTATGGACTAAAATCAATTATATCTGTTCATGCATTTTTTACCGCTTTGTTTTAATGAAATAGGGCTTGCGTGTCCTGCCTTCTCTCAAATTCTGATGTAATTCTCTTCTCATCTAACTCCCCTCGAATGTAACTCGAGGTTTCTCCTTTTAGGAAATTATGTAATTAGATTATATAGGTTAGATTGAGGTAGAATTTTACTTTCAAGATTTTGAAGATGGCGTTCAAAATAAGGCGAGATGGTAAGACCCTCTACTTATATCATGCATGAACATATAGGGTTGACCATATTAATATTTTAATTAATAAACCACTCCAAATCTCCCTAGAGTTTCGAATTTTATAGAGAAAAATATAGTAGTATTCTATTCAAGGTAATAAAATTTGTTAATAAAAATAATCTAGCCTTAACAAGAAAATACTTTTTTTTCCACCATGATTTTCCTATTCCTAGAAAGGATTCATGATCACCTTCTCCACCATTAAACAATATATTAATCCATTCATGAACATACACTTCAACTATCTCATACCATCACATGGCCAAAATCCTACTAAGCATAATCATCAATCATGGTTTCCATGGAAAAATAAGAACATAAAAGCCTAATCACCTTTGGTGTCATAATATCTCATCATGCTTCAAACCTCCATAAAATTCATTTAGCATGAAGAACATACATTGATTCGAAAGGAAAACACATACACCCTAGTCATATACAACAATCATCATGTCCTAACCCCAATCCCTTTATGCATGTACTCAATCTCCCAATCATATTCTATCTCCCTATCAACATCTAAGAGACATGATTTCAGAATTTAATAAGAGAGATTTAAGAATGAATACTTGATTGTCGAGTACTTTGATGAAGACAAAAGAAGGTCCACGCGCGATGGAGTGTCTTGAATGGTCCAACGAAACAAACGATCATGGTTGATGGTTGATCAACCATTTCGGTTAGAGAGAGAGAGAGAGAGAGAGAGAGAGAGAGAGAGAGAGAGAGAGAGCATTAGAACAGTACAATCGAATGGAAGAAGATGAACAAGAAGGTTGTTCTTGACTTACCTTGTTGATGTTCTTGAGACCTTCAAAGAAAAGTTAATTTTGATCCGCTCGAAAATTCTTGTTTGCGAGGTTTTATGTTATAAATACCAGAAATGAAGTTTAGAGATTAAATGGAAGTGATTTGGAGTACTTGAGAGTGATTGGAGGTGTTTAGAGCAGGGTTAGGCTTGAAGAATGTTAGTGTGTGTTCTTGGTGTTCTTAGTGTTCTAGGTGAAAATGGAGAGAATTTGGAAGAAGTGCTGCACGAATTTTGGTAGAGGGCTGGCCGAATGGTATGGAGTGAATGAGAGTTTCGGTTTTCAGCTTGTGGGAGAGACAGTGATCAGATTTTATTTGAAATTCAAATGGAGAAAAATTGTGGAGTTGTTTAAGGTAAGAGGTTAGCTATGGTGTTTGATCAAGATAGGTTTCTATGGTCTTCAATGGTGCCGGCTGAACATGGTGGTTTGGCTGAATTGATTGAAGGTTAATGTTGCTCCAAGGCTGGCCGAAATTCAGTCTTAAATGGCAGAGGAAATTCTGGTTTATTTGCCTAATACAAGAGTGATTTTAATGGAGTAAAATGCTGAAATTATTTGAAGTTCAAAAAGAGTTTGAATTGAGTGATCTTAGGAGTGTTTTGTGGTGTGGCTATGGAGTCCATATGCTCAAGGTGAGTGTGGGGTTAATGGTGTTCAGTCTACAGCTGAGCAAGGTTCAATTTTACAGTGGTTGAAGGTGATTTTCGGCCTAAGCTAGAAGGGAGCAAAGCTGGAAAATTCTGGTTTCATGGTTGTTCTTAATTCCGAAGATTGGTAGCTCTTGGTGCAGAATTTGCTGCACTTCTTGAGCCCGATTTTCAGTGGTTCCTCTGGGGTGTTTGAAGGTCTTCCAAAGGTGATATCCCAGCCTTAATGCTGGAGAAATACAGAGGAGTTTGGCTCGCTTGAAGAGGAACCAAAACAGCTTCATTTCCTTGGTTCAAAGCTGCGAAATGCCCAGAATTTTTTTTTCTGGTTTGGTGTTGTTTGTGCAGTCCGAAAATTGCACAGATTTTCCAACCTTCAAGCTACATAAAATGACCATTTTTCTGGCAGAAAAATGAGTGGGTTTACTGGCTGAATTTTCGAAGAAATGGCCTGCAAAAATGCTGGGAAAATTTCTAGATTTTCCTACACTAGAAGATGAGCAACATGATGGTGAGTTTGAAGGTGCTATCATGGTGATTGATCTTCTCTTGGATACCCTTCCTGTTTCTCCGCCTATTTTTGGCCAACTTCCCATCCTCCACAGCTGATTTTCGAAATTCAAGGTGGAGGAATTGTCACAGATTTTTTTTGGAATTTAAAAGAAAAGATTTAATGGATTTGAATTATAAAGATGTTAGGACAAGCTAGTGGTAATAAAAAGGACAAGAATTCCCCTAGAATTATTTTTAGGACATGAGGATAAGATTATGACATTCTTTTCATGTCTCCCCTAAGATAACATTCCTATTTTCATGAAATGCAAGAAAACAAAAATTCAAACTTAGTTAAGATAATCATGACAAAAGCTTAAATGATGGGATTTGAACTCATGACCTTAGAAATTAATTCACCAAGCTCTAACCACTTAAACACATTAACTCTTATTCTTATTTTCTCACCCACATATTCTTCTTGTTTAATTCCCAAGCTATCTTCCTAATTTGACATCAAGCAAAATTACCATTTTACCCCTCCTACTCGATAAGCATAACTAAGCATTTAAACCTATAATCCACGATTCTAAAACACATAAAATCATTCAAAAACATATATATTCATGCAAAATAATATGATATGCAATCCCGACCCCCTTACTCTAGGGTTGGCTTTAGGTGGGGTTTCACATCCTCCCCTCCTTAGGTGAATTTCGTCCCGAAATTCAGACGCACCTTTACCTCAGATCGGGATTCTTCCGCTTTACCCATTCTTCTGTTTCCCATGTGGCATCTCGCGTGCCATGATGCTCCCACTGCACCTTTACCATCGGGATCTGCTTGTGCCGGAGAGTCTTGATACTTCGGTCCAATATCCTTACGGGTTTCTCCACATAGCTCAGGTCGGGTTGTAGCACTAACGGCTCATCGTTCAACACATGCCCGAGATCGACATTGTACTTCTTCAACTGTGATACATAGAATACGTCGTGAATTCCCGTCAACCCATCTGGCAAATCCAATCGGTACGCCATCGGCCCAATTTTCTCTTTTATTAGAAACGGACCCAAATATCTCGGATTCAGCTTTCTCCCTTTCGGGTGCTTCAGAATTCCCCTATTTGGTGTCAATTTTAGGAACACACTGTCTCCCACCTGAAATTCTAACATTCTCCGCCTATTGTCTGCATAACTCTTTTGTCGACTCTGGGCCGCTTTCAACCTTTCCCTAATTAACTTGACCTTGTCCGACATTTCCTGAACATAGACTTCTCCCGATTTGCTTATATGTCCATCCTCTGACCAACTACGTATAGCGGTACTTGACACTTCCGTCCATACAGAGCTTCATACGGAGCCATTCCAATCGAAGCTTGATAACTGTTATTGTATGATAACTCGGCATACGGCACACTTTCAATCCACTTATCCCTGAAATCCAATACACAGGCTCTCAGCATATCCTCCAATATCTGAATAACTCTTTCTGACTGTCCATCGGTCTGTGGATGCGCCGTCGTACTGAACTTCAGACTAGAACCCATCGACTCTTGAAACTTGCCCCAAAATCGGGATGTAAATCTCGGATCACGATCAGACACAATACTTAAAGGCACTCCGTGTAATTTGACTATTTCCCGCACGTATGTCTGAGCCAAATTTTCCATGGAATCCCTTACATTCACGAGTATGAAATGCGCCGACTTGGTCAGTCGATCCACCACTACCCATATGGCGTCCTTTTGGCTCCTGGCCATAGGGAGTCTGGTAACGAAGTCCATGGTCACCTCTTCCCATTTCCATTCCGGTACTGGTAACGGTTGTAATAATCCTGCCACCTTTCTGTGCTCCGCTTTGACCTTCTGACAGGTTAAGCATGTTGAGACATACTTAACCACGTTCCGCTTCATCCCGGGCCACCAATAAGACTTTTTCAGATCTTGATACATCTTGACCTCTCCCGGATGAATGGCGTACTTGCTCTTATGCGCTTCTTCTAAAATTCTATCCCTCAACTGGTGCTCCTTGGGGACACACAAACGATCTCGGAAGTACAACACTCCTGCTCCATCCTGTCGGAATTCACTGCCTTGCCGTTTAAGCTCCTTATCCTTGAAAAGCTAAAATTCCGCATTACTCTGTTGGGCTTCAACAATCTCCTGCCTTAGATTTGGTATCAGCTTCAGGTTGCTAATAATAATCCTCTCTTCTTGCACTTCTGCTCTTCTATCCAACACGTCCTGAACTACCTGGACCTCTTGTACCCTTAGCCTGGCCATTCTGACTTTCCGGCTCAAGGCATCAGCAACGACATTGGCCTTCCCGGGGTAATAGTTGATAGGACAACGGTACTCTTCCAGAAATTCCATCCATCTTCGCTGCCTCAAATTCAAGTCTTTCTGGGTGAAGATGTACTTCGGGCTTTTGTGATAAGTGAACACCTCATATTCCGCCCCATACAAATAGTGTCGCCATTTCTTTAATGCGAACACAATGGCAGCCAACTCTAGATCATGCGTGGGATAATTGACTTCGTGCGGCTTCAGTTTTCGAGAAGCATAGGCGATCACCTTCCTATCTTGCATCAAAACTGCTCCCAAGCATTCCTTCGAGGCATCAGTATATAGCGCGTAAGGTTTATCTGCCTCCGATAAACTCAACACAGGCGCTGTCATTAACCTCCACTTCAACTCTTGAATACTCTTTTCGCATTTTTCGTTCCAAACAAAGGGTATATCCTTTCTCAGCAGCCGGGTCATAGGAGATGCTAGCGTTGAAAATCCCTTAATAAACCTCCGGTAGTAGCCAGCCAACCCCAAAAAGCTTCGAATCTCGGTGATGTTCTCTGGTTGCTTCCAGTCTGATACGGCTTCAACCTTCGCTGGGTCTACTTTGATTCCCTCCTTAGTCACCACGTGACCAAGAAAGGCCACACTATCTAGCCAAAACTCGCACTTGCTAATCTTGGCATAAAGTTTGTGCTCCCTTAGCTTTTCTAGTACCAACTTCAAATGTTCTGCATGGTCCTCCGGGCTCTTGGAGTATATAAGTATGTCGTCGATGAAGACCACCACGAACTTGTCCAAGTAGGGTTGGAACACTCGATGCATCAGATCCACAAACACCGCGGGTGCGTTGGTTACCCCGAAGGGCATCACCACAAACTCATAGTGACCATATCTTGTATTGAAGGCCGTCTTAGGAATATCTTCCTCTTTTATCCTCACCTAATAGTAGCCTTGCCTCAAATCCAGTTTAGAGTAACAACTGAACCCTTCCAACTGGTAGAATAGCTCGTCAATTAACGGCAGAGGATATTTATTCTTGATGGTCAGGTTGTTCAAGCCTCGGTAGTCAATACACAATCTTAGAGTCCCGTCCTTTTTCTTCACAAATAGCACAGGTGCTCCCCAGGGTGACATGCTAGGTTTGATATAGCCTTGCCTCACCAACTCCTCTAGCTGCTCCTTTAATTCTTTCAACTCCGCCGGTGACATACGATACGGGGTTCGAGACACCGGTTCCACTCCTGGGACTAGATCAATGGTGAACTCAACTTCTCGTTTGGGAGGTAGAGAGGTGAGTTCCGCAGGGAACACGTCGAAAAAATCTTTTACCACCTCGGTATCCTCCAGAGTGCACTGGTCCTTCGGCTTGTTTATCACATAAGCCAAATACCCTTGACATCCTTGCCTCAACAATTTTCGGGCTTTAGCCCCAGCTATCAAAAACTTCAATTCTTTTACTTTCTCGCCATTGAATTCCAACACATCACATCCTGGTCTAATGAACTGAACTGACTTATTCTTACAGTCTACTCTAGTACCATGCTTCGCTAACTAATCCATCCCTAATATTAAATCATAATCATCAATAGCTAAGACTATTAGGTCTCCCTCCAAGCTTTCTCTCCCTACTTCAACTTTACAATTCTGCACATACCGATCCGCTTGCACCATTTTCCCCAAAGGCGTACTTACTATCAGGGTAAAAGGTAGTTCTACTCCATCCCAACCCAATTGATATGCACAATTCTTATTTAAATAGGAATGGGTAGATCCAGGGTCTATCAATGCATTAACGGAACGACCTTGGATAGTAAACGTACCTTCACTACTGCTGCATCAACTCCAACCTCTTCCCGGTTGAGAGCGAAAACTTTTGCTTTCACCTGCGGCTTCTGCGTTCCGCTCCCAGAAGCTCCCGAGGTATTGGCTCGATTGGGCCCCGGGTTCTGAGCTGGGTTCCCCTGCCCGATCCGGAAAAGTTTAGGGCAGGCGTTCCGCAGATGATTCGAGTCTCCGCAGTGGTAGCACTTCTGCTCAACTCCTTTGGACCAATAATTTTTCTCAATGTGGCCCCTTTTCCCACAGTGTCGGCATAATGGAAGATTCTGCGCCGGACCAACTGGTGCTGTTCGGGCTTGCTTTCCCCGATTCTGCCATTGCTGGTTGGCAGGATGCTTGTTAGGTTGCTGCCCCTAAAAAGGTCTTGGCGGCGGTCTTGTCGGTACGAATGGTCGTGAAGTCAATCGGTTGCGATCTTCATTCTCAGTACGGGTGGCTGCGTCCACAGCCCCCGAATAAGTCACCGGTGGAGAGGGTGCTAACGCCCTTCTTAACTCTTGCCTTAATCCCTTAACGAATTGCCTTGTTCTGCTTTGTTCAGTATCCACCAGCCTCTTGGAGTACTTTGACAGTTGCGTGAACCGTGCGGCGTATTGGGCTACCGTCATGCTTCCTTGCTTTAGATTCTGGAACTCATCTTCCCGCTTCTCCACTATCCACTGAGGGATATATTCCGTCCGAAATGCTTTCACAAAATTAGCCCATGTCTAGTCTTAGTCAATCTTCTCCCAGTCGTCCTAAACCCGTTGCCACCACGCCCGAGCTAGACCCCTCAGCCGGAACGCAGCGAACTTCACCATTCGCTTCTCTGTGTACTGGAGCGTGGCAAAGATGTCCTCCATTTGTTCCACCCATTGCTCCGCTTTCTGGTCTTGTTCGGCCTCCCCCAAGAAAATAGGAGGTTGAAATTTCAGAAACCGCTCCAATGCCTCGTCTTCCCCTTTCGGATTTCTTCGCTCTATCAAGGTTTGCAGAATCTCTGACACCTTGTGGAACGCTTGCGTTATAGATACGCTAACTGGCTCTTCCGATCCCATCTCTGGTCCCATTTCATTCTCATCCCCCTGGTTTGGCGATGGCTTTTGAGTTGCATCAACCTCTGGTATCACGGGCTCTGCCTCAGGAACCCTTCTGCTGGATGTGGCTACGCGACATCTAGGTGCCATTCTAAACCATTCCCCAGATAATGAGTTTATGCATCAAAGTTAAAAATATCCAAATTGATCATGCATTCACATTCAACATTAAGCGGAAGAAAATTAGATGCAAATTTTGTATGAAGAATTGCATATAAATTTTTCTCAAAGCTTAGAGTACCCGAGGTACTTTTATTTGCATAAATTTTGAAATAAAGCAATAAGGTGAATGGACTCCTAGCACAGGAGTTTATTGAAAATTGCAGATAAAACGCCCTAAGCATAGCAGGGCTTGGCCTCTCTAATCCTCATCAGAATCTTCAATGTCGGCATCATATAACCACCCCCCAGAATTCCTAGTGAAGTCCATCCCGGCCCCACTTGCGAACCCATCTATGGGCTCCTTCCCGGGTCTCCTAGAACTCTCCCCGGTCTCAACTTGATTGGGTGGGGTTACAAAGGAAGGTCTAAGTGGAGATTCATAATCTATCTCCCCTGGGTCATCACTGTCAGCAGTCAAGTCCACTATGGGGCTAGGAGGGTGGGGAACATATTCCATGTCTATCTCCTCGTCTTCACTGTCGGTAACCAGGTCGATCACGGGTATTGGAGGTGGCTCGATGATCTGGACCTCATCGTCACTACTATCATCCAGGGCAATGATTGGCTGGGGTGCAGGCTGAGGTGCAGGCTAAGGCACTGGTAAGTCCTCCGGGTAGATAGGAATGGGAGGGTGCCATTGCTGCCCTTTTCTTGCGGTTCTAATCATTCTAACCATCCTACAGCACAAACAAGACAGGTCAGACAAACAGTTTGAACTCAATAAATCAAAACATATACCACTCAATACTTGCCTAAACCTAGTCTCTGATACCACTTGTAACACCCCACTACCTAGGCCCATCAGGGCCGGGGATGTCGCCCCGTCCAGAGGACAAGGGGTCTTTATAACTAGGTTACATAAAAATAAAATAAAATAAAGGCTTTAAAATTAAACTTATTACAACCCAAAAGATAAGTACTGGAACAAATCCAAATAAACTGTTTGCAACAATCTCTCAAAACATCACATAAAGTAAATAACATGAGTCTTCAAAGCATAGGCGATAATCTAGCTAATGACCTCCACAGCAGGATTTTCCTGAAAACATGGCGTAAAAGGTGGTGAGATAAGAATCTCAGTAAGCCCGTGTGTGCTTTGAGTGTTTCAGGTAAAATAATTCATGTATGCAAGTTGTAAAAGTTTCATAAGAAAAAGGTGCTGGCAAGCAATAAATAAGTGTTGAAAATAAAGAGTGGCGTTTCACTTTTCAAACCATACATGTGCACCACAAATACAACCACTCAAATGGGTAGCCATGGGTTACCACACGTTGGGCCCCATGACTAAATAACAGTCAGAATGCCACACTTTGTGCAAGCTGACAAAAGGTAGGTGTACAGCCTACCGGGTGAGATACTCCTCCATCTCTACACCCAAACTTACCGGTTGTCCACTCCGGAACACACAGTCCACCTGACTGAAACTTGCTAGCTCGGACCGGTATGACCTACCGGACTGGCATCCTATCCAGGAAGGACTCACCCCTCAAAGGTGGCCACCTACTGAGAGACTTACTCTAACCCTTCAAAGACTAGTCCTGGTGGTCTCCCTTATTGAGTACTCAATGTTGAATGTCCCACTTGGGAGAAAATTGATCATAATCTGCTTTATTTGGAAATAGCAATGAAGGGTTTCTAAAAGCCTTGTCAAAGTTGGGTTTTAGAAAGAGTTTAGCATTTTGTGTAAAACTGCTTGTTTAGTTTTCCAAATGATTTGTTTGTCCGGAATAAAAAGGGAAAAAATAGTCCTTAATTGCCTTCACAAAATAAATGTCCATATACATCGTATTTGGCTTGCCCCAGTAATTTTTTGTCTTCACAAACAACATGCTGGAGCTTACCTGACTCTTTGCTTGCTCAACTCAAACGTCTTCCAAGGCTGTCCTAACCCCGCCTGGGGTAAACACAAAACTTAAGGTTACATTCAAGCTAAATTCACTTACACAAAATAATTCTAGCTCAACTAGTTATAACCATGACTAGCCATGACCCTAATGTCCTAAGCTTTAAGGCTAGGTGATAAAGAATTTTATAAAATAAGTTTTAGTTGATAAGTTAAAATAACTTGGGGTTCTAAAATAATTGCTAATAAATTATAGACCCAATTAATAATTCTTGAGTGTCATTTTTAATAAATAAACTAAGGTTTGAATATTAAGTCCTAAATAGTATTAACAAGTGGTGATTTAAAAATAGCTTTATTATAGATAAATATTTAATTACAATTAACCTTTAATTAATTTTTAAATAGATAATAAATAATTAGTAACAAATAAAATTAATAATGAATGAATTATTTTAAATTTTAGTTAATAAATAACAAATAGATTTTAATATAAATAATATTTTATTTATTGTAAAGGATTTATTACTATATATATTATTTTTAATAAAAGATCTCATTTACTTGATAAAGAAAATATTAATATTTTAATTAATAAACCACTCCAAATCTCCCTAGAGTTTCGAATTTTATAGAGAAAAATATAGTAGTATTCTATTCAAGGTAATAAAATTTGTTAATAAAAATAATCTAGCCTTAACAAGAAAATACTTTTTTTTTCCACCATGATTTTCCTATTCCTAGAAAGGATTCATGATCACCTTCTCCACCATCAAACAATATATTAATCCATTCATGAACGTACACTTCAACTATCTCATACCATCACATGGCCAAAATCCTACTAAGCATAATCATCAATCACGGTTTCCATGGAAAAATAAGAACATAAAAGCCTAATCACCTTTGGTGTCATAATATCTCATCATGCTTCAAACCTCCATAAAATTCATTAAGCATGAAGAACATACATTGATTCGAAAGGAAAACACATACACCCTAGTCATATACAACAATCATCATGTCCTAACCCCAATCCCTTTATGCATGTACTCAATCTCCCAATCATATTCTATCTCCCTATCAACATCTAAGAGACATGATTTCAGAATTTAATAAGAGAGATTTAAGAATGAATACTTGATTGTCGAGTACTTTGATGAAGACAAAAGAAGGTCCACGCGCGATGGAGTGTCTTGAATGGTCCAACGAAACAAACGATCATGGTTGATGGTTGATCAACCATTTTGGTTAGAAGGGGGAGAGAGAGAGAGAGATAGAGAGAGCATTAGAACAGTACAATCGAATGGAAGAAGATGAACAAGAAGGTTGTTCTTGACTTACCTTGTTGATGTTCTTGAGACCTTCAAAGAAAAGTTAATTTTGATCCGCTTGAAAATTCTTGTTTGCGAGGTTTTATGTTATAAATACCAGAAATGAAGTTTAGAGATTAAATGGAAGTGATTTGGAGTACTTGAGAGTGATTGGAGGTGTTTAGAGCAGGGTTAGGCTTGAAGAAGGTTAGTGTGTGTTCTTGGTGTTCTTAGTGTTCTAGGTGAAAATGGAGAGAATTTGGAAGAAGTGCTGCACGAATTTTGGTAGAGGGCTGGCCGAATGGTATGGAGTGAATGAGATTTTCGGTTTTCAGCTTGTGGGAGAGACAGTGATCAGATTTTATTTGAAATTCAAATGGAGAAAATTGTGGAGTTGTTTAAGGTAAGAGGTTAGCTATGGTGTTTGATCAAGAGAGGTTTCTATGGTCTTCAATGGTGCCGGCTGAACATGGTGGTTTTGCTGAATTGATTGAAGGTTAATGTTGCTCCAAGGCTGGCCGAAATTCAGTCTTAAATGGCAGAGGAAATTCTGGTTTATTTGCCTAATACAAGAGTGATTTTAATGGAGTAAAATGCTGAAATTATTTGAAGTTCAAAAAGAGTTTGAATTGAGTGATCTTAGGAGTGTTTTGTGGTGTGGCTATGGAGTCCATATGCTCAAGGTGAGTGTGGGGTTAATGGTGTTTAGTCTAAAGCTGAGCAAGGTTCAATTTTACAGAGGTTGAAGGTGATTTTCGGCCTAGGCTAGAAGGGAGCAAAGCTGGAAAATTCTGGTTTCATGGTTGTTCTTAGTTTCGAAGATTGGTAGCTCTTGGTGCAGAATTTGCTGCACTTCTTGAGCCCGATTTTCAGTGGTTCCTCTGGGGTGTTTGAAGGTCTTCCAAAGGTGATATCCCAGCCTTAATTCTGGAGAAATACAGAGGAGTTTGGCTGGCTTGAATAGGAACCAAAACAACTTCATTTCCTTGGTTGAAAGCTGCGAAATGCCCAGAATTTTTTTCTGGTTTGGTGCTGTTTGTGCAGTCCAAAAATTGCACAGATTTTCCAGCCTTCAAGCCACATAAAATGACCATTTTTCTAGCAAAAAATGAGTGGGTTTACTGGCTGAATTTTCGAAGAAATGGCCTGCAAAAATTCTGGGAAAATTTCCAGATTTTCCTACACTAGAAGATGAGCAACATGAAGGTGAGTTTGAAGGTGCTATCATGGTGATTGATTTTCTCTTGGAAACCCTTCCTATTTCTCCTCCTATTTTCGGCCAACTTCCCATCCTCCACAGCTAATTTTCGAAATTCAAGGTGGAGGAATTATCACAGAATTTTTTTGGAATTTAAAAGAAAAGATTTAATGGATTTGAATTATAAAGATGTTAGGACAAGCTAGTGGTAATAAAAAGGACAAGAATTCCCCTAGAATTCTTTTTAGGACATGAGAATAAGATTAGGACATTCTCTTCATGTCTCCCCTAAGACAACATTCCTATTTTCATGAAATGCGAGAAAACAAAAATTCAAACTTAGTTAAGATAATCATGACAAAAGCTTAAATGATGGGATTTGAACTCATGACCTTAGAAATTAATTCACCAAGCTCTAACCACTTAAACACATTAACTCTTGTTCTTATTTTCTCACCCACATATTCTTCTTGTTTAATTCCCAAGCTATCTTCCTAATTTGACCTCAAGCAAAATTACCATTTTACCCCTCCTACTCGATAAGCATAACTAAGCATTTAAACCTATAATCCATGATTCTAAAACACATAAAATCATTCAAAAACATATATATTCATGCAAAATAATATGATATGCATTCCCGACCCCCTTACTCTAGGGTTGGCTTTAGGTGGGGTTTCACATGCCATGTTTTCCTGTTGTTCTTGTTACCCGTTGCATTTTGACAAATGCTACCAGAGTCTATTTGGAATGCTTTAACTGAGTTTAGTATGTTTTTTAATGACTTATATGCCACTAAGTTGACTGTAGGTAAGATTAGAGAGTTGGAGGAAAATATTTTTGTTATATTATGTAAGTTGAAGAGAATATTTCCACCATCACTCTTCATCTCTGGTTCATTTTCCATATAAATCTCATGTGTGCAATCCAGTTCAATATCGTTGGATGTTTCCTTTTGAAAGGTAGTTCATAAAGCACTGCAATGTCTAGAAAGTTTATTTTCCAATTCTATCTTTTCGTACTATAGTTAATGCTTAAATTATTTTTACCATATGTAGATATCTCTATCATTTGAAAAAGAAGATTAGGAATAAGGTAAGAGTTGAAACGTCTATAGTCAATGCTTACTCGGTTGAAGAGGCTTCTAACTTTACAATATACTATTTTGAGCTGCATGTGGTAACATGAACTAGGCGTCCAAGTCGACATGACGATGGCAGTGACATCCGCCATGCTGCAAACAATTTATCAATTTTTAGTTTACCAGGGCGATCAGCAGGTAGATCTTATATATGGTGGCTTAGCGACGAGGAATACAAAGCTGCCCATCATTGTGTGTTGCTAAACTATCCCGAGGTGGAATCGTTTATCATGTTCATTAAAAGCTGATTTTATAGATGAATTCTCTAATTTAACAGAGACTAACTCTTCTGTAGCCATAATAGTATATACTAAGTTATTTTTATGCTATCACTTCAGTATGTTTATTAGTCAATTGCGTACCCATCATCCACAAATCGGACCTCGTGACATTGGCAAAGAGATCGAGACCCACTTTGCTAGCTGGTTCGGTAGCCATGTATGTAATGTCATATTGGTACAAATTACCACGTCTTTACTGTAACACCCCGCTACCTAGGCCCGCCAGAGCCGGGGATGTCGCCCTATCCAAAGGACAATGGGTCTTTATAACTAGGTCACACCAATAAAATTGCGGAATAAAAAAATAATACTTTAAGTTAAAAATTTATTACAACCCAAAGAAAACTCCAAGAATAAACCCATGAATTCCCAAAACAAAACTATAAATAAAATTATCCACTCTTGCCTCCCCAAAGCAATACATAGAATTAAATGACAACAATCTCTTCCAAGGCAGATACTACTAGCTACTCATCCCCACAGTAGGATCGACCTGAAATCATGGTAAAAAGGTGATGAGACAGAAATCTCAGTAAGTCCGTGTGTGCTTTGAGTGTTTAGTGAAAGCAGTTCATGAATGCAAAGTGCGAAATCTTTATAAGAAAAATATTGGCAAGCAATAAACACTAGTCAAAAGCAAGAGTGGCGTTTTAGCTATTCCAGCCATACATGATCAACAAAATCAACCACTCATAAGAAAGGATTATGGGTTACCACACGTTGGGCCCCACAACCGGATGGTCAGTATGCCACACTTTGTGCATACCGCCGGTCAGAATGCCACACTTTATGCAGACTGACAAAAGTAGGTGATCGGCATACTGGGCAAGATACTCCTCCTTCTCTATACCCAAACAACAACCGGGTGTCCATTCCGGTAAAACACAATCACTTGACTGAAAAGAACACTGCTAGCTCGGACCGGTATGACCCATTGGACTGACGCCCTATCCGGGAAGGACTCACCCCTCAGAGGTGATCACCTGCTGAGAGACTTACCCTAACCCCTTAAGGACTAGTCCTAGTAGTCCACCCTTATTGAGTACTCAATGACATTTCCCACTTGGGATAAAATGAATAAAACATGATTCTACATGAAACTGGCAATTTAGGGATCTCCAAAGTCGTTATCAAAATCAGTTTTAGAAAGTATTTTGAGTTTGAGTAAATCTGCTCAATAATTCAATTGTTTGAAATAAGGAAGAATCCCACCCTCAATTGCCTTTATATACATGAGCGTACATACACTCTACATTTGTCTTGCCATAAAGAAAACATTTCACATCAATCAGGTTTTATGCAGGAGCTTACCTGATTCTTACTCACAACAACAAGGTCTCCAACAGCTGACCTAACCCCACATGGGCAAATACAAATCACAATCAATTCCAAGCCACAATCCACTTCCTCAATTTTAAATCAACACAACTTACTACTACCATGATCCTAGTGTCCCAAGCTTTAAGGTTAAACACTAAGTAAATAGGTTTAAGAGTTGAGCCTGGTGTGATATTTAAAATAATTAATTGTTTGGGAAGTAAATTTTAATAAGTTGAAAGCTTAAATCTTGTTAAGGGTAACTTAGAGTTTATTTGATCAAGAGTCCTAAGAAGTTTTAGGTAAAATAATGATTTATTAGTACTCTAGTTGTTAGAAAATAGTTGATAGCTAAAATTAGTTGAAAATGAATTTAATGAGTCTTGCTTGAAAAATAATAAATAAATTATTATCAGGTTTTGATTAAAGATAATAATTAAATTTGTAGTAATAAATATTTCACTAATCATAATTATTTCCAAAAAAGGCTTTAATTGATTTCATTATTTTAAATAATATCTATATATATTATTTTTCTAGCAAAGCTATTATTTATTTGACTAAAATATCCTTATTGTTTATAATAGTTCAAATCTACCCTTCTTACGGTTTTTCTGAAATTACTAAAGAAACATTATTTTATTGAATATTTTATTCAAGAATAAAAATTAGTTTAGGGACAACTAGATCATGATTCCAATTCCTATGGCTAACCACAATCAAGAACATATGTAATCCTTCCATTCATCAAATAGACCAAATCTTGCACATAAGCATAGATCTAAATTTATTAAGACATGATCTAACCTCTACTAGCATAAATATGATCATGGCTTCAATAATCTAACATGCATATAAATTCTATTCACCAAATGTGACATAATCTCTAGCATGCTTTATCTCAAATACTTCATGCATCAAACCTCAAATCATCACACAATCAATCAAGATAACCTTTCCATGCATAAATCTCATCCCCTTCACAATCATACAAATGTTCATGCTTCAATCTCAACAATATATATATACTCGAATCCTATCACCATCCACCTACTATCAACATCATCCTAGAGACATAATTCTAGAGTTTAAAAGAAGGATTGAAGGTACTTACTTGATTGATGAATGCCTTGAAGGAGTTTAGAGTAGATCTCAACTCCTAGATGGCTAACTTTGTCCAAAGGAGATGGCGAGGGCATGATTATAGGAGAAGGAGTCATCCGGCCAAGGAAGAGGAATTTCGGCCATGAGAGAGAGAGAGAGAGAGAGAGAGAGAGAGAGAGAGAGAGAGATCATTAGTATGTTTATTCACATAGGTTTTCTCTAGAGATTAAGTTTGGAGAAGATGAAGTTGATAGAGTAAATTTACCTTGAAGATGTTCTTGTCCTTCACAGAAATTTCTGGTTTTGATCCGAAGTAGCAAGATGATTTAAGGAGTTTGATGTTAAGGATGGTGTCGAAGGACTCACAGCAGTAAGTAGGTCAAATCTGAAGATTTTAGTGAAGGTTTGAGGTGATTTGGAGGCATATTAGGTGAAAGAAAGTAGTAGGTGTTCTTGGTGTAGTGTGTGTGTTCATGGAGATTGAAGGGAATTGAGAGATTATAGAATAGCTGCCGAAAATTCTGAGGAAATTAGGTTGGCCGAATTTCTATAGGGTTTAGGGAGTTGTTTCTTTTATTTGGAAGGGAAAAGGAAATGTTAGTTATTACAATCCTTGAAGAATATTTTTAGGAAGTGAATTTGGAAACTAAATATTTCTAGAATATCTTGATAATTGAAGAGCTTTGAAGGTCTCCTATGGCCGACTGGTTGAGCAGTTTTTCTGAGGAATTAAAGCTGGTTCAAGGTAGCTTAGGGTGGCTGAAACTAAGGTGCACAATGATGAAGAAGAAGTCTGGTCAATGGAGTGATATATTATGGAAGGTTGCTAAACAAAGATGGCTGGAATTTTGGAAACTAATCAAGCAAAATTGTAGGGATTTGGTGGAGGGATTTTCGGGTAGCCATTGCTGGATTTCGTGCAGAAGCTTAAGGGGAATAATGGAGCTCTGTTACTGGAGGTTTAAGGAAGGTTTTTGCAGAATAAGATTGGTGTTTCGGCTGGGAGAGAAATAGGAAACAAGGCTGGAAAATTTCCTGCATAGTTTTTTCGCTGAACAGTAATTTCTGGGCAGATTTTCGACTACCATTCCCAGCCACTTGCAGAGAGTTTGAAGGGGAACTTCAGGGGTATTCAAGGCTGGTTTCCAGCCTTCTTCATAGAGAAAAAACATGACTAAGGTACTGAACAAAACCTGGAAGAAAACAGCTTGGTTTTGGACTTTCAAAGCTGTGATTTGTGCAGGAATTTTTTCTGCTTTTGCTCCAGCTTTAAGCAGTCTGAAAATGGCTAAGAATTTCAGATTACAAACTGATCCTAAAGACCATTTTTCTAGCAGTATTTGAGAGGGAATGCTAGCTAAGAAACTCGACATTTTGAAGGCACCACAAGCTGGAAAATTTTCAGCTCATTCCAATGAAGAAGATGAGCTAGCTAGAGAGAATTTTTCAGCAACCTCACTAGAGGGATTTTTCCTCTTGGAACTTCCCACAACTCTTCCACATTTTCAGATCATAAGAAGTCTTTTACTAAGACATTTTGATCCTACAAGACCTCTGCACTTTTCTGAAATTTTCGGAAAGAAGATGGCTAGAACATCTTGATTAAACTAAGGAGTTAAGAATTAAGGAAAAATCAAAGATCAAGGGAAAATAAATTCCCTTTAAGAAATTCGAGTAGAGCAAGTGGAATGAGATTACCCTTACATGTCTCTCTCTTAGGACATCATCCCTACCTTACCCTAAGCTCATAAGGCCGGAACTATTTCTTCCCAAGCAAAAAAAAATAAAATTTAATCAAGCTAAAGCTTCCATGATGGAATTTGAACCCTAGACCTCAAGAATTAATTCTAAGGCTCTAACCACTAAACCACAACAACTCTTGTTGATATTTTCACTAGAAAAAATTATTTTCTATTCCATCCTCAAGCTATTTCCCTATTTTCACCTCGGGCAAAAATTACCATTTTGCCCCTCTCACGCAATACTCATCAACAAGACTTCAAGACAATAAAATTCAAATCCAAAGTACATAAAAATCATATAAAAATATATTTAATCATGAAATAAAATATGATATGCATCCCAACCCCCTTACTTTAAGGTTGGTTTTGACTGGGGTTTCACATTTACTCTTTATAATACTAATACTGCATTATTTAACTAGGTTTTGTGTACTGATAATACTATTGATAATCAGTTATTAAAGGACCTCTCAAGTGGCCCTTTAATGGCAATTGAAGCGTACTCCATTTACTATATTAATGGATATTATTTTCACACCATGAGCCATGGAGAAGGAAAGATTAATAATGAATTATGGGGTGTGCATTTGAGATATAACTTATACTTAATCAACAACTAAAGGAGATTATTATGGATTAACACAAGAAATACTCCGTGTACAATATCCTAGCTTGCCAAAAAAGAACACTATATTGTTTAAGTGTGAATGGTTTGATCTAAGATCTTGTAAGAGTATGAAAGTTCATCCAAGATGTAGCTTGGTAGAAATAAATCATAGAAAAAGGTGGCAAAAATATGAACCATTTGTGCTAGCCCATCAAGCAATTCAGGTATACTACGTTCCCTATTCGAGTACAAGACGTGATATGCGTGACTGGTGGGCTATTTTTCACGTTCAAGTAAGAGAGATTTTTTATGTTCCACAAGTTGAACGCACGTATCAGAATGACCATTCCATTAGCACACCATTACAAATTCAAGATGATCAACTTGATACTCTACGCAATTAGGATGCTACAGGAGAAGAGGATGTCATTAGGAGTGATAGTAATGATGAAACTACCGATGAAGAGATTGAATATGAGTTTGAAAATGAGGGAGATGATGCCGATGAATCGATTGAAATTAAGGACGAGTAAAATATTATTTTTACATATTTTTGAGCATTTACTTTTCTTACATATATTATTGCATATTATTTTTTAATTTTCAAACTGATAAATCACTTTCTTTGCAGATATGCCTCAAAATAGTTCATATTTTCATTCTGAGCACTCCACCCCATCTACCTCCAATGTTCCAGTGTCACAAACTCCACAGAATCCTTCATCAAATGGGAGTATTACTCCTGGTGATAATGCTACTACTTCTATTGTCCCTTGCTCCATCCCTTCTTCATCACAGCAACCCATGATACACATTCTTTCAGGGAGTGATAATGTGGAAGTATACCATATATGTTTATAGAAAATATAAATTTTTACCCACAATTCAAACTATATTTTCAATACTTTTTGTTGAATCACTCTAATCTTTTTATTAATGTCTTTGTGCTAGGTCTGGACCCATAGAGATTCAATATAAAATTTGTAACTGCATCTCAAACTGTATCAAGCTAAAATTTGATACCCCGCATAAAAGGTGGTTGCATGTAGATTTTGACATGAAGAATACTTAGTTTCAAGAATTCGAGGTAAGTGGTTAATAATTAAATGTTATGTGATCTTGTTGTTCTCCTATAAAGTTTCGAATTGAAGTATCTTACATTATTTTTTTTTATTGTAGAAACGATATAGATGGAGGGTAGAGGATAGTGAAATGATCCGAAAAGCTTGGAACTCCAAGGCAGGAGCTATTCCAAGGGCTTATTGCTTCAGCCAAAAAGGCATGGTTGAAAGATAGAGTTAAACTTCCATGGATGCCTGAGAATGTGTTTAATGCTATGGTAGCATATTAGCAGAGTCCAGAGACACTGGTACAATTAGAGCAGAATTCTCGTAATCACTGAAACCAACGAGAGAATACCTCATGCATGTACACAGGCAGGCCCATTCCACATCTCGCACATGCATATCGCATTGTAAGTGTCGAATAAATTTTAGGTATATGAATACTTAGTAAGTTAAATCATAAAGATAAATACCATACAAATTTATTACAGGCAGCAAAGAATGGTGGTGCTCTGCCGAATACTTTTGAGCTTCACAGAGAGTTACATCAACAAGAGGTTGAAGGCAAGACAAAATTCATCACACTATATCATCGAGATCTTCATGTAAGTTGTTATTATTATAGTATATTTGACTTAATATCATTCATTAAATTCTTACTGATTCATTCTAAAATCTTGACTCAATTTTTAAGAACGAGCTATTAGGATAGTTGAGGAGGCAGAGACACAAGTCTCCTCTACAGCCTCAACATCTGCTGAACCTGCTACTGCTACTAAGTCTTTAGTGGTTGATTATGATAGTATTATGCTTATAGTAGTCGGGGGTGTAAGGAAATGATGTATCTCCGGTCTTGGTTCAGCATGTCAGCCTATCCTGAGTTCAAAGTCTGGAGGTAGCATATTTACGGGGACTAGCTATGTTGATCACAGTGTCCTTCAGAAGTTGCATGAGGATTACAGTCACAAAATGCAAGAGATGCAAGCAAATCATGCTCAGGAGATGTTGCGTCAGGAGTAGCTTATACTTGAGACTCGTTGTCAGATGGATGAGATGATGGCCACGATACGGGTGCACTTAGAATCATACTCATCTCGAGGAACATGCTCATCTAGAGGAGCCACAAACACTGAGAGGAGTCACGGTGATACACGATTGTAGCTTTGGAAAACTCATCTATGTAATAGATTAGTTTTTATCGACTGTCACAACATACTTATTACTATTCTGTGGTGGAAACTATTTCGTGGTGCCTTATTTGCTTATGGGAGTTGGATATTATTGGAATTTATTTTGTTTTGTTAATCTATTCAATTTTGTACCTTATGGCTTGGGTGCTTGTTGATATGCTGGGTGTTTGGTTATAGGAGTTTGGTTGCTGTTATGATGGGTGTTTTGGTTACGAGAGTTTGGTTGTTGATATATTGGGTGCATGTGTATATCTTGTAAACAGGTTCAAAAGGTTAGCTAGGGAATAGCTACGGAAATTCCGTGGCTGAATTTTTATCAAATCAGCCACGCAATTTCGTGGCTGATTGAATTGGCCACAAAAGTGAACTTTAGCCACAAAATATTCTATGGCTGATCAACCACAACTATGTTTCCATGGCTGATTTATTTTTCAATTAAAAAATTTTTTATTATATGAAAGTAAATCAACCACGAAATTACATATTCAACTACGAAAAAGTCCGCAGCCGATCACCCACAACATCTATTTCCGTGGCTGATTACTTTTTTAAATTAAATAAAATTTTCTTATTATTTATTAAATCAACCACGGAATTTTATTGTCAACTACGAAAATATCCGTGGCCAATAACCCACGAAACGTAATTTCGTGGTTGATTCCTTATTTTTTAATTAAATAATTTTTAAATATTTTAAAATAATCAGCTACGAAATTTATTTTATCAGCCACGAAATAAATCAACTTAAGTATTATAAGTCCAAAATTGCATAACTTAAGTCATGTTTTGAGGAAAAAGCTCCCAAAAAAAAAAAAAATCTCTCAATTTTTTTCAATGACTTAGGGAATTAATAGCCTCAAATGCATGAATTTCTCTTCACACACCGTATTGGCCCTCTTTTAGTCATCTCTCATCATTTTTTTCAACAATCTCTTTTTTTTCCTTTTACTTTTGGGAATTCATAGCCTCAAGAAAGTGAATTTCTCTTTACTATCCATATTAGCCCTCATAATCAAGTAAAAACAGTACTTCTTTTTCTCATCAACAATAATCATCCTTTTTTTTTTCCACAATAACAACAATCACAAAATTGTCCACAATTTTTTTCTCATTCCTCAACATGACTTAAAGTAAGCAAAATTCAACCCCATAATACAAAAATTAGCCAACAACCTTTCCCCTATCCCTCACATTATTTATATTTAAACTAGATGAGTCAAATACTACTCAAATACTAATGCATAAACATGATTAATCCAAATTCTTAAGTCTTAATGAATCCTATCCAATAAACCATTTTAATAAAAATCCACCAAATGAATGACACATCTCATATCCAAAGAAGAAAGATAATCATAACCTCACCAAGGAATTGAAACCACAAAATTTTTTTATCACTTTCAAAAAAAATATGGAAAATACTTTCAAAACTAAACTCTCCTCCCACACTTAGATTGGACATTGTCCTCAATGGCAAAAAATATGACAAAGAAAGCAAAACCAAGAAGATTAAAATACTTAAAGAGGAAGAATAGAGAAAAGAAAATACTCCCATTGCACTTAAACGTCAACATGTTTGAATTCATCACAATGAGGTAGAAGAGATATTGTACCTAACAGAAAACAAAAGAAACAAAAAAAAAAGCATAAATCTAGAAAAAGAACAAGAATAGCAAAATAAAGAAAGTAAGGAAAGAGAAAGCAACTGAAAAGAAATCATAAGAAAGGTCATGAAAATATAAATAGAAAAGAAAGCTAAAGAAAATAAATATGTAGTAAGAGAAAGATACTCAATCCTCATCATCACGATCATCCTCATCATCATCATCCTCAGCATTGGCCTCATGGCTACCATCACCTCCTTTTCGGAAATCTTAGCATCTATTGTGTCCATTGTTGTTCTTGAGCATCTTGCCTTTTAGTGAGGTTAGTCATGGATTCCCGCAACTGTAGCAATATCTCCGTATGGGTTTCCATGCCAACTCTCAAATACTTTAATTGCCCTCATACCTCAACCTCAAAATCACCCCTAGATTGGGTTTGGGAATTACAAGCACGAGCTCAAGGTAGTGGTGCAGGATGCTCTTCTTCGTTCGGGGGGAAGTTCGACTCGTCCTAGGTACTGCACATCAAAAGGTCGTAACCAATGCCTCACCACCATACTATACTGATAATCACAGCTAGTAAGTGTTTGCTCAGTAACCATATCATGCTTTGTTGTGGTTTCAGTAAGTTCCCCCTCCACACTAATGCTAAAAGCTTCAACTATTTTCATTATCCCGATGGGGAAGATAAAAGCTTTTGTAGAGAGGCGAAGATTGCATCCCGCATGGATTGAATGATTAAAGAAGTAAGTGGAATTAGTAAAGTGTGCATCATCCTATGAAGAATATACAAGTCAATAACTCAGGACTCATTGAACCTACTAGCTTTCGGAACAACATTGTAAACAAAGATATAGACTAGGGTGCGTAGGTTGGCATCAAGATCATTGTTAGAGTAAAATCCTACTTTCCCGACAGGACCTCTCCTATACAGTCCCAAGGTAGCTCTAGTATCACTTACTTTCCTCTCAAGATTAGATAATATCTTTTGGTTTTTGCGATCTATAGCTAACCAAGGACCTTCATCATTCACATGAAGGATGGCAGCTAGTCTCTCTCTATCGAGAAAGATAGAGGTGCCTTTTACTCTAGTCTTAATGGTCTCAAGATGGTTAGTATTTTTGGACTATGTTAGCATAAAACTCTTTGATCAGCACAAGGTAATAGAATCATTGAAGTTAAATAACTGGTCCCCACCCCAAGTGTCTAAACATGATGCCTAACTTAAGGGTACGGTCTAGTGAAGGTACGAAAGTACGTTCTACTATAATCTTATTGGCAACCTTCTTTGTGTACCACTCTTGGCAAGATGGATCAATGAAATCAGCAGGGTGTTAAAATAGTGGGTCTATAGACGTAGGATTAGAGGAAGATAAAGCTCTGCCCGTTTAGATGATTGACCCCTCTCTCTAGGATGGTGAAAGGATATAAAGTTGGTTAAGCAATAGGATGACTAAATTACCACCCCAATGTTACAACAACACTCAATATACTTAATTCACCATAATACAAAGTCGCACACAATCCCAGACTCCACAATCTTTAATCAATACAACACAACCACAATCCACAACAATAATTAACCTAATCTCATTTCAAAACCTGCAAGAACAACAATAGAATACCACAATGAAAACTATAACATTGGTCCTAATGACTTCACAACCTGATTATACCATGAAAAACATGCCCATAGCCTAAATAAAAGTAATATCTAAGCCTAACACATGAATTCATCAACAAAACAATTGACATAACCAAGAATAGACCGTCTATGGTCATACTATGGACATGTTGTTGTACAAATAACCCAAGAATCATACTCTCATGCTATTCCATTTATAATAATGCAAGAAAGATAAGCTAATTCTATCATCCATTCCTAGACATGTAATTTTCCGCCAAAAATAGGCCCAAAATAGAAAAATTCCAATTGCAAGAATTTAACCGTAGGAATGCAAGAAAAACCATACTTTTGTTTTCTACAATGCATGGGCAAGCAAAAGGTGCAATCTTTTTGATGAAACCCTTAATTGATAGGAGGGATTTGAAAGTGGGTTTTTGAATAAAAAGATGAGATTTTTCAACTTTGGATCCGTAGATTCGACAGAAACAAGAAGATTTTGTGTTGGAGTGATATTTTTGAAGAACAAAATGGATCTAGTGGTGTTCGAGGGTGTAGAAACAGTGCCGAGTTAAGAGAAAAATTGAAGGAAGTGAATGGTTTTGAAAACAAAGTGACCAATTCGACCACTTTTATTGCTGTCCCGACAGGAGCAAGCACGTGAAACCCCACCTAAAGCCAACCCTAGAGTAAGGGGGCCGGGATGCATATCATATTTTCTTGCATGCATAAATATATTTTGAAATGATTTTATATGCTTTAGAATTATAATTTATAGTCTAGAAGGCTTAGTTGTGCTTATTGAGTAAGAAGGGTAAAATAGTAATTTTTCTTGAGGTCAAAATAGGGAGATAGCTTGAGGATTTAATAGGAAGAATACTTGGGAGAGAAAATAAGAACAAGAGTTGTTGTGGTTTAGTGGTTAGAGCTGTGGAAATAATCTCTAAGGTCTTGAGTTCAAATCCCACCATTTAAGTTTTATCATGATTATTTTTATTTTATTTAAGGTAGAATTTTTCATCCCTTGCATGCCATAAGTAGAAGTAGGAGTGTTGTCTTAGAGGAAACATGAAGGGAATGTCCTAATCCTATTCTTATGCCCTACAAGAATTCTTAAGGGATTTATGTCATTTTATTCCCTAGCTTACCTTAAATCCTTTACCAATTAAGTTTGTTCAATTCATCCAAATCCATACTTTAATTCTAAAAAATTCAGCAAGGTTTATTGACCTTAGAATTTTGAAAATGGCTATTAGAGGATAGAGTTTTGAATGAAAATAAGGAGGGAGTTAAGGAAGGTTCCCAAGAGAATTAATCTCCATGGTTGTACCTTCAAACTCCACTCCATAGTATTCATCTTCTTCATGGAAGCAATCTAAAAATTTTCAAGGTTCTTGGGTAGTCTAGCTTTCAAAAACTTCAACCGTTTTTCTTACTCAAATACTGCGAGAAAAATGGCCAACTTGTTCAGCTTGAAGACTAAAATCCTTTGCCAAAAACAGGACTGCACAAAGTTGTGCAAACCAGAAAAAAAAAATTCTAGACAGCTTCAATATTTAGCAGTCCAAAAACAAACTATTTCTTCTACCCTTCAAACCAGTGGATTACCTCTGCCTTTCCTCCATAAAGAAGGCTAGAAACCAGCCTTAAAGGACCCTTCAATACCTCTCCAAACTCTCTACAAGTCGGCTGGAACATTGTAGAAGAACTGCACAGCAAATTCCAGCAAACCATTCGAAACTCAAACTAGAAAAATTCCAACCTTGCTCCCTCTTCAAGCCTTGTCCAAAAATCACTTCAAACCTCTGTGAAGTTAACCTTAGTCAGCCATGAACTGAACTTCATTACCCCCTCCATTGACCTGCACGATTGGACTCCATAGCCACTCCTCAAATTTCTCCTTCAATTGCTCCAATCAAGCTCTCAATTGAAGTTCAAAATTCCAGCAATTGCTCCATGAAAACTCCCTTGGATTAAGCTTCAAACAACTAGAAATTCTCCCACTATTGCACTTAGAATTTCAGCCAATCTATAGCTCCTTCAATCATTCATTTCAACAAAACCACAGCAAAACCAATCGGCCATTGTAGCTTCCAAGAACCTCCATCAATCAAACCACATTACCATATCTTCTACCTTAAAACACTCCATGAATTACTCCATTTGAAATTTAAACAATCATATTTCCCTCTTCTCCCTAATATGAAAATCAAATCACAAGAATCCCTCAATCATTCGGCCAAATCCCTTTAGCATTTTGTCCAGCTTTCTCTCCAATTCTCTCCATTTCTCCAAGAACACACACTACCTTTCTTCAAGCTTAAGACCACTCTAAACACCTCCAATCCCTTCCAAAAACTCCAGATCATGCCTACTCACCCCCTAGAGTCCATTTCTAGATTTTATAACATCAAATCTCGAAAACAAAAATTTGCAATCAAATAAAAAATCAGATTTTTTCTTGAAGTCTCAAGAACACCATCAAGGTAACCAAGAACGATTTTGTTCATCTTCTTTCTTTCAATCTTTAACATGATATACTAATACTCTCTCTCTCTCTCTCTCTCTCTCTCTCTCTCTCTCTCTCTCTCTCTCTCTCTCTCTTAGCCGAAATGATTGCTACAACCATGGTTGTTTTTCTTCTTCTCTCTTGGACAGTTCAAGCCTCCCAAGCATGTGGATCTCCTTAAACCTTCATCGAAATAGTCATCAACCAAGTATTTCTCGTTAACCTTTTCTTTAATTCTAAAATCATGTCTCTTAGATGTTGTTAGAAAAGAATAAAATATGATTGGGGATTGAGTATGTGCTTATGTATGAAGGAGTTGAGATTGGAGCATGAGGATGTTTTGCCATGGTTAAGTTTTATGATATTTCTTGTGGATCGATGCATGTTCTTCATGTCTTGAGTGAGTATGGATATTTAAGCATGCTAGATATTATGTCTCCTTTGGTGAATAGAGTATTATGTTCTTGTTTTCATTGAAACCATGAATATGATTATGCTTAGTAGAGATTTGACCATGTGATAGTAAGTATGAATTTAAGCCTTTATTCATGAATAAAATAGTTTGTTGATTGATGTTGGAGTATATGTTCATGATTCTTGTTAGCAATCGGAAAAATATTATCATGACCTTGTTGATTCTAAGCTATTTTAATTGGCCAATTTATTACGTTAATTAAGATTAATATTATATTTTCCTTCAAAATTTTGAAAACCCTAGGAAGCTTTGGAATTGGAGTATTAAATGGAATAGTAATATTTTAGCCAAATAAATGATATCTTTTATTAAAGATAATATATATATAAATATTTATATATAATAAAAATACATAAAGCCTTTTATATAAATAATAATAGGTAAAATATTAATCTTGTAGGCCATATATTCATAAATACTATTGAAATTTATTTATTATCTATTGACCAAAATTTAATGAAATTTATTTATTATTAATTTTATTTATTAATTATTTTCAATCTACTAATTATTAATTAAGAGATTAGTAATAATTTATTATTTATTTTAACAATATCATCTAGGACTTAGGATTTTTCATCAATTAAACCCTAGTTTATTTATTAATAACAACACTCAAGATTTGTATTTGAACCTATAACTTGTTAGTAATTATTTTACAACCCCTAGTTATTTTTACTTATCAAGCTAGACTTATTTTATAAAACCCTTTATCATCTACCCTTATAGCTTAGGATATTAAGGTCATGATTGTAATAAGTTGAACTAGGATTATTTATGGAAGCGAGTATAGCTTGAATATAACCATATGACTTGTGTTTACCCCAGGCGGGGTTAGGTTAGCTTTGGAAGATTTGTGAATTTGCAAGCAAATGATTAGGTAAGCTCATGCATAAACTTATTTGATGACAAAGGTTACTAAGGCAAGCCAAACGCGAAGTATATGGACACTCATTTTGTAAAGGCAATTAAGGATTGTTTCTTTTCTTGTTCAGTTAAACAAACCATTTGAAAACCAAACAAGCAGTTTTGCACAAACACTAAACTCTTTCTAAAAACCCACTTTGACACAAATTTTAGAAACCCTTAATTACTATTTCCAAGTAAAGTAATGTTTTATCAGTTTTCTCCCAAGTGGGACAATCAACGTTGAGTACTCAATAAGGGTAGGCTAGTAGTACTAGTTTTGAAGAGTAAGAGCGAGTCTTCTGGCAGGAGGCCACTTCCAAAAGATGAACTCAACTTAGAGAAGCAACAGTACTACTTAGTCATGTCGGTCCGAGCTAGCAAGTTTCAGTCAAGTGGACTGTGTGTTTCTGGAGTGGACAACCGATATGTTTGGGTGTAGAGAATGAAGAGTATCTTACCCAGTAGGCCGATCACCTACCATTTTGTCAGTCTGCACAAAGTGTGGTATTTTGACCATTATATGGTCATGGGGCCCAACATGTGGTCATCCATGGCTACCCATTTGAGTGGTTGTATTTATTGTGCACATGTATGGTTTGAATTGCAAAATTCCACTCTTTATTTTAATCATTATTTATTGCTTACTAGCATTTTCTTCTATACAATTTTTACAACTTGCATACATGAACTGTTTTACCTGAAACACTTAAAGCACACACGGGCTTACTGAGATTTTTATCTCATCACCTTTTATACCATGTTTTCAGGTCGGTCCTACTGTGGAGATGAGTAGCTAGATTTGTTGCCTGCTTGGGAGACTCTATGTTGTTTATTTTATATGTTGCTTTGAGAAATGATAGTGAATAATTTATTTTGGATTTGTTCTTGAATTTTTGGGTTGTAATAAGTTCAAATTTTAAAGTATTATTTTTATTTTCATTGGTGTAACGTAGTTATAAAGACCCTTTGTCCTTTGGATGGGGCGACATCCCCGGCCCTGTTGGGCCTAGGTAGTGGGATGTTACATAGCGCCAACTTAGTGCGGCTGGGCTGGCGCCAGCCTTGCTCTGGGCCAATATATATATATATATATATATATATATATATATATATATATATAATATAAATAGATGGGAAATTTGGACAACGGAAACTACGAATTTATGAAGAAAAATAGCATAAGAAATTATAAATCAAAAAAACATGAAGATGAATAAAAGAACACAATAATTAAATAGATGTCCCAAAGGAAAAATAATAAATCACTCAAAATCACTTTTTTGCACGGTTGAGATCACGTGGATTAGTTTCAGTATTGCCCAAAAGGGATGTAACTTGACGATCTCCAAGGAGTTTGGCCAGTTGACCAATTTGATTCTCGAGGTTGTGCACGGATGCCTCTAAGTTTCTTGTGGTGGCATCTACTTCTTGAAATCTCATCTTCGTACCACTTACTAATTGATTTACCGACTCTTCCACTGAAGGCTTAGGTGGCAATGCATTGTAAGGCAAAGACAGTTGAGTCCTTTGGTTCCCAAAATTAGAAAAAGCCTGCCTAAGTTGGTTTTGATTGTTCCATGCAAAGTTAGGGTGACTCTACTAACCAGGATTATAAGTGGTGCTATAAGGATTATTACCTTGTTGTCCATTACCCACAAATGCGATTTGTTCTAATGATTCTTGTGATAACCCCATATGTTGGCACTCATAATTTGGATACCCTTCCTCACAAAAGTCACAACATACACTCATTACCTGCCCTTGGGAAGGAAACACTACCAATTGATCTATCTTGTGCGTGAGTACTTCCACATTTGCCTCTAATGCTGCCACTGCATCCACCTTGTGCACTCCATGCACGCGAGCTCTTAACCGTGAACTACCCTAGGCATAGTTGTTTGTAGCCAAATTTTTAAATAAAAAAATACCTCTTTCGAGGTTTTAGAATTGAAGAAGCCTCATGCAGATGCATCAACTAATTGCCTAATAACAAAGCTCAACCCAATGTGAAAGATTTGTATTTGCATACTCAACTCAAATACGTGATAAGGACACTTTCTAAGCATTTCTTTAAACCTCCCCCAACACTCATAAAGGTTTTTAGCCTCGAATTGTTGGAAGGCAAAAATATCAGTCCTCAGTTTAGATATTCTAAGCTGGGGGAAAATATTTGGCCAAAAATTTTTCAGCTAAAACATTCCAAGTATTAATGGATCTAGTTGGTAAATATTTTAACCATGATTTCGCTCTATCTCTCGAGAAAAAATGAAAAGGCCTTAGTTTAATGGCATCCTCTGAAACCACATTCATTTTGAAAGTGTTACAGATTTCCAAAAAACTCACAAGGTACGCATTAGGATCTTCCTCAGGTAACCCATCAAATTGGACCATGTTTTGGATCGTTTGAATTATATTGGGCTTTATTTCAAAATTGTTAGTCTCTATCTTAGGTCTCGTGATACTTGAGCCTGTACTAGAGATTGCGGGTTTTACAAAGTCATCCATAGTATGCCTACCATTACCACCATTACCGCCATTGTTGAGTTTGTTCACCTCTATGTCTTTTCTGGATAAAATCAATAGAAACATATAAACAAGGTTAAATCAATAAAATTCAAGCTTTCATGATATTATTCTCCGATAACGGCACCAAAAACTTGATGCGTAAATTTTGAGTGTATAAAAATCATCAAATTTAAATCCATCCCTTTGTCAAGTTTTAATTAAAACATTAATCTCAAAATATACATACGAGAAAGTATACTCATCGCAAGCATATCATAGGGAATTAACGAGTATCAATCCTAAAATGAACAAGTACACACTAATCACTTTTTATCCATTGTTTAACTGATCAAATAAAGTGATAAAATAATAAAAATAAAAATAAAAATAAAAATATGTACAATTCAAGGATATAGAAATATGCAATTTAGACAACAATCCTAGAAAATATGACAATGAATCATTTAACAACTATTTCAATTAATTATCATCTTGGCATTATGGGGAATATAAAGTAAAGTTCAATCGTTTCATAAGTTATGAATTCACTTATATAGACTCCACTTCTTTTCCAATCCTTGTAATCACTATCTCTTGATTAAATTAGCAAATTTCCAATCAAACTAACATAACCATAAGATGCATTAAACATAATTCCCCATAAATATAAAATTACTCAACAACCCTATACTCTAGAAAAAATTAACTAGTCTTTGATTACTTAAGTTCTTTAGTCTTAACTTCATTTCCCAAGTCCGTTAAGAATTAACAAATATGAAATCAATAAAATTAAATCAACTCCTAACGTTTTTTCCCAAGTTAATTAGAAGAAAATCTAACTTCATCAATTCTTCCATAATCACAAGCAATCAAATATCAAGAATGATAGAAAATTGATCAAATAGCTAAATTAATACAAAAATAATGAATCCCCAAATATTATTAAATTACAATGAAAACATTGAATACATTATTATTCTAGAAAAAGAAAATAAATGCCAAATAAAAGTTTATAAACAAGCCTCCTTCTTCTTCCTTAAAGACTTTCTTGAACAATGCTTCTTGATATGATGAATTCCTCCTTTTATGAGTGATTTCTAGATTTGATCCTTGAATCCATACTCTTGTCTTATGTTTTTCTTGTTTAAATAAGCTCCAAGATGCTAAAATTTATCCCTTAAGAGTTTTAAGGCATGTAAAACACGTCATTTATACCAGTCAGACTATCTGGTAAGTCCATCCTATACGCAATAGGACCAATTCTCTTGACTACTTGAAATTGTCCAATTACCTTGAACTCAACTTGCCTCCCTTTGGGTGCTTCAAAATTTCTCCACTATGAGTTAACATCAAGAACGTTTGGTCAATGACTTGAAGCTCTAGTTGCATTATCTCCAGCCAGGTAAAGCTAACTTATTCCATGACGAATGGATCTCATACTAACTTGTATATCTAAACACTAGGAGTTAAGTTACAAATTCGATAGGGAAAAGAACTGAAGACTAGGGAAAAATCCAAGCCTCAAGGGAAGAATGTGACCAACAAAATATTAAAGAGCAAGAAAAGAAAAAGATTAAAATACTTAATTATCAAAGAAGTTTTAACTTATGAGAATGATGCTTCTTCTTAATTAGAGATCGATATAGATTTATAGGAAGTAACAAAGGACGTTGAGCAAAAGATATAGTACATAGTAACATTAGGATTTTGAGAAAAAGGAAAAACTATAGAGAGAAAGCACAAGCCAAGGTGTGCTAAATCAAAAGAATGAAGAAAATCATGAAGTAGACGAATAAGTCTCAATACAGTAAGAAATAGAAAGTCAACATGGGGATGATATAGGAAAAGTTTAGGTGTATTGTTGATGAGTTTGATGATGAACAATTGTGAACAATAAGTGAAATTCCTATGGTTACTTTAAATAACCAAGTCCTAGGAGAAAGGTCACAGCAACAACAGAAGATGAAGGAAGAGATTAGACAAGAAGAAGCTCAAAAGAAATATAAATAAGACGAAGTCAAGAAGAGTGTACCTTACCTAAGGAGATTAGCAATATGATTTCTTCTTTCGATGCATCCATATATGATAGATAATAAATGTTCTTCTCTTTGTAGGGTTACCATAGATGTAGGTATCCTTTCTTGGACTCTTAGAGCCTCTTTAAAAACTTAGCATCCTATAAATAAGCATATCTATCTATAGTAGTCGAGATGATGGCAACGCAAGGGTTGTGAATCCACTAATAGGACTGCTAATACTAATAAATTTCTACACCCCGTAACATTCTTAAGCTGCTTCAAGCATCAATACCCTACACCTAGTCGGCGTTTATCTTATTCTTATCCAAAGTTACTTTATTCACAAAAATAAGATTGTGCTTGACCAAAAGTTCACACATACCAATCTAATCCAGAGCTTTTGTTCCTCAACATTGTTAAAACCAATTTCACCTATTTCATGCCTAGTACTATTCTCACTATTTTTTTTTTCCATAGCAAATGTAATGCTGTCAACTTCATTAGAGGGGAAAAAATGTTAAAGAAACCCTTAGCTACTCAAATATTGTCCCACACTAATAGTTCAAGTATACTCTAAGTAGTGAAGCTAGATATTCTTAGCATTCCTCCAACAATAGCCTCCAATCCCTCATTCCTAAAACTAATCACGCTTCTTTGGCCTCACCTCCTCCACAATTATTCACAGCCAACCAATCTTACAAGAATGCACTACCCTGTCTCTATTGTTAACTTAGGCTCCTAGTTATGACAATGAATCTATATTCAGTATGCTATTCTAATCCTCATAGAATATATGAATTAAACTCCTTTGCAAATTTGCTTTTGCACATTAAACTCCTCATCTTAGACAAAACTTATAAACTCCATCTTCTTACACATAAGAGCATGCCCAAACAATTCATAGGCCAAATTACAACTATCACCATTCAAGCGAGTAGTATAATACATCAGACACGTGATACTATGATCAACGTGCATATTCCTATCAAGAGTTAAAATAAGAAGTTTACCTTATTGCTTTTGAGCCCAATACCTACCTTCTTAGGGTAAATACTTTGATCTAATCCTGCATATTCATCTTATTTCCTCCATTGGCAATATTTTCTCGGTTGACTGTTTATGGTGGTGGGATAGAGTTCCCTTGATTAGGCTAGGGTATCTTTGGACAACTTCCTTTCAAATGCATAGAAAAAAGATTGAAGAAGTATCATTTTTCTTATTGCATATGCCCTTTCGAGGCTCTCGACCCTGAACATAGAGTTCCCTTGATTATTCTCATTCTTACTATCTTCAGATAGTACAGGGTCGAGAGCCTCGATCTCTACTTCGTCATCATTACTCTCTGTTCAAACCAGCCTTACTTGGTTTTGATTCTGAGTCAAAGGAAGATAGGTTTGCTAGATAGATAAGGGCAGGTAGGTCACCATATCCTGGAGGCTAATGCCTTATGAGAGGTACTAACCTTCTAACCATCCAATAAACAAAATACACAAGTCAGTTCCAAGTTAAAATACTTAGCATATAAATACTAAACAACTAAGATATTAGCCTAAACCTAGGCTATGATACCATTTATAATACCCCATTACCTACTGTTAGCCCTAAGGGCTTTCTCCTATGTTTTGACATATGATAAACATTGATGTGAACTAACTCGTCTAATCTATATGTGATAGGACATATTTGACCACTGTTCTTCTAAGGCATTCAAATATGATTGTTAAGCAACTCTTGAGTAATGAAATTTAAGTATGGAAGATCAAAAAGAAATTCAAAGTATATGAGGTTGCATACTAAGAAGTCCTTATAAAAGAACTTTAGACTAAAAAGTGTTATTAAGGCATTTCTTTTTAATTTCTATGTCTCTTTTCCTTTTGATTCAATTGATTTCTACCTTAAAACACACAAAGAAAAAGATTTCAAAATTTTGAAAATCTCAAAATTTTGGATTAAGTAGTTTGGATGCTTCAACATCCAAAAGATTTGTCCAAAATCCTATAAACAATGTTGAATAGTTTCTACCTGAAAAAGTATCATTTTCGACTTACCTTTTAGATGCATCGTCGTCTGAAATCTGAGTCCAAAACTCGGATAAATTTACTAGAAAAATTATAGCCGTTTTATAGCCGTTGGTACTTCACTTTTTGGTTCTATAAAAAGCCTCAAAACAAGATTAGACACAATATTTTTGTGACATTCTTCTAACAAACACTATTGCTGAACAATTTACAAAAATCTCCTTTTATCAAGTACTTCAAAGTGAACCATATTGTGTCAAAGGTAAAAGTGTTTGTGCTTTGTACCTTAGTGAACATTTGCTCAATCAAGTGAGCTTTTACTGTTCTATTAATATTCAATCTCCTTTGTAGTACTGTAACACCCCACTACCTAGGCCCGACAGGGCCGGGGATATCGCTCTGTCCAAAGGACAAAGGGTCTTTATAACTATGTCACACAATCAAAATAATAGAATAAAAACAATACTTTAAACTTAAAACTTATTACAATCCAAGAATTCAAATCAAATCCAAAATAAAAATTGTTCACTCTCAACTCCCAAACCATTACACAAAATAAATATCAGAAAAATCTTCCAAGGCAAGCAACAACTAGCTACTCATCCCTATAGCAGGATCGATCTGAAATCATGGTAAAAAGGGTGATGAGATAAAAATCTTAGTAAGCCCGTGTGTGCTTTGAGTGTCCAGTAAAATAATTCGTGGATGCAAAGTATAAAATCTTCGTAAAAGAAATACTGGCAAGCAATAATCAATAGTCAAAATCAAGAGTGGTGGTTTGGCTTTTCCATCCATACATGATCAAATAAATCAACCACTCAAAAAAAAAAAAAAGGTGGTCATGGGTTACCACACGTTAGGCCCCATAACCATACAACAGTCAGAATGCCACACTTTGTGTAGACTGACAAAAAAGTAGGTGATCGGCCTACCGGGCAAGATACTCCTCGTTCTCTATATCCAAACAAAATCGATTGTCCATTCCGGTAACACACAGTCCACTTGACTGAAAGCTGCTAGCTCAGACCGGCACGACCTACAAGACTGACATCCTATTCGGGAAGGACTCACCCCTCAGAGGTGGCCACCTATTGAGAGACTTACCATAACCCTTCAAAGACTAGTCCTAGTAGTACACCCTTATTGAGTACTCAATATAAGTCATCCCACTTGGGAAAAATGAAATAAACATAGCTTCACTTAAAAATGAAAATTAAGGATTTTCAAAGTTTGAGACAAAACTGGTTTTAGAAAAAGTTTAGAGTTTGAGCAAATCTGCTTATTGATTTTTAAATAATTTAGTTGATTGAAATGAAAAAGGAGACAATCATCAATTGCCTTTATAGAAATGAGTGACCATGCACTCCACAATTAGCTTGCCATAGAACCATTTTGCATCAATTAGGTTTTATGCAAGAGCTTACCTAACCCTTAGCTTGAGATAAAATAAAGGCCTTTAATAGCTGACCTAACCCCGCCTGGGGTAAATACAAGTCATAATTAAACTCAAGCCAAAATCTACTTTCACAAATAAAACTAGCTCAACTTACTTCAACCATGATCCTAGTGTCCCAAGCTTTAATGCCAGATAATAAATAAAAGGGTTTATAAGCTAAGTCTAGTTTTGAGAAATAGATACTAATAAGTTGAAGGTTTAAATCTTGCTAAGAATAAATTAGAGTTTATTTGATGAAGAGTCCCATGTGGTATTAGGTAAAATAATGATTTATTAATAATTAATTGTTAGAAAATAATTGATAACTAAAATTAGTTGAAAATAAATTTTAATGGGTCTTGATTGAAAGATAATAAATAAAATTTAATAGTATTTATGAATACAAGACTTACAAAATTAATATTTAATTTATTATGATTATTCATATAAAAGACTTTATTTGATATTATTATTATATATAATATCTATATATTTTATTTCTGTAATAAAAACTATCATTTATTTGACTAAAATATCCTTATTTTATATATAATAATCCAAATCCACCCTTCCTAGGGGTTTTCGAAATTTAATAGCAAAAATTATAATATTAATCATTTTATTGATGAAATAAAATTAGCTTAGGGACAACTAGATCATGATCATATTTCCATTGCTAACCACAATCATGAACATACACCCCACTTCAATTCATCAAATCATCTAAATCATGAATAAAGGCATAGATCTAAATTTACCAAGACATGATCCAACCTCTACTAGCATAAACATAATCATGGCTTTAACAATGAACATAAATCCTATTCACCAAAAGCGACAAAATCTCTAACATGCTTGATCACATATATCACTCACGACATGGAGACATGCATTAAACCCTAAAAACGCCATACAATTAATCAAGACAATCAACTCATGCATAAATCCCATCTCCATCATATACACACATTTATTCATGCTTTAATCTCAACTTATCACAACAACACATGCTTAAGACCCAATCATAATCCATCTCCTTCCAATATCAACCTAGAGACATGAATCTAGAATTTAAAGAGAGGGTTGAAGAGGCTTACTTGGTTGATGAGTACCTTGGAGTAGTTTTGAATGGATCCTAACTCCTATGAGACTAGATCCGCCCAAGAGAGATGAAGATAACATGGCCATGGTTGAAGTCACCATTCGGCCAAGAGAGAGAGAAAGAGAGTCCATTAGTATGATTATACACATATATATTCATTAGAGGTTGAAGATGAGTGAAGATGAAGTTGATTGACCATGCTTACCTTGAAGGTGTTCTTGAGCCACAAAAATACTGGTTTTCGATCCAAAAGAGAGAGTTGGATTTTGGGGTTTGATGTTAAAAGTGGTATGAATGGATTTCCAGAAATGAGTAGGTGCAATCTGGAATTTTTTTTGAGAAGATTGAAGTGGTTTTGGTGGCCTTAGGCGAGAGAAGGTGAGTAGGTGTTCTTTGTGTTCTTGGTGTTCTTGAAGGTTGAAGAGAATAGAGAGAATAGGGAGAGGCTGGCCGAAATTCTGTGTAGGAGGGAGTGGCCGAATTGTTTGAGAGGTTTTGCCAATTGAATTTTCTTGTTTGAGAGGAAAAGGAAAGGCTGGTTGTTTGAAATCCTAAAAGAATATTTTAGAGAATCAATTTATGAAACAAAATATTGTAAGAAGATCTTCAATGGAGGAGAACTTTTGGAAGCTCTAATGGCCGGCTGGTTTGATCAGAGTTTTTACTGCATGAAAGCTATTTGAAGGGGCTTAATGGTGGCCGAAAAGAGGGAGTACAATGGTGAAGGAATGTCTAGTTGTTTAAGGGATTTTTTATGGAAGTTTACTAAATATATTTGCTAGAAATTTGGTCTTCAATCAAGGGCCTGATTGGACTAATTGATGGAAATATATTAGGGCAGCCATGGACAGGTTTTTCGAGCAGAAGGCTGGGGAAGATAATGGAGCTCATTTCATGGCTGTTCAAGAGAAGTTTGAATAGAAAAATGGTGAAGTTTTTGTCAGGGCTGGAGAAGGAAGAAAGCTGGAAAAATTCCTGTACAGGTTTTTCGCTAGTTGCTGGAAATTTCTGGGCAGCTTTTGCTGCCACTTTCCAGCCAATTTGCAAAAGATTTGAAGGGGTATTCAGAGGTCTTTCAAGGTTGGTTTCCAGCCTTCTTTATGGAAGAAAAATGTGGCTAAGATGTTGGGTGAAAACTGGAAGAAAATAGCTTGGTTTAGGCTCACCAAAGCTGCGAATTTGCCCAAAAAATTTTCTGGTTTACACAGCATTTGTGCAGTCCGATTTTGGCCATAAAATTTTAGACTTTTAGCCGGTTAAGAGGGCTATTTTTCTAGCAGCATTTGGGAGGGAATGATGGCTGAAAATTTCGACATTTTGAATGCACAAGAAGCTGGAAAAATTCCAGATTACTTCATGAAGAAAATGAACATAGCTAGGGTGGAGTTTTGAAAGTTCAACCATGGAGATTAATTTTCTTGGGAACCTTCCCTAACTCCTACCCATTTTTGGTCTGTAAGATGTCTTACATTAAAAACATTTTCAACCTTCAAAGCCACAGCACTGTGCTGGAATTTTTCTGGAATAAAATTGGCTTGAATAAATTGAACAACTTAATGAATTGAGAAGTAAGAAAAACTAAGGATCAGGAAGGGTGTGAATTCCCTTAGAAAATTTTGTAGGGCACAAGAGTAGGATTAGAATACCCCTATCATGTGTAACACACCGCTACCTAGGCCCGCCAGGGCCGGGGATGTCGCCACATCCAAAGGACAAATGGTCTTTATAACTAGGTCACACAAATAAAATAGCGAAAATAAAAGATACTTGAACTTAAATATTTATTACTTTCCAAAAAGAAACATCGATCCAAAATAAATCCGAGAATACAAAAAACAAATCCATAATAAAAATTCAGTCACTCTCATCTCTTCATAACTTTACACAAACATAAAACATCATAAATCTTCCAAAGCGGACATAATCAAGCTACTCGTCCCCACAACAGGACCGACCTGAAAACATGGTAAAAAGGTGGTGAGACAGAAATCTCAGTAAGTCCGTGTGTGTTTATGTGTCAGGTGAAAACATTTCGTGAATGCAAAGTATAAAATTCTTTATAAGAGATCACTGGCAAGCAATAAACATCCGTCAAAAACAAGAGTGGTGTTTTGGCATTTCCAGCCATACATAATTTATAAAATCAACCACTCGAAAGAAAGGATTACGGGTTACCACACGTTGCGCCCCATAACCGAATGGTCAGCATGCCACACTTTGTGCATACCGCCGGTCAGAATGCCACACTTTGTGCAGACTGACAAAAGTAGGTGATCGGCCAACTGGACAAGATACTCCTCCTTCTCTATACTCAAACAACAACCGGTGTCCATTCCGGCATAACACAGTCACTTGACTGAAGAGAACACTGCTAGCTCGGACCGACATGACCTACTAGACTGACGTCCTATCCGAGAAGGACTCATCCCTCAGAGGTGGCCACCTACTGAGAGACTTAGCCTAACCCCTCAAAGACTAGTCCTAGTAGTCCACCCTTATTCAGTACTCAACGTAACGTATCCTTCTTGGGAAAAATGAACAAACACAGTTCCACTTGAACATGGCAAATAAAGGGTTTCCAAAATCTTTGTCAAAAATAGTTTCAGAAAGAGTTCTGAGTTTGAGTAAATCTGCTTGATAAATTTCAAATAAGTCATTTGACGAAAATAAAATAGGAGACATCCCTCAATTGTCTTTACAAAAATGAGTGTCCATGCACTCTACATTTGGCTCGCCATAATTAAACATTTTTCAACAATCAGGTTTTACGCAGGAGCTTACCTGATTATTGCTCACAACAACAAGGTCTCCAACAGCTGACCTAACCCCACATGGCAAATACAAATCACAATCAATTCCAAGCTACAATCCACTTCCTCAATTTTAAATCAACTCCTCTTATTACTACCATGATCTTAGTGTCCCAAGCTTTAAGGCCAAACAATACATAAATAGGTTTGTAGGTTGAGCCTAATTTGATATTTAAAATAATTAATGGTTTGGGAAATAATTTCTAATAAGTTGAAAGTTTAAATCTTACTAGGAAAAATTTAGAGTTTATTTACTCAAGAGTCCTAGGTAGTAATAAGTAAAATAATGATTTAATAAGAGTTTAGTTGTTAGAAAATAATTGGTTGCTAAAACTAGTTGAGATTAAATTTAATGAGTCTTGCTTGGAAAATAATAAGTAAACTTTTAAAAAGGGATTTGATTTAATAAATATTTTACTAATTATAATTATTTCCATAAAAGGCTTCAATTGATTTCTTTATTTTAAATAATATTTATTTATTTTATTTTCTAACAAAATTATTATTTATTTAACCAAAATATCCTTTATGTATATAATAATCCAAATCTACCATTCCTAGGGTTTTTTTGACATTTACTAGGAAAATTTTATATCATTAAATATTTTATTTAAGAAATAAAATTAGTTTAGGGACAAATAGATCATGGTCAAATTTCTATGGCTAACCATAATCAAGAACATATGCAATCCTTCCATTCATCAAATCATCCAAATCATGCACATAAGCATAGATCTAAATTTATTAAGACATGATCTAACCTCTACTAGCATAAATATGATCATGGCTTCAATAATCTAACATGCATATAAATCTTATTCGCCAAAGGTGACATAATCTCTAACATGCTTTATCTCAAATACTTCATGCATCAAACCTCAAATCATCACACAATCAATCAAGATAATCCTTCCATGCATAAATCCCATCTCCTTCACAATCATACACATATTCATGCTTCAATCTCAATAATACATACTCAAATCCTATCACCATCCACCCACTATCAACATCATCTTAGAGACATGATTCTAGAGTTTAAAAGAATGATTGAAGGGACTTACTTGATCGATGAATACTTTGAAGGAGTTTAGAATAGATTTCAACTCCTCAATGCCTAACTTTGTCCAAGGGAGATGGCGAAAACATAGACATGGGGAAAAGGAGCCATCCGGCCAAGAGAGGGAGGTTTCAGCCATGAGAGAGAGAGAGAGAGAGAGAGAGAGAGAGAGAGAAAGAGAGAGAAAAAGAAACCATTAGCATGCTTATACACATAGGTTCTCATTAGAGATCAATATTGGAGGAGATGAAGTTGTTAGAATAAATTTACCTTGAAGATGTTCTTGTCCTTCACAGAAATTTCTGGTTTTGATCCGAAGTAGCAAGATGATTTGTGGAGTTTGATGTTAAGAATGGGGTTGATTGGCTCACGGCAGAGAGTAGGTCAAATCTGGAAGTTTTAGAGAGGATTTGAGATGGTTTGGAGGGGTATTAGGTGAAGGAAAGAGGTAGGTGTTCTTGGTGTAGTGTGTGTGTTCTTGGAGGTTGAGAGAATTCGAGAGATTGGATTTGTGTAGCTGTCGAAATTCTGTGAGAGCTAGGGCTGGCCGAATTTCTGTAGGGTTTGGGAAGTTGTTTCTCTGATTTGGAAGGGAAAAGGAAAGGTTAGTTGTTACAATTCTTGAAGAATATTTTTAGGAAGTGAATTTGAAAACTAAATATTCCAAGAATATCTTGATTGTTGGAGAGCTTTGGAAGTCTGCCATGTCCGACTATTTGAGCAGAATTTCGGTGGGATTAATGCTGGTTTATGGAAGCTTATGGTGGCCAAAAGTAGGGTGCTCAATGGTGAAGAAGAAGTCTAGTTATTTGGGGAATGCATTATGGAAATTTGCTAAACAAAGGTGGCTGGAATTTTGAAAATCAATCAAGCATAATTGCAGGCATTTGTTGGAGAGATTTTTGGACAACCATTACTGAATTTCGTGCAGAAGCTTAAGGGAAACAATGGAGCTCTGTTACTGGAGGTTTAAGGAAGGTTTATGCAGAACAAAGGTGGTGTTTTGGCTAGAAGAAGATTAGGAAACAAAGTTGGAAAATTTTCCTGCACAGAATTTCGCTGGGCAGAAATTTTCTGGACAGATTTTCAGCTGCCATTTCCAGCCAACTTGCAGAGAGTTTGAAGGGGAATTTTGGGGGTATTCAAGGCTGGTTTCCAGCCTTTTTCATGGAGGAAAAACATGGCTAAGGTGCTACACAAAATCTGGGAGAAAACAGCTTGGTTTTGGACTCTCAAAGTGGCGATTTGTACAGGAATTTTTCCTGTTGTTGCTCCAGCTTTGAGCAGTCCGAAAATGGCCAAGAAATCCAAATTGCAAATTGATCATAAAGACCATTTTTCTGGTAGCATTTGGGAGGGAATGTTAGCTAAGAAACTCGACACTATCAAGGCACAATAAGTTGGAAAATTTCAGCTCATTCCATGAAGGAAGATTAACTAGCTAGAATGAATTTTCAGCAAGCTCACTAGAGGGATTTTTCCTCTTGGAATTTCCCACAACTCTTCCACATTTTTCAAACCATAAGAAGTCTTTTACTAAGACATTTTGATCCTACAAGATCACAGCAATTCACTGAAATTTCTGGAAAGAAAATGGCTAGAACCACTTGATCAAAGATCAAGGGAAAATGAATTCCCTTTAGGAAATTCGAGTAAGGTAAGGGAGTAGAATGAAGTTACTCCTAACATGTCTCTCTTAAGACATCATCCCTACCTTTCTCCAAGCTCATAAGGCCGAAATTATTCTTCCCCAAGCGAAAATAAAATTTAATCAAGCTAAAGCTTCTATGATGGAATTCGAACCCAAAACCTCAAGAATTGATTCCAAAGCTCTAACCACTAAACCACAACAACTTTTATTGTTATTTCCACTAGAAAATTAATTCCTATTTAATCCTCAAGCTATCTTCCTATTTTCACCTCATGCAAAAATTACCATTTTGCCATTCTCACTCAATACTCACCAACAAAGCTTCAAGACAATAAAACTCAAATCCAAAGCACATAAAAAATCATATAAAAATATATTGAATCGTGAAATAAGGCATGATATGCATCCCAACCCCCTTACTCTAAGGTTGGTCTTGACTGGGGTTTCACATCCTCCCTTCCTTAGAAGAATTTCGTCCCGAAATTCAAGCATACCTCTATTTCAGCTCGGGATACTTCCGCTTAACCCATTCTTCGGACTCCCATGTGGCATCCTGCGTGCCGTGATACTCCCACTGAATCTTAACCATCAGTATATGTTTTATTTCGGAGAGTTTTGACACTGCGGTCCAATATCTGCACAGGCTTTTCCATGTAGCTCAGGTCGGGCTGCAGTACTAACGGTTCATCATTCAGTACATGACCAGGATCCGCATTATACTTCTTTAGTTGTGACATGTGAAACACATCATGGATACCCGTCAACCCATCCGGCAGGTCTAATCGGTAAGCTACTGGTCCGATTCTTTCCTTAATCGGAAACAGCCCCAAATATCTCGGATTTAACTTTCTGCCCTTCGGATGCTTCAAAATTCCCCTATTCAGCATCAGCTTCAGAAATACGCGGTCCCCGACTTGAAACTCTAATTCCCTTCTCCGGTTATCCGCATAGCTCTTCTGCCGGCTCTGAGCCGCCTTTAACCTTTCCCGAATCAGTTTCACTTTATCCAACATTTCTTAGACACAGACCTCTCCGATTTTGCTCACATGACCATCTTCTGACCAACTCCAATACAATGGTACTTGACACTTGCGCCCATACAGAGCCTCATACGGTGCCATCCCGATCGAAGCTTGATAGCTGTTGTTATATGACAGCTCGGCATACGGTACACACTCGATCCTCTTATCCCCAAAATCCAGGACACAAGCTCTCAACATATCTTCTAATATTTGGATCACCCTTTCTGACTGCCCATCGGTCTGCGGATGCGCCGTCGTACTAAATTTCAAATTCGACCCCATTGCCTCCTGAAACTTTCCCCAAAAACGAGATGTAAACCTCGGGTCTCGGTCCGACACTATGCTCGAAGGTACTCCATGAAGTCGGACTACTTCTCGAACATAAGTCTAAGCCAGCTTCTCCATGGAATCCCTCACATTTACCAGGATGAAGTGGGCCAACTTGGTCTGTCGATCCACCACCACCCATATGGTGTCCTTCTGAGTCTTTGACATGGGAAGTCTGGTGACGAAGTCCATAGTCACCTCCTCCCACTTCCATTCCGGTATTGGCAGTGGCTGCAATTGTCCTGCTGACTTCTTGTGCTCCACTTTAACTTTCTAACAGGTAAGACAGGTCGATACATACTTGACCACATCCCGCTCCAGTCCGGGCCACCAATATGCTCTCTTCAAATCCTGATACATCTTGACTTCCCCCGGATGAATTACGTACTTGCTCTTGTGCGCCTCCTCCAAAATTCTGTCATTTAATTGCTGCTCTCCGGGTACACACAATCGATCTCTGAAATGGAAAACTCCTGCTTCGTCTAGGCGGAATTCACTGCCCGGCCGCTTAAGCTCTTTGTCCTTGAAAAGTTGAAACTCGGTGTTGCTTTGCTGAGCTTCCACGATTTCCCTCGTCAAATCCGGCACCAACCTCAAATTGCTAATGATAATTCCTCTGTCTTGCACTTCTACCCTTCTGTCCAACACATCCTGAACCGCTTGCATTTCCTGCACCTTCAGTCTGGCCATTCCAACTTTTCTGCTCAGGGCGTCTGCCACAATGTTGGCCTTCCCGGGATGGTAATTGATCGGGCAACGGTATTCCTCCAAGAACTCTATCCACCTTCGCTGCCTCAAGTTCAAATCCTTTTGAGTGAAGATATACTTCAGACTCTTATGGTCGGTGAACACCTCATATTTGGCTCCATACAAGTAGTGTCGCTATTTCTTTAGGGCGAACATTATAGCTGCCAGCTCCAGATCATGAGTGGGGTAGTTCACCTCATGAGGTCGTAACTTCCGAGATGCATAAGCAATCATTTTTCTGTCTTGCATCAACACCGCTCCCAGTCCCTCTTTCGAAGCGTCGATGTACAACGCGTAAGGTTTGCCTTCCTCCGGTAGACTCAATACCGGTGCTGTCATCAGTCTCTCCTTCAATTCTTGGAAACTTTTCTCACATTTTTTGTTCCATACAAACGGAACATCCTTTCTCAACAAACGGGTCATTGGCGATGCGAGCATCGAAAATCCCTTGATAAACCTTCGGTAGTATCCAGCCAATCCCAAGAAACTCCGAATCTCTGTAATATTCCCTAGCTGCTTCCAATCTGATACCGCTTCAACCTTTTCCGGATCTACCTTGATACCTTCTTTGGTTACCACATGACCAAGGAATGCCACACTGTCTAGCCAGAATTTGCACTTGCTGAACTTCGCGTATAGCTTGTGCTCCTGCAGTTTCTCCAGCACGAGCCTCAGAAGCTCCGCATGCTCCTCCGGACTCTTAGAGTAAATCAAAATGTTGTCGATGAAGACCACCACAAACTTGTCCAGATAGGGTCGGAATACTCGGTGCATCAGGTCCATAAATACTGCTGGGCCATTGGTCACCCCGAACGGCATTACCACGAACTCATAATGTCTATATCTGGTGTTGAAGGCTGTCTTGGGGATATTTTCCTCTCTTATCCGCATTTGGTAATATCCCTGTCTCAAATCTAACTTGGAATAGCAAGTGAATCCCTGTAGCTGATCAAATAGCTCGTCAATCAGGGGTAGGCGGTACTTGTTCTTAATCGTCAAATTGTTCAGCCCTCGGTAGTCGATACATAGCCTCAGGGTTTCGTCCTTCTTCTTTACAAATAGCACAGGCGCTCCCCACGGCGACATGCTCGGTCTAATATAGCCTTGACCAACTAGCTCCTCTAGCTGCTCTTTCAATTCTTTCAACTCTGCCGGTGCCAACCGGTACGGCGTCCGCGATACTAGTTCTGCTCTGGGAACTAAGTCTATGGTGAATTCCACTTCTCGACTAGGAGGTAGAGAATCAAGCTCCGCCGGAAACACATCGGGAAAATCTTTTACCACTTCTGTGTCTTCCAGAGTGCACTGGTCCTTCGATTTGTTTATCACGTAAGCTAGATAACCTTGACATCCTTGCCTCAATAATTTTCGGGTCTTAGCCCCCATAATTAAGTACTTTGGTTCTTTCACCCTTTTGCCATTGAATTCCAATACATCACAACCCGGCCTGACGAATTAAACTGACTTATTTTTACAGTCTACCCTAGCGTCATGCTTGGCTAACTAGTCCATTCCCAGAATCAAGTCATAATCTTCAATGTCTAACACAATCAAATCTCCCTCCAGGTTTTCTCTCCCTACATTAATCTTACAATCCTTCACATACCGATCCACTCGGGCCATCTTCCCCAAAGGTGTGCTTACTTCTAAAATGAAAGGTAGCTCCACTCCATCCCAACCCAAATGACATGCACACAACTTGTTTACATAGGAATGAGTAGAGCCAGGATCAATTAAAGCATTAACGGAACGTCCTTGAATAGTGAACGTACCTTCTACCACCTCTGCATCGGCTCCAACTTCCTCTCTGTTGAGGGCGAACACCTTGGCCTTCACTTGCGGCTTCGGTGCTCCACCCCCGGATGCTCCCGTGGTGTTGGCTCGGTTGTGTCCCGGGTTCTAAGCCGGGTTTCCTTACCCGACGCGGTGCAATTTGGGGCAGATGTTCCTCAGGTGTTTCGGGTCGCCACAGTGATAGCATTTCTTCTCACCACCCTTAGACCAACAATTTCTCTCGGTGTGGCCTTTTCTTCCACACTGTCTGCATGATGGGAGATTCGGGGCAGGTCCACTTGGTGCTGTTCGGGCCTACTTTTTCTGGTTCTACCATTGATGATTGGCAGGGCGCTTGTGTGGTTGTGGTCTCGGGAAATGTCCCTGCGGCTGCCTTGGCGGCTGGAAAGGCTTGGCCGCCATCCTGCTGCGGTCCTTGTTCTCCGTACGAGTAGCTGCGTCCACAGCCCCCGAATAAGTTGTCAATAGAGCAGGTGCCAATGCTCTCCTCAGTTCTGGTCTCAGCCCCTTGACGAACTGCCTCGTCCTGTTCTGCTCGGTGTCGACCAATCTTCGGCAGTATTTCGACAATTGAATGAATCGCGCCGCATATTGAGCCACTGACATGCTTCCCTATCTCAGATTCTGAAATTCATCCTCTCGTTTTTCCACAATCCACTGAGGGATGTACTCCATCCTGAAGGCTTCAATGAAACTGGACCACGTCCATTCTTGCTCATCCATCTCCCAGTCATCTTGGACCCGCTGCCACCATGCCTGAGCTGGTCCTCTCAATCGAAAAGCTGCAAACTTAACCATCCGCTCCTCAGCATACTGGAGCGTTGCGAAAATGTCCTCCATTTGCTCAATCCATTGTTCGGCCTTTTGATCTTGTTCGACTTCTCCCATAAAGACGGGCGGTTGAAATTTCAAAAACCACTCTAAGGCCTCATCTTCCCTTTTAGGTTTCCTTCGCTCGGTCAGCGTCTGAAGAATCTCGGTCATCTTACTGAGTGTCTGGCCCATTGACACATCAACCGGGGCATTGGACCCCATTCCCATTTCTGGATCACTTTGTCCATTACCCGGATTGGGTGATTGCATCTGTTTAGTTTCAACTTCCGGTGCTACAGGGTCTACCTCTGGAATCCTTCTAGCTGAAGAATCTGCACGTCGCTTGGGTTCCATTCTATACCATACCTCAAATGTTAAGTGTATGCATTCTAGTATCAAACCATTTTAGTGGTGCATGCATACATGGCCAAGTATGAGTAGGAAGAAATCAGATGCAACTTATTTAAAGAATTGCTCAAAAATTTCGATTTCAAAAATTGACTTGCATAAATCCAAAGGTGTGAACAAAACATAGAATTGGAAATCTTTGACAAACTAGTTCTTGAAAGACAACAAATAAATAATCATCCAAAATAAAATAACTCCTAACTCTCTAATCCTCATCAGAACCCTCATCATCAGCCTCATATAACCAACCCCCAGTGTTCTTGGAAAAATCTACCCCATCCCTGCTAGCAAATCCCTCCATGGGCTCCTTCCCAGGGTGCCTAGAGCTCTCTCCGGGCTCAACTCGACTGAAGGAAGGAATGAAAGAAGGCCTAGGTGGTGACTCATAGTCTATCTCCCCCGGGTCATCACTATTTGCTGCTAAGTCCACTTCGGGAATAGGAGGGTGAGGTTCAGGCTCCAGTATCATCACTTCATCCTCACTGTGAGAGCTTATGTCTATCACTGGGATTGGAGGTGGCTCAAGGATCTAGACCGAGTCCTCACTGCTATCCTCCATAAGGTCAATCTCATCATCACTGTTATCCTCCATAGGGATAACTGGCTGAGGGGCAGGCTAGGGAACTGGAAGGTCCTCCGGGTCTAGATAGCAAGGCGGGCGCCACTGCTGCCCTTTTCTCACGGTCCTAAGTAGTCTAACCATCCTACAGCATCAACAAGATAGGTTATGTGAAGATTAAAACTTAAATCAATAGAATATATATCATCAATATTTGCCTATAACCTAGGCTCTAATACCACTTGTAACACCCCGCTACCTAGGCCCGCCAGGGCCGGGGATGTTGCCCCGTGCAAAAGACAATGGGTCTTTATAACTAGGTCACACAAATAAAATAGCAAAAATAAATGATACTTAAACTTAAATATTTATTACATCCCAAAATAACCATCGATCCAAAATAAATCCGAGAATACCAAAAATAAATTCATAATAAAAATTCAGCCACTCTCATCTCTCCATAACTTTACACAAACATAAAACATCATAAATCTTCCAAAGCGGGCATAATCTAGCTACTCGTCCCCACAGCAGGACCGATCTAAAAACATGGTAAAAAGGTGGTGAGACAGAAATCTCAGTAAGTCCATGTGTGTTTATGTGTCAGGTGAAAACATTTCGTGAATGCAAAGTATAAAATTCTTTATAAGATATCACTAGCAAGCAATAAACATCCGTAAAAAACAAGAATGGTGTTTTGGCATTTCAAGCCATACATAATTTATAAAGTCAACCACTCGAAAGAAAGGATTACGGGTTACCACACGTTGGGCCCCATAACCGAATGGTCAGCATGCCACACTTTGTGCATACCGCCGGTCAGAATGCCACACTTTGTGCAGACTGACAAAAGTAGGTGATCGACCTACTGGGCAAGATACTCCTCCTTCTCTCTACCCAAACAACAACCGGGTGTCCATTCCGGCATAACACAGTCACTTGACTGAAGAGAATACTGCTAGCTCGGACTGACACGACCTACTGGACAGACGTTCTATACGGGAAGGACTCACCCCTCAGAGATGGCCACCTACTGAAAGACTTACCCTAACCCCTCAAAGACTAGTCCTAGTAGTCCACCCTTATTGAGTACTCAACGTAACGTATCCCTCTTGGGAAAAATGAACAAACACAGTTCCACTTGAACATGTCAAATAAAGGGTTTCCAAAATCTTTGTCAAAAACAGTTTCAGAAAGAGTTCTGAGTTTGAGTAAATCTGCTTGATAAATTTCAAATAACTCATTTGACGGAAATAAAATAGGAGACATCCCTCAATTGTCTTTACAAAAATGAGTGTCCATGCACTCTACATTTGGCTTGCCATAATTAAACATTTTTCAACAATCAGGTTTTATGCAGGAGCTTACTTGATTCTTACTCACAACAACAAGGTCTCCAACAGCTGAGCTAACCCCACATGGCAAATACAAATCACAATCAATTCCAAGCTACAATCCACTTCCTCAATTTTAAATCAACTCCTCTTACTACTACTATGACCCTAGTGTCCCAAGCTTTAAGGCCAAACAATACATAAATAGGTTTGTAGGTTGAGCCTAATTTGATATTTAAAATAATTAATGGTTTAGGAAATAATTTCTAATAAGTTGAAAGTTTAAATCTTGCAAGGGAAAATTTAGAGTTTATTTGCTCAAGAGTCCTAAGTAGTAATAAGTAAAATAATGATTTAATAATAGTTTAGTTGTTAGAAAATAATTGGTTGCTAAAACTAGTTGAGATTAAATTTAATGAGTCTTACTTGGAAAATAATAAGTAAACTTTTAAAAAGGGATTTGTTTTAATAAATATTTTAATAATTATAATTATTTCCATAAAAGGCTTCAATTGATTTCTTTATTTTAAATAATATTTATTTATTTTATTTTCTAGCAAAATTATTATTTATTTGACCAAAATATCCTTTATGTATATAATAATCCAAATCTACCCTTCCTAGGGTTTTTTCGACATTTACTAGGAAAATTTTATATCATTAAATATTTTATTTATGAAATAAAATTAGTTTAGGGACAACTAGATCATGGTCAAATTTCTATAGCTAACCACAATCAAGAACATATGCAATCCTTCCATTCATTAAATCATCCAAATCATGCACATAAGCATAGATCTAAATTTATTAAGACAAGATCTAACCTCTACTAGCATAAATATGATCATGGCTTCAATAATCTAACATGCATATAAATCTTATTCGCCAAAGGTGACATAATCTCTAACATGCTTTATCTCAAATACTTCATGCATCAAACCTCAAATCATCACACAATCAATCAAGATAATCCTTCCATGCATAAATCCCATCTTCTTCACAATCATACACATATTCATGCTTCAATCTCAATAATACATACTCAAATCCTATCACCATCCACCCACTATCAACATCATCCTAGAGACATGATTCTAGAGTTTAAAAGAAGGATTGAAGGGACTTACTTGATCGATGAATGCTTTGAAGGAGTTTAGAATAGATTTCAACTCCTCGATGCCTAACTTTATCCAAGGGAGATGGCGAAAACATGGACATGGGGAAAAGGAGCCATCCGGCCAAGAGAGGGAGGTTTCGGCCATGAGAGAGAGAGAGAGAGAGAGAGAGAGAGAGAGAGAGAGAGAGAGAAAAAGAAACCATTAGCATGCTTATACACATAGGTTCTCATTAGAGATCAAGATTGGAGGAGATGAAGTTGTTAGAATAAATTTACCTTGAAGATGTTCTTGTCCTTCACAGAAATTTCTGGTTTTGATCCGAAATAGCAAGATGATTTGTGGAGTTTGATGTTAAGAATGGGGTTGATTGGCTCACGGCAGTGAGTAGGTCAAATCTGGAAGTTTTAGAGAGGATTTGAGATGGTTTGGAGGGGTATTAGGTGAAGGAAAGAGATAGATGTTCTTGATGTAGTGTGTGTGTTCTCGGAGGTTGAGAGAATTCGAGAGATTGGATTTGTGTAGCTGCCGAAATTCTGTGAGAGTTAGGGCTGGCCAAATTTCTGTAGGGTTTGGGAAGTTGTTTCTCTGATTTGGAAGGGAAAAGGAAAGTTTAATTGTTACAATCCTTGAAGAATATTTTTAGGAAGTGAATTTGGAAACTAAATATTCCAAGAATATCTTGATTGTTGGAGAGTTTTGGAAGTCTGCCATGGCCGACTGTTTGAGCAGAATTTCGGTGGGATTAATGCTGGTTTATGGAAGCTTATGGTTGCCGAAAGTAGGGTGCTCAATGGTGAAGAATAAGTCTGATTATTTGGGGAATGCATTATGGAAAGTTGCTAAACAAAGGTGGCTGGAATTTTGGAAATCAACAAGCATAATTGTAGGGATTTGTTGGAGAGATTTTCGGACAGCCATTGCTGAATTTCGTGCAAAAGCTTAAGGAAAACAATGGAGCTCTGTTACTGGAGGTTTAAGGAAGGTTTATGCAGAACAAGGGTGGTGTTTCGGCTGGAAGAAGATTAGGAAACAAAGTTGGAAAATTTTCCTACACAGAATTTCGCTGGGCAAAAATTTTCTGGACAGATTTTCGGTTGCCATTTCCAGCCAACTTGCAGAGAGTTTGAAGGGGAATTTTTGGGGTATTCAAGGCTGGTTTCCAGCCTTCTTCATGGAGGAAAAACATGGCTAAGGTGCTACACAAAATTTGGGAGAAAACAGCTTGGTTTTGGACTCTCAAAGTGGCGATTTATACAGGAATTTTTCCTGTTGTTGCTCCAGCTTTGAGCAGTCCGAAAATGGCCAAGAAATCCATATTGTAAACTGATCCTAAAGACCATTTTTTTGGTAGCATTTGGGAGGGAATGTTAGCTAAGAAACTCGACACTATCAAGGCACAATAAGCTGGAAAATTTTAGCTCATTCCAAGAAGGAAGATGAACTAGCTAGAGTGAATTTTCAGTAAGCTCACTAGAGGGATTTTTCCTCTTGGAATTTCCCACAACTCTTCCACATTTTTCAGACCATAAGAAGTCTTTTACTAAGACATTTTGATCCTACAAGATCACCGCACTTCACTGAAATTTCTGGAAAGAAAATGGCTAGAACCACTTGATCAAACTAATGAGTTGAGAATTAAGGAAAATCAAATATCAAGGGAAAATGAATTCCCTTTAGGAAATTCGAGTAGAGTAAGGGAGTAGAATGAAGTTACTCCTAACATGTCTCTCTTAGGACATCATCCCTACCTTACTCCAAGCTCATAAGGCCGAAGTTATTCTTCCCCAAGCAAAAATAAAATTTAATCAAGCTAAAGCTTCTATGATGGAATTCGAACCCAAGACCTCAAGAATTGATTCCAAAGCTCTAACCACTAAACCACAACAACTTTTATTGTTATTTCCACTAGAAAATTAATTCCTATTTAATCCTCAAGCTATCTTCCTATTTTCACCTCATGCAAAAATTACCATTTTGCCATTCTCACTCAATACTCACCAACAAAGCTTCAAGACAATAAAACTCAAATCCAAAGCACATAAAAAATCATATAAAAATATATTGAATCGTGAAATAAGGCATGATATGCATCCCAACCCCCTTACTCTAAGGTTGGTCTTGACTGGGGTTTCACATCATGTCTCCTCTAGGACAACCCTCTACTCTTCCCTAAAGCATACAAGGCCGAAAATATCCTCCCTAAACAAAAATAAAATTCAATCATGCAAAAACTCAAATGATGGAATTCGGACCCAAGACCTCAAGAATTAATTCCAAAACTCTAACCACTACACCACAACAACTCTTGTTCTTATTTTCTCTCCAACATATTTTTCCTATTTAATCCTCATGCTATCTCCCTGTTTTCACCTCATGCAAAAATTACCATTTTGCCCTTCTTACTCAACAAGCACAAATAAGCCATCTAGGCCACAAACCACAAATCCAAAGCACATAAAATCATATAAAAATATATTTAAGTATGCAATAAAATATGATATGCATCCCAACCCCCTTACTCTAAGATTGGTTTCAACTAGGGTTTCACAAGTACAAGGTTATGGTGTAAAACCCACTTGGGGTGAACCTTGATGAGGTTGTTTGATTGAGAGGTTTTGGAAACTCAAGTGTGGTGATCCTCTCTTGTATGTGGTCAATTTGATTTTATTAAATTGAGTAAATAAAATCTAGTTGAAAATCCTTAAGTGTAAATTTAAGGTAGTAGATGTAGATCTTGGTAGATTAAACCACTATACACTCTGTGTCTCATTTCTTTTCATAAGTCATTTACTGCTTTGTATTTCTTTCTTTGTCTAAATCTGGATATAACTCAAAGAGTTCTTGGATAACTTTCTTTGTCATCATAAAGTTGGTCCAAGAAACTTGATGATCATTATTATTCTGTATATCAGACGATTTGAAAAATTTTAATTTGTCAAAAACCTTATTCACCCCCCTCTAAGGTTTTTTATTTGGTATCAAAGCTTGGTCTACATATTCTTGGTTTAATAATCTTATAGAAAAGATCTTCATGGCAAGCTCACCCTCTCTTCCATATGTTGAAGGATCTTCAACAAGTCGACCTCTTTTGTTCAATGGAAACAACTACACATTCTGAAAAAATAGAATGAAAATTTATGTGTGTTCTATCAACTTTGAGTTATGAAATTTGATAGAGAAAATTCCTTTTATTCCGTCAAAAATTGTTGATGGCATAAAATTACCTAAACAGAATGACGAGTTTAGTGTTGAAGACAATGCTAAGATGACTTTAAATTTTTAGGCTATGAACATTTTATGCTATGCACTAGATGCGACTGAATACAATCGAGTTAGTGATTGTGATTCAGCTCATGAAATGTGAAAATTACTTGAAGTCACCCATGAGGGGACAAACCACGTTAAAGAATCAAAACTGGGGCTTCTAATTCATGATTATGAATTATTCACAATGAAGCCGAATGAAAGCATCACTGGTATGTTCATGAGATTCACTAATATCACAAATGGTCTCAAAGCCTACGAGAAGGTTTATTCCATTGGGGAACAAAATCAAAAAAATCTAGATGCCTTACCTAAAAGCTGGCAGCCTAAAACTCTTGCAGTAGAAAAATCCAAAGATTTAAAATCCTTACCAACCGAAGAGCTGATCGAATCTCTTCTAACACATGAAATGAAACTCAAAAGGTTTCAAGAATCTGATGATCATGATATAGGCAAAAAAGGAATAGCATTGAAAGTTGAAAAAGAATATGAAGAAACTAGTCTATCCGACAGTAGTGAGGATACGGAAATAGACAATGAAGATTTGGCTATGATAACAAAAAAAATCAAAAGAATGTTCAACAAAGGGAATTACAAAAGAGGAAAGAAGTTCGTGAGAAAGAAAGGACAAACCCCAGCATTCAAACCTCAATGTTATGAATGTAAAAGCACTGATCACTTCGTTGCCAATTGTCCAATTGCAAAAAGTAAGGAAGGAAGAATGCTTAGAAAGAAGAAAGACCTGAAGGCAAAGAAAAGTAAAGGATTGATGGGAACTTAGGATTTAAATGGGACTGAATCTGAAGATAAAGATTTTGAGAATGAAATTGCCAACATATGCTTCATGGCCATGGAAAACGAGGTAAACTATACTACAACTAATTTCATGTCTAATTCGCTTATATCTATAACTGAAAAGCATGATGATCCGAATGAGTTGTTAATTGATATGTTTCGTGAACTAAAAAAACTGCTCAAAAAAATAAAGAAATGAAATTAAAGATTAACTATTTAAAAAAAGAGAACGAAATGTTGTTAAATGATAACAAAATGTCTCTTGAATCACATGTGAGTGATATTATTGAAAAAGATATGATCATAACTACTTTACAATATGCATCTCTGAAAAATAGAAATTTGTGTAATAGAATTCAAACTCTTGAAAGTATGGTTAGCACTATTAATGACATGAAAAATAGAGTCAATGATTTTACCACTTGTATTGAAAAATTCACAAATGGTAAAAGCAATCTGAAAAAATTACTCGGAACTCAACATCAAGTTGGAAATCGAAATGGCTTAGGATATAGACATAAGAATAAGGACAAAATTCACAAGTCTAGATTTGTTAATGCTGAAAATCGAAATAGCTTAGAATATGGACATGAGAATAAGGACAAAAATAACAAGTCTATATTTGTTAAATCTGCCTTATGTTACCCAACACACAAAGCTTGCACATATTGTGAAAAATCAGGACATATAGTATCGAGATGTCTTATTAAAAGGAAAGTGAAATTCGGTGGAATAACATTCTGGAAAATCAAAGGAAATGTTACTAACCTTCATGGACCCATGAAAGTATGGGTACCAAAAATCATTCCTTCTTCTCATGTAGGCACAATCTTTGAGCTTCACTAAGTGGTTGTTCAAGACACATGACTGGAAACGTAGCTTTGTTAGAGGATATACAGACCACAAATGAAGGATTCGTTACATTTGAAGACAAGAAGAAAGGAAAGATTCTTGACATTAGTAATATTGGTAAAGGTTCCTTAACCATTATAAAACAAGTATTACTTATTGATGATTCAAAATATAACTTGTTTAGCATTATCCAACTATGTGATAATGGATACAAATTCATCTTTGAAAAGGATTCTTGTTCTATAATGGATAGCTCAAATCTTGAAATAATCTTTACTGTCAAACGTATTGGAAATGTGTATGTATTCTATCTAAATGACCTTATAACTAATGGTATTAGATGCCTATCCATACATGACAATGATGGTTATCTTTGGCATAGAAAATTAGGCCATGTATCTTTTGATTTACTAAATAAACTGTCTTCAAAAGAGCTTGTTAGGGGACTGTCCAAAATGAAGTTTGATAAAAGCAAAATTTGGGATGTATGCCAATTTGAAAAACAAATCAAAGCCTCATTTAAACCCAAGAAAATGATTTCAACCTCAGAACATCTCGAATTAATTCATATGGATTTGTTTAGACTAATAAGGACTGTTAGTCTTGGAGGTAAGAAGTATGCATATGTAATAGTTAATGATTTTTTTTAGATTCATTTGGACTTTATTTCTTGGACAAAAGGACGAAGCTTTTTTTGAATTTTTGAAACTGATTAAACGCATCCAAAACTCTATTGGATGCAAAATGATTTCTATTAGAAGTGATAATAGTAAAGAATTTTGCAACAATGAATTTACTCACTTATATGATGAAAATGGAGTCTTTCACAAATTTTCAACAGCAAAAACTCCTCAACAAAATGGTGTTATTGAGAGAAAAAATTGCACTTTGCAAGAAATGACTAGGTCAATGCTTTGTGAAAATGCCTCTCCAAAATATTTTTGAGCTCGAAGCTGTTAATACAACTTGCTATATAGTAAACCTAGTTATGCTGAGACCGTTTTTTGAGAAAAACACCTTTTGAACTTATGTTTAACAAAACTCCATCAATCTCTTATTTTAAAGTGTTTCGCTATAAATGTTTTATCCTAAATATCCGAGACAATCTTAAAAAATTTGACAGCAAGTTCGATGAGGCCATATTTCTTGGATACTCTTCCAACAAAAATGCATATAGAGTATATAACAAAAGAACTCTTTGTGTGGAAGAATTCGTTCATGTTGTGTTTGATGAATCTAACATTTATGCTTCAAAGAGAGATGATGATGATGTAGGAAGTTCAAAGGAAGTCAAATTAGATCAATTCAAAGCTCCACTGCTAGATACTCATGCAAAAGAAGAAGAAATTGAAGAGTTACAAGCTAAACAAGGAAAAGAACAAATTGAAGATTCTACGAATCAACAATTGCCAAAAGATTGGAAAATACAAAATAGGTCATCCCAAAAAACAAATCATTGGTGATCCAAACTATGGAGTTAAAACTAGATGGTATTTCATTGACAACTTTGCACTTCTCTCAAATATAGAACTTAACTATATAGATATAGCATTGCATGATGAATTTTGGATTATTGCTATGCAAGAAGAATTAAACCAATTTGAAAGAAATCAAGTTTGGAAATTTATCCATAGACCTCTTGATTATCCTGTTATTGGTACCAAATGGGTATTTAGAAATAAACTTGATGAAAATGGAGCTATGATTAGAAATAAAGCTAGATTAGTCGCCCAAGAATTTAATGAAGAATAAGATATTGATTATGATGAGACATTCGCTCCTGTTGCTAGACTAGAATCCCTAAGAATGCTTCTTGCTTTTGCATTCTTCAGAAATTTCATACTCTATCAAATGGATATTAAGAGTACATTTCTAAATGGTTTTATTGAGGAGGAAGTATATGTTGAACAACCTCCTGGTTTTATTTATGAGTACTTTCCAAATCACGTTTTCAAACTTTCTAAAGCTCTTTATGGATTAAAGCAAGCTCCAAGAGCTTAGTATGAGAGGCTTAGTGGTTTCTTGATTTCAAAAGGTTTTTCAAGAGGCTTGATTGATACCACCTTATTCGTCAAATCTGATAATTCTGGTGATCTACTAATTGTTCAAATCTATGTTAATGATATCATTTTTTTTGCTACTAATGACTCTTTGTGCAAGATATTTGCTAAGACAATGCAGCAAGAATTCAAAATAAGTATAATGGGAAAACTAAGCTTCTTTCTCGGACTACAAATTAAAAAAAACCAAGGATAGAATCTTCATAAATCAAGCTAAGTATGCAAAAGAGTTTCTCAAAAGGTTTGGAATGAATGAAGCAAAAGAAATCTGTACACTTATGAGTACTTCTATAAAACTTGATTAAGATGAAAAGGATAAGAAAGTAAATAAACATAAATATAGAGGTATGATTGGAAGCCTATTCTATCTTACTACTAGCCAACCAGACCTTATGTTTTCACTATGTCTTTGTGCTCGTTTTCAATATTATCCAAAGGAATCACATCTATGTGCAGTAAAATGCATACTTCGATATTTAATTGGTACATATGATTATGGCCTATGTTATCCCCATACTAACATATTTAATCTTATAGGATACACTGATATAGATTGTGCAGGCTGTAAAGTTGAAAGAAAAAGTACTAGTGGCCATTGTCAATTTCTTTGACACTCTCTTGTGTCATGGCACAGCAAAAGGCAAGCTTGTGTATCCTTATCCACTACTGAGGTTGAATACATTGCAACCGGCAGTTGTTGTGCTTAAATTTTGTGGATGAAGAATACATTGCTAGATTTTAGTCTTAACTTTAATTGCATACCTATATTATGTGATAATACAAGTGCTATCAATCTAACAAAAAATCCTGTTCAGCATTCTAAGACAAAGCATATAGAAGTTAAACATCATTTCATCCGAGATCATGTGCTCAAAGGCAATGTGTGTGTTGAATATATTTCAACTGATGAACAACTTGTAGATATTTTCACTAAACCTCTAGCTGAAGAAAAATTCAACAATCTGAGAAGAGGTTTGAGAATTACAAAAATTTGATAACTAACCTTTTGGCATGTCTTCTTTATTTTGTAGGATTAATGAAGAAAAAGTTTTTTGGATACAGTGTTTATATCCAAATTATACCAACAATTGTTTGGACGCAGTATTTAAGTCCAAATCCCGCATCCAAAATGCATTTCTAAAAAAGTCTCATTTGGATGATTATTTCGGGTTGGGTCAAAATCCAAATTCCAAAACATTTTTTTATATACTCTATATTTCTCCATATTCCAATTTTTGAATTTCAAAAAGTTGATTTGTGCATTTCTCTAAACTTCTGTGATAAATTTATCTTTTCAATGCACTTTATATCACATTTCTTTAGACATTCAAAGCACTCTGATTTTTCTCCAAATCCTTGTAACCGACATCCTCCAAAACTCTCTGTGTTCTTCTTCTTCAAAGAAAACCGCCAATCCAAAAAAAACCATAATCTTACGAATGGCAAAAATGAAATCTTCTGCACCAAAACCCAAGAAAGTGCACAACATGTCTCCAAAGATGAAGAAGAAGGGTTCAACTTCAAGCAAAGCGAAAGGGAAAGAAGTCTCCCCTGAACTGGACTTCTCGACATCACACTACGACTCATCAAAGTCTTCTTCGGAACAAGTGAGTTCTGGAAATCAGGTACTCTGTTTCATAGACTCTAAATGTGAATCTAATTATAATGACTGGGTTTCAAGGAATAGAACAGTTATTTTTGGATACCGTGCTAATTCTTCTGCCTTTCTAAATCTTTCAAATGTATTGGATGTGAAACCCCAGTTAAAACCAACCTTAGAGTAAGGGGATTAAGATTCATATCATATTTTATTGCATGTTTAAATGTATTTTTATATGATTTTATGTGCATTGAATTTGTATTTTATAGTCTAGGGGGCTTGATTATGATTATTGAGTAAGAAGGGCAAAATGGTAATTTTTGCTTGAGGTGGAAAAAGGGAGATAGCTTGAGGATTGAATAGGAAAATATTTTTAGGGGGAAAATAAGAATAAGAGTTGTTGTGGTTTAGTGGTTGGAGCTTTGGAATTAATTCTTGAGGTCTTAGGTTCAAATTTCATCATAGGAGCTTTAGCTTGGTTAAATTTTATTTTTGCATGGGAAGTATCATTTTCGGCCTTATGTGTTGGGAGTAGGGTAGAGATGTTGTCCTAAGAGAGACATGATAGGAATATCCAAATCCTACTCCTTTGCTCTGCACAAAATTTCTAAGGGGAATTCATTTCCTCTTAATCCTTAATTTTTTCTATTTCTCAACTCATTAGTTTGATCAAATTGTTCTAGCCATTTTCTTTCCAAAAATTCCAGCAAGGTGCTGTGACTTTGAAGGTTCAAAATGTCTTAGTAAAAGATATCTTATGGACCGAAGCAATGGAAGAGGGGGAAGGATTTCAAGTGAATTAAATTCCTCTAGTGAATTTTCTAAAAATTCCCTCTAGCTAGGTTCATCTTCCTTCTTGGAATGAACTGAAATTTTTCAGCTTCTTGTGCCTTCAAGGTGTCGAAATTCTTAGCCATTATTCCCTCCCAAATGCGGCCAAAAAATGGCCTTGTGGATCAGTTTGCAACCTGAATTTTCCTGGCCATTTTCGGACTGCACAAAGGTGGTGCAAAATCTGGAAAATTCCTAAGCAAATTCGCAGCTTTGGAGGTCCAAAACCAAGCTGCTTTCTTTCAGTTTTTGCTCAGCACCTTAGCCACGTTTTTCCTCCCTAAAAAAGGCTGGAAACTAGCCTTGAAATACCCCTGAAACCTCCTTCAAACTCTCTGCAAGCTGGCTGGAAAATGGCAGTCGAAAATTGCCCAGAAATTCCAGCCTTGCAAAAATTCTGTGCAGTAATTTTCCAACTTTGTTTCCTAATTCTTCCTTAGTCGAAACTCCATCCTTCTTCTGCACAAACCACCCTTAAACCTCCATTAACTGAACTCCATTGTCCTTCTCAAGCTTCTGCACGAAAATCCAGTCATGGCTACCTAAAAGATTTCCAAAAAAAAATTCTGCAATCATGCCTTGATTTGGATACCAAAATTCCAGCCACCATGATTTTAACAACTTTCCATAAAATATACCTCAAACAACCAGACCTTCCCTTCACCATTACACTCATTATTTTCGGCCACCCTTAGCCTCCCTCAACCAGCATTCATCTAGCCGAAACACTGCCCAACAATTCGGCCATGGCAGACTTCCAAAAGCTCTCCAATAATCAAAGATATTCTTAAATATTTAGTTTCCAAATTTACTTCCTAAAAATATTCTTCAAGGATTTCAACAACTAGCCTTTCCTTTTCCCTTCCAAATTAGAGAATCATCTTCCTAAACCCTACAACCAATTCGGCCAGCCCTAATCCTCCAGAATTTCGGCAGCTGCAAATTGAAACCTCTCAATTCCCTTCAACCTTCAAGAACACATAGCACACTAAGAACACCTACTCCTTCCTTTCACCTAATACCTCTTCCAATCACTTCAAACCACTGCTAAAAACTCCAGAATTCATCTACTCACTGCCGTGAGTCCATCCACACCATTCTAAACATCAAACTCCAAAATCCAACTTGCTAGTTTGGATCAAAAACCAGAAATTTTGTGAAGACTCAAGAACACCTTCAAGGTAGGTTTGTTCCAACAACTTCATCTTCTCCAATCTTAATCTCTAATGAATATATATATATGAATAAATATACTAATGGACTCTCTCTCTCTCTCTCTCTCTCTCTCTCTCTCTCTCTCTCTCTCTCCTCTCTTGGCCGAATGACTTCTTCACCAATGGCCATGCTTTCTTCATCTTTCTTGGACGAATTTAGACCTCTAGGAGTTGAGATCCATTTGAAACTCCTTCAAGGTATTCATCAATCAAGTAAGCCTTTTCAACCCTCCTTGTAAATTCTAGATTCATGTCTCTAGGACGTTATTGGCAGGAGATGGATTATGAATAGGATTTGAGCATGTGTTATTGTGATGAGTTGAGATTGAAGCATGAATGAATGTGTGTATATGATGGAGATGGGATTGATGCATGTGATGATCTATCTTGGATGATATTATGATGTTTTAGGGTTTAATGCATGTCTCCATGTTCTAAGTGATGTATGTGATCAAGCATGCTAGAGATTATGTCATCTATGATGAATATGATTTATATTCTTGGTTGATTATTAAAGCCATGGTTATATTTATGCTAGAAAAGGTTAGATCATGTCATGATATCGTTAGATCTATGCTTACATGCATGATTTGGATAATTTGATGAATTGAAGGGTTGTAAATGTTCATGATTGTGGTTAGCAATAGAACTATAGTCATGATCTAGCTGTCCTTAAGCTAATTTTATTTCTTCAATAAAATATTTAATATTATGATTTTTAGCGAGTAATTTCGAAAACCCTAGAAGGGGTAGATTTGGAATATTATATATATAATAAGGATATTTTAGTCAACTAAATAATAGCTTTTGCTAGAAAAATAAAATATATAGATATTCTTTTATGAAAATAATCATAATAAGTAAAATATTTACTATTAAAATTTAATTATTATCTTTTAACCAAAACCTACTAAAATTTATTTAGTATCTTTCAATCAAGACTCATTAAAACTTATTTGCAACTAATTTTAATTATCAATTATTTTTTAGCAATTAATTATTAATAAATTATTATTTTACCTAGTACCACCTAGGACTTTTCATCAAATAAACTCTAAATTATTTTAGCAAGATTTAAACCTTCAACTTATTAGTACTTGTTTCTCAAAACATTAATTATTTTAAATATCAAATTAGGCTTAGCTTATAAACCTATTTATTTTTTATTTGGCCTTAAAGCTTGGGACACTAGGATCATGGTTGTAGTAGTGAGTTGAGTTAGTTTATTTGTGAAAGTGGATTTTGGCTTGAGTTTGATTGTGGTTTGTATTTACCCCATGCGGGGTTAGGTCAGCTGTTCGAGACCTTTGTTGTGAGCAAGGATCAGGTAAGCTCCTGCATAAAACCTATTTGATGAAAAATGATTTTTTTTTTTATGGCAAGCCAAATGTATAGTGCATGGTCACTCATTTCTGTAAAGGCAATTGAGGATTATTTCCATTCTCATTTCAGATAAATAAATTATTTACAAATCAAAGTGCGGTTTTACTCGAAACCTAAAACTCTTTCTAAAACCAGTTTTGTCCCAAACTTTAGAAAACCTTAATTGCCATTTTCAAGTGGAACTATGTTTTGTTCATTTTTCCCAAGTGGGATACGTTACATTAAGTACTCAATACGGGTAGGCTAGTAGTACTAGTTTTGAAGAGTAAGAGTAAGTCTTCTGGCAGGAAATCACCTCCAGGAGATAAGCTCAACTTAGAGAAATGGCAGTACTACTTAGTCATGCCGGTCCGAGCTAGTAGTTTTTATTTCAGTCAAGTGATTGTGTTTTGCTGGAATGGACACCTGGTTGTTGTTTGGGTATAGAGAATGAGGAGAATCTTGCCCGGTAGGCCGATCACCTACCTTTTATCAGTCTGCAAAAGTGTGACACTCTGACCGGCAGTAAGCACAAAGTGTAGCATACTGACCATGTGGACATGGGGCCCAACGTGTGGTAACCCATGACCACACTTTTTGAGTGATTGATTTTATTGTGCACTTGTATGGTTTCAAAAAGAGGAAAACACCACTCTTGCTTTTGACTAATATTTATTGCTTGCCAATATTTCTCTTATAAAGATTTCACACTTTGAATCCACGAACTATTTTCACTGAACACCCAAAGCACACGCGGACTTATTGAGATTTCTGTCTCATCACCTTTTACCATGATTTCAGGTCGATCCTGCGGTGGGGATGAGTAGCTAGTGTTATCTGCCTTGGAAGAGAATGTTGTCTTTTATTTTTTGTATTGCTTTGGGGAGTTGAGAGTGGATGATTTTATTTATGAATTTGTTTTTCTTTTGGGAATTCTTGGATTTAATATTAGATTTATTTTGGGGTTGTAATAAATTTTAAGTTAAATTATTATTTTTATTCTGCTATTTTATTTGTGTGACCTAGTTATAAAGACCCATTGTCCTTTGGACAGGGCAACATCCTCGGCCCTGGCGGGCCTAGGTAGCGGGGTGTTACATTGGATATGTTTGAACACATTGGATGGAGTAGTTTACTTTCTATTAATGAGAAAATATTTACTCTACTTATTTGAGAATTTTGTGCTAATTTAAGAAAATGTCGTCTTGAGAAAACTAGGGGAGGTTTCATGATTCAATGGTATGTGTCAAGAGTTAAAGGAAAAGATATTGAGTTTGATCACCATTTGCTAAATAGGATCTGTGATATGAGGGATGCTGTAATTCAATATTTTGAGTTGAACAAATTTCCAAAGGGAAATAATATATTTGATTTGAAGAAATTTGAGGAAATCTTTACTGGAGGAAAGAGTTTTGGGAACTCTAGTAACAGAAGTACAAAATGGCTTAATGGAGTTGGAAGGATTTTGCACTATATGGTTTCCACTATGGTGGTTCCGAGCTATGAACATAAGACCTCCATACGCATCTTGCAAATAGTAATCATGTTGGCCTTGGTAGAGGGAAGATAAATAAACTTTGGGTTTTTAGCTGCTAAATTAATGCTGCAATCAAGGAATACATTAAGCAAAGCTCTGCCTTTTTTAAGTCTGTTATCTAAAGTGTTCAGTCATTTTCATGTTGATTTAAATTCAGTTCCTAGTGATCCTACAAAAATGAATGTTTACAGCTTTGACTCCTTTGAGAGAATGAGTTATATGAGAATAGGAAATGAATAGAAGCTGCTGAGAGACATTGAGGATAAAGAAAGAGAAAATTTGATGAAACTTAAAGTAGAAGGAAAGTCTATTCTTGTTGATAGAACAAAAAAGAAAGCTGAAGATGATCCTCGGGCAGAATTCTCTGCTAAGAGAAAAGAAAATGATGAGGGATTATTTGTGAATATATTGGATGCTATCAACTCACTGGCTGTGAAATTGGATAATCTCAGTTCTGAGCTTCAAAGTCTTGGAAATAGATTGACTGCCGTAGAAAAGACTGCAAAAATAGATGCACCAATGTCTACCCCTACAATGTTTGCTCAAGAAAAGGAAGAACCGGTCATTGAAAAAGAAACTGATCTACCTGCCATGGAGGAAGAGCATGCTACTGAGAAAATCCAGAAAAAAAATCTCTGATTAAGAAAACTGTAGCACCTTTTGCATCTTTTAAACCAAATGTCTCATCTAGAAAGAGATAAAAGCATGTTGTGGTGAAAAGAAAATCCAACAGGATTGCTGGTCAACACTCTAAAAAGGGTACCGGATCAAAAGCTGAAACCATTAACATCTTTTAAGAAGACCAGTTGGGCAAAATGCTCTTCAGTTGATATCTCTCTAATATCATAAACAATTTACTTTTTGCAGATTGAACAATGTACTTTCCTGTCTTTCAATTATGCACAAGAATAACTGCAAAAATTCTGCATACTACTTAAATACTGATCTATCTAAATTCTATTTCTTCCACTTTATTTCTGCTATTACTCTTTTTGATTGATGACAAAGAGGGAGAAGATTGAACTGATCTGATATGAACTGTTATAATGCATATTGAACTGATCTAAACTGATATGAATAACTAGGAAGATATTAGATATGAACTGATCTGAATGACTAGAAAGATATGAATTGATATGATACTATTTTGAAAATTTTTGGTTAGTTTATATTGCTGCAATGACTGGGAAGATATTAGACTGATATGAATATGAACTGATATGATACTGTTTAGGAAATTGTTAATGTTGCTGCAAATATAAACTAACTGAAAATATTTACTTTACTGGATATGATTATTAGAAAATGATTGGAAGTTTTTGCTTAGAATGTTGGGATAATTTTTTCCTAAACTTCTGCTTATAATACCTTATGGTTAATTTGATTTTCTTTATGAATTGCTTGATATAAAAATTGATCATCTCTGATTTCAGTTTATGGTCACTCAAATCCTTTTATCCAAAAGTATTCTCTTCATAATGAAGGTATCTGTTGGGTATCTCTCACACATATCATATATGGCGCAGCGAAAAATAAAATGAGACACCATCTCAGGATGCGCATATGTGTGGAAAACAAGACAAAAAAAGAACAAAGGTAATAGCATTTTACCTTTCTTTGATATTCTGAAGAACAAAATTTTTCTTCTTCAAGTCTGAGGCGCGATCTTACAATCCTCTTGATCAAACACCACGATAGTTGAACGTCCAACCACTATAATCACAGTGTGTAATTATCTCTAACAGAAATACACACGGAGGATCACACTCAGGCACCAAGATTTTCTATGCTAGCAGAAAAAAACAATGGCGGCTAGGGTTCTTCTTGTTTTTCAGAAAAACAAGAGAGAGAGAGATAGAAGAGGAAGAGAATATCATGTGTGCCCTAGGGTTTTGGAGGGATTTTCGTGTGTTTTTCAGCCAAGGAATTTCGTGCATATATCTACCATATATTATACCAAAAAACTGTTGAAAAAACCTCCAATTGAGAATTCTAAAACAGTTAAAATTCCCTAATTGTAATTGGAAATATCAAGTTCTCACAATTATAATTTAGACCATAAATTATAACTAATTATAATTTGGCCACAACAACTTCTCTTTCTCACAATTAACTCCATTATGTTATCAAATAACATCTTGAGTATATAATCCTCTATTGTGTGTGACCATTAGGTTTCCTAGTCAATTGATAACGAACATGAATTAATCCAAACGTCTTTGAGATTAATAATCCATAATTAATTAGAATTAATCATACTAATTCAAATCAAGATTAGTTTATTAATTCATCAATTAATAAACACATATTCCCAGATCATGAGCAGTATCTAGCAACACACTATAACCATCCAAGAGAACAGGAAGTCAAGTGGCTTGATATGAACCCTTCAATAACAAACTACAGTGCAATTAACTCCTTTCACAACACAATATCTCATTCGGTTTGGAGTACGAAATTAGTGCCAACTCCCCCCAGAATATATCAATTCTGACCCGAATATAATAGTACTTGTACCAGAAACCCACTACTCTAGATGTACATCAATTGGAACTATTTCCAATACATAGTCGCCTTGGCCAAGGACTTTTCGAGTAGTAATTCCTACAAGTGGCGGTGAGATATTTGCCCCTCCTATTAGGAGTGGTAAATCCTTTATTAACCCTCTCAACTACTTTCATTACCTCACAATGTACCTAATATCGATCCCAAAGGCGAACCTCGATTTGGCTCTAGAGATTGGAATCAAAGCATAATGCTCAGCAAACAAAGTACCTTGGAAATCTCAAATCTAAGGATACTTGTACGTTTACTATATTGAGATTATATCACTGACACTAAATAGGTATCCATGTAATTATCTCATAGCCAGGTCATCCAATGTACTTATTCCATTAACAAGCATCTATGTGTTAACTTTGAGTATCTCAATACTCATGGATATAAGAACCACCACCTGATCAAATCAGGAAGTCTAACACATGCTAGTCTTAATACATTAATGATATCCTGTCTCATTAATACTACGACCAAGGACTATTTAAGTACTAACACTATACAGTGTAGTAGGAATCTCATATCATGATCTCTATCATAATTTTCTTAACACAGTGTTGTACTAGGGACTTTATTTAACAGTTATATTACATAAAAGTAAACAAAAGAAACTATAAGATAAATAATGCCTTTTATTAAAATAAAATGTATCATATACAACGTATAAGTGATTGCCTCTAGGGTATAACACTAACGGTATCTTTGAGACTAATCTGAGAATATGTGGATATGATTCTGTGATAAAATCAAAATTTCAGTCAGATGGATTGTTTTCCTTATGTTTAAAATTCTTTGAAAATCTAGAAAATCCATTATCCCGTGCATTGTGTTAGGGGAGTTTTGGACTCATATTTTCTTGATCCAAATATCTTTTTCTAAGTTTCATACTGTTTTGACACACATCTTTTGGACATCCAAAACTCGTATCCATAAAAGTTTCATATATACCTTCACAAATGTTTTGGACATACGTTTTGGATGTACAAAATTAATTTCAGTTTTCCCTCTCATTTTGAAATATGCAAATATTAAAGGGGAGCCCCTCATTGCTTAACTTACCTACTATATCCCTTTTATAAAATTTATTGAATCATTATTTCTTTTTGAAATAATCATAAGAACATGGAGATAGGATAGGCTATAGGCTTATTGAGCTATGTTTATTCTTTATATATATATATTTAAATCTCATAAGCACTCCTTAAGTTCGATTATGAGAGACTGCATTTCAGTAAAAAATATTCGTATCTCTCTTGATCAACATGTTCATTCTATACACATTATTGTTCTTTATATATATCATTTTTATCAAGTTTGTCATCACTCAAAAAGGGGGAGATTGTTAGTCCTATGGGCTTTCTCCTATGTTTTGATTTATGACAAACATTGATGTGAACTAACTTGTGTAATCTATATGTGATAGGACATTTTTAACCTCTATTATTCCAAGGCATTCAAATATGATTGTTATGAAACTCTTGATCAATGAAATTCAAGTATGGAATATCAAAAAGAAATTCAAAATATATGAGGTTGCATACCAAGATGTCTTTATAAAAGAACTTTAGACTAGGAAGTGTTATTAAAGTGTTTCTTTTTAATTCGTATGTCTCTTTAGCTTTTGATTCAATTGATTTCTACCTTGAAGCACATAAAGAAAAAGATTTCAAAGTTTTGAAAATCTCAGAATTTTGGATTGAGTAGTTTGGATTTTTCTACATCCAAAAAATTCATCCAAAATCCTATAAACAGTGTTGAATTATTTCTGCCTGAAAAAGTGCCATTTTAGACTTACCTTTTGGATGCATCGTCGTTCGAAACCTAAGTCCAAAACTCAAATAAATTTAACAGAAAAATTATAGCCGTTGGTACATCACTTTTTGGCTCTATAAAAAGCCTCTAAACAAGATTAGACACAAGATTTTTATGATATTCTTCTAACAAACACTATTGCTCAACAGTTTACAAAAATCTCTTTTTATCAAGTGCTTCAAAGTGAACTCATATTATGTCAAAGGTAAAAGTGTTTGTGCTTTGTACCTTAGTAAACATCTGCTCAATTAAGTGAGCTTTTATTGTTCTATTGATATTCAATCTCCTTTGTAGTACAAAGTTATAGTGTAAAACCCACTTGGGGTGAACCTTGATGTGATTGTTTGATTGAAAGGTTTTGGAAAACCAAGTGTGGTGATCCTCTCTTGTATGTGGTCAGTTTGATTTTATTAAGTTGAGTAAATAAAATTTGGTTGAAAATCCTTAAGTGTGAGCTTAAGGTAGTGGACGTAAATTTTGGTAGATTGAACCACTATACATTTTGTGTCTTATTTCTTTTCATAAGTCATTGATTGCTTCATATTTCTTTTTTTTTCTAAATCTGGATATAACTCAAAGAGTTCTTGGATAACTTTCTTTATCACCATAAAGTTGGTCCAAGAAACTTGATGATCATTATTATTTTGTATATTTGACGATTTAAAAATTTTTAGAGTGCCAAAAAATTTATTCACCCCCCTTCTAAGGTTTTTCACCTACGTACCTTGAAGAGTTGGGGATGATGCCTCGTCCAAAGGACCAGGGTCTTTATAACAAGGTAAAGAGAAAATGCGAAGGAAATAAAGCTGTCTAAAACTTATTACAATCTAAGAAAACTTATACAAGTCTCAATAAAATATCCAAAATGAACCATCAAAAGAAAATACAACAATCATAAAACAAATCTTCAATCTCTAGATATTCTCAACCTTCAAAGCTGGAAACTCCTAAAAACATGATACAAAAGGTGTAAGAATTACTTTTTAGTAAATCCTGTGTATGCTCTTAAGCATTTATAGTATTTCATGCATGACCAATGGAAATATTTCTAGAAATTTCCTTTCAAGTCACATCACATTTCTTTTAAATCAATGAACGATATTTTGTAAACTTTTGCATGATGGCATAACCGTACAATTTAAGAAAATAACCACTCATAAATAAATTAGATGGAGTGTGAAATCCTACATTATAGCCCTTTACCATGCATCATGATAAGGTACTATGAAACTCTGCATCACTGTGCAATGAATAATTGGCACACTAGGTGAGATACTCCTCCATCTCCCATCCAAACTTAACAATTGTCTATATCTAGATAGCAGTCTACCTGGACCGAGCTGTTTGCCGAACCGACTTGACTTACTAGATCTGACGCCTTATCCAAGTAGAGCTCATATCTTAGAAGTGGCCACCAGCTGAAAGATCCACCCTAACTTTCAAGGCTAGATTTAGCAGCCTACCCTTATTGAGTACTCAATGTATAAGTATCCTACTGAAGGATCAATCTGAAACAACCACTTTCAATACTTGGTCGTGCAAGCATGGTTTACAATAGTTTGCTTAAAATCATTTAATAAATCAAAGCAATGTTTTATTTCAAATTCTTGTTTAATCAAAACCTTTTAGTAAGAAAACAAACTATGCTTGCAACCCAAGTAATCACATTTTATCTTAGCCTAAAATCAATAAAGACTTGCAAACAAGAGTATTGAATTTCAAAACTTTATGCAAGGACTTACCTAAATCTACTTACTTGATACTAGGTCATTCTTGACCTTGATTCTTATTCCCATCTAGCAATAAATTATAAAATTTTAATCAGCCACTAATCCATTCAAAACATAACATCATAAGTAAACTCTTCTTTCCAATAATATGTGATCATTATAGCTTTCGTAGTCAAAGATAATCACCCCTAGGATCTCATCAATGAATTTACATACTCACACTATACATGTACATAAGATCAATTGATTCAATGCATAAATCTTAATATAACACAAACATGCCAATCCAGTTCTTATATCCCTACCCAATCATCATTTCTCAACATGCTCTTATAACATAGGGTTAACCAATTTAGCAAAGATACCATTAATCTAGATTTTCTTAACATAGATTTGAAATTACACATAGACATTCCCAACTGACCCATGATCAAACACATTCAATTTTGCCTCTAGGTATTATATCTTTAAAAACAGTACTAATTTCATGCATTTAGCCATCCTATCAAGACATACCATTCCAATGATAAATCTACAACATTAAATTCCATCAAATTCATGAAAACAAGACAACAACCACCAATCATATTTTTACTAAGGTGATAAAACTAAGATCTATGTAAGTGACCATAGTTAACCACGAGTTTGCCAACTCCAGCTAAAGACATAGAACTAAAAAGTAAAAGCATAGGATTAAAATTTACTTGACAGTCGATGGCTTCATTGTTTTCACATAATAGATATTATTGTCTGGTGTTGTTCAACCTTGATTATCTAAGAATACAGGAAGCTTGCTATTGATGAGCACAAATCCAAGAGAATTGATATGTGTGTATGGACGAGAAGAGAAAAGCATCACATGTATTTCGATCAAGAAAGAAGAAGAGGAGTGGAAAAGAGGGAAAAGTGATTTACCTTGCTCTTGAAAGGGATGGTGAAGCTACGAGGGAGAGCGAGTTCTTATACAAGAGTTCTTAGGTTTGGCTTGGGAAGGTGAGAGCAAATCGAGATGAATTGAGAGAAGGGGATGTCTCGGCTCTACTTGAATTGAAGAAAAGAGAATAAGTGATTTTTGTTTCTTGGTCTTGGTATGGTTGTTATGGCCGAATGTTCCCAATTGGGTTGCGTTTAGCTGTTGAATGACTAGAGTTGACACGCCCGTGAGAGAAAATAAGAGGAGCAGTGAATGCTTTTGATTTTTGTGAAGAATGGCATGCCCTAATGTCCTTGATGAATGATTGATCTTGAAGTTTAGTTTTGGTAGGTACACAGTCAAGATAGTGTTGAGATAGTCTTAGATAATCTCTTAAGTTTTGAAATTCAAAGATGATAGGATTGTATCATTCTCATTCTTTGAAGATTCCTTGGTCTATTTCTAATTTTCAGGTAACTAGTATGCATTGGATGAAATGGTTGAACAATTTCAACTTGGAGGCTGCCTAATGGCCGAATGATGGTAAGGAATAAGGAAGAATGTCTGAAATTCTGAAATGAAGAAGAAGAGATACAGCTTGGTCAAAAAAAATCTAATTTGATAAAGATGATGATAATTCTAATAGGTTTTCCAAATACTTCAAATCTTATCGATTCAATTAGAATAATCCCATCAGATTTTTTTATAGATTACATGGAGCTAAATTACCCTAGGTGTGTCAACTAGGATGAGTAAATGATCAAAGAGATTTTGTATGATAATATACTAGGAGATCTTCTTATCTATAAAAGCTATTGTTTGAACTAGAATCAGATTTTTAAAGAGTTATTTGAGCTTAATAGCTCTAAAAAGTGGCGACTAGGAGATCTGCCAACTTTGTGATATAATATATAAAGATAAAACTAGTTGGATAAATTAATAGCTGAATATATATATATATATATATATATATATATATATATATATATAAGCCTAAGGGAAAGCCTCTAGTGTTGCCATGTGTCATGCGAAATTGGCAGAGAGCATGACACGTGGCATCTAACTTTTAGAGGAGCATTCGGCTTCCTTTGGCTTCTTTATGCTTGACTCAGTTTCACCAGCTTCAGCTCCGCTATCTTGCAATGCCAATTCGTGATCCCTTCACTTTCTTCATCACCTGTTCGATTCCCTCATCGGATTGTGTTTTGTCTATTCGATTTTGGGTTTACATTCAGTCACCATAATGGTTCAATCATTGTTTAATCTTCTACGATGCGAAGAATCTGAATGTGATGACATAGATCTGAGTAGTTGAAATGCTTAGATCTATTCCGACTGATAACTTCCTCGACTTTCTCTCTTCTTGTCTTCAACCATTCAATTGATCATCTTCTGATCTCTTTTTTAGGCTCTTCGATTCTTCCCCTATATTAACTGAGGTGATCAGAGATTATGTAACCAGATTAAAAGCTCGGTAGCAGGTAAATCTTCATAAGTTCATCACTGTCTACGAATTTACTACTCTATATAAATACGTGGCTTATGTAATAGATGGATAGGTATTGTTAACCAAAAAACACAAAAACAGAGAAAAAGGTTACTGCAGTTAGCAAATTTGATATTATAGAGTGTTTTTGCATTTTGAGTTGTACAAATGACAAAAGAAAGATTCCAAATCATCTTGTTGAATGAGTTAACAAAAGGAAAGCAAGATAAAAGAATGCTTTTTAGAATCATACGAATGTAGGATACATGTAATGCTCAAAGACCGAGAGAGATTATGAGTATAGATTTTTTTGCCTTAGATGCAAAGGTATAATCAATTCTAAGGATGTTTGATGCATGATATCTATTAAATTGTTACCTCTTCTAAGGGTTATTTTTATTCTTCAATATATGTTAAAAAAACGGTTACCTGTTGTGAGATATTTTACTCTTGATATATGTTCAATATTTGTGAAAAATGTAAGACGTTGATACATTTGTTAAGAGTATTTTTTTTATTTCTGAATATCCTGGGAGAAATGTTACTTCTTTATACATTTATTAATTGTAAATATTATTGCTTATATATACATTTTTTTAATTGTAAATGTTATTGCTTATGTAGGAGAACATGAAGCATTGTATTATTAGAAGCAAATTTGTCCCCGATTTTGAAAATACTATTGAAGAAGGGAATTTTTACATGATGAAAAACTTCAGCCTTCAATCACCTAGGGCAAACTACAAAATGTTGGATGGGGATCTACAGATTGTCATTGGTAGAAGCATATACATAGAAGAATTGAAGGATGATCTACTAGAAATTCCAAGACACAAATTCTGTTTTGTGCAATATGAATATATTGAAGCCCATGCTGAAGATATTACCCTCTTAGTTGGTAACAGATTAATGGCATATTGTTCTACCACACTTTCATAATGTGTCATGACTGCAATCATGCATTCATATGATTAACTGACCATTTGGTTAGCATGAGAACCTGTGATCCAAAACCCTTATAACCACTACATGAAGAAATTGAAAACTTTGTTTGATTAATTATGTGTAAATAAGAATTCAAAATTTGAAATCATCATGCTTAGAATTGAGCAAAATGTTGTGTGCATGTGCTTTTGCAAATGTTAAGGGAAGTTTGCTAAGTTAGATGTACTATAAACTTTGTGAATTTCATTATATGCCAAGTATATTGGGTATCAATATAAACATGTTTGGGCAACCATTCAGTGTTTTGCAATGATGGTTTACCATCAGAAGACAACGTATGATGCACAATTGCTCTAATGGTGATAGATTTGTAACATTGTGTGTGTGTGTGTGTGTGTGTAATATTATTGATTGTCATATTTGATGGTTTGCAAGAAAACAAAGAGCATACTCGTGGGAACGGAAAAAAACAGAGGGGAAAAAAAACTAGGCTTAATAGCAGCATAGAAGTGTCTAGACCATACCTTTGCGTGCCTTAAATCTTTTAGGCTGTGAAAGAATAGATTGAACCACAGGAACAGCCCGTTCTTGTCTGCTTGATGAAGCTTCTAGTTCGAATCCCGCCAATCTCCTACTTCGCCTCGTTTGCATGAACGCCAAGCTTTCCATATCACGGAATATTCCACTGCCTCAATCTTTGTTGGTGAAACAAAGGGTGAGGAGGAGTGGTCTCAATCCTTCTTGATTCTATTGCTATTGATTAGCAAAGCACCAAGAACAACAAGAGAAAGGAGACTCACGAGAGAGAGAATCTCGTGAGAGAGTGTGAGAGGCTTAGGGAAAAATAGAGTTTTTTCTTTCCAAGAGGCGTGAGTTCTTGTTAGCCAAACCTAGGTCTCTAATATCTGATAACAATATCCTCTGGGATATGATATTTCAAGCATCCGGATGTCATCAACAGAGTAAGTTTGGCTTAACCCTAAACTCTTCTGAACCATATCTGGAAAAAACCTTATAGTCCAAGCTATTGGGCCAAAATAATATTTATTATTTTTCTTGGACCCAAAAAGCCCAAAATAATAAATATTAATTATTTATTTACTGGGCTTGTAAAGATAACTCAATAAATAATTAATGAGCCCAAATGAACCAAATTAAACTTTAATTATTTATTTCTTGGGCTTATATAAATAACCCAATAAATAATTAAGCATTAATTATTTCCCTCTAGTTTAAGCCCAGGTTAATTTTCTAATTATTCAAACTGGACCTAGGCCCTGAATAATTAATTAACCAATTAAACCAGATAATAAATTTCTCTCGATTTATTTTTATTTCAGCCCAATAATAAATTAGACTTCCTGAATAAAATAAAATTCTCTTTAACTGAGACCAATTCCTCAATCAAAAATTAATTATGACTTACGGGCTATTCCGAAAATCAAAAAAGACACATCGCCTTGGCTACTAAAATGACCAAAATATCCTTACTATATAAATAGCAATATTTTGCATTTTAAATATTTTCTAATATCACCATAAGAAAATATTAACCCCAAAGACAATGTTGTGTTAGCAAAGTCTCTGACCTACAAGTAAAATAACTAAAATACCCCTCTACATATCACCGTACATTTAGAGAGGAAGAAGTGTACTAACACCCCTCAAAATGACATCTACCATCCTTAAGCTTCTAGTCCAATAATGCATGACTTCCTGGAGTGTTTCCACTTTCAAAGAGAACTACCTTAAAGCAAACATCCAAGTCATGTTTCCCAAGGCCCTAGACATTTTAGATCATTCAGACAACCACAAGGGGCAATATTGTGTAGACACTATTTTGTACAAGTCTGTCTGAACTAACTAGTTACATATACCCAATACACAAGTATATTGGTTCTACGATAGAACCTCAACTATAGCATATCAAAGTATATGCTTCCAGTTTCGTCAGACCACCAACTCATACTCAAATCGTAGAGTACTAGTCCATACTGTAGCGGTAGTAGTCTAGGTTTCTACCATATAGTACTTTCAGAAACCATTACTACAGGTCATGTTCTACATATTCGAAATACGCTTATATCATGAAGTGAGTCGACTACTCACTGGCTAAAGGTATCCATTCCCCATTTGGAATTCATAACATAATAACCTAAACATGATGAGATTCTCATTCCCATCAATCGGTTAAGAACGAATGTTTATGTGTTAAGTAACCCATGATCCATACCTTACTGTGAAAGACCTCCATTCACATGGACCACTTACTTAAACACAATGGTGATGGAAAACGCAGAACAGGGGAGCCATGGACGGGAAAAAAAACAGAGAAAAAAAAATTAAACGCAAGCCATAAAGGCCATGCGGAAGCGTGAAGATCATACATTTGCGCTCCTTAACCCTTCTAGGTTGAGTAAGAGCGGATTGAACGACTGGAATCCACTCGCTTTGTCCACTTGAAAGAGCTTCCGATTGAACACCCGCTAGCCTTCTACTCCGCCTTGTTTGCATTAACGCTTAGCTCTCCAGCTCTCGAGATATTCCTCAGCCTAACCTCTAGTTGTTGAACACACTATGGTGAAGAGGAATGATCTCAATTCACCTTGGTTCGCTCGCTATTGGTTAGCAAAGAACAAGGGAAAAATAAGAAGAAGGAGAGAGCCTTTGAGAGAGAGAGACTCACGTGAGTGTCTGCTTGGGAAAGGAAAAAAATTAGGGTTTTTTTTTCTTTTCAAAGAGTTGTTTATATTTAGCCAAAATTAGGTCTCTCAATCACTGATAAACATCTCCCCGGGATTTCAAAATACCCGGATGTTATCCTGAGAAACAGTTTGGCCTAACCTTAAACTCCTCTTAACCGTATCTGGAAAAAACCCTAAGGTCCAAGCTTTTGGGCCAGACAAATATTTATTATTCTTCTTGGACTCAAAAAACCCAAAATAATAAATATTAATTATTTATTTTCTGGGCTTACATAAGTAACCCAATAAATAATTAATGAGCCCAAATGAACCATAATAATTAATCTTTAATTATTTATTTCTTGGGCCTACATAAATAACCCAATAAATAATTAAACATTAATTATTTCCCCTAGTTTAAGCCCAGGTTAATTTCTTAATTATTCATACTGGACCTAGGCCCTGAATAATTAATTAACCAAATAAACTAGATAATTAATTTCTCTCAACTCCTATTTTATTTATTTATTTATTTTATTCCAGTCCAATAATAAATTAGACTTCCTGAATAAAATAAAATAAAACAAAATAAAATAAAATCCTCTTCAACTGAGACCAATTCCTCAACCCAAAAATAGTTAGGACTTACGGGCTATCCCGAGGACCAAAAAGACACATCGCCTTGGCTGCTAAAATGACCAAAATACCCCTGCTATATAAATAGCTGTATTTTACATTTTAAATATTTCCTAATATCACCATAAGGAAATATTTCCTAATATCACCATAAGGAAATATTTTACATTTTAATATCCTTATGGTGATATTAGGAAATATTGAACCCAAGGACAATGCTGCATTAGCAAAGTCTCCGACCTACAGGTGAAATGACTAAAATACCCCTCTACACATCGCCGTACATTTAGAGAGGAAGAAGTGTACTAACACCCCCCCTAAATGACATCTACCATCCTTAGGCTTCTAGTCCAATGATCCACGACTTCCTGGAGTGTTTCCGCTTTCCAAGGGAGCTACCCTAAAGCAAACATCCAAGTTATATTTCCCAAGGCCCTGGATAATTTAGACCATTCAAACAACCACAAGGGGCGATATAGTGTAGAAACTATCTTGCATAAGTCTGTCTTAACTAACTAGTCACACATACCCAACATGCAAGTATATTGGCCCTATGATAGAACCTCAACTACAGCAAATCAAAGTATATGCTTCCAGCTTCGCTAGACCACCAACTCATACTCAAGTCGTAGAGTACTAGTCCACGCTGTAGCGGTAGTAGTCTAGGTTTCTACCATATAGTACTTTGAGAAACCACTACTACAGGTCCTGGTCTACGTATTCGAAATACGCTTATGTCATGAAGTGAGTGGACTACCCACTGGCTAAAGGTAAGTCATTCCCCATTTGAAATTCATAACATAATAACCTAAACATGATGAGGTTCCCAGTCTCATCAATAGGTTAAGAACAAATGTTTATGTGTTAAATAACCCGTGATCCATACCTTACTGTGAAAGACCACCATTCACATGGATCACTTATTTAAACACAATGGGTTTGTTCCAAACGAAAATCGTGCACAAACAAAAAGTAAATTCACAAATAATTTCTGAAAATAAATTCTTTTATTAAATAATTCGATTTTACATCAGAAACCTAGTCTAAGAGGGCATACAATCCAACAAATGGATCTTTTCCAAACGTAATTGTGCACAATCAAAAAGTAAATTCACAAACAATTTCTGAAAATAAATTTTTTTATTAAATTATTCGATATTTACATCAGAACCCTAGTCTAAGAGGGCATACTTTCCAACAATCTCCCACTTGCACTCTAAGACTAGGTAAGTCCGCAGGTGCCCACCTCTATGGCTTCTAAGTGTCTCTTGAAAACTCTCTCAGCCAAAGGCTTGGTGAATGGATCTGCTAGATTATATTCTGAGGCAATATGTTCCACCATGACTTCCCGTCTCTGGATGAAATTCCGGATCAGGTGGTACTTCCTCTCGATGTGCTTCCCCATCTTGTGGTTCCGAGGTTCTTTGGATTGCGATACTGCTCCAGTGTTGTCGCAATACATCACAATCGACCTATCCATATATGGCACGACTCTAAGTTCTGAGAGGAACTTTCGGAGCCAGACTGCTTACAACACCCCACTATCTAGGCCAAATAGGGCCAGGGATGTCGCCCCATCCAAAGGACAAGGGGTCTTTATAACTAGGTCACATCAACGAAATTAAAACCAATACTTTAAAAATTAAACTTATTACAACCCAAAAATTCAGGAACAAATCCAAAATAAATTGTTTACTATCATCTCTCAAAGCAACACATAAAATAATTAACATAGAATCTTCCAAGCAGGCAACAAATCTAGTTACTCATCTCCATAGTAGGATCAACCTGAAAACATGGCATAAAAGGTGATGAGATAAAAATCTCAGTAAGCCTGTGTGTGCTTTGAGTGTTTCAGGTAAAACAGTTCATGTATGCAAGTTATAAAATTTGTATAAAAGAAAATGCTGGCAAGAAATAAATAAGGATTAAAATAAAGAGTGGTGTTTTACTTTTCAAACCATACATGTGCACAATAAATACAACCATTCAAATGGGTAGCCATGGGTTACCACACGTTGGGCCCCATGACCATATAGTGGTCAGAATGCCACACTTTGTGTAGACTGACAAAAAGGTAGGTGATCGGCCTACCGGGTAAGATACTTCTCCTTCTCTACACCCAGACATACCGGTTGTCCACTCTGGAAACACACAGTCCACTTGACTGAAACTTGCTAGCTCGAACTGGCATAACTAAGTAGAACTGTCGCTTCTCTAAGTTGAGTTCATCTTCTGGAGGTAGCCTCCTGCCAAAAGACTCGCTCTTGCTCTTCAAAACTAGTACTACTAGCGTACCCTTATTGAGTACTCAACGTTGATTGTCCCACTTGGGAGAAAACGGTTAAAACATTTCATTACTTGGAACTATCAATTAAGAGTTTCTAAAATTCGTGTCAAAGTTGGTTTTTAGAAAGAATTTAGTGTTTGAGCAAAACTGCTTATTTGATTTTCAAATGATTTGTTTGACTGAACAAGAAATGAAACAATCCTTAATTGCCTTTACAAAATGAGTGTCCATACACTTCGTGTTTGGTTTGTGATAGTAACTTTTTGTTATCAAATAAGTTTATGTAGGAGCTTACCCGATCCTTTGCTTTCAAATTCACAAATCTTCCAAAGTTGACCTAACCCCGACTGGGGTAAACACAAGTCATACTGTTATTCTCAAGCTATATTCGCTTCCATAAATAATTCTAGTTCAACTTATTACAATCATGACCCTAATGTCCTAAGCTTTAAGGCTAGATGATAGAGGGTTTTATAAAATAAGTCTAGCTTGATAAGTGAAAATAACTAGGGGTTGTAAAATAATTCCTAATAAGTTATAGGTTCAAATACAAATCTTGAGTGTTGTTATTAATAATTAAACTAGGGTTTAATTGATGAAGAATCATAAGTCCTAGATGATATTATTAAAATAAATAATAAATTATTGCTAATCTCTTAATTAATAATTAATAGATAGAAAATAATAAATAAAATTAATAATAAATAAATTTTATTAAATTTTGATCAATAGATAATAAATAAATTTCAATAGTATTTATGAATATATGGCCTACAAGATTAATATTTTACCTATAATTATTTATATAAAAGGCTTTATTTATTATTATTATATATAAATATTTATATATTATCTTTAATAAAATATATCATTTATTTGGCTAAAATATTACTATTCCATTCAATAGTCCAATTCCAACTTCCTAGGGTTTCCGAAATCTTTGGAAGAAATCATAATATTAAAATTGGCCAATTAAAATAGCTTAGGATCAACAAAGTCATGATCATAATTTTCCTATTGCTAACAAGAATCATGAACATAAATTCCAACATCAATCAATAAACTATTATATTCATGAATAAAGGCTTAAATCCATACCTACTATCCCATGGCCAAATCTCTACTAAGCATAATCATATCAATGGCTTCAATGAAAACAAGAACATAATACCCTATTCACCAAAGGTGACTTAATATCTAGCATGCTTAAACATTCATACTCACTTAAGACACGAAGAACATGCATCAATCCACAAGAAATTTCATAAAACTTAACCATGGCCAAACATTCTCATGCTCCAATCTCAACTCCTTCATACAAAAGCATATACTCAATCCCTAATCATATTCTATCCCTTTCCATCAACATCTAGGAGATATGACTTTAGAATTAAAGAGAAGTTTAAAGAGAAATACTTGATTGATGACTATTTCGATAAAGGTTTAAGGAGATCCACACGCTTGGGAGGCTTGAACCGACCAAGAGAGAAGAAGAAAAACAGCCATAGTTGTAGCAACCATTTCGGCTGAGAGAGAGAGAGAGAGAGAGAGAGAGAGAGAGAGAGAGAGAGAGAGAGTATTAGTATATCATGTTAAAGATTGAAGGAAAGAAGATGAACAAAATTGTTCTTGGTTACCTTGATGATGTTCTTGAGACTTCAAGAAAAATTCTGGTTTTTTATCCGATTGTAGATTTTTGTTTTCAAGATTTGATGTTATAAAATCCAGAAATAGACTCTAAGGAGTGACTAGGTGTGATCTGGAGTTTTTGGAAGGGATTGGAGGTGTTTAGAGTGGTCTTAGGCTTGAAGAAAGGTAGTGTGTGTTCTTGGAGTTCTTGGAGAAATAGAGAGAATTGGAGAGAAAGCTGGACGAAATGCTGAAGATGTTGGCCGAATGATTAAGGGATTTTTGTGATTTAATTTTTAGATTAGGGAGAAGAGGGAAATCTGGTTGTTTGAAATTCAAATGGAGTAATCTATGGAGTGTTTTAAGGTAGAAGATATGGTAATGTTGTTTGATTAATGGAGGTTCTTGGAAGCTACAATGGCCGACTGGTTTTGCTGTGGTTTTGCTGAAATGAATGAGGGTTGAAGGAGCTATAAGGTTGGCCAAAATTCTGAGTGCAATGGTGGAAGAATTTTTGGTTGTTTGAAGCTTAATCCAAGGAAGTTTTCATGGAGCAATTGCTGGAATTTTTTAACTTCAATTGAAAGCTTGATTAGAGTAATTGAAGAAGGGATTTGAGGAGTGGCTATGGAGGCTAATCGTGTAAGGTCAGTGGAGGAGGGTAATGGAGTTCAGTTCATGGCTAACTAATGTTAACTTTACAGAAGTTTGAGGTGGTTTTCGGACAAGGTTTGAAGAGAGAGTAAGGCTGGAATTTTTCTAGTTTGAGATTCTAATTGTTTGTTGAAATTTGCTGTGCAGTTTTTCTGCAATGTTCTAGCTGATTTACAAAGAGTTTGGAGAGGTATTTGAGGGTCCTTTAAGGTTGGTTTCCAGCCTTCTTTATGAAGGAAAAGCAGAGGTAAATTACTGATTTGAAGGCAGAAGAAACAACTTTGGTTTTTGGCCTGCTATGCTGCGAAACTGTCCAGAATTTTTTTCTAGTTTGCACAGCTTTGTGCAGTCCGGCTTTTGGCAACGAATTTCAATTTTCAATCTGAACAAGTTGGCCATTTTTTTTGTAGCATTTGAGTAAGAAAAATGGTTGAAGTTTTCAAATGCTAAACTGTCTAAGAACCTGGAAAATTTTCAGATTGCTTCCATGAAGAAGATGAATACTATGGAGTGGAGTTTGAAGGTTCAAGCATGGAGATTAATTCTCTTAGGAACCTTCCTTAACTCCTTCCCTATTTTCAATCAAAACTCTATCCTCTAAGAGCCATTTTCGAAATTCCAAGGTCAATAAACCTTGTTGAATTTTCTGGAATTAAAATATGGATTTGGATAAATTGAACAAACATAATTGGTAAAGAATTTAAGGTAAGCTAGAGAATAAAAGGACATGAATCCCTTAAGAATTCTTTTAGGGAATAAGAATAGGATTAGGACATTCCCTTCATATCTCCCCTAGAACCACACTCCTATTTCTACTTATGGAATGCAAGGGATGAAAAATTCAACCTTAAATAAAATAAAAATAATCATGATAAAACTTAAATGATGGGATTTGAACTTAAGATCTTAGGAATTAATTCTAAAGCTCTAACCACTAAACCACAACAACTCTTGTTTTTATTTTCTCTCCCAAATATTCTTCTTATTTAATCCTCAAGCTTTCTTCCTATTTTGACCTCAAGCAAAATTATCATTTTATCCTTCCTATTCAATAAGCACAACTAAACCTTCTAGACTATAAATCATAATTCTAAGGTACAAAAATCATTCAAAAATATATATATTCATGCAAGAAAATATGATATGCATTCCGACCCCCTTACCCTAGGATTGGCTTTAGGTGGGGTTTCACACTACTTCCTTAAATGCCTCCAAAGCTGCCACATACTTAGCTTCCATGGTTGAGTCAGCAATGTAAGATTGCTTAATACTCCTCTATAAAAATTTTTCTCCAAACAAGGTGAAGACATATCCACTAGTGGATTTCCTCTCATCCTTATCCGCCTGGAAGTCTGAGTCTGTGTATCATGTAGGTACCAAGTTATCAGCCCTGTAAACCAACATATAATCTCTCGTTTCCTTGAGGTACTTGAGAATATGCTTCACAGCTTGCCAATGAACCTCCCTAGGGTTTGACTAATACATGTTAACTAAGCCTACGACAAAGCAGATATCTGGCCTAGTACACAGCATGGCGTACATGAGACTTCCCACAGCCGAAGCATAGGGAATCCTACTCATTCTGTCCTATTTCTCTTGAGATTTAGGACAGTCCCTTGAAGAAAATGACAACCTATGTCTGTAAGGGATTAAAGCTCCCTTGCATGAGTCCATGCTGTACTTGGCCAGCATCTTGTCAATGTATGCCACTTAGGATAATACTAACATTCTCTACTTCCTATTTCTAAGAAGTCTAATCCTGAGAATGTAGCTGGCTTCTCCCAAGTACTTCATACTAAATTGACTAGACAGCCAAACCTTTGTAAATGACAATGACCCTACATAATTTTCAATAAGTAGAATGTCATCCACATACAAGACAAGAAAAATCACATTAATGCCTTCAAGTTTCCTGTACATGCATGGTTCATCCTCGTTTTGAATAAAACCATAAGACTTTACAGTCTAATCAAAATGAATATTCCATGCTCTTGATGCCTGCTTAAGTCCATATATGGACTTCTTAAGCTTGCAAACCATATGTTCTTGGCCTTCAGCAATAAAGCTTTTCGGTTGGGACATATAGATGTCTTCGCTAATATGGCCATTTAAAAATGCCGTCTTGACATCCATTTGTCATATCTCGTAGTCATAGTGATATGCGATAACAAGGAGGATACAAATGGACTTAAGTATGGCCACCGAAGAAAAGGTTTCATCATAATCGATTCCATCTTTCTAAGTATACCCTTTCGCCACAAGCCTAACTTTGAAGGTTTCCACTTTCCTATCCGCTCCTCTCTTTCTCTTGTACACCCACTTACACCTAATGGATTTTATCCCTTTAGGTGAAGCTACAAGATCCCAAACCTGATTGAAGTACATAGACTCAATCTCGGCTTTCATTACTTCATGTCATAGATTTGCATCGGCATCAACAATAGCCTCCTCATATCTAGTGGGGTCTTGTTCCTGATGGTCGGAGACCAACTCAAAAGCTTCTCCAATCCATCTCTCCAGAACCCTAGACACTCTCCTACTACGACGAGGCTCCATTTGTACAGGCTCTTGAGGCTGTGCCTCTTCTTGTTCTACAATCAGGTCAGAAGAAGTTGATTGCGAAGATAACTTCTCCTCAAGTTCCAATCTCGTTGAACCTTTAGTAGAAGTACTTTGATCATCTTCTAAATATCTAGCATTGGTACTGACTAGTACCTTCTGCTCCTTAGGATGATAAAAGTAACCACCTTTTGTTCCTTTTGGATACCTAACATATAGCATAATTCTGATCTTGGTTCCAACTTATCTCCCTTAACCAGTACATAAGGTGGACAACCCCAAATCCTGAAATGATTCAAACTTGGCTTACGCCCAATCCACATCTCATAGGGAGTCCTAGGTACTGACTTGGAAGGCACCAAGTTCAAAATGTATGCAGCTGTTTCCAGGGCATATCCCCAAAAGGACACTGGAAGAGTAGCATGAGACATCATGCTTCGGACCATTTCCATCAATATCCTGTTCCTTCTCTCAACTACTCCGTTTTTTTGGGGTGTCCCTAGCGCAGAAAGTTGGGATACTATCCCATGATGTACCATGTAGTTCTTGAATTCACCCAGGAGGTACTCTCCACCATGATCCGATCGTAAGGTTTTGATTAATTTACCTGTCCGACACTCCACTTCAGCCTTAAACTCCTTGAATTTATCAAAAGAGTTAGACTTGCGCCTCATCAAGTAAATATAACCAAATCTTGTACAATGATCCGCGAAAGTGATGAAGTACTCAAAACCTCCTCTAGCTGGTATAAACAATGGACCACACACATCAGTGTGAACAAGACTCAATACCTCCTTGGCTCTATCCGCCTTTAGGGTAAATAACCTTTTGGTCATCTTTCCCATTAGGCAGGAATCACTCTGAGGCCAATTTTCTAATCTCAATGAGTCTAAAGGTCCATCATGGATTAGCCTCTGAATCCTGATTGAGTTAATATGACCCAACCTTAGATGCCAAAGGTATGAGGTATTGATATTGGTCTTTCTCTTCTTAGTTAAAGGTTCAGATTGAGCGTTATTCAATTGATTGTTAATATGGTTTAAGAAAAATAGATTCTCATACATGTGCCCAGTACATGAAATTTCTCCATCTCTACTGATAGAAATACCAGAATGGAAAGAGACAGAATATCCTTGATTTATTAGTTTTGAAACTGAAATCAAATTTTGACGAAATCCGGTACATATAAAATATCTTTCAAAACTACTATTCTATTACAATAAAAAATAAGATCCAACTCTCCCACTACAAGGGCCCAGACATGTGCTCCATTTCCCACGCGTAGCCCATGTTCGCTCTTCTTGAGTCTTCTAATCTTTCTAAACCCCTGCAAAGAGTTACAGATATGATCAGTGGCTCCTGAATCAACAATCCAAGTGAAACTTGATCCAACCATTAATATAGACTCTAGATAGAAAACATTACCTGTGGGATTTTTCTTGACTTGAAGATCTGGACACTCCTTTTTCCAGTGTTCCTTCTTCCCACATTTGAAGCACTTACCCTTTGGTTTATCTTTGGGCTGGGCCACTGCATTTCCCTTCTTCTTTTTGAACTTTCTGGGCTTGGGCCCAGTTCTTGAGGAAGAAGCCTTAGCAATCATAGCCTTTAATTGAGGCTTTATGACCTTCTCTGCCATCTGGAGTTCCTTTATTAATTCAGTTAAACTCATGTTTAACTTGTTCATGTTGTAATTCAACTTGAACTGAGTAAAGGAACCCGATAGAGACTCGAGAACCATATCTACTTGGCTCTCGGGGTCAATGACAGCCTCTAAGATTTTCGCTTCCTCGAAAGTAGCAATCATCTTGAGCATATACTCTCTAACTGATGCTCCCTCAGCCATCTTAGTATTGATTATAGTTCGAAAAGCTTCCTGCCTTACAGGCCGGCTCTTATCTGCGAACATAGTGGCCAATGACTGACTAATGTCATACGCAGAAGCCATGTACTCATGTTTTTATTGGAGCACATTAGATATGGAGGCTAACATATAGTAACGTGCCATTTCATCAGCTTTCTTCCATGCCTTCTCAACCTCTCGCTCTTCGGCGGTAGAACCCTCCCCGATCACAGGGCAGGTCTCGTAAAGGACATACTTATACTCCTCGGCTGTGAGTATTATGTCCAGGTTCCTCTTCCAGTCTACATAGTTTGGACCCGTTAACTTATTCTCTCAGAGAATAACGGCCAAAGGACTGAAAGAACCTCCCACCATTTCTGAAAATTTGAAAAATAAAAGAAAGAATTTAGTTTGTGAAAATAAAATAAATTTGTGCACTAAAAATAATTTGGCTCTTAGGAAAACTGACATAGCTTCTTAGGAAGATTAATAGTTCCCTAAGCTAAGTGTATTAACCACCACAAATTAATTTTCCTTCTAGGTAATGGTCTAGAGGATAACTCCATCGAGGGGATGGCCGTTTCCTCTCATTTCCTATGGACATACCTCGCACTATAACCTCCAACGTGGGCTGGCCGATTATAGTACGTGCCCCGGGTTATTAATTATATCCTTCCATTAGATCTAGATCCTTGTGGTATCCCCATCCTATACAGGTTCACTCCCAGGGTGACACGAGGGGACCCACGATCTCTAATGAGGATCGTGATGGAAGCCGTGGGGCCATTGGAACCCTTCTCCCACTTAGTCTTTTAAAATAAAAATTTCTGTGAAAAATATCCTTTTGAAATTTCTATTAAGTTTTCCTTAACTCAAAAATAAAATATCTAAATCCATTAAAATCTCTATGTCAAGGTTTATATCCTTTAAGAGATTTTTTCATGGACTAATTTTATTTAAGTTAAAAACTTAATGATTTCAAAAATTTTCAATTAAAACTTTCTAGAGACTTTGGTCTCAAGTTTATTTGACAAAACAATTTTTCTAGTGCAAAATAAAACAAAATAGCTTTCTATTTTAACTTACAAAAATATCTAAATCCAATATATTTTCTATGTCAAGAATTAAATCCTTTGAGAAAATATCTAAGGATTAATTTTTGTTCAAATTAAAATAACCATTTAATTTTTAAAGAAAAAAAGTTTTCTTGTCAAAAGTGTTCCCAAAGACTTTGGTCTTTGAAAAAATGCGCACATAGGTACACAAAAAAATAGCATGTTAGAAAACAGTAAACGTTTTCATACTTTCTATTTTTTAAACCTAAGTGCCCAAATAATAGAATTAAATACATTAATTAATTAATTAATAGTCTTATTTAATCCTAAAATCTCTTACTAATATTTTTCAGCAAATATATTCCAAGAATACTAACTATTGCAAAAATACTAACTTCGCCTTGTATAGGACCCAAAACGGAAGAAAAAAAAAAGCTCAAGAAAATTGCAAAAAAAAAAAAACACTGTCGGTCCATGTACACCCACTGCACCGGATTGGCGCCTTTTTGCACTGCGGTCCACCGCGAGCTCGGTGCACTAGCCGCACCAGATCGCTTGCCTAATGGACTACCCAAGCCCACGACCCGCTCCAGTGCTCCACCCGCATGTGCACCCGAATTGCTTGTTCGACCCGCGCGCTAACCCGATTGCAATTTGCAATTGCATGGTGGCTTTGTACGCCAACTTCAAGCCGATGCTGCAGACGTTGGCTCCAGGCACAAAACGGATAGCAGCTCAGCGTAGCTCGGCTCCAAAGGCGACGGCTTAGGAACAGTATTCATCTTGTTCGTTTTTCTGCGCGAGAAGTTTTTTTTTCAGCAAATTTTCATGATTTTCTCCCGCGGCTTTTTTGGACATTTTCCATTACAAAAACTCATCCAAACCAAAAAACATTCACCTATACCCTTCAAATTGGGTTTACACGTTTGTTCTATCAAAGTAAGAAAAATTTACAGAGGCCCTATGCTTCCACTGTGAAGCTTACAAGAATGCCTATCTCATACCAAAACAGTGAAGGATTACAGGCTTAAGCACCAAACAATGGTCTTCTCCATTTTTTATTAACTAACATACTCCCTAAGTTGATCAAAACACTGGCTCTAATACCACTTTGATGGTTTACAAGAAAACAGAAAGCATGCTCACGGGAACGGAAAAAAACTAGGCTTAATAGCAGCATAGAAGTGTTTAGACCATACCTTTGTGTGCCTTAAATCTCTTAGGTTGTGAAAGAATGGATTGAACCACAGGAACAGCCCATTCTTGTCCGCTTGATGAAGCTTCCAGTTCGAATCCCGCCAATCTCCTACTTCACCTCGTTTGCATGAATGCCAAGCTTTCTGGATCATGGAATATTCCAGTGCCTCAATCCTTGTTGGTGAAACAAAAGGTGAGGAGGAGTGGTCTCAATCCTTCTTGATTCTATTGCTATTGATTAGCAAAGCACCAAGAATAATAAGAGAAAGGAGACTTATGAGAGAGAGAGTCTCACGAGAGAGAGTAGGAGGCTTAGGGAAAATTAGGATTTTTTCTTTCCAAGAGGCGTGAGTTCTTGTTAGCTAAACCTAGGTCTCTAATATCTGATAACAATATCCTCCGGGATATGATATTTCAAGCACCCGGATGTCATCAATAGAGTAAGTTTGGCTTAACCATAAACTCTTCTGAACCGTATTTGGAAGAAACCCTATGGTCCAAGCTATTGGGCCAAAATAATATTCATTATTTTTCTTGGACCCAAAAAATCCAAAATAATAACATTAATTTTTTATTTCCTGGGCTTGTAAAAATAACCCAATAAATAATTAATGAACCCAAATGAGCCGAAAATAATTAAACTTTAATTATTTATTTCTTGGGCTTATATAAATAACCCAATAAATAATTAAGCATTAATTATTTCCCTCTAGTTTAAGCCCAGGTTAATTTTCTAATTATTCAAACTGGACCTAGGCCCTGAATAATTAATTAACCAATTAAACCAAATAATAAATTTCTCTCAATTTATTTTTATTCCAATTCAATAATAAATTAGACTTCCTAAATAAAATAAAATTCTCTTTAATTGAGACCAATTCCTCAACCTAAAATTAATGAGGACTTACGGGCTATTCCGAGGACCAAAAAAGACACATCGCATTGGCTACTAAAATGACCAAAATACCCTACTATACAAATAGCAATATTTTGTATTTTAATATTTACTAATATCACCAAAAGAAAACATTAATCCCAAGGACAATTCTACGCTAGCAAAATCTCCGACCTACAGGTGAAATGACTAAAATACCCTTCCACACATCGCTGTACATTTAGAGAGGAAGAAGTGTACTAACACCTCTCTAAATGACATCTACCATCCTTAGGCTTCTAGTCCAATAATCCACGACTTCTTGGGGTGTTTTCGCTTTCAAAGAGAGCTACCCTAAAGCAAACATACAAGTCATGTTTCCCAGGGCCCTGGACATTTTAGATCATTCAGACAACCACAAAAGGCGATATTGTATAGAAACTATCTTGTACAAATCTGTCTTAACTAACTAATTACATATACCCAGTACACAAGTATATTGGTTCTACAATAGAACCTCAACTATAGTATATCAAAGTATATGCTTCCAGCTTCGTCAGACCACCAACTCATACTCAAGTCGTAGAGTACTAGTCCATACTGTAGCGGTAGTAGTCTAGATTTCTACCATATAGTATTTTCAGAAACTATTACTACAGGTCATGTTCTACGTATTCGAAATACGCTTATGTCATGAAGTGAGTCGACTACTCACTGGCTAAAAGTAAGCCATTCTTTGTTTGGAATTCATAACATAATGATCTAAACATGATAAGATTCCCATTCTCATCAATCAGTTAAGAACGAATGTGTATGTGTTAAGTAACCCGTAACCCATACCTTACTATGAAAGACCTCCATTCACATGGACCACTTACTTAAACACAATGGGTCTTTTCCAAACGTAATTATCCACAAACAAAAAGTAAATTCACAAATAATTTCTAAAAATAAATTCTTTTATTAAAATATTCGATATATACATCAGAAACCTAGTCTAAGAGGGCATACTTTCCAACAATATTCTATATATTTGATAAGTTTAGTGAATTTGATTGTGTATTAAGTATATTGTGTGTCAATATTATATTCGATAGTCATTTGATTGTGCTTTTGCAAATGTTACAAGGTGATGAGAATTTGCATGCTATCTTTCGTATTAGACCACTGTATACTGCTAATCATGTGATGTTTTCAGACTGAAATCTCCTAATTGAAAATATGTGTAATGTAGCCTTCTCATGTGCATAATGATCATCTTATACAAAGTGTTATTGCATACCTATACAAGCAACATAATGCATGATTGCCAGCATATGCACCATAGCTTTGATACGAAATTTTTGCACCCTACTACTGGAAAAAAAAAATAAAACAAAACAAAACTGAGCATTGACCCTAATCCATGTTCTTTAGTATGCTTTCAATTTGAATATGCCTGGCTATCTGAATAACCTTACAAAAAAAAACCCAACCATGTTCTGAACACTTAAAAATGAACAATTGCTATTAGAAATTGGAAAACATTTGGGAAGGGGGAAAAAAAGAAAAACAAGCAATATGAATAGATATAAATGTTCGTTTCCTCAATTCTCTTTCAGATGCAATTGGAATGATAACAGGAGTATTAGCTATTAAACAAAGATCTCGAGTGGGAAACTAAGTAGAATTACAGTTTGTAACAATAAAGGATGACAAGTAAGTTTTGCCCATGACATCTGAAAATACATATACATAAGTGAATATATTAGCGATTGAAACTATTTTGAACTATAGGGGAAAGGAGATATGTGTAATGCTTTGGGGAAACAACGCAAATGTTATTTAGAGGACAGAAGTGCTTGGTAGCCAGACAATGCAAATTGTTGTTTTCACATTGATGATAATGACAAATGACCAAGGGCATGCATCAATATCAAGTAGCAGCGCAACAAAGATCTACCTTAACGTGGAAATTCTAGAAGTAGAAAACTTTAGACAAAAGTATGTGGAAAATTCCTAAACCCTAAAAAAATCAAATATGCAAAAATATATGAAAAAAACTGCATCAGAAATCTACCTTCTCATTGATTAACTAGGTGTGAGAAAGACCACAAGATAGAAATAGCAATGGAATTGACAATTGGAATTGTTGTGTTAACTACACAACAATATGAGGAAAATAAGAGAACTTTGGCTGAGTTAAATGCAATGATCAACAATGGAGACAAAATGGTACTGTAATATTGTACAAAATTATTTTATGCATTTTTTGGATTTACCAATCTTTTCTATTCTACACCCATGTTCATCGTGTCAATATTCTGTTTCTTCCTTTATTCACTAGCATAGATTTTCCAGTATTATATCATAGAAAAAAACACAACAAAATCCATTTCACTATACTGCAATTTACCTGTTGAATTAGGATATGACATAGAACTGTAGTATTACTATGTTGGACATTGACACATACAATGGAGATATAATTCTTGTACAAAATGTAGAAAGAAACTCAAAGTTTATGGGAAAAAGCTGGCATGTGAATCATGTATTAGAACAGAAGATTATCCAGATTCAAGGTAACCATTTACTACTCCATGAATTTAAAAAAAATGAATATTCTGAATTTTTGAAAATGTAGATATCGAGTTGAGGTAATTGTTGTTGATCACACAACACAAGGGCGTTTTATTTTCTTTGATAGAGATGTTGAGAAGATTGTGGGGATGCAAGTAAGTGAACTAGCTCTAAGAGTTGCAGAGGTATAGTTCTTACATAAATAGTAAACACTGAAAATATGACTATACTGTTACATATTGATAAGAATTTTGACAATGAAATTGACTCTAAATATCCTCGATCTAATATAGGAAGGATTGCATGATGCTATAGTTGGATCATTGAAGAATATAATTGGCAAAACATATATTTGCCAAGTCAAATTCAATGAACAAACATGAGGATTGCCAAGGGAAAGTTTTACAGTGAATCAAATCCATCATCTATCGGATATAGTTATAAAAAAAGAAGAACAGATAAAGGTAACAAACATTCAACATTATTTCCATGACTGTTTACCAATGAGATATAATTAAAGATGCTTACACACATTTTCGTTTGAAAAACTCTTCAGGAAAATTAAGAACATTCAACAGAGGAAAAAGGAAAAGAAATGGACGATATGGTACAAACAAAAACACCCATCAAAGAAGACACAAAAGGAGAAGTAGTTGGTCAGTATGAAAAACAAAAGCCACATCTCTTTTGCACTAGATAATTCAATAATATCAAATAAAAATACTATTCCATATGTTTTTACAAGAGACAGATGAGAACATAAAATAAACAACTGCCAGATGTTCAAGCAAACAAAAGATTGAAACTGGACTGAAAAAGAGTTACAAGAGAGGAGTTAGATGAATAATATTGTTAAATTGCAAAACATCATTAGAATGCCAATGGGGAAAAAAACAGCAAGCTAGATTATGCACCTGAATATTTTAACAAAATTATATAGTTATTACAATCAAATATTGATTGTCTTACTTTCAACAAATATTATCTTATTGAATATACAAGAGTCATTTTGACCAAGTCACTTTCATAATTCCTGCAAGATTCTTAAATGTTGTTGAGTAATGAATTGGCTGCAATTTATTTGTTAAGATCACTTTCAATTTCTTGAAGTCTTTTGTTGTGGTTATTGGTTGGTGCCTTATGCTAAAGGTCCGATTGCAATTTCTTCCCTACTTCGTTGTAAAACTCAAGAATGTATTGTATTTCTGTAACTAAATTTCACCACAAAAAATAGCCAAGTGGAGATGACAGGAAGAGCTACTGATTCTGGTACTAATGTGATGAAAGATGAGATAGACGAAGAAGAATCACTGTCACTGTATGATCTTCCTGTAAATTCAGAGAAACATAAGACAAATGCTTTTGCAGCTATCTACTTTATTTGCTTTTGAAGATCTGCTTTTGCTAAATATATGTATGAATAGAACTTTTGTTCATGTTTTTGTGAGAATTATGAATGCATTAGTGATTGTCCTTATTTATGTTTTTTATGTTTTTTTTTTTTTTTGGCTCACATTTATGATGATAGAAATTCAAAAGCTAAGAAGAAAGAAAATATTGATCATATTGAAGAAATTGTGGATAGATACAATTGGAACCGTTCAAGCTTAAACTCTGTCCAATTTTATATCTAATGTCTATCTATTTATGTTCCTTGCAATATTTTAATACATATTAGCATTTCATAGTTCACCAAGTTGGTTAAGTTTTTTTATCATACGATTCTATGCTAATATCTATCACCAAATTGGTTAAATTTCCACCTCAACTGTATTGGTACAATTGTTTGGGTCAAAGTTTGCACAAAAGTATGATGATTACAGACAGGATATTTACATTTACAAAATATTAAACATCTTCCTGTTTTACGCGTTTTCTAAAATATTTTCATTTTACTCACATTCAACCAGACACTTGAAGAAATAAAAAAGTACACAGATGAGAAGATGAACTGCCCTTCGAGGGATAGACTAATTGAAGAATCACTAAGATTGTTTGATGATATAAAGTGAGACATGATTAAGGAAAGCCAATCTACTCTGAGAATGAAGCAATGTTCACTTTTCTTTTGTGATTTTTCAGAATGATTACTCTATGACAATCCATATGCAACAATGCCTTTGTCATTTACTCAACACAATTATCTTTTTCAGCACACAATACATTACAAATTCTAGCATTTTCTTAATCTTATTCAATTCAAATATTCACATCATATACAACTGTCTGCTCTTATAATAAACCAAATCATGAATAAAAAACGAATGAATATTCCAAGAATAGTAACAACTGCATCATATAGCTTCATAACTCAAAATCTTCAACAGCTCACATATATTTTCATTTTGACAAATTCAATTGTCTTCTTTTCAACACTCTTCATAATTCTGCAATAGATTCAACCAGTGAATCAGGACATCACTCCATATCATATCAATATGTATTTTCAAACTTTACCTAATTAATATATATCACTTTATTACAGCAAATGCCTATCTTAGGTTGCTAAACAAATTCAAAATCTATTCTCCAACTTTATCAACAAAATCTAGAATTCATCATTAAAAAAAAAAAAAACTGTGTTTAGAACTTTCAAGATACAAGATCAAAAGAAAGTGCTTCTCTTAAAGTTCATTCCAATTCTTCAACAGTATTCCAATTTTATGCAGTAAAGAAAAACATCTAATCATCTTATAAAATAATGAAGCTAATAACATATCATCACTAGTACTACACAATAAATGGCATCAACATCAAGAAACAGTCTTACACCATTATTGGAAACATTTAAATTCTTGCATCACCTATCAGCCATTAACCTAATCTCAATGATATTTTTTTAAACATCTCCAATAACTATACCATCATTACTCTTCCTCGTTATATCAACCACTTCAGCTGCACTAACAGAAGATCCTTCCACATTTACCATTTAAGCATTATAGTAAAGCCAAACAGTATTCGCTGAATCTCTTGGCAATTAAAATTTCCATTTCCTAGTATATTACTTGAACAAATCCTTATGAATATGATACTCCATTTGAGATTCAACAACAAAAGGTTGATAGAAATTTATTTATGAAACCATTTTTCTCTCTGTTTCTCCAGCCTCCAAATATTCTTCATTTAAAAACATAATTGTTAATGGATGTTGCAAACCAGGCACATCAAACACCCAGGGATGAGAATTAGTCCACCAATTGCAGCAACTAACACTATCAGTAATCATGGTTGTAGACATTGGAATAAATATTTCAACATACTCATCATAATCATATGTTCTATAATGCAAAACCATCCGGACTTTTTTCGCTCGCCTATCAAGTAAAGCATAATATGGTTTATTCGACTGCAATTGCATAGTTGACAAAACCATGGTTTCTACTACAAATGGATGAATACTTGGCCTCCCTACTAATGTATATTCAATAGGCATGCCATTGTATAACTCCATATTTCAATGAAAGAACACAAGGAAGAAAACAATGAAAAACTTGCTCTACAAATCTATATATATGTAGCTAAAAAAATTAATCATATAATTAATATATGTCTCCTCAGATTTTTGAAAATAGCTTTTTATAAATTTATTCTCCATTATTTCCGAAATCATCAAAACCCTTTCAAATTCCTATTATCCATTCAAAAAATACTACACGATGCATTCTTCAACACCAATTAGTATTTAAAGATAAAGTCCTTTCACATTCCAACAATATATTTAATAAATATTACAAGATGCATTTTGGACGACATAATCAACATCCAAAGAAATACTATATTTACAAATTTCTTTTCCTTTTTCTTATGCAATTAAATTTCAAAACAACACTAAATTAAGCAAATGACCCTTCATATTCATATTATCTATTCAATGAATATTACAAGATTCATTCAACATGACACAGATACTATTCAAAGAAATACTAAATTCACAGATTTTAATGTCTCTTTTTTATACAAAAAGAAAATATAATGACCACAGAATAATTTACCCAAGTCATAGAGTTTTAAATGTCACATATGAAACAAAATATCAGTTTCATAAAACATCAAATTGTAAAGTTTTTTTAGAATATTATGTCTGTTAAATATCCTAAAAAATTCAAAGCTTACACCACATATCCCAATATAACATCAATTCTATATACCACACGTACATATAGCACAATTTTTGACATTTAAACCCAAAAAATAAAAAAAAAAAAGAAAAGGAAAAACTTAGTTAACATTAAAAAGAGAAAATCATTTTTAAAAAAAAAGTAAATTCGGAGTAAACATTATGCATAAATAGGCACTCTTAACTAAACAACCTATTAAAAACCTAAAAAATCTCAACGGTCAATGGAAAACATACTTCAGTGGCTATAAATAACAAAATGCAGATACTTGGATATAACAAAACACAACCTGCAGGTTAACATTGAAGAAACTACAAAAAATGTCCAGCTTCAACAACCCATCTGCTGCAGCTAATTTCCATTTCTATAAGCAATATATTTGTTAATAAAGATGGTTTTCTAAATGAAAATCAATACCTAAACAAAATTCCTTTTACTCCTATAAAAACACTTTCATTAAAATGATATGAAAATTCATGAAGATTCAGTACAACATGACAAAGCCAAATAAAATAGAATACGAAGAAAAGAAGCTTTGGACTACAAAAGGAAACACCCTTATTCTAATCAACTTCCCCAACAAAATAATGATCTAATATAAAAAAACATTATTGCTACTGAACTACAATTGCAAGATATACACAACACAAGTAAAATATTTATCACCTGGATACATTTCAATAAAATTATGCTATGCACCTATAATTGACAATGAAAATAAAATATAGCAAAGAAGGCAAAGATGCATAGACAATGGAAGATTGATATACAAAGAGGCAAACAAAAGCTAAATGACAAAAACTCTGAGCAAAATGATACAACATCAACCGCAAAGATGTTAATGAATATTCCAACAGGTAACATCCATACCATAGATATTTTATAATATGAATTACAATTTCAATAAGATTTTCCTAATTTCTTTTTAATAATAATAGCATATCCTTTAATAAACCATGAACTATATTATGATTCCCCTACACTTTAATGCATACATTGTGATGCCATATTCTGGGAGCAAGAGAAAAACAAGGGACAACCAAAGAGACTATATCCTAAAATCAAATTGTGTTGTAAATAAGGAAAAGTCTAACTACTGAGAAAGAAAGATTCGCCTGAGCCTCTAAATATTTTACTCACAAGAGTAACTGATGAGAAATCAAAGACATTCTTGGAAAATATCAAAGCATACAATTCAATATTTTCCATGACTTCTATGGGTGCTAAAGTTGATGATAAAATGAATAAAAAATCTGGGCAATACATATATAGAATCAATGGTGAAAATTATTATATACTCAAATTATTGATACTAACAGATGGAGCAGATGCACATTTTATCCAACTCTATTTTCATGATACACAAAATGAGGTCCAAAACAAAATCCAAACAGTGAACAAAAGGCAGTATAACATGAAAATAAGAGCAGCCATTACACAAGAACTTATATCAATGTTGGATACAAGGAATGAGTTGGTGAAGGTTTTCAAAATGGCAAAAGATAAATATTCCTCAGGAGAATATCTAATTTCAAAATCAAATTGCATCATAGCAGAGAATTCAGAAGAAGACAATATGATGCACCAGAGCATCAGAAATTGCAACTCTAATTGTTGGGAATCTGAATAAAACGACCAAAGATCATAACATCATTGTTGAAATGAAATATGGAAGTCTACAATGAATAAGCTATTTACATCCTTCATTCATGGCTATGCAATACCCATTACTATTTCCATATGGAGAAGATGGATATCATCCAAAAATTAATTATGTACAAGACAGACAAGAAACATTCAAAAAGATCTTTTGTAACAATGAGGGAATACTATGCACACGTACTTTAATACAGATGCTCTGAAGGACTAACTTTGATTCATTTAGAAAGGCTATATCAACAATTCATTACAAATGCTTATACAAGCATTGAACAAGCAACACTAAAATAGATTTCAGAACATCAAGGAAATTTGCAAACAGAATTATACAAAAATGTACAAGATGCAATTTAGCATGGTGATACAGATTCAAGAAAAATTGGCAAAAGAACAATACTACATCAACATTCACGGGTGGCCCTGGCTATTTAGCTTAGAACTATCAAGATGCTATGGCACTATGCAGGTTCTTTGGGAATTTAGATTTATTCATCACATTTACTGCTAATCCTAATTGGCCAAAAATAATAGACCTATTAAATGAGATACCTAGGCAAAGGCCAGAAAACAAACCTGAAATTGAGGTTTGAGTATTCAAGATGAAACTTAATTATATGATCAATGACATAGTAAAGAATAAAAAATTCGGCCAAGTAGATTCAGGTATGTTACTTCAAACAAAAATATTACAAACTTTTATATTTAAAATTTTATCAACTTACTTTTTTCATTTGCGTAACAGTTGTATACATGATTGAATTTCAAAAATGAGGATTACCACATGCACACATCATCATTTGGCTACATCAAAATTCAAAAAAGAATACTCCTGAGGAAATAGATAAGCTGATATCTACAGAAATTTTTGATCCCATTATTGATCTGATTGGCTATAAAACTGTAACAAAATTCATGATGCATAGGCCCTGTGGAATTAAATATGAAAACTCGCCATGTATGGTACAAGGTAAGAAGTTTATTAAATGATTCATTATTTCAACAACACTACATAATGTTGGTTAAAAACTAATACATTCATTTTGAAACAAGACAATGTTCAAAACATTTTCCAAAGTCTTTTCATAACAAAACATCAATTGATGAATCAAGATATTGTATCTATAGAAGACAAGACACATCAATAACCATTAAGAAGAATGGATTCTTCCTTGACAATAGATTTGTAGTCCCATACAATCGATATTTATTAGTTAAATACCAAAGCCATATTAATGTTGAAATATGCAATCAATCAAAAGCCATAAAATATTTATTTAAATATCTCAATAAAGGTCCAGACAGAACAACAACAACAGTCATTGAGAGGAATCAAGCTAAAATCAACATGGACAGTGAATCGCAAGAACAAAATTTAAATGAAGTAAAAACATTTTTGGATTGTAGATACATATCAGCATGTGAAGCATGTTGGAGAATATTTGAGTTTGATATCCATTTTCGAACACTAGCAATCCAGAGATTGGGGTTTCATCCTAATGAAGAGTAGAATACCATATTTAATGATAACAGTTCCCTTCCTAATATAGCAATGAATGAAGATGTAAAGAAGATTATGTTTACAGAATTGTTCGAAATGAACAAAACAAATTCAAATGCAAAAAAGTTAAAGTATGCAGAATTCCCACGGCATTATTGCTGATACAAAACATAAAAAGTATGGAAAAAAATAAAAAATAAAAAATGCATTGGAAGAATCAGCTTTGTACATCCAGCCTCAAATGAGAGATACTATATGAGAATGTTACTAAACTATGTCTATGGCCCTACAAACTCTGAAGAAATTAGAATGTATGATGGAAAAATATATTCATCTTTCAAGAAAACTTGCTATGCAAGAGGTCTCTTCCAAGGAGATAAAGAATGTCACGGAACAATTGATGAAGCTACTCAATGGGTGACAGGAAGTCAATTACGAGATTTATTTGTCACAATACTTATTTTTTGTAATTTTGCAGATGTCAAGAATCTCTGGGAAGTAAATTGGCCAAAAATTAGTGATGATATTGAATATAGACAAAGGAAAATCCTTGAATTTCCGTCCTTACAACTCTTAGAAGATCAACTCAAAATCTATACATTGAGAGAATTATAGAACCTACTTTAAAAATAAGGTTGAAGTCTAGAGGAAATAAAAGGAATGTATTTGCCAAATAAAGAGTTGCTCAAAGATCTACAAAATACATGCATTAGAGAAGAAATCATTTATGATACAAATGTACTGAGAGCAGAACATGATGTTATGTATGCACAATTAAATACAAAACAAAAAGATATATCTCAAAAGGCCATAAATGCAGTTGATCATAATAAAAGGAAGCTGTAGTTTTTATATGGTTATGGAGGCATAGGCAAGACATTTCTCTACAAAATAATTATAAACAAACTCAGATCCGAATCAAAGATTGTCCTCGTAGTAGCATCTTCGAGTAATACTCTTCTAATCCATGTTCTAAAATTATTTAATGTTCATTAACGTACAAAAACCTCCTTTGCTAATGAAAGAAATTTTCAAATTTTACAATTTATGAAACAAATTCGTGACTTTAATTTAATGTCCTTATTTACAATATTGCACAGGGATTGCATCATTACTACTACCAGGTGGGAGGACTGCACATAGCAGATTCAAAATTCCCCTAGTAACCTCAGAAGATACTACATGCTCAATAAAAACAAACACTTAGCTTGCAGAATTAATAAGAAGAGTAGTGTTGATAATTTAGGATGAAGCTCCTACGAATTCGAAATATGTTTTTAAGACTGTTGATAAAATAATCAAAGACATACAAAGAACAACTACAAATTACAATGAAAACAAGCCATTTGGAGGCAAAACAATGCTATTAGGGAGAGATTTCTACCAGATCCTTCCGGTTGTGCCTAAAGGTCAAAGAGTTGATATAGTGAATTTGTCACTCAATCAATCAGAATTATAGAATCACTGTGAAATGCTTATACTATCTAAGAACAAAAGACTTAAACAAAGTCATGAATTACAACAATCAAAAGTTGAAGAGTATACGACTTTTACCAATTGGCTACTAAGAATAGGAGATGGCACATAACCGACAAAATGTAGAGGAAATGATAATGAACCTACATGGATCAAAATCCCAAGTAATTTTTAGAAGCTAATGGTGATCCAATCGAGATAATATTCAACTCTACTTATCCAAATTTTGATGATAGCTACACAAACCCTACCTAATTGATGGAAAGAGCCATTCTAACACCGAGAAATGAAACAGTTGTAGAATTGAATAATTTTGCATTGGACAAAGTACCAGGATCTGTTGTTGAATATATCAGTGCAGATAGAATAGACAATGTGATAGGCATTGTGAAGGATGCAAAAAACTTATATCCAATAGAATTCCTCAACAGCATCAATTTTCCAGGTATGCCTGATCATACATTAAAGATTAAAAAGAATGTGCCTATTATGCTATTAACAAATGTCAATCCAAGCATAGGATTATGCAATGCCATAAGGCTAATTGTCACACAAACAGGGAAAAGAGTCATCGAATGATGAATAATTTTAGGTTCAAAAGTAGGAGAAAATGTATCTATACCAAGAATACATATATCTTCAATAGATTCAAAGATGCCTTTCACATTGATAAGAAGGCAATTACCTGTGAACATATGCTATGCAATGCAATCAATAAGAGTCAAGGACAAACTTTGTCTAATGTTGGACTGTTCTTACCAAAACCAGTGTTTTCTTCTAGACAACTGTATGTTGCACTTTCACGAGTAAAATTGCTAAGAAAAATAAAAATCATAACCCCTGAAGTTGACTCAGATTTCAAGACATATACACAAAACATAGTCTACGAAGAAGTTTCCAATCAACTCCTAAAGGTAACTTTAAAATAAAATTGAAAAACTGCTGTTTTTTTTTTTTTTTTGTATAGTTAAAAAAATAATAAATGTTGTTTTTCATCTAAAATAGAATAGTACAGATTCATTCAAGAAATTCATTGATGGCGCAACACACAGAAAAATAATACCCTAATAAAACCTCAAAACTTTATACTTGCCCCATATCTTCATGAAATAAAAAATTCATTCACATAAATTCGCATAGTCACTATAATTAATATCTTCATGACATTGTGTATCATACGTGGGATTCTGATGGTAAACAATCGTTGCAAAACACCAAATGACTACCGAGTCATGATATTATTGACACCCAATATACTTAACACACAATCAAATTCACTAAGCTTATCGAATATATAGAATATGAAATCAACACAACACACACACACACACACACACACACACACACACACACACACACACACACACACACACATATATATAATGTTACAAATCTATCACTATCAAAAAATTGTGCATCGTACGTGGGCTTCTGATGGTAAACCATCGTTGTAAAACATCAAATGGTTACCCAAATATGTTTATATTGACACTCAATATACTTAGCACATAATGAAATTCACAAAGCTTATAGCACATCTAACTTAGCAAACTTCCCTTATGCTTTTGTAGACTAAAATAAAAAATACATTTGCATATTCAATTTTATTAATGTTTTCATGAAATTGTACATCATACGTGGGCTTTTGATGGTAAACCATCGTCGCAAAACACCAAATGGTTACCAAACATGTTTATATTGACACCCAATATACTTAGCACATAATGAAATACACAAAGCTTATAGCACATCTAACTTAGCAAAATTCCCTTGTGTTTTTTTAGACTAGAATAAAAAGTACATTTACATATTTAATTTTATTAATATTTTCATGAAATTGTGCATTATACGTGGACTTCTGATAGTAAACTATTGTCGCAAAATACCAAATAGTTGCACAATCATGTTTATATTAACGCTTAATATATTTAGCACACAATCATATCCACTAACCTTATACCATATCTACCTTTACAAATAACAACCTATATTCATTATTTACAAAAAAATTGATTCAATCAAAAAAAAAAAAAAAGATTTCTATAATTTCGCTGAAAAAAAAAAACTAAATCTTTACATATAGAATATTGATAAAGATCATCATACCAAGGTCATAAACATGATAAAATTGCAAAGGCATTATAAACCAACTGCTTCAAGTTAATCCTTTCAAATGGAAGGGGTGTATTTATAAAATAATCAAACCAAAGCCTACATGAAGGAAAAAAAATGTTACTTCGATACAAGTATAACCAACAAACTGTAACTATTAAAATCATCTCATATTCATCTAAAAATGTCATAACCACTGTTTGTCTGTATGGTTCAAAAATTCATAACCAATGATCTTCATGTAACAAACCATGCCACTAATCTATGTTCATTGGCTATAGTAACAATGTAGATGAAATAGCATATCAGTAACACACACACACACACACATATAAATATAAATATACATACATATATATATGTATGATATATATATATATATATATATATATATAAACATATAATATATATAATGTTACAAATCTACCACCATCAGAACAAGTGTGCATCATATGTAAGCTTCTGATGGCAAACCATCGTCGTAAAACACTAAATGGTTGCCCAAACATATGTATATTGACACGCAATATACTTAGCACATAATGAAATTCACAAAACTTATAGCACATCTAACTTAGCACAATTCACTTATGCTTTTGTAGACCAGAATAAAAAATACATTTTCATATTCAATTTTATTAACATTTTCATAAAATTGTGCATCATACATTGGCTTCTAATGATAAACTGTCGTCGCAAAATACCAAATGATTGCCCAATCATACTTATATTGACGCCCAATATATTTAGCATACAATCACATCCACTAAGCTTATAGCATATCTAGACAAACAAATAACAACCTATATTCATTATTTAGAAAATCATGATTCAAGCAAAAATACATGTTTCTATAATTCCATAGAAAAAACATTAAATTTTAACATACAGAATATTGAGAAAGATCATACCAAGGTCATAAACCAACTGCTTCAACTTAATCCTTTCAAATTGAAAGGGTGCATTTATAACATAATCCAACCGAAGCCTACATGAAGGAAAAAAGATGTTAGTCAGATACAAACCATAAAAATATCAAGAAAATATTGTATCTGACGAGTAAAAAAAGTAACATTTATAACCAATTTGACTAACATCATAACCACTGATCTTCATGTAACAAACCATACTACTGAGCTATGTTCATTGGCTGCAGCAACAATGAAAATGAAATAGCATATGACAATCAGTCACACACACACATATAATGTTACAAATTTATCACCATCAAAATAATTGTGCATCATACATGGGCTTCTTATGGTAAACTATCGTAAAAAAACATCGAATCATTGACCAAATATATTAAAATATTGACACCCAATATACTTAGTACATAATAAAATTCACAAAGCTTATGCATGTATTGGTTTCATCTTGAGAAAATCAGTCCCTAATAGTGATTCAAGCAATGAAACTGATGAAAACAGAGAAAGCCCCCCCTCCCCCCCTCCCTCGAAAGTTTTTCATGCTCAAAACCGCACTGTTTTAAATTCGCATAATCACCATTCAGTGGGATAATTTTATGACGCTCAAAACCGCACTATTTTAAATTCGCATAATCACCATTCAATGGGATAATTTTATGCCTATGTTATAGTTTCATAATTTTATTTGGTTAACTTTCTCTTTTTTAGCCTGTGCTTTAAAAATTTCCTCGGTAGAAACAAAACAACAGCTGAAAAAATAACTACAAAAGAAAATAAATCAAACAAAGCAATTAAAAAAAACAAAAGAAATGTAAACAAATGAAAGAAAACAATCCGCATACCTCAGAAACAAATAAATTGTGCCAAAACAAAAGATCTTCCTAAACAGATCTTTGAATAAAAACAAAATTCTAGACAAAAAACAGAACAAATTACAATGCACAGAGTAGACGATCAATAACATTTTCTTGAAGATAATTCTCGCACATATCTCGCTCACTCACTCACAAAAAACATCAGATTCGAAACACAAAAACTATAAACACGACTCTCTTAATCTTAAAATCAGCTCATTCAGTGAAACATATGGATAAAAAAAATTTTTTTTTTTTGGAAAACAAAATACTACTGCTGCTGAAATATATTACAAATCTATACACAAATCTCGCCCACTGACTCACAAAAAAACCATATCTAAAGCTCAAAAGTCTCAACAAAACCCTCCTACTCTAAACATTATCTCATTGACAGAAACATAAGAAAAACACCACAAAATGTCAGTTCGAAAACAAAATACTGCTATTTCTCAAATATATTCCAAAAAAATTACATTTCACGAAGAAAACTCACCCGTTCACTCACAAAGAACTTCAAATCTGATACTAGATAATCCGCCAAGTTATTGTGGTTTTGGTTGTGAGAGATGAAAACTAGAAACGAAGAGGATCAAACCCTATTGCTAAGACAAATCGACGTTGCATAGTCATCAACAGATTAGGTTGAGATGAAAAAGATGCTAACAACAATAGCCCTCGAATAAAGCTCAAACTATTCTTCAGAGAAATTGCAAAAGGACGAAGAAAAATGACAACATAGAAGAGTAGTAGCGTTTGGTCCTTAAAATATTTTGGACCTCACATAAATCTTCAAACTTCATGAAACTAGACTTCAAAATTGTATCAAATCTAATGAATTCAAGTATCTGACATAAACATCATAAATACTTTCAATCACTTCAAACATAAAACCGAAAATATTCAATTAAATAGAAAATGGACTTCAAATCTAATAATTTGTTATATATTCCTTGGGCTTCCTATATATGAAGCCCAAAAGAAAATGGACTTGAAAATGTGCTTGCAAATTAGAAGTAGGAATATTTAAACTATATGTAAAAAAAAATTTTAAAAAGAATAAATAAATATATATATATATATATATATATATATATATATATATATATATAAAACAAACAAATCAACTTTTCAGATGTAAAAAATTTTAGACATTGAAAAAAAATATACTTTTAAAAAAACTTACTAATCCAGAAGCACTATGGCTGAGACTATTGAAGCAGTACAACAATTTTATAATAAGATTCTATAGCAATTATATTTAACTAACATCTTTTATATGAAGATTCAAAATTTTCATATTGTTGAAAATTATCTAAATTCATTGAATTCATTAAAAAATGAACAAACAAATTCATCAACAATGAAAATAGCCATTCACATTGTTTCCAATGAACAAAAAAAAAAAAAAAGGCAAAGTATCAAAGCAATTAACTTAAATAAATAACAAATTATTAAAAATAATTACTTTAAAAAAATAACAAATGATTTTGATTTTCTCTATTTAAAACCTAAATTCAAAATACAAAAAACCAAACTAAATACAAAGTTAATAAAATTAATAAATTAAAAAAAAAAACTATTGATCCCGAGCAATGCTTGGGCCACCTACCTAGCTATTCATAATAATCTAAACTTAAAAAGATAATTTATAGAAGAAAGTTCAACAGAAAATTAGTAGATAAATAAAGTTCATATTTTATTCACTAATCTCCTAATAGTTAAAAATGTTAAATTGTAGGAGTTTTTACTCCAAATGTGGCGGCTAGAAATTCCTTGGATAACTAAACCTTTAAATGATAATCAGGATGATCAATAATGTTCAAAAGACAAAAATCACATTTCTTTAAAATAAACTCCAACAATCTAAGACAAAAATCACATTTCTTTAGAATAAATTCCAACAATCTAAACTTTAAGAAGATAATAATAGGATCAAACATGTTTAATCTAAAAGATGAAGATAAGCCCTCCTCGTTAATCTTATTAGAAGTCAAAAGACAAACTTTGGAAATTTCAAACAAGGAATGACGGTTCCGACCATGAAGAAAGAAAAAAAAAAAAAAGCAACGAACAATAAGCATAAACTAGGATTTGATCTTGGTTCTCACGAAATCATACACCAAGCTTTACCTACAAAACTATATCAACTCTTGTTTATATTTTTCCCAACAAATTCTTTTCACCTTCAACCGCTGCATCTTACACACTACATATCAAAATCTACCCACAAGGTATAAATTCCAATTAACTCAACTGTAGCAATACCATAAATAGAATAAGCAAGCACACATATAAATAAATACAATAAGCCAACACACATATAAATGCATTAGAATTCCATATGCTTATGTGATATGCCCTATGTGGCTAAGGGGTGATTTTAGGTGAAGTATTACACTCCCAGCGTTTGAAAGCCCTGCATTCGTCTTTGAAGCAACATCAATATTCATTATGTACTTATAATCAGAAGAAGCAGCATTCTAACAAACCAGAAGAATAAAAGAAATCTAGCAACATTAAAAAAAAAAAAAAAAGAATCCATATAAAAGAAATTAACAAGTTTGGGATTAAAAATTGAGACAGTTTAATTGAATACTGTAAACTGTAAATTCATAGAGGGAAAAAGAAAAAAAAAAAAAAAGGGTTTAGTAAAGAGGTGGGGCAAGGGGAAGAGATGGTTGCCGTCTTTATTCCCAATTTGAACGAAGATAAGGATGGCCTGGGCTGAGACTTGAAATTTTCCTCTATTCAATCACATGTACCTAAGGGGGATTTAGTTGTTTCCACTTTCTTTTTATGGTTACGATGTGAAAGGTAGAGGTTGGTTCGTAGAAAATAAGATGGTTTCTATTTATTGTTAAGCTGATTTAGAGGAAGGATTCTCAACACAAATTACATAAAAACCCAAAGTTATATTGAAACTAATGGCACTATGATATATCCAAATTCTTGTTTTTGTTTTTGTTTTTGTTTTTTTTGTAGAGTTAAGTTAATATATATTTGATAGTATGGAAGGTTAAGTGCTATTCTCTTCCTTAAGATAGATAATAACAATAAATTTAAGCAAAATATATTTAGTATGGAAATAAATCTTTTAAAACATTTACGAACGTTTTAAAATGTTTTCTAACTATTTCACTATTAAATTGAATTATAATAGTTAATTATAAATATTGTGAGAGATAACATTGTCAACCCTTCAAAGATAGTTCTTATCATCAGTTCTGTACATTAACCAAAAAAACTATGATGGTAGCACATAAAAAGATAGAAGATGTTAAGTCATTAAGATATGTTATTTTTCTAATAGTAAATAAACTTGCGTGTATCTTGGCTTAAATAACAAGAGGCAATTGCATTCTAATCTACTAAATTATGTGCACAAATAGGTTCTGTGCGTTCTGTTTATCACAAAATTTGGTAGAGCTATTTGTTACTAAGATATTTTGTACATTAAGTAAAACCACATTCGTTGTCCGTTTAATTGTGATTTCATTTGTTCTTTTGAGATCTTACATTGTTCATGTAAAATGCGTTGCTTATTCTTCTTAGGATATCCTTTTCTTTTAAAATTGATGTGAGTTAAAATAGCTAATGCAAATGTGATGCGAATAAAATTTTATTATTACGTTATGCATATATGGTTGTAATTTGGATTACTTCTTTTGGAAATTGGGGGCGAGATCGTAAATCTTGAATTGTCAACCCTTTGACATAACATACTATAGCTTTATTTGGATTAGAATTTTTTAATCTCATCTCAAATTAAAATTTTATTTTAATTCAAATATATTATTATTTTATATGATTTTTATTTTTCAAAAATTATTATAATTTACTCCTAACACATCATATTCTCTCTTTTTAAACCCTACATGACCCTATATATTTAATAATTTTTTACAAAACTTATCACAAACTAATTTTTATCCACATACATTAGACTATCCATCCACGTAAATGTATTAACAGTCTTATATAAATTTTATAGTCTCTGTTCATTTTCCAATATGATTTAAAAATTTTTGTGTTGTTAGTTCAGCTATTGGTACAGACAGTCTAGTTTACCCTCAAATCATTGCTCATTTTGCATGGACGGCTGTATGAGATCTTATACTAGCTACCCAAAATCAATTTATATTCACTTTTAACTATAGTGAATAGCCCTTACCATTCCAGTATTAGCAGTCCAAACTACTTACATGTTACACGAAGTATATTCTTTGCTTCAATTAATAAAAATTTAATAATGTACTAATAGAAGGAGTTCTTGAAGTTGCAATCTTTAAAAGGTGTTGATGGCAATTGATTATTTGTCATTATATTCCCAATTGCTTATTTGTCTCTAGAGTTGATGGCAAGAGGGTTGAAGCAAAATAGCTATTCGATAAAATGGGGATTTCATGAAATCTTAGTTCTACAAATTATATTTAGAATAAAATACCTGATAAAATTACCTCAACAAAACAAGTAGGCATGATACTTACTTGGCAAGAGGCGGTGGAGGTATCGATTTCAGTGAAGAGAGTAGAAGCGAATAGACATCAAAGGAGTAGGACAGAGGAGAAAAGGAGAAGTACGAGATGTGGGATTTAAGAGCAGTATTGTAATAAGTGAAATAATATAATAATAGAATTAGGTAAATTATCAGATTTAATTCTTAAACTTTTTTTATTAGCAAATTTGGTCAATAATCTTTATTTTTAAATATTTTTTGTCTTTTTTCTTTTTTTAAATAAAATATTTGGTCCTTCCATCTACTATATAACGGTCAATGTAAAGACAACGTCTATTTTTAAAGACCAAACTTATTAATAAAAAAAATTTAAAAACTAAATCCATCCATATATATATATTGATGATGAATTATGAATTGAATATAAAATTTATTACTTAATAAATATTATTTTTTAAGTAAATAAATATTATCTTTCTATAAACTTATAGATCTAATTATTGGTAGATTGATAAAAATTTAAAGAAAATATATTTATTTTAAAAAATAAATATTCATTCTAACACAATTAAATTAAGAACATAGATATGATCTTTAATTTTGGATTGAGAATATACTCTCTCAACTTTTTTTATCTATCATAATTTATAATTAATTTTTTAGTTTATATAGTTATCTTAAATAAATCTGAATAAAGATATATAATAATTATATATTTTAAAGGCTTAACAAATTTGATATATAAATTAGTTACCATAAATATTTTTATTTATCTAAATTAACGTATGCATTGAAAAACCTTTGTTGTCATAAATATTTATCATTATAAAAAAAGGCTTAAATCTTAATTTCATCTTCAAACCTATACTTTTTTAACAATTGTATCCCTAAACTATATTTTGTGCACGTTACTCTCCTGAACTTACATTTTTTTTTGACAATTAAACACCTAAACTATATTTTGCATACATTACGCCCTTGAACTTACACTTTTTTGTACAATTGACTAAACTACAATTGAACTTACACTTTGTTCTCTAAGAGTCAAGGGCAAGATTGTACTCATTCCTACAAATTCATTGGTACAATGTGCACAAAATATAGTTTAGGGGTTCAATTATAAAAAAAGTGTAAGTTTGAGGGTGCAATATGCGTAAAATATAGTTTAGGTGTACAATTGTCAAAAAAGGTATAAGTCTAAGGGCGGAATTGGAATTTAAGCCAAAAAAATATAAAAAATTCTTCTAATTTTAATATTATTATTATTCTAGAAAATCATGACATTAATTGATTATTTATTTTTCAAATTAATTTTATTATTTTCAATACAAGATTACCTAATATTAACACTTAATTCTTCGTTTTACTTTTATTTTTTAAATAATAAGAAAACATTTTTAACCAAAAACATAATGCTTTTCAAACTTATATAATAATAATAATAATAATAATAATAATAATAATAATTCATACAGATTCTAAAGTGAAAAGGGAAAGATGGAGAGAGTATTAATTAAATAATTTAACTTAAGTAAATTAAGAAAATTATAAATTAAATTTTTTTGAAAAATAAATTTATAAATTTAATAACTTCCTTAATGTCAACACTTTAGCATATAAAAAACTAGTAGAAGTACTACCTATTCTTTTCTCCTCATGATTGACCATGCAAAGCTATCTTACACTATATTTATTACCCACACACATATTAGACTAGCAAAAGCTATTTTACACTATATTTATCACCTACACATGCATTAGACTAGCAAAAGAAATCGTTATTTTTGAGCTTTTCAATACTTAACAAATTGACATATTTAATCCTTAAACTTTTTTTATTGCCAAGTTTAATCCTTAAAATAGACGTTCACTTTGCTTTGACCATCACATGGTAGATAGAAAGACCAAATATTTTACTCGAAAAAAGAAGAAGGACCGACAAATTTAAAAATAAAGATTAGGGACCAAATTTGTAAATCGAAAAAAGTTTATAAACTAAATTTGCTAATTTTCAAATAGAATTATTTTTATCATAATTTATATCCCAATTCATTTAAATCTAGAAGAATTCTTTGTCTTCCCAATTTACATCTTTTTTTCTCCTTCAAGTCAAATAAAATAAATCACTTATGTAAATATAAATTTATATTCTCTTACATTTTCCTTTTTTTTTTTTTTGTCACGACCAAACAGTGTTAAAAGGCGGGAATTTTTTTTTTCAATCGTCGAGGAAATCCTAACATACGACGTCGTCTGTTCTGTCTTTTCCACCCTGGCCCAAGTAGGCTGGAAACCGCGCAGAGCAGCATCCCCATGGCCGCCACCGCTCTGAGATCCATACTACGACCTATATACCGATCCCCCTTGCTAACCGGAACCCGAAGTGTTTCTCCTTCAATAACATCCTCGGCTACTTCTACCTCTCCTTTTTCGTTCTCCTCTGAACTCCTCAGCCGCCATCTATTCCACCGGAATCTTCCATGAATTCCGCCTTCCACTGCAGCTTTCCACAATTTAACGGACACACGCTATCCTAAACGGCGGCCCAGCGACAAGCCTCGACGCAAAAGAGCCAGTTTAAGACCTCCAGGTTCACTATGTTTCCTTTCTCTTTTATATTTTGATCCTCCAGTTTCACCTTCACTGTCAATGATCAATCAGAGATAAGGAAGGTTTTCACTTAAAGGTTTGGTCAGACGAGAATTAAATTTTGGATGGACAAATCAATATAAAATTGGAAATTGATGCTTGCTTCCTGATTCAAGTTTGTTTTATGTAAATTAGGACCATATGCTTCGGTAAAATGCGTTCCTGGAGAGCCATTACTTCCAAATCAACCAAATGAAGGGAGTGTGAAGCAAAGGACGGAGAAAAAGAGGATTAAACAGCACCGCGCCTTCACATTGGTATCAGCTCGCTCCAGAAATATTTATTTGTCTTGCCTTTCAATTCGTCTCTGTTTTATGTAGCGTACATGCATTTTGATTTCCGCTTCCGTTGTTCTTTGAACTGTAATCTGCACGGTAATGCTATACAACCTAACCTTGATGATCAATTTAATCTGAAAAACACGCACATGTTTTGTTAATAGAGTCGTGGTGTGATTTTATCTATATATGCCATCTAGGATGATTGTTTGTTTTGAGAATCATACAAAATAGCAGATGGAAGATTCATTAGCTATGCACATACATGTGATCTGCTTAACTTGCAGACTTGATATGGCTGCATGGATTTTAGGTGAATGAATTTTGTAGTTGAAATATGTAACTGGGGTCTGTTATCAAGTTTTCTTGGTATGATGGTATCAAGTGGAGTATTTGAGATTTTGATGTGTTTGGAAGACGGATGATAAGTGAACAGAAGCACAATTTACAAAAGGAATGAGGTGAAAGTATTAGTATTTGATATTTTGATATGTGTTTTGGCAGAGGGATGATATGTGAACAGAAGCACAACTTACAAAGGAATGAGGTTACTTTCAAAGAAGAGTGGGAAAGTCTAAAATTGTTCTCACTTGGATGCATAACCATTTCTGGTTTGGCCTATATTGGACATAAAAACTTTTCATTTAATTAACCAGGCATTATTTGCTATGAATAATTTTCCTCTTTTACAATGTGTATGGATGTAATACTGCTGGTATGAAAAATGTCTACGAGATAAAACAGCCACATACAAAATGTGAACTCTAGATAAGGACAATAGTGTCTAATTAAGTGGGGAGCGGACTGTTTTATGCATGGACATCTGATTTGGAGTTCTATTTCACAACTGAAGGGCATTAACTGTAATTATATGGATCGTATTGACAAGGTGTGGCAAGGTTAATGCCTTGAGTGGTTCAAGTACAGCTTTCCAATGATCACATGCTGATGCCAAAATTTTGTCCATACCTCTTGTTGCTGTTCACCAGAAATATGCAGTAAATTATGAAATCATTTAAACTGATTTCTTATTCATTTGCTCCCTTGACTCCTCACTTATTGAAGTTGATGTTTACGACTCTTTATTAGCTGTTTTTCTAGCACGGACTAAGTATTAAATATTAGATGATTATCAGAACTCCGCCTGTGAGTTTCGCGAACTTTGTTTGCGGTGTTCAATGCCGGTTTCAAGACTGGATGAAGGAGGAGAGTTGTGGTAAGGTTTGTGACGGCCAGCGTAAAATACAGTCACTTCCATGATATGAACCAATTAATCTTCGGGGGGCATTCCCTACTCAGCGACGCGCTGCACTTCCTAAACTCAGTTTAGTGCGCAATGTGTGAGGGTTGCTCTGTCATTGTCTGGAAATAACACGCCGTGTCGGTCTTCGGATACGGTATCAAATATGTAAGGGTGTAGGGTAAAAAAGACAGTTCATAGTAATAGGATCCATCTAGCTTCTTGGAATATAGGATTTTTGACTGATAGATTGACATCATTAGTTGAGGTTATGCAGAGAAGAAAAATTAGCATTTTTTGTGTGTTCATGAAATCAAATGGGTATGTGAGAAAGTAAGAGTAGTAGCACCTTGGGGTTATAAACTTTGGTGTTCATGTAGAGTTAAAAATAGAAATAGAGTCAGGATTATTATTGACCGTAAGCTCATTGATAATGTAGTTGAAGTGCAAAGAAAGAATGCTACGATTTTGAGCATCAGGATTATGATTAGCGGCGAGATTATTACTGTTATTAGTGCATATACACCACAAGTAGGGTGTAAACGAATCGAGCTTTTATCGAACATGTTTGGGCTCGACTCGATAAGGGCTCGACTTGAATTCGAAATATTGGATTTGAGCTCGAATATAAACTTTATATTCAGGCTCGAATTTTAAATAAGCCGAATTCGAATATCTAAGTATTAGGTTTGAAGGCTTGCGAATATGTTCGATTAATTAATTAATTAATATATTATTTATAATATATTATAGTATAAATTATTTATTTAAATTTGAATTCGAACTTTCGAGTTTATTATAATCGAACTTCGAATTGAACTCAAGCTTTAAGGTATTTCAAATGAATCAAGCTCGAGCCAATGCTTGGCATTCAAATCAAATTCGAGCTCGAATTCGAACACTGTGTGAAAATAATAAAGTTCGGCTCGATTATCTTAAGGTTTGGTTTGATTCGATTCGAGTACATCCCTAGCCATAAGTGGGTCTTGATGATTCGGTTAGACAACAGTTTTGGAAAGATTTAGATGAAATTGTATAGAGTGTATTGTGTGTGGAAAAGCTTTTCATTGGTGGTGATCTAAATTGATATATAGGCACTGATTGGAGTGTGTTTGAGAGTGTTCATGGAGGTTAGGATTTCGGAGATAGAAATGAGGCAGGAATTGCTATTCTTGACTTTGTTTTAGTCTATTATTTAACTATATCAAACACCTAGTTTAAGAAGAGAGATTCTCACTTAGTAACTTTTAGAAGCAGGTTAAATGCCAGTTAGATAGACTTCTTTATTATGAGGCGTAGGTTTTGTAGTGGTTGTACTAATTGTAAAGTTATTCCAGACGAGTGTGTTGTTATACAACACAAGCTGTTGGTCCTCGATTTTAATTTTAGGAAAAAAGCTAAACAAAAGAGACATTGCGTTGACCCTAGAGAAAGAATAGTCTTTGTCGATAGGGTGGTCCAGGCGGATGATTAGTCTTCCGATATGGATTCGGACCCAGATACTATGTGGAGAAAGATGGCTCAATGTATTGGAACAATAGCTAAGAAAGTGCTTGATGAATCTAAAGGAAGAATACCACTAAATAAGGATGTGTCGTGTGGAATAATAAAGTGAGAGAAGCCTTAAGGAATAAAAGAGAGTGCTACAGAAACTTAGGGAAGTGGAGGAGTGATGAGAATTTTGAGAAGTATAAGGTCGCGGAAGAGAAGTTAAAGAAGCTGTTAGAAAAGTAAGATCAACAATTTTCAAGGATTTCTATGTAATGCTAGACACTAAAGATGGAGAAAAAATATATATATAAATTTGCTCATTTCAGGGAGAAAAAGATTGGAGATATCGGTATGGTAAAATATGCGAAGGATGAAAACCAAAGAGTTTTGGTTAAAGACGAAGAAATCAAGGAGAGATGAATGTCTTGTTTTAATAAGTTATTTAATGGGAATTAAGTTCAAGTTTCGAATGTGGGTGACCTTGCGATTTTGAACGAAGCGGTTAATCGTGTGTGTATTCGTCGTATTTAGAAACCTGAAGTTCTAGAGGCTCTTAAAAGGATGAGGTCGAAAAAGGCAGTGGAACTAAATGGTATACCGATCGAGGTTTGGAAGTGTTTAGGAGAGATAGGTGTTGCGTGGTTGACAAGTCTATTCAACAAGATATATAGAGTTAATAAGATATTTACAGAGTGGAGGAAAAGTACTTTGATTCATCTGTACAAGAATAAAAGAGATGTTTAAGATTGTACCAATTGTCGCGGGATTAAACTCATGAGTCATAGTATGAAGCTTTAGGAGAAAATGATTAAACATAGGTTAATAGGTATTGTAAACATTTCAGATAATCGATTTGGTTTTATGTCTGGGCGTTTTACTACGGAGGCAATTCATTTATTACGGCAAATAATTTAATATTATAGGGAAAGAAAGAAAGGTTTCCATATAGTATTTATTGACCTAGATAAAGCCTATGACAAAGTGCGAGAAGTAGTTTGGTGGGTGTTGGCCAAGAAATGTGTATTGCTAAAATATATTACTCTCATTAAAAATATGTATGATAGAGTATGTACAAGTGTAAGGAGCTGCGTCGGAGTGATTGCAGAACTTCCTATTACTATCGGGATACATCAAGGATCAGCACTTAGCCCTTTCCTCTTTGCTACAGTTATAGATGAGTTAACTTGTGCTATACAGGAAGTTATGGTGTATGTTGTTTGTTGATGATATTGTGTTGATTGATGAGACTAGAGTTAGTGAAAACACTAAATTGAAGTTGTGTAGAATTTAAGGGCTTCAGAATCAGTAGGAATAAAATGGAATATATAGAATGCAAGTTCAGTATTAGTAGAAATATAGTTCAGAGTGTAACTTTAGATGGTAGAGATATACCGGTAGATGATTATTTTTGATATTTAAGATCTATTATTCAGAAAGACGGAAAACTCGATGGCGATGTTGCACACCGAGTTAAGGCGAGTTGGTTGAAATGAAGGAGTGCGACTAGTATTTTATATGATCGTAATATATATTTGAGCCTAAAGGGCAAGTTCTATAGAACAGTTGCAAGACTTGCTTTATTATATGGCACGGAATGTTGGACAGTTAAAAGGTATCATATTTACAAAATGAAAATAACTGAGATACGTATGTTATGGTAGATGTGTGAGTATACTAAAAATGATAGAGTAAGAAATAAGACTATTCGGGAAAAAGTGAGAGTACCATCTATTGAAGATAAGATGAGAGAAAATCACTTGTGTTGCTTTGGACATACATAGAGAAGAACGAATGATGCTCCTGTTAGGAGGATTGAGGGATGGAGGCAGGATAAATTACATAGAGGGCTTAAAATGATATGGATAGAGATTATTAAAAGAGTTATAACTCTCTTAGATGTGGATGAAAGTAGGATGATAGATAGAAAGAAGTAGAGGGAGAGAATTTATGTTAATGACCACACGTAATCTTATATTAGTTTATGTAGCCGATTCTAAATTTCTTGAGACTAAAGCTTAACTTGTTATTGTTGTTGTTGTATTAGGTGGTTATCAGAAGTTATGCAAAGATTGGTGGTGTAATCTGACTTGTCAGCTGTAGATATAGATATAAAAGAGTTATAGGGAGATGTGAACAATTTGGTAAACATAATATTATGCCCAAATGTTCTATTCTTTGAAAAATTGCACGTATTCTTGATTCATCATCCATTTTAAGAGTTCCGTATGGTCTATTTTTACGTAGGAGTACCTTAACAGCATTAAGGATGGTGCTTGGATTAGTTTTATGTAGCGTACTTTTGCTATATCAAGACTAACGTGTATAAGATTAAAGACCCTATTTATTTTATTTTTTTAAAATGTTATGGTTGATTCGAAGTACTGGTCCTGTCAGGGGGTTCATTTCGTGAAGTCCCATTGCCAACTCCGAGGCCCTTGGCCATCCCTCTCCCTTTTGGCCTCCTCTTGGGGCATTGTCATGGGAATTGATTTGTTGATGAGGACATCATGAGATTGAGTGAGGGAGTGCGTCGAATCTTACATAGTTTGTGTGGTTGTATTTTGTATAATTGATGCCTATAGTCTTGAATATGTGAAGTGGTAAGAGTATATTTTTGGTTAGCTGTTACTGTCTGAAGACATCGTGAAGTCTGTCGAACTGATCATCATTTTGATGTTTCTTTTCAGCAACGGGATTGTGGATTTGTCTTTTCCTGTCAAACTATACTACATTTGACAAATTTTTCTCATTCTTGAAGTAGTAAACTCTTTCGAGTTTGATATTTTTTTTCAGTTTTTTCCCCTTCAATATTTTCAAGATGTTTCTATTTCTTATTCTTTTGAAAGTTTTGGAGTTCATTATTTGTACTTTAATCCTTGCTTCTATCTGAAAATAAATTTGTTATCATGCTGGATGAGGCTTACTATTTCGTACTCTTTTGCTTTGTTTTGTTCATTGATTGAATAAACATGCACAGGCTGAAAAAAAGAAACGTAAAGCGCAGTTACAAGAGGCCAAAAGAAAGAAGAACATACAAAGTTGGGGCGGAAGATGGCTAAAGTTGCAATGGAAAGAGCCTGGGAACAAAGGTTGTTAGAGCTGCAGCAGCTTGAGCTTGAGGAAAAGGCAGCCATGGCATGACCACCTTTTCAGAAGCTCCATAGAATGTTAAGTTTTGGCACGCTCGAGCACTTAAATTTGGAGTTTGGACTAGCGTTTGTAACGTTTAAGTTTGGACCAGTGCATTTGCAGCTTTTCGTATTTGTTTCCGTTTCTGTCTCTTTCCTTTGTAATTATAACTAGATAGGTGGCCCCTCGGGTCAGTAAAATTTTATATTAACTTATTAATTTTATAAACTTTGTATTTAGTTTATTTTTTCTATTTCGTATTTAGGTTTTAAAGGGAGAAAATCAAATTCATTTGTTATTTTTTTAATTATTTATTATTTATTAATTATTTTTTTAAATTTTAAATATTCACAATAATATATTTTTTATATTAATTATTTTTTATTTAAGTTAATTACTTTGATATTTCGCCTTTTTTGTTCTTTTGGAAACAATGTGAATAGCTTTGTTCATTTTCCATGAATAGCTTTGTTTATTTTCCATGAATTCAATGAATTCAGATTATTTCAAACAATGTGAAAATTTATTTCTTTTTAAATTATACTATAATATATTTTTCACAATACTTAATTTATCTACATATGTATATTGTATCATATTTATATTTAGTTTGATATTATTTTTTTTAATAGTGTTAATTTGATTAAATATTTACTTTGTTTATTTTTTTCTTGATGTATAATAGTGTTAATAGCGTAAATAATTCTAAAATTATCTAATTTTTATTACATTAAAATCAAAAATCAAAAGAAAATTTGAAAAAAGTATATACATTATTTTTAAATCATTTAATAAATTGATGTAACGGAAAATAGTTATTTTATTTTCGATCTATTTATTATTTAATAAATTATTTCTATATTCTTTAATTTTGTATCTTTTTTACTTTCCTGAACTCATTTTTTTTATATTTATTTTGGTTTTTGCCATCACAAGTACGATGGTGTCCGGTAAAGCTTAGCACGCGATAAAGATGCTCAAGGGGAAAAATGAAAATAATTTTTTAACAAATAACTATTATAGTCACATACTTTTTTTTTGGTTAATAATTGAGCGTCAATTCTTTTTAATTTTTTAGTCCCTAATATATATTTTTATTTCTTTGGATCACCACCATAATAGCATGATAGACAGGAAGAGATATGCACAGGGATCTCATGTAGCGAAAACGCTCGAGGTTAAAAATCAATTATATGTATATATAAAATACTAACAAGTACAAATTTATCCATTGTCCCTTTTTATGGACAGTTGATTAATCCTTATTATTTTTGTCTCCCTTGATTTTACTATTGACTAAACTTGATATGTAATTAAAATACTCTGAAGAAGATCTCAAATTGACAAATCCAAAGTTTTTCTCAACATTATCTCAAATCCATCTCTACATGTATAATAAGAAAATAATAATCGGTAACTTTCTCAAATTTATAATTTTTGAACCATATCAATTCCGTACTAGGGCTCATTCTTTCACTTAGATTATGTTTCTTCATATCCCAAACTAAATTATTGGTCTTTTCTCTCTTATTTTTTATCTCACCAAAATTGAATTTATTATTGGCACTACGAAAACTATTACTCCTACTCCAATGATCGCAAATTGGAGAGGATCGAAGCAGACACATGGTGAGATTAGAGGGAAGAGAAAATGAATCAAATTCAAACCAAAAGGTCCAGAGATAAGCAATAGATATCTCCAAATTGGGTAATTGGAACAAAGAGGTTTTTTTTTTTTACATGCTTTGCTGAGGCTAACAAACAGAGATAGGATTAATAATTGTTGGAATCTGAATAATTTATTTTTAATTTTTGACCTTGAGTACTTTCTCCACGTGACATACACATGCGTATCCACACTAGTGGAGCAAAAAAAAAAAAAAAAAAAAAGGATTGAGTTACAAAAAAAAAAAAAAAGAGACCAAAATAATCATTTGTCTAAAAGGAAATTTTGATTTTTTTCCATCTTTGTCCTCGAGGATTTTCAGTGTGCAGATATTTTCACCGTACTTGCCGCATTTGTGGCGGTGGACACCAAAATAAACAAAAATATTTGGTTCACTAACTTAAAAACACGAAATTAAAGACACGAAACTAGCTAGTTCACTAACAAAATAAATAGAATGCGAACTAAAATAATTATTTGATTCGTCGTTCTTTGCCTAAAACCAAAGCATATTCTAGTATTAATAATGAAACTAGCCACCTCATTTTTTTTTTTTTTTTTACTGATTTATGATTGTAATGAAAATTACTTATAACTCAACACATATGGCAGTTTGAATTTGTTATTGTCTAGGTAAAGTCTCCATCTGATTTTTACGCTCCTTAATTTGTGTATCCAACATTCTAATCCCTTCCCCTTCTTATAGGAATATTCAGCCTTACAAAATTTATATATTGTTTTATATCTAATATTATACTTATTAAAAAATTTTCAAATTATATATGTTTTGCCCTTCCTGCGATTTCTAGAGATCCAACTGTAGACGACAAATTTCAAATATGCAAATAAGACAAGAAAAATATCGAAATTTACAAAATATTTAGTAAATATGAGAAGTGGTTACAAATCTCCGAAAAAGTCCTAAATTGCAAGATAAATCCTCCGATTCTTCTCTTTTTGAAAAATGTTGATTCGAGAGCTAAAGAGCTTGATCTCGAATTGAACGGGATTTGATGACGTTGATTCGAGGGCTGAAGAGCTTGATCTCGGATCGAACGGGATTTGATGACGAACACTTGATTGCCAAGCCTTTGAGACTTGTTTGATGCAGAGCAAGATGAACGTCTTGAAATTTGAAGAAGATTTGAACCTTGAATTTGATGACGATTCTGAACCTTGAATTTGATAAAGCTTCTGAACCTTAAATTTGATGAAGTTTGAATGCTTGAATTTGCGATGCCTCTTGTTTGTTGAAGCTTGAGCTTAAGGATCTTCGGGTGTCTTGAACCATTGAAGGAAGACCCTATTTATAGGCTAAAAATCCCTTGACTTTAGCATAAATAGTCGATGTGGGATTTTGAAAGAGCCTCCCAACAAACCCTAATGGACTTGGGTTTAAGATGACCTGGGCTTAATTTATATTTTAACCCAATCTCATTTAATCCACATTATATTTGGATTATGAGATTTGTAAAAGTCTAATTTTAGGGCCTAGTCCAATTTCATTTAATCCATAATATATTGGATTTAATGTAAAATGGACCATTAATAATAGCCCAATTTTAATTGTTCAATGTTATAATTCATTGGATTTAATGGGCTTTTAATGAGCTTTTAAAGATAGCCCAATTATACTAATTAATTCAAGAACAATTATATTTATTCATGAATTAATTTTAATTAATCAATACTAAAATATGTAATTTTTTTTTAATCTTGAAAATATATTTTATCCCAAAATTCTTTGTCTACAAATGCCCCCATTTCAAGACTTGAGGGAAAATATTTTTGTTAAAAGAATTTGGAAACAATGCTTGAAGTATTTAAATTATTAATTTCTCAATTTAATCAGAAATTAATATAAAAGGTTTTCTTTTTTTTTTATTAACTCCTTAATAAAATAGAATTCTTTTCCTATTCCTATAAGGAATTGATGAAAAGATTTCAAATCTAATTTTGGATAGGAATCATATTTCTTGAATCCACCAATCAAAATTTTTGGATTTAAATTTAAATCTCAATTAAAATCTTTTAATCAAGAATTAGAATTCTTATAGGATTTCAAAAAGACATTCTATGGTACCTATAAAAAAGCCTTTATCTTGATCAATTTTTCCCACATCAATTTGAAGAATATGCATTGCCTCAATTGAAGACCCTAGTAATTTCAATATCTGCGCGGGTACTGTGCATCTGAGTAAGCCTTTCCTTTTTTTTTTCCCCCTTCAATTTAGCAATTGCTCAACGAAATCACAGCACTGCATTGGCTCACTGCCGCCATTGTTGACTTCGTAAACTCTTCTATTCTTTTTTTTTTCTTATTTCGAAGTTGACTTTTTTTTTTCCCCTCAATCTCTTTTTGTTTTTAGTGGTCACCGTGACCATCTGCGGGAACTGTGCTTTCCCGAATTGCATGCAACTTTTCTTCTTTTTTTTTTGGGACCTTTTTTTTTTACTAGGTCCAATTATGGTGCACTTTTCAAATTTGCAATCTTCTTCAGGCCAACAACTACTAGTCATTCACGACCACGAGAATGATCCAACTGAAGCAGGGATGACTTTGACAGTTTATGAGGCAAAGTCTGGCAAATATGCGGGGCCCCTTTCAAAGGTGACACTCCAACGACTTGTGAAGGAATGGTCAACAGAAGTTAACTTCAAAGGCACTCGTTCCCCAAAGGCATGGATTCTTTTTTCTTCAAATCATCAACCTCAAACTCATCCCAGTGTGTTACCTTCACTTGGACGTCGAATGATTCAAAAGGAGACTCAATGGACCTCACCACTGAACTTTTTGGGCGTGTTTCGCTTTAGGGAGAAATATTGGGAGTGGGCACATGACGTTTTAAGTCGTTGCGAAGGACACTTAAGATCTGCGAAGATTTATGAGGCTGTCTATGCATCGCTTTTTACGTACGATTGCAACCCCAACGTTCTTAAAGCCTTTTGTGAATCTTGGTGTCCTCTCACCAACACGCTCTTAACTTCAGCTAGCGAGGTGTCCATTTCACTTTGGGACTTGCACGAACTTGGAGGATTACCAATACTTGGAATACACTATGATGAAGTTGTTCCTCATGCTACGGAACTTACCGGTGTGGACCATGATGGCAAGCGATTCCTTCCAAGGAGTTGCGAACATCTTTTCCATGCATACCACTTGATCAAAAAGGACAACAACAACTCTGGTGTTTCCATCAATAAGTGGCTCGACTTCTGGTTCAGAAGAGCAATAAAGTATTCAGCACCTCCTCCAAGGGAAGAAAGGAGATCACGCCCCAAGTTTACTGATAATCCATGTGGAGTTATCCCACCTCATACTGCATGGACATCTGAAGAAGAAGCTTTGTTTTCAAAGTTGGGCATTAGAAGCCACAACAGAGATCAGACATTTCTTGCAACATATTTATCATGCTGGCTTTGCATCTTTGTTTTGCCTAATAAAGAAGTAGACATCATTCGTCCAAGTACCTTCAGAATAGCAAGTTTGATGGCGTATGGGGAACGAGTTAGTTTGGCTATTCCCGTCTTGGCCAGCATTTATAGAGGTTTGAATCATATTTCCAACTCTCAACATCCTAGTGAGGGGAAATCTATCTTCCCAACTCACTATGTATATGGATGGCTTACACACTACTTCAAAACTCACTATGAAGTCTCTCAAGGCTTAAACCGCCCTCCAATGGCGAGTTATTCTGGTGAAAACAGCGGAAAGTACTTTAGCGAAGACGAAGCCCGCAAGCGGATTTATAGGGGTGAGATTATTGTTTGGACTACAAACATCCTTACCAAGCATAAAAAACATGACTTTGTTGATAACGAGGCAGCCCCTTTGGAAGAACAACTTTACTTCTTGAGCCTTCGTTCAAGTCTTCTAACCTTGCGGAAGGACGATCACTTCATCATTGAGCCTTATAGCCCACATCGCTTTAGTCGCCAATTTGGATTCCTGCAAGATGTCCCAGGCTACTTTGAGATTTCCACCCGTAAGGCCGCCTTAATAGATGGCTTACGTCTCTGGGTAAGATGCACGCTTCGCGGAACAATGGCCAAGGTAACATTTCCAGCCACTCCTTTTAGCATAAAGAAGCACTATACTCCCGAGTATAAAGTATGGTGGGACCAAGTACATGGAACCTTTCTTGAAGATCACATCTCGATATTGAATTCTCAAAAATCTGCATTTAAGAAAGTAGAGAACTCGCCTTACCCCGAGAAAAAACTTCATCAAGATACTACCACTCTCAATGCTTCAAAGGGGTTAGAAAATTCTTCAAGACATGGCAGACATTCTTCTTCGGATCATGACTTGGTTATAGAGAAATTTTCATCATCTTCAAAACGAAAGGAGTTGAATTGAATCGAAGAAGCCAGTTCTAGTAGTAGAGTTCGTTGTTGGAAAAGAACAAAGGCAACAACTACAACTTTAAACTAAGAGCCCAAGGATCAAAAGACCTTCAAGGACAAGGTAAAACTGATTTCTCCTTTTTGTTTTTGTTTTTGTTTTTGTTCCTCTTTCTTTTCTTGTGACCTAACTTCTTTGTTATTCTTCTTCATTAGGTAGATAATGTTGTAGCCCTTAATGAGGATGCTTATTCTCAAGGCTCCATCAATGATTCTCACTGCTCAAAGCAAGATGGTTGTAAGGACATCTCTTACCCTCAACATGAGGATTTAACATCTAAGGTAGTAGTTCATCAATATTGTTCAGCCATCTCTACCTTCTCGGGAGAGTCCCTACTGTCGAGTTGCAAAAAGAAGTTTGTCATGGAAGTATGGAAGCAATTTTATCAACGAATTCGACAAACGCCTATCGAGTATATCTCTTCACTTGAGAATCAAGCTTGCTATATCCTTAAAGAATTGAGCAAGGATCCTATTGTTGACTTGTCACCATTGGATAATTGCTTGAGTTTTTTCTTTGCTAAAGCGCGTGAATTTGACGATGCTAGATCCACCTCTTCAGAGAAAGCCTTAAAGGAGTCTCATATCAAATTGTTTTCTGCTGCTAGCCAACACTTAAGTGATGTTGAGGCTAAAAAGTGTGACCTCACAAGTCAAATTGAAGAAAGTAAGGCCAACTCACAACGAGTTAAAGCCAATATTGCTGCTCTCAAAAGAAAGCTCAAACGCTTAAAGAAAGAGGATAAAAAACATCTAACTATTGTTGAGGAAAAGAACAGGCAGCTTTTAGAAGTAGAGTCCACCTGCTTGTCCTTCAAAGAAGAGCTTGCTTCACTTCAAAACGCCCTTAAAGTACACGAAAAGGATGAAGCCAACTTGAAGAATATAAGAGAACATTTGGTGGCAATGCAACAAGACTTGGAAAATTTCAAGTTTTTTACTTGATGTCGCGTAGCACCTCATATGTTCATTAAGCAGTTGTATTTTTCCTTTCTTGTAAAATAAGCTTGCTTCCTTACTAGCATCAATAATATACTTCTTTCATATTTTCTCAACCTTTTCTCGCACATATGTATTTTGTTTACTTATTGCAAACGTCGATTTCACAATAAGTCATCACTTGAGAAAAATAGAGAATGATGAAAGGATGTGACTGAACTTAGAAATTTCTTCTAAGCTGCCTACGTATCTTAAGAATAACTTAAGAATCAAGTCAAACGTAGTTCAAAATGGATGGATATGATTTGGGGGGGGGCGTTCACGGCTTTGACTCGTGCGGGCCAGGAGTATCCATTTTTACCAACTTGGACTTGACGGAGTGTTTCAGTAGTTTAACCACATACTACACTATTGGTGGTTGCCTTTACACAATTTAAACTCATGCGGGCCAGGAGTAACTTGCAGTTTAAGCTCGTGCAGTCGAGGAGTCACCATTTATGTATAATATCACTTCAAATACTTGCCATTGATCGGTCCAATTCTCAACCCATCTTCAGCAACTATCTTATAAGATCTATTTGAGTAGACCTCTTGAACAACATACGGGCCATCCCATTTTGATGTCAACTTCTTTGGTTTGTGTCCAACGATGATTGGTCTTTTCACAGCAAGCACTAAATCACCAACTTGAAAGGAACGAATATGCACTTTCTTATTAAAGGCTTTAGAAACATGAGCTTGGTATCATTCTAACTTTTGTTGTGCCTCTAACCTCTTTTCATCAAGTGCTTCTAACTCTTCAAGTCTAAGACGGACATTATCTTCCTTGGTGAGACCTTCTTGAATAGCGATCCTCAAGGAAGAAATTTGTTGTTCTAGTGGAAGGACAGCTTCGACACCATATACCAACGCATATGGGGTAGCTTGGGTTGGAGTTTGGTAAGTGGTCCTATACGCCCAAAGTGCCTCTCCAATACGAAGATGTCAATTCCTTTTTAACTTAGTAACCACTTTTTGCAACAAATTGCATAGAGTTTTATTGAAAGCTTCAGCAAGTCCATTAGCCTGGGCATAGTACATAGAAGATTTGTACTGCTTGAATTTAAACTTCTCGCACAACTTGTCCATCAAATTATTGCAGAATGGCTTGCCGTTATCCGTGATAATATATCGAGGAATGCCATATTGATAAATAATGTTTACACATATAAAATCAATGACATTTTCCTTTTTTGCTTCTTTTAGTGCTACAGCTTCTGCCCATTTAGAGAAGTAATCTGTTGCAGCCAAGATATAAAGATGCCCAGCAGAAGATTTTGGTAGTGGTCTAACAACATCCAATCCCCATGCATCAAATGGCCATGAAGCAACTGTCGGGTGCAATGGCTCCGGCGGTTGATGTAGATAATTGGCATTGAATTGACATGCTTGACATCTTCTAGCATAATTCAGACAATCTTTCACCATAGTAGGCCAATAATATCCCATCCTCTTGATATGAAAATGAAGCTTCGAACCAGATTGATGGGATCCACATATGCCAGAATGAGCTTCTTCCATTGCTTGCACAGCTTCTTCTTGACCTAAACATCTCAAGAAGACACCTTCAAACGAACGTCGAAAGAGCGTATCCTTATGGAAAAAGAAGCGGGTGGCACGCCGGCGAATATCACTCCGTCTTCGTGGATTATCTGGAAGCTTCCCATCTTTAAGATAATCTATAAAAGGTTGTCTCCAATCTTCTTCATTAATTTCATAAACAAAGACAGAATGGATTTCATGTCATTCATCATCTTCATCTTCAAAAATAGGCGGTAGGACCCAAGTTTGACATATAGGAATTTGAATTTCTTGATCATGTAGACATAAAGTAGAAGCCAATTTTGCCAACGCATCAGCTTGCTTATTTTTACTACTTAATACATGCTCGATCGTCACATCACCCAAATATCCCATAAGTCGTCTCGCATAATTATAATACGGGATCAACTTAGGCTTCTTAACATCATACTCACCAAGTAATTGATTAACAATCAATTGGGAGTCCCCATATACTTCAAGGTGCAGTCGCTTCATGTCAACAGCCAACTCTAATCCAAGTATAAGGGCTTGGTATTCAGCCACATTATTTGAGCATCTTTTAGTCAAGGTGAAAGAGTACGGTAGTATATCTCCTTCAGGGGTAATGAATACTACACCAGCTCCAGCATCTTCACGATGTGCCGCACCGTCAAAGTACATCCTCCATGGTGGGAGAATCTTAATGATAAGAACATCTTCATCAGGCAACTCATCACTTAGTTTCCACTCAGCAGGAATAGGATGATCAGCCAAGAAATCCGCCAGCACTTGTCCTTTAACAGCTTTTTGTTGGACGAAGACAATATCAAATTGTTGGAGTTGAAGGTACCACCTTGCTAAACGATCAGATAGCACAGGCTTTGTCATGACATATTTTATGGGATTTGCCTTGGAAATAAGGCGTACAGTATGTGCTTGAAAATAATGCTTCAATTTTTTAATTGCAAATATCAAGGCTAGGCAAAGCTTCTCAATTGGTGAATAATTTAACTCATTTGGTGTCATCATCCGACTTAAGTAATAGAGTGCATTTTCTTTGCCATTGTCATTTTCTTGAGCAAGCAATGCCCCCACTGAGCGTTCTTGCACAGCAATGTACAAAATCAATGGCCTATCCGGGAGAGGTGCAGCAAGCACAGGAGGCTTCATCAAGTAAGATTTGATGCATTTGAAAGCATTTTGTCACGCTTCATCCCATTCAAATGGTACACCCTTCTTCATTAGACGACTGAACAATTGATAATGTCCGGCAAGATTTGAGATGAACCTTCGGAGGTAGGCCAACTTTCTTTGTAAACTTTTTAATTCATGAATATTTCTCGGTTCAGGCATCCTCATAATCGCATTGATCTTTGATTGGTCTATTTCGATACCTCGATGACGAACGATAAAACCTAAGAATTTTCCAGAGGTGACACCAAAAGCACATTTAAGAGGATTCATCTTCAATTGATATTTTCGGAGTCGCTTGAAAGTCTTTCTCAAATCTTGAAGATGATCAACTCATTTACGTGACTTGACCACCAAATCATTTACATAGCATTCCACGATCTTGTGTAGCATGTCATCAAAGATCTTTTGCATTGCTCTTTGATATGTGGCCCCAGCATTCTTTAGACTAAAAGGCATCACTGTGTAGCAATAGATTCCTTTTAGAGTACGAAAGGCAATAAGCTCCTTATCTTCGGGTGCCATTTTGATTTGGTTATACCCAGAGGATCCATCCATGAAAGATAGAACTTCATGACCAGTGGTTGCATCTACCATCAGTTCAGGAATAGGCAGTGGAAAATCATCGTTTGGACATGCATCGTTTAGATTCCTAAAATCCACACAAATTCGAATTTGTCCATTTTTCTTCCTTACCGGGACAATATTCGCAACCCAAGTTGGATACTTGACTCCTCGAATAAATTTGGCTTCGATCAGCTTGTTTACTTCTACTTCAATTAATGGAACCAACTCAGGTCGAAAACGCCGTTGGGCTTGCTTTACCGGTGTTGCCCCATCCTTTACAGCTAAATGGTGGACAACAATTTTGATGTCTAAGCCCGGCATTTCTTTATATGTCCAAGCAAAGACGTCTTTGAATTCTTTCAACAGGTCGACATAGGCCTTTTCTTCTTCAGGCGATAAGAGTGCATTTATGTAAATTGGGCGAGGATCTTCAACAGTGCCTAAGTTTACTTCTTTAAGTTCATCAACTGTGGCTTTTTCGCCTTCTTCAAGTTCTGCTGGAGCATGCTCAGCATCTTCTTCTTTGGCACACTCTTCATCATAGGTGGTAATGTGATTACAAGAGGCTACACTTTCTTCATCACAAGGCACATCAGGCGTCACTTATGTTATTATTTTTAAGATCCCATTGCAATTCACCACCGTTCTTACCTTGGAGGAGACTTTGCTGGAATGCCTTGCCCTTGAAGTGACTGTGACACCAAACCTCTTGAAAACAGATTTTCTTCTTTTCTTTGGGCCTAATCTAGTGAAGACAGATGGACGTGAATTTGTATTTCCTATCCCACCAAAAACAGATCGCGGTTTTGATGTCACTTCATCTTCTACAGTAATATACTGTACGTTGGCCCTTTTAATCTTGAGTCTGATGGGAGATGCTTGTTTGTAACCCAGGCCAGCACGCTCTTTTCCTGTTGGCATGCTTTGGATAGATCCCAAGCTTTGACCATTTTCCTTGTTGATATCAGCAGGAAGCTTTCCCAACAAATGTTGACTTTGTGAATTATATCCAGCCTTTGCTAGGAGTTTATAAGCATTTGGGTCAAATCCTTCCTCCGTACGTGAGGTCAGCAATTCATCATGCTCTACTTTTGCTTCTTTCTTCGGTCGAACAAATCCTTTTATAGGAGTATTTGATGACTTGACAGGATCAACCTTTGTAAGAGGCAAAGTAAGCCCTCCTAGTGGCTTATTGCATGCATGTTTCTTGGTAGAGCTCTCTGCACATACTGTAACTTTAACATCTTTGGAGAAGGTAACCTTTTTATCTTCCTTCCCTCTTGATAAATCGATCCTAGTTAATTCACCATCCTTTTTAATATAGTACTTAGCATAGTAATATGCACCTCAGCTTCAGTGAATGGTTTATCATCAGCATCTATTTTTTTCACCATGCCATTTCGACGGAATTTGAAACATTGATGCAGGGTTGATGGCACCACACCATTATCATAGAGCCATGGTCTTCCTAATAGAATATTGTAGGAGGTCTTGGCATCAATAACATGGAAAAGAGCAGTTGAAAGCATATCTTCAATCAATATATCCAATCGAAGAGTACCATTAGCTCGTTGCCCCCCTTGATTGTAGCCTTGTATCATAAGGCGACTTTGGGACAACTCATCCATAAAAATGCCCAACTCTCTTAATGTTCGCAGAGGTAAGATGTTTACTGCCGATCCTCTGTCTAATAGTATCCTATTCACCCTCTGTTCTTGCACGTAGCCGGCTACAAACAAAGGTCTGTTGTGAGGCATTGAGCCAAGTAGAAAATATCATTAGTAAATGTGATCTCAGCCATATAGCTACTACGGTCTGCTGAAGCTTCAATTCTCTCCAGGTCTCCTTCATTTATACATTTATCATTGTCTTCTTTGCTTTCTTCATGTATAGCATAGCATGAAACAATGTTGAACTTTTCAGCAAGTTCTCTTGGTATGAAATCTTTTAGTGTGAGAGGTGCCAGAGATTTCTTCTAAAAAGAATCATCTACTGTTGATGCAGATTTGGTCTTCTTACTTTTGAACTTCCTCACATTTTTCTTTGTGAATCTGCTTCTCACCAGTGAAGCTCCACATCTTGAGGCTTTGGTGCGTTTCTTTCTTCTTGTCACGAGTGTCCAGCCTTCATCTTCGCCATGGACAGAAGGTTCTTCAACTTATTGTTGATGTGCTTTAATAGGAAGGACATGTCTATCAACTTCAACCTTGACAAGATCAAAACTTCCAAATTTAATCTCCAAAATAACGAGTTCAGCAAGAGGGATGACAACAGTTGTCAAATTCGCAGATGCTTTGTCTTCTTCAAGGACTACATGTCCTTCACGGACCAACTGCATGATCTTGTCCTTAAATACAAAGCATTTATCAATTGGATGACCAATTAGCCGATGGTGTTGGGGATATGCCCTAGAGTCAATTTGTACTTATACTATTGTCATTGTGTTTTATATAATAATATGAGGCTTTCCTTTCCATGAATAGTGAGTTTTGTTTTGTTGGTCATCAAGTACGTGACTTGATAGTAAAACCCTATAATGAATACAATGACTATTCTAAAACTGTCCCTGATCGATTATTATTATTGGAATAATAATAAATTAAGATTAGTATGTTTGTGACTTGATGGCTATGTTTTACTGGCCATGGATATTTGTGATATCGAGTCAAGACATAAATAAATATTAGAGAACATTGTATTGGACATGACCCACTGTGAGAGTACTTCATGGAATATGTCATAAGTACTTTCTAGTCATAATAATATTGAAAGTCCTTCGACCTAAATTCATCATAGTTTCCTACTTGATAAATTCTGTATTTTGACATTGTCTAAAGTTGTCTTTAACCAGATAATAAATTAGACTACTGTTGGATATAGAATAAATCAAGGAGAGGAATATGATTGATTGTGAAGGAATTTGTCCCTCTCAGTTATGGGAGAGATGTCCATAGGCCCCTTGATAAGTTAGACTGTTAAAAATGCATGGCCGTGCTCAAATATATCAATCTAAGATATTGATATCATTTGTTTGAATAGTCTACTATGAAATCAAGAAATAATTGATTAAGCTTAATAAGGATGACATGCTTCGTGCCTTATGCTTAATTTGGATATCGTGTGACAAAAGGACTAAATATAAAATTATGGTTTGGTTCAAAGAGATCACCGATCTTTATTTAACCTGGATAGTTATAATGTTTTGCTAGAAACCGCTTATAACTTGTGGGCCATTTAAATATGATTTAGGCACACTGCCAGTGTTAAATGAACCTATATGGTCACACAATAAGCGAACTTGTTAGGTTATTTTTCTGGTGACCAGGTTCGATGAATCTGAAAATATGTCTAAGTTAATCGTACTTAGAAAATTTACCAGATACAATGAATCTGGAAATATGTCCACATTCGATGTATTTGGATGATGTCTAGATTATAAGAATCTGACTCGGTAAATTAATTAGTTAAATTACCGAGATAATGGCAGAATCTTATCATATCAGTTTTAATTTAATTTGAATTTAAATTAGAATATGATAATATATTATTAGGGTTGGACTCTAAGAGGTTTGGGGGTTTTTAAGAAAACCCTAGCCGTCTTTTCAAGAGTCCAATTTTTCGGTTGAGAACATTCGTGCCATTCTCTACCAGAAAAAAAAAAAAACCTCTCAAGCCCTAGGCACTAGCACTCCCCGGGTATCGAGTGAGTTCGCGGTGTGTATTCGATAGAGGACGTTCGCATACTGCAGCGTCTGGTGATTGTTCGGGTTGAATGTATAACAGCGCAATTAGAATCGAAGGATTTCGATTACAGCAACTAGAGGTAATTCTTAAACCTTAGATCTTCTTAATCGTTTCCTTGGGTCCTGAGGAGGGATTCGTGGATGTTTTTCGCGTTTAGGAGTCCACGAATTCTAACAGATGGTACTTGCAGTAGTTGGAATCATTTATTCGTCCAACTTCATTCAGGCGTTTTGCCTCCGGAAACTCTATAGCTTTAGCAGCTAATAATTCATCAAACATTGAGGAAACATCAGAGTCGAGAAAATGATATTCCTTAGACTGCCTTTCTTCTAAGGTTACCTTTTTCCTTTCCTACAGAGGATCCATCTTCTTGGTCACCTTTTGTGTTACCTTTGAAGACATTTTTATTGGAGCCGCGACTGTGGCCATGGACTCCTTTACTTCAATTTTAGAAAAAGGTTTGCTCCCTTTTCTAAAATCTTGTTTTTCTTTGCCTTTATTGGGGTCTTGGACAGGTGCCTTACCCCCATGTGCGACGATGCTCAATTCCATATCATGAGCGCAAGTCGCCAATTCTTCAAAAGTCTTTGGCATGATCCCTTTAAGGATATACTGGAGTCCCCAGTGCATGCCTTGAATGCACATTTCAATTGCAGATGATTCACTTAGACGATCTCTACAATTGAGGTTCAAATTCCTCCATCTGTTGATATAATCCACCACTGGTTCATCTTTCCATTGGCGAGAGTTGGTGAGTTCTACCATACTGACAATTCTACGAGTGCTGTAGAATCTGTTGAGGAACTCTTGTTCAAGTTGCTCCCAACTGTTGATAGAACCAGGTGCCAGATCAGTGTACTAGTCAAATGCATTTCCTTTGAGGGATTGTACAAACTGCTTCACTAGTAGATCCCCATAAGTTCCAGCATTGTTGCACGTCTCGATGAAGTGAGCCACGTGCTGCTTGGGATTTCCTTTACCATCAAATTGTTGGAACTTTGGTGGCTGATATCCAGCTGGCATTCTCAGGTCATCAATTCTTTGTGAATAAGGCTTTGCATATGTGAAGGTGGATTTGCTACCTTCTTCATACTTGTCCTTAATCGTGCCCATGATGAAGTCTTTGAGCTGGTCCACAGGAATCATACCTTCAGAGGATATTTGAATGCCTGTGATTTCTTAGAAGTTTCCACTTCCTCTTGCACTTCAGACATTTTTAGAGGAGCTTGACTTATTTTGCCAGTCTTCTCAAAGCGATTGATGAGATGCGCGATGGTAAGATCTTGCTCTTGGGAGCGTTTGGCGAGTCCCTCCACCAACTTCGTGAGGTGCGCGAGTTGCTCTTCCAAATTTCGTGTGTCTGTCATCATAACCGGTGCCACAGAAGAAGCAGTGGAATCTTCATTTGATGAAGCTTTGGATTTGAAGTCCCTATGAGGGGATTGAGGCGCAGAGCCAGTACTTGAATTTTGGTCAGCTTGTTTGGAGATGTTGATCTTCTCCAACGAAGGTGACATCTTGCGCATTGTAGAAGCAGCATCTTGCTTCAACTTTGCAGTTGCAGGTGATGAGACACTGCTGAAGTTTTGAGCCTCGCTTTGTGGAAGAGCTCGAGTCTTACTTCTTGTCAGCATGCCTTGGCTTGAAGCTTGTGGTGCCTTGCTGATAGTTGCAGCAGCCTCTATGATATCAACAGCTTTTGAACCAGCAGATGCAGTTTTGCTGTTCTTTGGGGCCATTGAGTTGATTTGTACTTGTGTTTGAACTTGAGATTGACTTGAAGAGAAGAGATGGGAGGCAGAGAAAGTCCCACTGGGCGTGCCAGAAATTTGTAGACGACAAATTTCAAGTCTGCAAATAAGACAAGAAAAATATTGAAATTTACAAAATATTTAGTAAATATGAGAAGTGATTACAAATCTCCGAAGAAGTCCTAAATTGCAGGATAAATCCTCCGATTCTTCTCTTTTTGAAAAATGTTGATTCGAGGGCTGAAGAGTTTGATCTCGAATCGAACGGGATTTGATGACGTTGATTCGAGGGCTGAAGAGCTTGATCTCGGATCGAACGGGATTTGATGACGAACACTTGATTGCCAAGCCTTCGAGACTTGTTTGATGCAGAGCAAGATGAACGTCTTGAAATTTGAAGAAGATTCTGAACCTTGAATTTGATAAAGCTTCTGAACCTTGAATTTGATGAAGCTTGAATGCTTGAATTTACGATGCCTCTTGTTTGTTGAAGCTTGAGCTTAAGGATCTTCGGGTGTCTTGAACCATTGAAGGAAGACCCTATTTATAGGCTAAAAATCCCTTGACTTTAGCATAAATAGTCGATGTGGGATTTTGAAAGAGCCTCCCAACAAACCCTAATGGACTTGGGTTTAAGATGACCTGGGCTTAATTTATATTTTAACCCAATCTCATTTAATCCACATTATATTTGGATTATGAGATTTGTAAAAGTCTAATTTTAGGGCCTAGTCCAATTTCATTTAATCCATAATATATTGGATTTAATGTTAAATGGACCATTAATAATAGCCCAATTTTAATTGTCCAATGTTGTAATTCATTGGATTTAATGGGCTTTTAATGAGCTTTTAAAGATAGCCCAATTATATTAATTAATTCAAGAACAATTATATTTATTCATGAATTAATTTTAATTAATCAAGACTAAAATATGTAATTTTTTTTTAATCTTGAAAATATATTTTATCCCAAAATTCTTTGTCTACACCAGCATCCATACTGGATTTAGGCATATTGACATGGTTAAGATTAATAATATTCTGTATACTAGGATCTTTCTCATCTATTTCATTATGTAAATCTAAGGCCGACTTTATATCATTCATAGGTCCAAAATCAAAGTTAAAGTATGTCGAAGATTGTGAAGAAAGATAAAAGGGTTAAATGTTTTTTTTAATAAATTCTTTAAGTAACACTAAATAATGTATAAACCAGTTAGTTAAATAAAACTAACAAATACTTCATAAACTAAGTATTAAGGTTGGCTGTCAAGCCACTTCAATAGATGCCTTAACAACATTGGCGCGTTGATTCCTTGAAAATGCGATGGTTTTGGATATTTGAATTAAACTAGCAGAATGATTCTACTTTATTTATGGCTGGCGATATTGCCAGAGCAGGTTTTTTCCAGCCAGAAAATTTTTTGCCCAAATACCATATCTACCCCTATTGGTTGACTGCGCAATCTACCCAAGACCCCATCCTATCTGCATTGGCTTGCAACTCAGTCTCTCTTGTCCACAAGTGTGTGCCTGTTTGCAGAAAATGGTTTCAATGAAAGCTCCAGTTGCTTAGTTTTCCTACCTTCAAGACTTAACCAAGGCTAAACTATCCTTCCCCACCTCTAGTAATCTTTCTCTTAGCTTGATTTTCTTATTACACAGACATAACTTAAAATTAGAATCTTATTTTTTTTAATAATTTATTAAATAAAAATATACATATATTTTAATTATAATTGAATTCTTCATCCTTTGATATTTCGGTTAAATATGTTAAAAGAATTTTAATAAAATTGCAGCTATATCAGATAATTTCATTTGTTAATAATATATTTTTTTCTCATTGTATTTCTTTATTTATTTGGTTCCTTACTATTTGATTGAATAGAAGTTCTGTTAGTATTTCATAAATGGAGATTTTAGAATATATATTATTCAAATGCAAAGCAGATGTGGCATTGTAATATGATTGAAGTGTTGTGATAAAGGTTATTAATTGAGTTGATTAACAATTTATTGATACACCACTAATTAAGATTAGTGGAAGATGATGTATGCCATGATGTATTCCACTAATTAGAGCTCTATAAATAGAGCTATTCTCTAAGCTTGTAATACACCATTATTTTGTGAAAGAAAGATTAGTGAAAGAAAGATTAGAGAAAATTGTGAGAGAAAAGAAAGAGAGAAATTCTTGTGCAAATAATAGTTAGAGTTTTATTAGTGTGTAGATTTTATTCTAACACTATCCAAATTTTATAACACGTTATCAGCACGAGTCTCTACCGTTACAAAAGCCAGAAGACTAAGCACGAGTTTCTGCCGTTACCAAAGCCAGAAGACAGGTACGCATTTATTGATCTCTATGGCTAACCTCGCTAAACTCGAATTTGTAGCCCTTGATATTTCTGGAAAAAATTATATGTCATGGGTTCTCGATGCAGAAATGCATCTAAATGCTGAAGGCCTTAGTGAAACTATTCAAGCAAATAATAGTGCATCTGCACAACACAAGGCTAAAGCTTTGATTTTTATTCGTCGTCATCTCGATGAAAATTTGAAAATGGAATATCTTACCGAAAAATTCCATATGTCCTGTGGGTAAATTTAAAAGAAAGATTTGACCACCTGAAGATGGTTGTACTATCCACTGCACGGTATGAATGGTTGCACCTGAGGTTACAAGATTTTAAAACCGTGAATGAATATAGCTCCGCAATGTATAAAATTACATCTCAGTTAAAATTATACGGAGAAAAAGTGACTGATGAAGATATGTTGAAGAAGACATTCTCCACCTTTCATGCCTCAAATATTGTCCTGCAGCAACAATATTGAGAAAAAGGGTATACAAAATTTACAGATTTAATTACTGCCCTTCTCATTGCAGAGAAGAATAATAAGTTATTATTGAGAAATCATGAAGCCAGACCAACTGGCTCAACAGCACTCCCAGAAGTGAATGCTGTTGGCTCCAGCAGAAGCCATCGTTATAGTTGTGGTCGTGGCCGTGGCCGTGGTCGTGGTTATGGTCGTAGACACGCTCGATATTTCCCTTATCACAATCATAATCAAACTGTGAGAAATACTGGCCACCTGAAGTGGAACAGAAAGGATCATAAGGGAAAAGAAAAAGAAATTGAAGAAAAGCATGAGGATATATGTTATAGATGTGGCATGAAAGGTCATTGGTCACAAAACTGTCGTACGGCTAAGCATTTACACAACAGGAAAAATCGCCATTTGCGACGGCAAAAAACCGTCGCAAAACCGTCGCTGACCGTTTTTGCGACGGTTTTAGCCGTCGCAAAAAACGACGTCGCAATTTGCGACGGCCATGGGAAACCGTCGCAAATTGTGACGGTTTTGCGAGGGCAAAAAAAATTCGTTGCTATTTACGACGGTTTTGCGAGGATTTTGCGACGAAAAAAAGTGACCCCTCGCAAAACCGTCGCAAAATTGCGACGGTTTTGCTAGCAAAACCGTCGCAAATTTGCGAGGGTTTTGCGAGGGCTAAACTATGTGCCCTCGCAAAACCGTCGCAATTTGCGACGGTTTTGCGAGGGCCAACCTTGTGCCCTCGCAAAACCCTCGCAAATTGCGACGGTTTTGCGAGGGACAATTAACCACAAGTCGTGACCCTCGCAAAACCGTCGCAATTTGCGAGGGTTTTGCGAGGGCCACGACTCGACCCTCGCAAAACCCTCGCAAATTGCGAGGGTTTTGCAATAAATTTTTTTATTATTATATTTATTTTAAATTATTACCCTATAAATCAACCCCGAAATATTATACAAATAAATATCAACGAGTATGTTCATAATCCAAAAAAATACTATAAAAAATTAAAAATAAACCCAAATAAATATAATTAAATATTAAAATATAATATAAAATACATAATAAGTATCTAAAAAAGTAAAATAATTCACAAAAATAAGTAATAGTGTATAAAGAGTATAAAATAAATATAACAAGTCTATGTAAGCAATGAAGGAGCAGCTGCAGAAGGAGGTGGAGGAGGGGAACGAGAGCCACTACGTGGGCCCGGGTGCTCATCAGCTGGATCAAATCCATCGTCAACATTTGGATCTTCATCTTCAGCATTAGTAGCCACAATGCGCGCTTCTATCTCCTCTATGGATGGCATAGATGGTGCAGGAATACCCATTTTGTCCGACATAGCTGCCATCCAACCACCAAATGTAGACTGCTGTTGCCTCATGAAGTCCCGGTACAAGTCTATTTGTCGATTGAATCTCCGCTCAGCCTGTTGAACCCTTTGCTCTACTAGATGTCCAATATCAACTTGTGTAGGAGAAGATGCATGCAGTCCACTTTGAGACAGTCTAGTTCGAACATGTGTCGCCTCTGAGCCTAACCCAAAAACTCGTCCCCTTTTGCGGGATGGGCGCAGGGAGGGGGCGCGGGGGTGTGGGGGAGTTGAGGGAGGGGGCGCGGGGGAGGGGGCGGGCGCGGGGGTGTGGGGGAGTTGAGGGAAGGGAGTTGAGGGGGGGCTGCGGGATGGGGGGAGTTGAGGGAGGGGGCCGCGGGATGAGGGAGGGGGAGCGGGAGGGGGCGCGGATGAGGGAGGGGGAGTGGGAGGGGGCGCGGGATGGGGGGGTCGCCGGCGGGGAGAGGGAGGGGGAGCGGGAGGGGGCGCGGGATGGGGGGTCGCCGGCGGGGAGAGGGAGGGGGAGCGGGAGGGGCGCCGGATGGGGGGGTGCCGTGAGGGAGGTGAGGGAGGGGAGTTGAGGAGGAAGAAGGAAGGGGGAAGAAGGAGGGAAAAAAAAAAAAAAGAGGGAGTGAAAAATTTTGGAAATTTTTAATTTTTTTTTAAATTTCTAGCTATTTCGTCGCAATTTGTGACGAAAAAATAAAATCCTCGCTAATTTCTCATAAATTAATACGAATAATATTATAAATCGATCTATACATTATAATTTTTATTATTTTTTAGTGATTCTAATAATAATATTATTATGTAAATTATTTTTCTTTATATATTTTAATTTATACACCACTTAATCAAATAAATAGATAAAAAAATTAGAATATGTATATATATAACTATATAGTATAATATATATTAATATGTTCGAGATGAATAACATTACAAATCGATCTCTACATTATAATTTTCAATATTTTTTTTAGTAATCTCAACAATAATAACAAGTATTTGAATTGTTTTTCTTTACATATTTTATTTTATACACTACTTAACAAAATAGATATATTAAAAAATTGGACATATGTATATACATAGCTAAATTAGTATAATATATATTAACATGTAGGAGATGAAGAACATTACAAATTGATCTCTACATTATAAATTTCATAATTTTTTTAGTGATATCAACAATAATAACGATATTTGAATTATTTTTCTTTATACACTACTTAATCAAAGTGATAGATTAAAAAATTAGACATATGTATATATATACCTACATGTTATAGTATATATATATATATATATATATATATATATATATTAAACTAAACGAGATACTTATATACATTATATACATATACTTATATATTAGAATAAGTATATAACATAACATAATTAACTATATACATTTACTTATGCAATACATTAGGTGTATAACATGACATAATTACATATACAAAATTATAATAAAATGCACTAATTGAGACATGTTATTAAAAATATTTCAGTAAATTTGTCAAAATACACCATCACATAAACACATAAAGAAATTTAAAAAAAAAAATTAAAACCCTATTTTGTTGTAAAACCCTCGCAAATTCGTCGCAATTAGTGACGTATTAGCGGCAATTTGCGACGAATTGGGGTTTTGAGATTTTCTATACATTTTGCCATTTATTTATTTTTTAATTAAAAATATTGACCGTCGCAAAACCCTCGCAAATTGCGAGAGCCGAAAATTCGTCTCAAAACCCTCGCAAATTGCGAGAACTTTGCGACGGATGTTCAAAAATTTTTAAAATATTTTTTTAAAAAATAATCGATCGTCGCAAATCCCTCGCAAATTGCGAGGGTTATTGCCGTCGCAAAATCCTCGCAATTTGCGAGGGTTTGCGATGAACGTTCAATTTTTTTAAAAATAAATTACGTCGCAAAACCCTCGCAAATTGCGAGGGCTAACTACCGTCACAAAACCCTCGCAAATTGCGAGGACTTTGCGACGGACGTTCAAAAATTTTAAAAATATTTTTTTAAAAAATAATTTGTCGTCGCAAACCCATCGCAAATTGCGAGGGTTATTTACCGTCGCAAAACCCTCGCAATTTGCGAGGGTTTTGCGATGGAAGTTCAAAAAATTTTTTAAAAATATTTTTTAAAAAATAAATTGCACGTCGCAAAACCCTCGCAAATTGAGAGGGTTTATTGGCCGTCGCAAATTGCGAGGGTTTTGCGATGGACGTTCAAATTTTTTAAAAAATATTTTTTAAAATTAAATATCCGTCGCAAAACCCTCGCAAATTGAGAGGATTATTTGCCGTCGCAAAACCCTCGCAATTTGCGAGGGTTTTGCGATGGTCGTTCAAAAAAATTTTTAAAAATATTATTTTAAAAAATAACTTGCCGTCGCAAAACCCTCGCAATTTGCGAGGGTTTATTAGCCGTCGCAAATTGCGAGGGTTTTGCGACGGACGTACGAAAATTTATTTAAAAATATTTTTTTTAAAATAACTCGCCGTCGCAAAACCCTCGCAATTTGCGATGGTTTATTGGCCGTCGCAAAATCCTCGCAAATTGCGAGGGTTTTGCGACGGACGTATCTGAAAATTTATTTAAAAATATTTTTTTTAAAATAACTCGCCGTCGCAAAATCCTCGCAATTTGCGAGGGCATAAATACCGTCGCAAAACCGTCGCAAATAGCGATGATTTTGCTACGAATTGCGACGGGTATATTGGCCGTCGCAAAACCGTCGCAAATTGCGACGGTTTTGGTCAACTCGCTACTTGTTTGAAAATCGTCGCAAATTGGTCGCTATTAGCGACGGTATTGAAGCCGTCGCAAAAAATTCGTCGCAAATCGCGATTTTTCCTGTTGTGTTAGTTGAATTGTATCAAGCTTCATTGAAAAATAAAAATGTGGAAGTAAATTTTTCTCAACATCCAATAAATGATACTGAGGATGATGATATTAATCCTGAAGATCTTAATATCAATATTACCCATATGGATGTATCGGATTTTTTTGAACACCCAGACGGTAGGATAGACCATTTAATTGGTGATGGTAGTGTCCAGAAGAACTAAAGCCTCACCCTGATATTTTTGTATTTTTATTTTTATTATATTCTAATAATATTTATGTTTGCATATATATATTTGTATTCAGATGGCTGTTGTTAATGATAATATATGCATTATTGATAGTTGAACTACACACACCATACTAAAAAATGAGAAATATTTTTCTGATCTCAAAATGGGAAAACTAAATATTTATACGATAAACGGTATTGCAAATGTGAATGAGGGCTCCGGAAGAGCTAGTATATTGTTGTCTAAAGGAACAACAATTATTATTGATAAGGCACTATTTTCCTCAAAATCCAGAAGAAATTTATTAAATTTTAAAGATATCCGCATAAATGGGTATCATGTTGAAACAAATGAGGAAAATGAGATTGAGCATCTTTATATTACTCAAATGTATTTGGGTAAGAAATCTGTATTAGAAAAACTGCCGTTTTTTTCTACTGGCATATATTTTGTAAAAATACGTACAATTGAAATTCATCATCTAGTAAACTAGAAGTATACTGATCCTATTACTTTTAGCATTTGGCATGACTGGTTGGGTCATCCGGGATCTACCATGATGAGAAGAATCATTGAGAATACACATGGTCATCCTTTAAAAAATAAAAGGATATTGACATCAGAAAAATTCGCATGTACTGCATGTTCCCTAGGAAAATTAATTGTTAAACCATCACCAGTAAAAGTAGGAGTTGCAAGTCCTACATTTCTCGAACGAATTCACGGAGATATTTGTGGACCTATTGATCTACCATGTGGACCGTTCAAATATTTTATGGTCTTAATTGATGCATCATCCCGATGGTCACATGTATGTTTATTATTTACTCGCAACCTGGCGTTTGCAAAATTACTTGCTCAAATAATTAAATTACGAGCACAATTTCCTCACCATCACATTAAAAATATCCGTTTGGATAATGCTGGTGAATTTTCATCACATGCTTTTGATGCATATTGCATGTCAATTGGGTTTAATGTTGAACATCCTGTAGCTCATGTTCACACACAAGATGGTCTTGCTGAATCTTTGATTAAACGATTACAATTAATTGATAGACCATTATTAATGAAAACAAATCTCCCAACATCTGCCTGGGGACATGCTATTTTACATGCTGCAGTACTTGTACGCATAAGACCAACTAGTTATCATAAATTCTCTCCTTTGCAATTGGCTTTTGGGTCAGAACCAAATATTGCTCATTTAAGAATTTTTGGGTGTGCTGTATATGTTCCAAGTGCACCAAACCAACGTACAAAGATGGGTCCTCAAAGAAGAAAGGGGATATACGTTGGATATGATTCTCCCTCTATTATCAGGTATGTTGAACCACTGATAAGAGACGTATTCACAGCAAGATTTGCTGATTGTCATTTTGATGAATCATTATTCCCTAAATTAGGGGGAGAACCAAAACAGCATAAAAAGGATCTTGTTTGTACAACATCATTAAATTATCTTGATCCGCACACAAGTGCATGTGAACTTGAAGTTCAAAATATAATTCATTTACAAAGCATTGCAAATCAAATGCCAGACGCTTTTATTGACTCTAGAAGAGTTACAAAATCGCATATTCCAGTTATAAATGCTCCTATTCGAATTGAAGTTCTAGCAGAACAAAATATTATACCTATAGCTGCTGAATCAAAAACACACCAGAAGCGTGGCCGACCTTTTGGTTCTAAAGATAAAAATCCTCAAAAGAAAAGTGGATTAAATGATCCAGAAGATCATATTGAAGAAAAGAATGATAAAGACCAAGAGAGAACTGATGACAAAGAACCAGAAGTTGATGAAAGTAACACTGAAATTTCTATCAATTATATCACTTCCGGTAGAAGTTGGAATCGGATAGAAACTGTTATTGATAATATATTTGCATACAATATATCTCTTGATGTTACACATGATAATGATAATCCTGAACCAATATCAGTTGATGAATATCGGCATAGAAAAGATTGGCTACAATGGAAATATGCGATTCAATCGGAGTTAAATGCACTGACAAAACGTGAAGTCTTCGGACCTGCAATCCGAACACCAGAAGGTGTAAAACCTGTTGGCTACAAATGGATATTTGTGTGAAAGCGCAATGAAAAGAGTGAAATCGTTCGATATAAAACGCGATTAGTAGCCCAAGGTTTTTCACAAAGATCAGGTACTGATTATGATGAAACTTATTCTCCTGTTGTTGATGCTATTACACTCCGATATCTTATCAGTTTGGCAGTACATGAAAAGATAGATATGCGCATATTAGATGTTGTTACTGCTTACTTGTATGGAAATTTAGAAAATGATGTTTACATGAAAATTCCCGAAGGATTTCATATGCCTGAAGCATATAAACATTATCCTCGTGAAAATTACTCCATCAAGTTGCAGATATCATTATATGGCCTGAAGAAATCTGGACGCATGTGGTTCACACGTCTTAGTGAATATTTATTGAAAACGGGATTTAAAAATGACAAGGTATGTCCATGTATTTTTATTAAGAAATCTGGTTCTAAATTTGTGATATTAGCTATATATGTTAATGATATTAATCTTATTGGAACTCCTGAAGAGCTCCAAGAAACAATTGATTATTTAAAAAGAGAATTCGAAATTAAGGATTTTGGTAAAACCAAATTTTACCTTGGTTTACAAATTGAACATCTGGAAAGTGGAATATTTATTCATTAATCAACATATACAGCAAAAGTGGTAAAAAGATTTACATGGACAAAGCACATCCATTGAGTATTCCAATGATCGTCCGATCATTAAATGTGGATAAAGATCCTTTCCGACCTCAAGAAAATGATGAAGAACTCCTTGGTCATGAAGTACCATATCTCAGTGCAATTGGTACATTGATGTATCTTGCTAATAATACACGACCTGATATTACTTTTGTTGTCAATTTATTAGCAAGATTTAGTTCTTCACTAACACGACGACATTGGAATGGAATTAAACAAGTCATTCAATATTTCCAAGGTACAATTAATCTCGAATTATTTTATTCAAATAAAATCAGCCCAATATTGATTGGTTATGCAGATGCTGGTTATTTATCTGATCCACATAAAGTCTGTTCTCAAACGGGCTATCTATTTACATGTGAAAAATTGCTATATCATGGCCTTCTACAAAACAATCAATAGCAGCTACTTCTTCAAATCATGCTGAAATTATAGCCATTCATGAAGCAAGTCGAGAATGTATATGGCTAAAATCCATGATTCATTATATCCGAGAAAGTTGTAGATTATCATCGATCAAAGATATTCCAACTCCTCTTTATGAAGACAATGTAGCTTGCATAGCTCAATTACGAGGAGGATATATTAAAGGAGATCGGACAAAACATATTTCACCAAAATTCTTCTTTACTCATGAACTCCAGAAGAAAGGTGAAATTAATGTGCTACAAATTCGGTCATGTGACAACCTCGCAGATATTTTCATGTAGACTTTACCGACTGCAACATTTGAGAAGTTGAGATATAAAATCGGTATGCGTCGGTTTAAAGATTTAAAGGAATCAGCTCATCGGGGGGAGTAATAAACAGACATATAGAATAGTGTACTCTTTTTCCTTCACTAGATTTTTTTCCCACTGGGTTTTTATCTAGTAAGGTTTTAACGAGGCATATTCTTTATGTAATGGATGGACATCCAAGGGGGAGTGTTATGAATATCTCAAAATTAATAGAAGCTCCATTAATTAGTGGAGGCTCCACTAATTATGGATTTATGTGAATTATTAGAGAAGATTTTTATGGATGTCTACCATTTAGTGGAGACACCACTAATTAAGATTAGTGGAAGATGATGTATGCCATGATGTATTCCACTAATTAGAGCTTTATAAATAGAGCTATTCTCTAAGCTTGTAATAACCATTATTTTGTGAAAGAAAGATTAGAGAAAATTGTGAGAGAAAAGAAAGAGAGAAATTCTTGTGCAAAGAATAGTTAGAGTTTTATTAGTGTGTAGTGTGTAGATTTTATTCTAACACTATCCAAATTTTATAACACACACACACACACACACACACACACACACACATATATATATATATATATATATATATATGGCCAAAAACTTGGACCTAAATAAGAATTATAAAAATAAAGACGACTTCAAAACAATAAGAAAAGAAGAGATTGAAATATTAGCATATTAGTATTCTTTTTGTTAATAAATCATAGTATTACTAGTTAATTAGGTAAAAAAAATACATAATTTTTTCTATTAACCCATTTAAACCTAGAAAAATTCAATATTATTATCAATACATTTATCACCTTTATCAAGAACCTATCGAATTTCTGTTGCTTTTTCTCTCTAGCCATCGTTCCCTCTGTTCCTCGTCTGCTTCGCGCGTGGTTTGCACTTCGTTTAACAACTTTGGGTTCCAACATCTGTCAAAGCACTGATCTTGGCCAAAGATCTTTTCTTTTTCTGATTTTTGGTGAACTCACCTTTTTGTTTCCCCAAACCACAAAATTCTTCTACTTTGACTTCCCCCCCCCAAATCATAAATTGGGGCATGTGTTCTCTGTCAATTCTTTGTTCTTGTGGTTGTTGTTAATTTCTTACCCAATAATTATTATGGATCCTTCCCCCACTTCTCAATTATTTCTCAGACAATTTTTAAAATCGTTGATATGTCCATAGTCTTCTAAATCGTTGTAGACGAATTTAGATGGATTTGGTATGCACATACTGTTATTGTTCATGAATGCTAATAAAATAGTTAAGAAGAAATTTTTTGTGTGTTTGTCTTTTATACTATGTAATGTAATGTTCTTTCGATATGAGATTTTCTCTGTTATTAAGATGTTGCTATCTATATGTGTATCTTATTCTTTTTTTTTTTTTTTTATGAATGACAATCTTATTCAGAAAAAAAAGAACCTATCCAATTTCATCTATAGACTTCCCGTGAGACTACGTATATAAACAAATGTTAAAAGAAGAAGTGGAAGACAAAAAGAGAAAAATGTCACTTGCTCCCGGAAGCAACAAAAAGAGAAGAAGAAGTCGGTCATGAAAGGTTTGAAGAATTACGATTATAGTGTAATACCAGTTTGTGACTGTTGTTGTTGTTATGCAAGTGCAATATGAATTTCATTTTTACTTAATGAGTAGCAACGTAAGTAGGAGGAAGTGCGAAAGAACATTAAAGACAAAAAGAGCAGCAAAAATAAAAAAGAGAATGGATTCATGGAAAGTGGACAACTGGGAGGAAGGAAGAGACATACAGATCAAAGTGGTCCCATGCAAAAGAAAAGCAATATTTAGGAGTTGAACAATAAGGGTGGATTTGGCATTTGGGCAAAACTTGCTCTGGCTGGAGGAAATCTGCTCTGGCAATATCATTAGCCTTTATTTATAGGTGGAATTAGAGTGTGATGATTTAGGAAACTTCGAGTGAATCTTTACCTGTCTCCTCATTTGGTTAAGAAACAACTAATACTCTATTGCAAATTATTTATATTCGACCATGAAGCATCAGTAATAAGAGTGAGTTTCAGAGTTTTATCATCTTGATTGTAGATCGATGCAATAGAGAGGACTTTATGAAAACATTTCTAAGTGATTCTGAAATATACGCATTCATATGTTTGCTGGTGCTCATTGCGGAAGTATGCTTCACGGCTAAGGTTAATTGCTACAACAATCATATTTTCACGACAACAATATCATATTTTCTTGAACAATCTTTTTCAAAAGAAAATACATTTATGGTAAAAAGGCTTCTTGTGTGTCAACGAAGTATTATTGTGTTATAGTAATGAAGATTGAAAAGAGTTTAATCGAGGTAGTTGGATTCAACAAAAGTAATCAGGAGTTTAACAGAAGAATATTGAGAAAGTATACTGTTAGAATTCACTAGGGATTATTTAATAATTGAGAAAAGTATATTTCTTGTAACTTTATTAAAGTTTTAATAAATTTTTATTTATTGATTTGCAAATATAGACTTATTGACTGCGAAACTACAATAACAACTTGTGTTTGCTGAACTTTTTATTTATGGATTGTCAGACTAAGGCAACCTTATAGAAAAGTTTCTGGACTGCTATAGTGCTAAAGAGTGCCAAATCTTTCTGTTGTAGTGCAAAATTTCTGGCTGAGGCGGGGCAAGCCGACACGTTCAAGCTAGAGACAGCGCGTGGCTATGAGTAGCGCCAAGCAAGCGCTCCCAATAAATACTTTTAATTGGCAAATTTTTAATAGACGAGAGTTGAACCCTGGCAAGCGTTTGGGTCAACTAATTGTTGGTCTGAAGTTTGTTTTTTTGATTATATTCATTAAATGTTTAAAAAATTAATAATCTAATATAAAAAATATTCAATTAAGAATTTAAATAAACAAATTCTAAATTTCGATATATTTAATAGAACCAATTGGCTGCGTCCTCCTTAGTGACCAATAGGTAAAAATCTTTTGATGTTGTCACACAATTGTCTGTAGGGATGGGCCCTTTAGTGACGCTTTTTCTGTTGTCGCTAAAAAATTTCTCTTCACTAATGTCTCGTTTCTATCATCACTCAAAGTTAGTCCTTTACTGATGGCCTTTTTGTGTTGTTATTATTAGTCCTTTGGTGACGGCATTGAATGTTGTCGCTATAAATCAAATCTTTAGTGATGACTTTTAGTGTTGTACTGATGCTATTATTTAATAACAATTTTTTTTTTCTGTCACAGCTTTCTTGTCACTAATGGGCATTTTTTTCCCTCTCCATATGCTGGTAATTTGAGTGGTATCCTTGCTAACCTCTTTTTGTTTTAGCCTCTTTTTTTTCCCTTGGCAATTGTATTTGTTTTCGCTTTGATGAGGCCCTTTTTTTTGGTGTGTACTCTTCTATTTTAATTTGAAAAATAAAGATTGCTCCACATAAGACACATTGATTAAACCACATTAAATTCTTATATTTCATTTATTTTACTTCAAATAGTTCATTGTCAGAAATTTGTTTCGTTAATTATCAAAGAACTTGTTGTTTTTCTAACAAGACGGTTACCACCACTCTCTTGGTAGTTCCACCCATGCAAAATCTTCATCAATCTTTTGGGCCTGCCTTGCATGTTTCATCTTTCGCCCTTTCCTCCCTTATTTTTGTTAAACTAATTCAATTTTTTTTTGGGGGGGGGGGGGGTTGTGGGTGTGGGGAACGGGATTATTCATCTTAACGGCTTTAATCTTGTGGTGGTGCTGTCATTTTAGCTGGCAGGCATTAGTTGCCGGTGCCATTACTCAATCGTCGGAGATTGCATAATGAGTAAGTTGCCAGGTGAGAGCCTCATAGGAGTATAGGGAGACAGAGTAGGAAAGGGTAGGGATAGAGGACCAGTGGCATGCAAACTGAGATGATTTGTTTTATTTAAGACAATTGATGAATTTTAGAGGAGTTTAATCTTTTATGGAGTCATTAAGAGGGGATAAAAATTATGTCTTGATCGGTCCCCAAGGAGACAAAAATGGGGCTGGTAGGGAATGAAGTCTTATGAAACCATTTTTGTTAATGGCACGTGATTTCTCGGTTAAACTTAATTTGGCTTGACAGTAAAAAAGTGGGATTATTGTTCATAAAATTTCTAATTGTGAGTGCTGGAGAAAAGGTTTTAATATATTTATTTATTAATTGTCAGTGGGATTATTGTCCACAAAGAATGAAGGGTTTTTTCCCTTCAGAAAGACGAATGAAAAGATTGTTCTTTCTCTCAGAAAAGGAAGTAAAATATTTTGCTTGGCAGAAAAATAAAAAGTATAAATACCACATAGAAGAAAAGGTAAATAATCAGATGAGTATACCAGTCTCCACTAGCCAAAAAAACAAGACGTTACATTGCCTCATCGAACCCAAGCAAATGAAGAACTTTCTAATGCATGAAGCAACGCCGTCTTTGTTTATTTTTTTCCCTTTTATTTACTTGATACTCCAAGTATAATTCTGGATACTTTCTTTTTTTTTTCCCTCCAATTTCTACATTAAGAATTCATTTATTTATTTTTAATGGTAATCTTATCCAATATTACCTCGCCACCGCATACCGTTAATTGATATCCAACTTGCAAACTTAACTCAATGATCTTGAATAAGGTCAATTCAATCTTTTACTTTTAAAATTCGTTAGGATAAAGCTAATAAGGCATTGGCTAATTCAGTCTACTTTCAAAATTTGTTAGAAATTTGATAATATAGTCTATTATAGTCATCTTCTAATATTCATTGGAGATTCGTTAATATTGGCTAATTCAGTCTTTTTTTAAATTTTGTCAAATACTCTAATGTTTCAAGAATTGGCTTTTATTTGCTAATAGAAGACAATTCTAATTCTTAAAGAACACGAATAAATCCACCAAAAACTATCCCTGTCAAAATTTGGCATAGAATGAATCATCATTCTAACCATAGAAAAAGAAAACCACAAAGCACAATGCAAGAAGATAATTGACAATATAAATACCATAACATAGCAAGAAAATCAAGGTAAAATCACGAAAATCACCAAATAGTATGTGTCATAGAAAATCACGAAATAGAGCACCAAACCACAAATAATATAATTCAACTATTGCTTGGTGCAATCAGTTTCAAGGAAGGAGAGCTTCCCTTGCCGCAGATCATATTCAATCAGAAAGTTCATCTGTGCAATGTTACCCAAAATCGCCAAACCATCAGCAGGAAGAATGGTTAGACAAACCACGCCTTCAGCCACTTCAACAAACGTATTTGACGGTGGCAAATCAAGATCAGCATCAGTGAAATGGAAAACGATATCAGGGAACACAATATCTTTATCCCCCACTTTGTAGCAGAGCCCGAAAAGCCCTAATGGATCCTTTGTACGATTAGCATAATTAATTGTATCACGCAGTGTTGATTCAAAATCAGCATAAAATTCATTAGGAAGAAACGTTAAGGTTGTCCCTGAATCAATGATAATATTACCCTCGTCAACCTGTAACCTTCTCCCCGAACCTGGATTACCAAACTTGGATGAACTTTTCTGGAATTCTAGGCTTTCGACCCCAACTGAAACTCTTTCCAGATTGAGGTAGTAAAAGGTATCAGGATTACCCTTTATCAACGGAGTTGTCACGGCATTGACTCTTGGAATCACAGCGCTGCTTCCAAAATTGAGCTTGCTGCTGATACTTGAATTTGAATCCATTGGCACCAAGCAATAGGAAAATTTTCCATTAATTTGTGAGTCCAACTGCCTCACGATTGAGAGTTCTCCACCTCCAAGTCCAATAATTCCTGAGGTGGATTCCTTGAAATTACCACCATCATCGTGCCCACAACCAAAGGCAACCTTAGGAATGGAAACTGCGCGTCCCGAGGTGGTATCGAAGGTAAAGGTTTCGGTTGCTAGATCACCATTGCTGAAAGAATTATCTCCATACGTCAATTCATACTTACATCTGTTCTTACCATCACAACCTGAGGAATCAATAGCCTTGCAGAGCGAGGACTCACATGAAAGTTGTCTGTAACTTGACGACTTAGATGAATCAAAGAAAGGATCATTTTGTTTGAAGCAAAAAGTGCATGGCTTGCACTGTGTCCAAGCCACGTCGCTTCCAGTATCAGCTATGGCAGTTATTTCAACAGGAGGGGTTCCAATGGACACTTTCATGACATATTCCCCACCGATGGATGAGACGTGAGATTCAATGGTCTCAGGGGCCACTAAGGCATGCCTTAGGTAAGCTGCACGAGAGACAGACCGCCGGAAGGCCTGGCCGAGTCGCTCGAAATGGGAGCTTGAAGGGCTATAGAAAGGTGACTTCGAGGAATCACGATGTATGAGATCAACTGAGAATCCACCATTTCTTGCTTGAGCAAGAGAAAAAACGAACAAATGATTCAAACTTAAAAGTAACAAAGATGATAACAGACCTAAAACTCGAGATTTGAGAGTCATTCTTGCAACCTTGAGAGACAGAACCGAATTGGTACAGAAAAGGGATGAAGACAAAGCTTACTTTGCTGCCATTTTTATAGCAAAAACTGAAGCTATGGGTATATAGAAAGTCCCGAGGAAATCTTGTACAGCACTAAAGGGGGAATGCATTACAGAGTGTGAAAGATTCTCTTTAGCTAGGTACATTGGAATGTTTTTTGCCTAATATTTTGGGTAAACTAATTTCATGATTATCATTTATTGCAAGAAATCTGCCCTTACAATCGGTCTTTGATTCAGTGCATAGAACATGGGATTTGACTCATAATTCAGCTTGAGGTTGGCAAGAACTGTTCAGTTCGTTTTTTTGACAACTAATAAGCCATGGAAATTAATTCACATGGTCACAAGCAAAGATTTGCCACCTTGCACTAGAAGTTACTCTCGAATAGAAGGAAAGAAAATATGTAGTTTCCCTTTTGTTTATTAATAAAGAAAATATTTATTAATAAAAATATTTTGTTTAAGTAACTTATGCAGTTAAAAAAAAAATTAAAAAAAAGAGCACCTCTGGATTTTGTGGGAGTTGAGTAAATAATTTTCCTTAAATCATGAATTTTGAATTTTTCTAACGTATGTATCTAGACAAACGTACGACAACGAATTCACCTAACATATCTACGTAATCTTCATAAAATCCAATTTGTATAAAAAAATATTAGATCTTCTAATTCAGACTTATACAAAGTAATTGCACATATTAATCATGAAACTATACAATCAATCAAGATATAATTACAGTAATATCATTATATATAATTCCAAATATTTGTTTCTTATTTTCCTCTCAATTAGAAGATTTAATTTCGACAACTTTCTGTTGAAAAAAATAATGTTGGAAATATTTTAACACATGTGCCCGGGGCCCACATTATTAAAAACCGAAGATTATATGTAATAATCAAGGAAAATTTTCTAATAAAATAAAAAAATTATGTCTTGTATTATTGGTAATTTAATTCAAAATAGAATAACGAAATAAACTATAAAACCTATAAAGTAATGACATTATAGGAAGTAGAGTAATAAGATAATAACTTAGATTCAAATTGATATTCTATTCATTTACATAACGTCTATATTTATAGAGGTTTAGATGCATCATCTTAATGGAAAAAAAATGATTCTAATAAAATATGATTTAATCTTATTCATGAAATTAATAATATTACAAAAACGAATAGTCGTATTTAACTTCTAGATAAATGAATAATATAAAAAATCAAATAGTCACATCTACATATAAATAAATAACATTGGAAAATGAATAACCACTTCTTATTCTTTTGATTTCATAACACTCTCCTTTTGATATTCATTTTCAAAATCTCGAAAATACATTGTTAAAAGCCTTTGTAGGCAAAACCTTGTGAGACAAAAACCTATCGAAGGAAAAAGAGTACACTTTTCATTCTATAGAGAACACTATCTCGTTAAGAACCTGACTAGGAAAAATCTAGTAGGCAAAAAAAAAAAAAAAATGTTGGTTAGGAAAAAAAAGAGTATATCGTATATGAACTCCCTCTCTTAATAACATCATTCAAGACACTATGGGAGAATCTTGTTTTAGAGACGGAAAAATGGAGATGGATGTCTTCCGTCTCTAAATAGAGACAAATTTGAGACGTACGTAATAGAGATGAATTAATTTTTAAAAAATTAAAATGGGATATTTGGGACAAATTAGAGACAAATATCTTTCGTCTCTACATATAATGTTTCTATTTGATCTCTAAGTAGATTCGAAATACAGACGATACTAAAGTAGTTTCCACTTTTTCTCTAAGTAGAGTCGGAATAGAGATGACTCTAAATATGCCTCGAATATTAGAGAAGAAATAGAGTTAATAAAAACCCGTTACCAGATATTTTTAAGGTTATAGATGACACAGAGATGAAAAAATAATTGGTCTCTATTTGTTTAAAATTAGAAACTCATTGGAGATGAATATGTTCATCTCTACAATTCCATTACTTTATTCATTGGATAATTGGTTTCAAAATTGGAGATTGTGGGAAAATATGGCTAAATGGTGTATTTTAGAAAAGTAAGGACTGTAAATATTGTAACACTAGAATTAGTAAAGTTTAACCTTTAAATTAGGGGATTTTGTAATCAGTGATTAGGAGATTTTGTGAATCAATTTATTAGGGTAATTACTATATTTGTGCCTTAGGCAGCTTGTATATAATTAACTTATTGTAATTTTTGAGAAATATATGAAAAGAGATTATTCTCTCTCAATTTCTTACATGGTATTAGAGTTGTTCATCTTGATCTACTTTTGATTTTTCTGCTTGTGCCTATTCTTTGCTTCTTCTTTTTCTGCCGGCCAGCCTTAATTGTTGGTGGTGTTTCATTCATTCTAATTCCCATGACTAGCCAGCCTTAATTGCTGGTATTTCTCCTCTATTTTTCTTCCTCGTAGGTCACTACAAGAAAACAGAGAATTAGCGAGGGACATTTCCCTCGCTAAATCAAATTAGCGACGGATTAGCGAGGGAAAATTCCCTTGCTAATTTCCTCCTCGCAGAGGCAAAAATTTGCGACGGATTAGCGAGGTAATTTTCAAGCAGTCAACGACTTCAGCAATGGATTTTTGAAACGGATCTGCGAAGGATTCTTATTTTCTGTCGGTAATCCCTTTCTATTTAGAAAGGGATAGCGACGGAATATTTTACTAATTAATAAAAAGTTGGAAATTTCCGTCGCTAATGACAAGCTAATTTGCGAGGGATTAGCGACGGATATTTTCTTTTTATTGTTTTAATATAAATTGTCCGTCGCTAATCCCAAGCTAATTTACGAGGGATTAGAGACGGAATATTTTCTATTTAATGTTCCGATTTAAGTATTCCGTCGCTAATCCCCCGCTGATTTGCGACGGATTAGCGACGGAAAATTTCTTTCTAATGTTTTGATTTAAATGTCTGTCGCTAATCCCACGCTAATTTGCGAGGGATTAGAGACGGAATATTTCTTTCCTATTACGTTTTAATTGATCCGTCGCTAATCCCAAGGTAATTTGCGAGGGATTAGCGACGGATCCTCAATTTAATTTCCTTAGCCCCTCGCTAATCCCTCGCTAGTAATTTATGATTTTTAAATATTTTTTAAAAATGTTTAAAAAATGCCCTGTAATTCAAGAAAATTCATTTTACCTAATGCAAAATTTAATTAAATTTAAAAAAACCACCAAATAGTCATTATTAATAGATATAATAATGACAAATGTGAATAATACATAAAAATGTTGTCTAAAAATCTTAAATAAATATAATGATGAAAACATATGAATAATACATAAAAATGTAGTATATATATCCTAACTACGAAGCAGGAATCGGTGTGGATGCTGGAGCCGACAGAGGGGGTGGGGGTGGATCGGAAGGGCCTGGCTGATGATCTGGATGTGAATCTGGAGGACTGATGACGAAGTCCTCCTCATCCTCAACATTGTCCTCCTGAACAGTTGGCATCGGCGGTGGCGGAGGAAGATTCAAATTCTGAGACATAAGCGTTAGGTACTCAGTCAAGCTCTGACTGTGGCTCCGATATACCTGTACCTGATGCTCAACTCTCTCCCGCCTCCTCCTCTCAGTGTGTAACTCTCTCTGTAGCTGGCTCAACGAGGTAGAAGAAGTCGAAGCCTCAAATGAAGCTGGCTGCTGTAACCTCCGCCTCACCCTCGCAGACTCGGAGCCCAATCCATATACGCGTCCCTTCTTGGACGCTCTATCATCCACGTCGACGAACAGCGCCTTCTCGTCGGGCACCTGAGTCGCCGCGACCGTGCTCGTAGAATCAGTCGCGGAACCCGACTGCGCGTGACGCTCAATAATAGTAGTGACACTATCCTGTTGAATTTGGGGCAAGGAAACACACATAAAATATTTAAAATTAGCGATCAAAATATGAATATTATTAAACTTAAAAACATGTAAGATTGTGTATTCTTACCAGCGTGTGGCGCGATCGATCACTGACATATTGGCCCTTCCTCAGCCCGTCCTGGAACGTATGGGTGCATCTGAAGAGGTCGACGTAGCTAAAATCAGGACCTAACTATCTCCGCTATCATTGTAACAAAAAATGACTAGATGTTAGCTTTTATGAATTAAATGTGAAATAGCGGATATACCGAACAGTAAAAAATTTTACACTTACCATCCGCTCATCATGCTCAGTAAAAGAAATAGATCCTCCTGTGTGGGACGCCTGACCAGTAGATCTGTTCCGCTTAGCAGCGGAAGTGATACGCTACCACCTATCGGACCCCCAATGCTCTGATAGAGTAGCCCAATGATCTGAGAAAATCCACTTGGGGCAGCTACCCCCATGCTTCTTCCGAGCCTTGGACAATGCATCTGAAAGTCTAGCCTTACACTTCTTCTCCCAATTAGCCCGGATCTGTGCAGCATGCTCAGGGCGCCAATAGAAGAAAGCCTGCAAAATCAAAGTAGCCGTTTCAAGTAATTACAAATAAGAAAACATATTAAAAATAATAAAAAGACTACAAGTAATAATTACAAATCGAACTCAAACTCCAAAGATCGAACCACATGTTCCGAACCTCAATCGGAACCTGTGAGAAGATAGCATAGGCTCCAGTGTAGTGTCGCCTAAAAATCTCAACAATCTCCCTCACACATCGAACCGAATGTGTGAACCTGTTCCAAGAAAATAGATCTTGTAATATTAGACAAGTTATAATTTTGAAAATTTAGAAAAACTTATAATAAGTAATTATGTAGCTGACTTACGAGTCACCAACTGACTCAATCAACAGTCGCGTGTCCTCAGTAGATGGAGCGCCAGCTGTGGACCCTGAAGAACCTAGGATCGGGGTAGGGGCCTGCTCTGATTGGGCCTCTTCCGGAGGCAATGGCTGTGGAGCAGGTATACGTGAGGCGATGCTCGGGGACGGTGTCTCATCCGCCCTCGAGGACTCACGAGTCGCTGACCGATCGTTGGGTGAGGTATCGGAAGCCATATGTATCTGGAATTATTTAAATACATAAAAATTGTCATATCTTAGGAGAAGAAAAAGATAACAAATTTAAAAGTATAAAGCAAAGTAAAATGCTTGTAATGTAACGATAGCAGAACTACTAATTTGTATCTATACTGTAGTTAAACTTGAACTTAGTCTATGGACTTCTGTCATCATCGGATGAGTAGCCTTCTACATCGTCGTCTGTAGAGGATCCTGTCTCCCATTCTTCTTCCTCGACATCGTTTTCGTTGTTCGGTTGTGCTTCCTCTATCATTAAATCCGAATCTACAAAATCGATTGTATCTCCAATACCAGACTCATCTGCTAATCTTCCAAAGTTGTCATCCTCAACACGTACATTGATTGCCTGCGCATCATCTACTTCCTCCTGATATGGTGCCTCGACAACGGGTGCATCAATAACATGCCGAGCTTTCATTTTACAAACAGTTACCCAATCAGATTTTGGTCTTTTGCTCCCCGGGTAGGATAGGAAATACACTTGGGTTGCTTGTTGAGCTAACACAAAGGGGTCATATTTTGGGTAATTCCTCTTGCAGTTGACATCAACAAGTTTGTAGTGAGGATGAATTTTAACCCCCCGATTTAGCGTTGGATCAAACCAATCACACTTGAATAGGACAACTTTTAAACAAGGAGTTCCAGGGAACTGAAGTTCGACAATCTCCTTCAGCATTCCATAAAAATCTAAGGCACTATCTCCGTCGCCTTTAACACAAACTCCGCTGTTAATTGTTTTTTTTCCGACTGACCGATCATGTGTATGGAACCTAAAACCATTTACGAAGTAGCCATGGAAGAATTTCACTTGTCTCGAAGGTCCTCAGGCCAAGCTTTTTAAGTGTTGTTCAGTCACTTGATTCTATGGATCATGAACCTAGCAAAGAACAAAGCGTCAATGCACCTTCGATACCAATGTAATTTATTCCTAAGTCTCATTTTGTATGTGTTCAACTCACATAAGTCCTAAACCATCCCTGCAAACTCCTACTCTATTCTCCTATCCACTTCAGGATCTGTTATACTCGGCTCATACAACTGTAAGTCATTTTTGAATTTCCTAAAACGACCAAAACAAACACATAATTAAGGATACTCGTTCAAAGTATTGTCGTATAAAATCTAGCAATGTAAGGCAATAGCGGTATACTTACGTAATGTATGGTTGAACTTCTTCACAGTTTAGGTATATGTAATTTGTGGCAGCCTTAAATTCATCCGGGGTAAGATACCTATTCTGAATACTTCCCAAAACCCTCCCTGGAACGGCGCATATAGAACACACAGTGTCACTTGAGTTTGTATCATGAACGCCCTCATCATTCCTAGCCGTAGCAATATGTCGAGTCTGCACATGCGGCTCAAAATAATAGGAGAAGAATGTAGATGCCTCTTCAACTAAGTAAGCATTGCAAATTGATCTCTCCACTCTCGCCTTATTTTTAACTTTGGTCTTCAAACGATATAAGAACCTAAAGCATTTTTTACAGTTAGAACTGATTCACATAGTAGATGTATATATAGATATAATAATACACAATATTTTATCGCTCGAATGGATACATCCATCTATATTGAACAGGGCCACCAACCACGGCCTCATACGGAAGGTGGACCATAAGGTGCTCCATCACGTCAAAGAAGCTGGGTGGGAAGATCTTCTCCAACTTACACATGAGTATGACAATATTATCTTCCAGTTGCTTCATATGGGTTGTGGAAAGTTTAGGCGAACATAAGTCACGATAAAAGGGACCGACTTACGCTAAAACGTTCCAAATTGACACGGGAGTAATTCTTTAAATGCGAGTTGGAAGCAATCTTTCCATAAAAACATGGCAGGCATGGCTTTTCATACCCGACATTTTCAGCTCATTCAAATCAACACACCTGCTTAAATTCGAAGCATATCCATCCGGAAGTCGCAAATCTCTAACCCACTCTAGTAGAAGTCTCTTTTGTTCGGGTGTAACAGAGTATTTAGCCTTTGGCATTAATGTCCTCCCGTCACCCAAGCCAATCACATGTAATTCAGGTCTATCACAATATACCAACAGATCACGTCGCGTCTTCACATTATCCTTTGTTTTCCCCTTTACATTCATGACTGTGTTGAAGACATTATTGAACATATTTTTTTCATTGTGCATCACATCTATGTTATGACGGATTAAGTGTGTTCTCCAATACGGCAAATCCCAAAAGATACTCTTTTTCGCCCAATTATGGTAGATGCCTCTGCCATCATCCCTACCAAGCTCCACAGTTGTCTCGGTTATTTTTGGTAAATGGCACACTCTATCCCACATACCATCTCCAGAAGCGCGCTGTAGAGGGTGTGCTGTCTCGCGACCTTTATCCTTCCTGAAAGACCTAGCATCTCTCCTGTATGGATGATCTAAAGGCAAGAAGCGCCGGTGGCAGTCAAACCAGGAATGTTTACCTCCATTTTGCAAGTGAAATGATTTTGTCTACTCCATACAATACGGACATGCTAATCTACCAGCTGTGCTCCAACCACTTAGCATCCCATATGCCGGGAAGTCGTTTATTGTCCAAAGAAGTGCTTGCTCGTAGACGAAGTTCTGTTTCTTTAAAATATCATATGTAGAGACTCCACTAATCCACATCATCCTTAATTCATCTACCAAAGGTTGTAGATAGACATCAATTTTATGCTTCGGATTCCTAGGGCCCGGGACAATGACGGTCAAAAACATAAATGGATCCCTCATGCACATCGACGGAGGTAAATTATATGGAGTAACAATAACAGGCCAACAAGAGTATTGTTTACCCAACATTCCAAATGGTGAAAATCCATCTGTGCATAACCCAAGACGCACATTACGAACTTCAGTTGCAAATTCAGGATGACTACGGTCGAAGTGTTTCCAAGCTTCACCATCGTGTGGATGGCTCATAACGTCCTCTTCCGGTTGACTCTCTGCATGCCATCTTATGTGCTCCGCTGTTGTGGAGGATGCAAATAGTCTCTGCAGTCTGGGTGTTAATGGGAAGTAATACATTTTCTTGAAAGGAACGTCTTTCTGTTGTTTGTCCTTTCCTACTTTCCTTTTCGTCAGATATCTGCCATGGCCACAGAATTTGCAGTCCCTCCTAGCGCTTTCGTCCTTCCAGTAGAGCATGCATCCATTTGGACATGCATCTATCTTCTGAACAGGTAGCCCTAGACCAGATACCAACTTCTTTGTTTGATAGAAGTCATCCGGGAGCTTATTACTACTTGGTAATACCTCCTTCATCGATTGCATCATCTGATTAAAGCATTTCTCCGACACGTTGTTCTCCGATTTAATATTCAAAAGCCGAGAAACAACTGATACCATATTGTGATTCTTGCATCCATCCCATAGTGGAGTTTCTGAAGCTCCCAGCATGTCATAAAATTTTTGCGCATTCGGGTTTGGTGGTTCCTCAATATTCTCTGATGATGAAGGTCCACTTGGAAATTGATGTCCAATTGCATCAATCACCATATTTCGATACGGATTATTAGAGCTTGACTCGACTGCAGTCGTACAAGTGCCGATTATTGATGTAGATGGCGACAGATTAATACCCTCACCATGACTAGTCCATCTTCGGTAATTACCAACAAACCCAAATCTCTACAAGTGCAGCTCCACTTCATCTGGGGAAAGGTACGCCTTGTTTTTACACTTTCCACACGGACACCTTATAACTGAGGCTGGACCAGTTGACAAACAATATGCGATGAATCGCTTGACCCCTTGTTCAAACTCAGATGTAATTCCTTTAATCCCCCTGTACGTGTCTTCTATACATCCAACCACGATCATCCATCTACATTTAGGCCATAACAATGTAGCTTATTAGCACGTGTATAATTCGAATGAAGAACGATGGTAGATTGTGATGGTCGAGGACCCTAGTTTACTCGCTACGAATTATAGAGATAAAGAAAGAAAGGAAAAGAAAATAAAGAAAGAAGAAAATGTGGCGCATCATGCATAGACCAACTTCATAGTGAAAAGAACATATGGTTTTACTGTTCAGAAGAATCAATAAGAATATCTTGGCATGCCACCTCAATTTGTGATTTAAAAAAAAAAATTGACAGAGTTTCCCCTATAAGTTGAACTTTTTCCAGGTGCAAGACCACCACAATTCACACAACATTCATTGTAAAAAATTATTGAATAATAAAGTATTCTACACAAGACCACAAAGAAAATAAAGTATTCTACACAAGACCACAATTATTCGAGAAGCAATAATTTAATTCTCATAATTCATCAAAATTATAATATTTGGAGCCATTACTTAAAAAACTCATGCCATGGTTTGCGAAAAAAATTTCACGCATCACTTATAGAAAGGCCAAGTCCAAAGCATTACCACATTGTCTATACACTCCGTTGCCTACCCTTAATGTACTATGGTTAAACATTTCTATGGAATTCATTCTAGGTTTACCAAGAACCAAGGGGGGAAAAGAGGTTTTGGAAGACTTAGATATGGTAGGTTTTATTGAAGAAAGCATGAAAACAATCTAAAAAAAATTAAGCATGAAAAAATGGCTGTTTTGCCCATCAGGAATGTTGTGATTTTTAAAAAAAAAATTTGATAGAGTTTCCCCTATAAGTTGAACGTTTTCCAGGCACAAGGCCACCATAATTCACACAACATTCATTATAAAAAATTGACAGAGTTTCCCTTCATTGTAAACAATTCACAAAACACAAATAACCTCAAAACATTTAATATACAATACTAAATTTAGGGGTAAACTGTATTTAAAATGAAATAGGGTTTACACGAATGGCTCGTAATGCCATTTGGACTATCAAATACACCTAATACATTTATGAGGTTAATGCATTATGTGTTAAGGGATTTCATTGAAAATTTTGTTGTGGTGTATGTTGATGACATTTTAATTTATAGCAAGACATATAAGGATCATTTTCATAACCTTAAATGTGTTCTTGTTACACATAGGAGAGCAAGGTTGTATGCTAACTTTGACAAATGTTCATTTTATTTGGAAAGAAACCTTTCTTGGATTTGTTGTGAGTTCTAAAAGGATAGAAAGTGATGAAGAAAAGATTACAACAATCCAAGAGTGGGTAACACCTAAAACTATGACTGAGGTAAGAAGTTTTTATAGGAAGGCTAATTTTTATAAGAGATAAATCAGGAATTTTAGTACAATTGTAGCTCCATTAACACAATTTGTAAAGAAAATGTTGGGTTTAGATGGGAAGAGGGATAGGAAGAAGCTTTCAATGCATTGAAACAAAAATTGAGTGAAGCCCCGTTACTATCCTTGCCTAACTTTGATAAAGCCTTTAAAGTTAAAAACGATGGTAGTGGAGTGGGAATAGGTAATGTACTCACTTAGGATAAAAAATGCTGGTAGTGAGAAATTGTCAGGAGCTGCTTTAAATTACACCACTTATGATAAAGAGTTATATGCTTTAGTGAGAACATTGCACCATTGACAATATTATTTTTTACCTAGGGAATTCATAATAGATACTGGTCATAAAACATTGAAGCATCTCAAAGGTCAATAAAAACTGACAAAAGACATGCCAAAGTGGATGGAGTATATAGGACCTTTTCCTTATGTGATGAAATACAAGAAAGGTAAGGACAATGTGGTCACCGTTGCATTATATGACAAGTATGTGCTTTTAAATTCCTTAGATGCATAATTGCTTGGTTTTGAGCTACTTAAAGATTTGTATGCTAAGGATGAAGAGTTTAGTGAAATCTATCTTACTTGTAAAAAAATGTGCATTCAATAAGTTCTACAGGCATGATGGGTTTTTGTTTAGGGAAGGTCAATTGTGCATACCTAAGGGATCATTGAGAGAGTTGCTAGTGAGGGAAGTTCATGGTGAAGGATTAATTGGACATTTTGAAGTTTCAAAAACTTTAGCCATCTTGTATCAAAATATGGTAGGTTTTATTGAAGAAAGCATGGAAACAATCTAAGAAAAATTAAGCATGAAAAAATGGTTGTTTTGCCCATCAAGAATGTTGTGATTTAAAAAAAAAAAATTGACAGAATTTCCCCTATAAGTTGAACGTTTTCCAGGCACAAGGCCACCACAATTCACACAACATTCATTGTAAAAAATTGACAGAATTTCCCTTCATTGTAAACAATTCACAAAACACAAATAACCTCAAAACATTTAATATACAATACTAAATTTAGGGGTAATCACCCATTACCCATAGGGAGTGATCACCCATCACTCACGGAGAATGATCACCCATCACTCACGGGGAATGTGTGTTGATTGCAGGGCTATAAATAACATAACGGTAAGAAAATATGGAAATACACTAGGTAAGAATCAATAAGAATCTGTTGGCATGCCACCTCAATTTTTAAAAAAAAAATTGACAGAGTTTCCCTTATAACTTGAACGTTTTCCAGGCGCAAGGCCACCACAGTTCACACAACATTCATTGTAAAAAATTCACAAAATACAAATAAGCTCAAAATATTTAATCAACAACACCAAATTTGAGGGTAATCACCCATTACCCATAGGGAATGATCACCCATCACTCACGGGATTCTAAAGATGATATTGGAGGATTTTCTTACCTAAGAATAGCTCGTTTGTCCAAAACAATCAATGAAGAACTGTATGCCTAACCTGTGCGTAACAATATGTAGGAGAGTTAGATTAAAAATTTTAGTAAAATTCAATAGAAATAGAGTATAATAAAATACTCTTAAGATATAATAGAATTAAATAGAAATAGAGTATAATAAAATCCCCAAATTATATTTTTGGTACTGAGATCAAAACTACACAAATCCAGTATAAACAACATACAAGCTTGTCTCTCAGGCATCAATTAATGCTGGGTCAAAAACACCTGAGTCAAGCAACCTAGCTGTTGCACTTGGACTGCTTGTGGCCGTTACAACTCTACTTTCCTTATCTGATTTTACAGCAGGCTTAACCAAAAATTTGGTAGACCCAAAACGAAATTTGAAGTGCATCCAAAAATGTCAATAGAAGAAAAGGATCAACAAATAACTTAGCACCAGAGATAGGTGATAAGAAAAACTATGAGCAAAACCAAAATACCAAGCATGAAAGCATATCCATCTATTCCTATACTTACTATATAACTATGGTGATTTTGTTGAAAGAAAATAGAAAATAGAAGATGAAAGAAAGGCTTGGTATGTGTTGAGTGAATGGAAGGAAAAAGACAAGAGACAAAGACACAAAAGGATTAAGAGGAAAGGAAAATGTCAAAAGAGTGATATTCTGGCTATCAACGGGTTCAGGCTAGCCTGAACTCAACTCATTTTACCTATAATTATTTGGAATGAGCTTTAAATGAGCTCGGATTGAGTTGAGATTGAGTTTAATTTTTGAGCTCGAATTGCATAAGGAGGATAAACAGTTCAAGAAATTTTTTTGGTTATTCAAGCAATTGCATATCAATGTTCCATTGATTGAAGTACTATCCCAATCAACAAATCTAAGCTAAATTTCAACATATTAACATTGATATGCAACTGATACCCTTTTTGTCTTGAGCTTTATCCGCGAGCTGCCGGTAGAAGTCCACAGCTTGATGAAGGTCGCCGGCGACAATCGTCCACAGCGGCGCCAAGCGGCAGTCGTCCACAGCTCGATGAAGGTCGCTGGTGGTTCGATGGTGGGGGCAAATAATGCTTTGGTCAGATGGTTTTTCGGTGGTAGGAAAGGCAATGAGGAGGTAAGGTCGCCGGCGGGATTGGAAGGGATAGTCGGAGAAGACAGAGAAAAGATGGAAGAACGAAATGAAAGGGAAGACAGAACAGATCTAATAGTCGTCGGGCTTTGCGAGGGATATTTTCGTCGCTAATCCCTTTCTATTAGCAAAGGATTTGTGACGGCATTAAAAAAAATAAATACAATCCCTCACTAATCACTCGCAAATTAGCGTGTGAGTAGCGAGGGATTATTCAACGACGGATTAGCGACGGTCAACCTCAACGGATTTTTAGTGCCTTTCTGATCCCTCGCTAATTGCGTTTTATTAGAAAGGGATTAGCGAGGGATTTTTTTAATTTCATATTCCGCTCAATTTTTTTTTTCAAGTTATAAGTTTATATCCCTCACTTTTTTCAATACTCTACTAGGAAAAAATATTTATTTCTGTCAACACTTAGCTACTTCCTACTTAGCTACGGATTAAGAGCATGAAATCTTTCACCAGTAAACAATTCTAAATAATCATCATCGTGTTTGTTTAGGTTTAATTAATATCGATCCTGTTACGCTTACTAATATATGAAAAGTTTAATTAGTATTGACGTGTTTTTATATCCCAAAATTGTATTTATTACCCTAATCAAATGTAATAAAACGTAATATATAGAACTTTGGTTGTACACGTAAACTCTCATAGTAATTAAATGTGTGTTCATATTTGCATAATTATACATCAACCATATATGATCGATGCATCAAATATATATATATATACACACACACACACACACACACACACACACACACACACACATATAAAGTGATAAATATATTATATATATACTACACATGACAAATTTGTACAGAGGTATAATTTGTGCATATCATTTAATTATAATCTATACTTCGTAATTTGTCGATGGTAATTACACGTATATTGAATGCAAATACATTGGTTATAATTCAACAAATAATAAAGAATTAAGTATTTGTAAGGATATTACATAAAAAAATTTACCACACACAAAAGTATCGTGGGGGAAAAATTTGAAAATTCACAAAATAGGGAATCCCTTAGAAATTAGCGAGGGATTAGTGATGGAATATTCAGCGATGGATTAGTGAGGGATTCCGCAATCCCTCACCAATAACACTCTAATCCGTCGCAAATTAGGCAATGAATTATGCCGGATTTATCCGTCGCTATTCCCTCGCAAATTAGCGTGGGATTAGCGAGGGATAAGTTGAAAATTCGAGGCTAAAAATTTACAACGGATATTAAGTAAAATAAAATATCCATCGCAAATCCCTATCTAATTAGCGACGGATTAGAATGGGAAATTTTATCCCTCGCTAATTTGAAAGGATAATTGGACAACGCTGATCCGTCGCAAATTAGAGAGGGATTAGCGACGGAAAGTCAATCTGTGTGCCGAACTCATTTTCCCCTCGCTAATCCCTCGCAGATTTTGCGAGGGATAAATCCCTCGCTAATTCCTGCCTTTCTTGTAGTGGGTGCTGTATAGCCGGCCTTTATTGTTGGTGTTGTTTCCAATTATTTTGATACTGATTTGTACTGAGCAGCCTTCATTGCTGTTATTCTTTCTTCGTTTTCAAGCATTCTTCATTCACTCAGTCTTCTCTTTTGAGCAGCCTTCATTACTGTCATTTTCTCTTTATTTTTCCTATTCAGGCAGCCTTAATTGTTGCAAAATATTTTTTTTACCATGTCAACCTCCCAAACACGAGTTGTAAACGCAAAATGCTGGACACTTCATGGGAAACTATCCAGTCGAGAATGGGAACAAAACAGGAGACAATCCAAAAGTAGACAAGCCAATGTAGCAACTGGCCAAATTGCTGAGGCACCAAAGTCGGACATTGCTAGTCTCAACGAAAATGAATTGGAAAGGGTGAGTGCACTCATCAGCAATTTAGAAAAGCTCTCGAGTACTTGTTCTATAGCATATTCATGTAAGTTTTCACTTTCCACTGGATTAAATGTTTCAGATACACTATTTTCCACCTCTTAGATCATGGATTCAGGAGCTACCAACCATATGACCCATTCACCAAATATCTTCACTACCTATTCCCCGTGCCCGAGTAGTAGGAAAATAGCTACTGCAGATGGTTCTTTGGCCATTGTGGCAGGAATTAGAAGTGTCCAAATTAACCTATTGTTAACCTTGAAAAATGTTCTCTATGCCCCTAAGCTAGCTACCAATCTAATATCCATCCAAAAACTTGCCCATGACTTACAATGTATGGTGATTTTTCATCATAATGGTTGTGTATTTCAGGATAAGAGTTCTAGGATGATGATTGGACATGCTAGAGAATGGGGTGGCCTCTACTTCCTTGAAGCAAGTAAACCAATCATCCCCAAGGGTAAACCGTTAGTGTCATTTGTTTCCGAGTCTTTGTCATCTAATATAGAGAAAATTTGGCTCCATCATCGTCAACTTGGACATCCATCATTTCGAGTTATAAAACTCTTATTTCCATCTTTGTTTCCACATTTAGATATTAAGTCTTTTCATTGTGAAAAATATGAACTTGCCAAACACAAACGTGTACCCTTTCCAGTGAGCAATAACAGAAGTTCCATTCCCTTTTATTTAATCCATAGTGATGTCTGGGGTCCATCTACTATTGCTAATATTTCTGGGGTGCGATGGTTTGTTTCCTTTATTGATGACTGCACTCGTATTTGTTAAGTCTTTCTTTTTAAACAAAAATCTGATGTCAGTATTATTTTTCCAAATTTCTGCTCCATGATTAAAAATCAGTTTGGAGTGACCATCAAGAGAGTTAAGTCTGACAATGCATGAGACTATTTCAATCAAATTCTAAGTCCATATTTTCAAAAAGAAGGGATAATCCATGAGTCATCTTCAGTGAATACCCCACAGCAAAATGGAGTTGCAGAAAGGAAAAATGGTAATTTCCTTGAAAAAACTCGAGCATTGTTATTTAAACATCATATACCTAAAACCTTTTGGGAGGAAGCTGTTCTTACTGTAACACATCTCATAAACTGATTTCCATCTAGAGTCTTAGGATTTCATAGTCCAATAGATGTATTGTCCACTTTCTATCCTAACTTCCACACCACAAATAATCTTGTTCTTAGAGTATTTGGATGTACATCCTTTGTACATGTTTACAGTCACAACCGAGAAAAATTAGATCTAAGGGCTCTAAAATGTATATTTGTGGGATATTCCTCAACCCAAAAAGGATATAAGTGCTATTATCCACCCTCTCAAAAATTCTTTGTTTCTATAGATGTTACTTTCAATGAACATGAATCTTACTTTCCAAACTCTTATCTTCAAGGGAAGAAGTTTGTGAGAAAATATGAAAATTTGGGTTTTGACTTGTTATTGGATTTTTCAACTTCAAATCATTCTACTTCCTTATCCACTAGTGATCCTGTCCCAGTTCACTCTGAACTATCTGAGTCTGTCACAGTCTTCTCTGAACTTGTATTTGCTCAATCTGACACCACTGAGTCTGTTCCCAAGGATGTTAGATATGGCAAAAGAAAGATGTATATAAGGAAGAAGACGGCTGCTCCCAACCCTACACAAGTCCAAGAGTCTAATCAGGTAATAACTTCTGAACCCATATTACAGATTGAAACAGAACTAGAGTAGAAAGTGAGATCTATAGGGGTAGTAGTAGTGACATAGACTTAGCCATTTCATTGAGAAAAAGTGTGAGAGAGTGCACTAAAAGACCTTTATACCCCCTTGCACACTTCCTATCCTTTCAGCGTTTTTCTCCGTCACACAGAGTCTTCCTCAATAACCTAGAAACTATTGCCATTCCTTCCAATCTATTCAAAGCTTTATCTAATGAAAAATGGAAATAAACTATGAATGTAGAAATGAAGGCACTGGAAAAGAACAAAACATGAGAGCTTGTGGAGTTACCAGCAGGGAAAAAACCAGTGGGGTGTAAATGGGTGTACGCAGTAAAATATAGAGCTGATAGTTTAGTGGAAAGATATAAGACAAAGCTGATTGCCCAGGGTTATACTCAGATGTATGGAGTGGACTATCTAGAGATTTTTGCCCCAATTGCAAAATTGAATACTGTTAGGGTCCTATTATCTTTGGCAGCCAACTTTGGATGGGATTTATAACAGTTTGATGTCAAAAATACTTTCTTGCATGGAGATCTCCAGGAGGAGATATATATAGAGATACCTCCAGGTTATGGGAAAAGAGTTGTTAATTATACAGTCTATAGATTAAAGAAGGCATTTTATGGGTTTAAACAATCTCCTCGAGCATGGTTTGATAGGTTTGCCAAGGTTATGGTGATGTTATGATACAAGCAAAGTCAAGGAGATCATACTTTGTTCATCAAGTATTCGTCTTCAGGAGGAGTCACGGTCCTCTTAGTTTATGTGGATGACATAATTGTTACAGGAAGTGATGTTGAGGAGAGACATTCTTTGAGTGAGTATTTAGCAAAAGAATTCAAGATTAAGACACTTGGGAAGCTAAAATATTTTCTCGGAATTGAAGTGGCACATTCAGAGAAGGGTTTTTTTCTCTCTCAATAGAAGTATGTAACTGATCTACTCAAGGAGATAGGAAAAATAGCATGCAAACCAGTGAGTACTTCGATAGATCTAAATATAAAGCTTGGACTAGCAGAGGAAGATGCTATAGTAGACAAAAGGGTATATCAACATTTGGTGAGAAAGCTCATTTATTTGTCCCACACATGACCGGATATAGCTTATGCTGTGAGTGTGATTAGTCAATTTATGTACAGTCCAAAAGAGGTTCATCTTCGAGCAGCACACAGGGTGTTGCAGTATCTTAAAGGTACATCAGGAAGAGGACTTCTTTTTAGGAAAAGTGGGAGTCTAATGCTTGAAGCCTATACAGATGCTGATTATGCTGGGTCATTGATTGATAGAAGATCGACCACTGGATATTGTACGTTTCTTGGTGGAAATCTTGTGACATGGAGCAGTAAAAAACAAAATGTAGTAGTACGGTCTAGTGCAGAGGCTGAGTTTCGAGCGATGGCTTAAGGAGTATGTGAGTTACTTTGGTTAAAAATCATTTTACAAGACATAAGGATCAAGTTGGAGGGCCCAATGTGACTTTACTGTGATAATAAGTCTACAATTAACATAGCTCACAATTTTGTGCAGCATGATCGGACAAAGCATGTCGAAATTGACAGACATTTTATCAAGGAGAAATTGGAGAGTAGATTGATTTGCACACCTTATGTGTGTACAAATTATCAACTTGCTGATGTGTTGACCAAAGGGTTAAGTGGTCCAGTATTTGAAAATATTGTATCCAAGTTAGGAATGGAGAATATCTATTCACCAGCTTGAGGGGGAGTGTGGAAAAATATGGCAAAAGGGTGTATTTTAGGAAAGTAAGACTGTAAATATTGTAACACTAGAATTAGGAAAGTTTGACCCTTAAATTAGGGGATTTTGTAATCAGTGATTAGGAGATTTTGTGGGCAGTAATTAGGGGATTGACTAGGAGATTTTGTGAATCAATTTATTAGTGTAGTTGCTATCTTTGTGCCTTAGGAAGCTTGTATATAATTAGTTTATTGTAATATTTGAGAAATATATGAAAAGAGATTATTCTTTCTCAATTTCTTACAGAGATGGCTAGATTCCTCTCTTATTTGTCTTTAAATCGAGATGATTTAGAAATTAACAAATTCGTCTCAAATAGTTGAGATTAATTAATGTCTTTTTTTTTTCTGTCTCTAAGTTGACTCTAAGTTGGAGTTAATAGTCGTTGTCTCTATTTTGTCTTTGATTTTCTATTTTAGAGATAAATTAGAGGCCAATTTGAGTCGTCTTTATATCTCTAAATATATTTGAAAAAAAATATATTATGTTAAAATGATAGTAATTAGACGAGATTCCAAACTAAATATGAACTCATAATGTAATTCATTTGACATATTGGATGCAATTGAATAAAAATTATGTTTATCATTTTAAATAGTTGGCATGAGTCTAAATATATTTTATCATTATCATTACATATAGCTATATTGAACTATATCTTTGAATTACTTTTAATGAAAATAATATATTTCCATTATAGGCATTAATGTTAATGTTAAACATTTTGAAAGAAGTCTTTACATAATTATGTACAGATTTATCTTAATTGCACTAATTATAATACTATTTGTGGAATAATAATGTAATATATGAAATAGTAGTGCTATATAATGTTTGATGATTGAATTTATTAGATTATAAATTAATAATTTAATTAAATTTCATAATAAACATTTTTTAAGGAAAAAAGAAGAAACTTTGCATGACAAAGTTAATTATTCGTATTTTTATTAAAAGAAAAATAAAAAATTGTTAAATTTTGATTTTAAAAATTAAAGATAAATTTGATACGAAATGGAGATGCTAATAAAATTTTTTTGTCTCAATTTGGTCTCTAATTGTCTCAAAAATTTTGTTGGGGGATAAAAAATCTTAATAAAGTTTTTTTGTACTATTTTGTGTAATTTTGGGAGACTTGAAACGTTCTAGATGTCAACGGTAGAGAGGAGAACAGCTAAAAGCTTCCCTCACATTTCTTCTGAAGGCTTCAAAATTTCCTTTGCATTTCTTCCTCGGCAGAACCCTTGGTTCTTATTCCTTTTCAAAGCCAGAAAATTCTGGAAGATGCATTTTTATCTGAAATCCTTCAACCCTCAATTCTTATTCCTTTTCAACTTTCCATTTTTCTTAAATCCCACTTTAAATCCTTCACACCCATTTGCATTAGAGTTTTATTCTTCGCACCCCCTCAAAACCCACCTGCAATCATCACATTTCAATGGGCCTATGCAGCTGAGTTCGTGTAGTTGGTGGGGGCAGTGGTGGAACTTTTGAGTGCACCATATTCTGCTTCGGTAATTTTTTTTCTTAGCTTCTTTCTTTTTATTTTGAGTAATCTGCACACTGAAGTGTTTTGCTTTGTTCAAATATCTATTTTTTTAGTTTTGAATATTGTTGAACAAATTAATATTTTGGGCATTTATTGATTTGTATTGAGTTGGTGATTTTTGTTAGAGTTGTATCCTAGAACCAATCCATTTACACAATGTATGTTACATATTTATCTTATAAAAACACTCTTCATCTTTCAATTTCTTTGTATATGTGCGTAAAAATGATAGATAAAGTCCATTCACAGTGTTAAACAAATCATGATAGAGATCATAATGTGAGATTCCTACTATACTATGTAGTACTTGTACTTAAATTATCTATAGTCATAATGTTAATGAGATAGGATATCATTAATGCACAAAAACTAGCGAGTGTTATATTTCTTGATTAGATCAAGCAGTGGTTCTCACATCTGTGAGTATTGTGATATTCAAAGTTAATACGTAGATACTTATTACATGAACAAGTACATTGGATAATCTAGTTATGAGATAATCACATGGATAACTATTTAGTATCAGTGATAAAATCTCATTGTAACAAATGTGCAAGTATTCTTAGATTTGAGACCTCTAAGGTACTTTGTTTGCTGAGCGTTGTACTTTTATTCTAATTTCTGGAATCTTATCAAGGATTGCCTATAGGAAAGATATTGGATATAATGTAAAGTAAACGAAAATAGTTGAAATGATCAATAAATAATTCATCACTCCTAATAGTAAGGGCGTATATCTCATGGCTACTTGTAGGGAATTATTACTCAATAAATCCAAAATGATATTGAGTAATAGATTTTGGAACAAGTACTAATAAATTCGAGTTAGAATAATTATATTTTAGAGGGAGTTGACACTAATTACATACTCTAAATTAAATGAAATATAGTATAATGAAAGGAGTTTATTGCACTAATATTTTGCTATTGAAGGATTTATGTCAAACTACTTGTTTTTTTTTTACCTTTGGTTAGTTATGATGCATTACTAGATGATGCTCTCGATCTGCTAAATATGAATTTATTAATTAAAAAATTAATAAATTAATCCTAATTAGAATTAATAGTTAAAAACTATTAAGGATTATTAATTCTACAGTGATTAGAATTAATTCATTTTTCGCTACTCATAGATCGGAAAAAATAATAGCTCAAAATATTATAGGATTAATTTGTGAGAAGAATTAATGATTATGAGCTACTTATAAAGTGTTAAAATTAGTTGGGTGAAATTATAATGATTAAATCCATTATTCGTGAATTATAAACTTGTTATAATTCAAGTGGCTAAATTGCAATTTCTAAAACCCAAGAGTCCATAATTGAAAAAAGTTAAATAATTGTTTCCTATAGATTTAGGAAATAGGAAAAACTTTGTACATTTCCTTTCGATATATATAAGATGTAAAACCCCACCTAAGACCGCTCTAGAATTAGAAGGAAGGGTTGCATTTCATAGTATATTGTATGAATATATTCTTTTTAGGTGAATTTATGCATTTTTAAATTGCTAAATGTGGCATTTATTAATTATTTGTGCAAGATGAGTACTGGGGGCAAATAGGAAATTTTTCCTAGGGATAAAAGAAGAAGAGACTTGGGTTTAGAAGGGAAGAGAATTAGGTTGGGAAAATAAGAATAAGAATTAATGTAGTTAAGTAGTTAGAGCTTTGTGGTTAATTCCTAAGGTCTTGAATTCAATTCCCATCAATTAAGTATTATTTTAAATTATCCTAACTAATGTTTGAATTTTATTTCTTGCATTCCATGAAATTAGGAGTGTTGTCTTGGGAAAGACACAATGGTAATATTATAACCATGTAATCTTATCCTATAAGAAAATCTAGAGGAGTTTCAATCTCCATTGTTTTAGCAATCATGTTTGAATTTTAAAATATTTTAAATTTTGAATTCTTTCCCTTTATTTTATTTTCCTATAAAAAAACTAGATTATTTTGGTCTTGGAATTTAATTAAAATATCAGCTTTGGACTACATTATGTCCGAAACATAGGGGAGTGTAGGATGGTTGTTTTCCAAGAATAAATCACCATGATTTCTTCTCTAAAGAACTTCATTTTGTTTATTTTTATTTTGGTGCAAAGCCGGAATTATTCCCAACTCTTTCTCTTGGTTAAACTTCCAAAAATGTTTAGCAAAAGTACCTTTTCTTTCCTTGCTATCAAATAGCCATTTCGTGTAAGTAAAGAGCTAGAAATTCTTTGGAATTTTGGAGCTAATATAGCTTCACTGAACTAGAAAAATTTTCCAGCGAACTGTAAAGTGTTTTAGCCATAGGATTTTGAGCATTCAACTCATGCATTAGTTCATCTACAGTTCTTCTTCTTCTTCTTCTTCTTCAAGATGATGGCTGAAAAATCACCATTAATAGACCTTGAAACACTCCTATTTTATAGCTGCAAATCTATTTAAAATAATTCAAACTCTTGCTAACAAACTGTCCTAGATTTTATGAATTCTTATAGCTAAGTTACCAGAAATTTTTTCAGCCTTGTTAGCAATGATAAAAATCAGTTTTCTCCTTCATTTCTTTCTTCATTTTCGGCCACCTTGAACACCATAGCTGAACATCTTATCTTCTTTACCAACTTTGGCCATTAGAACTCCATTAAACCATCTCAAACATCTCCTAACTTCGCTCAATTCAAAACATTTTGAACTTGAAAATTAAATTTTATCTTTTTTGCCCTTAAACATTCACCTAACTAAGCTAGTAAACCAAAACTTTCACTCCTCTTTCACAACCATTTTCGGCCAGCACTTAGACTAGAAGAGTTCTCCATTTCACTACCAAGTCTTAGCCAAATGAGTGAACCACCATTGAAGGACTAGTGACCTTCAAGAAGAAATCACCATTAACAAATCCTACACATCAAAAACCTCTACTTTTTCTTCATTTTGAAATTTGAATTAGCTCTAGTGTCACTCTCCCTTGGCATAACCGAATCCCTCCCCCTCTAGTAAGGCCATTCAGCCATCACACTCCAAAGAACACTCTCTATTTTCTCTCAACTTTCTCTTGTGCTTTCAAGAACACCAAGAACCCCAAGAATACATGCTACACTTCTTCAAACCTTAGCCACTTCTAATAATTCCAAATCACACTAAATCCCTCAAATCAATTAGAATTCAATCTATACTCACCCTTAGTATATATTATAACACCAAACTAACCAAAGTTGATTATTCTTTTGGATCAAACAAACCTTTTTGTTCAAGACAAGAAGAACACCAAAAAGGTAAAATAAGTTCAACTATCTTATTCTTCTTCTTTTCTTTATCTTATTTTCATCATAATCTCAATCTCTCTCTTAGCCAAATCATTGGTGGCCATCTTTGGACAACTTCAATCATTAGAGGACTCGTCAAAACACTCAAGGCCCTTCATTTGTTAAAACAACACAATCGGCTCAAAACGGTCATCAAACAATTATTTTGTCATAACTTTCTGATTTAATTTCAAACTTAAGATTATTAGAATGATGGAATTGATATGTTGATTGCATTTCACTGGGATGGAAATATGCATGTTGGTATGAAGAGAATTATTTTATAATATGAAGATTGAGATTGGTATTAAGGTTCTTTATGAATTATTATTGGATCATGGTTTGAGATTTAGGGGTATTATATGTTCATTAGTATATTGTGATTTGAGACTTTATATCAGTAGTATGAGATGTTTTGATGAATGGTGGAGATTATTACCACCATTGCTTTTCTTATGCTCTTACATTGTTATTTTTTATATCAAATACCTTGCTAATATTATTATTGGTATAATACCACTCTTGTTGTGTTAAATGCCATTACAATTCTAATTTGGAGAAATAGATATTCTATTTATTGAAAATATGTATGTATGAATATATATATATATATATATATATGTGTGTGTGTGTGTGTGTGTGTATTAGCCTTTCTAAATTTTTAATATTAGCAATATCACTATGGTTATTAAAAATTAGTATTAGTGCTACTTTTTACTACAAGTATCATTATTATTTTATTACTACTATTATTATTGTTATTAATATTGTTATTAACTTTAATTTATTAATATTTCTGTTAACATTTGTATTTCCAAAATTAATAATTACTTTTAATATTATTATTGATAAAATTTTATTAAACAAACAAATAGTAATATTTTTATTAAACATTACTAAATATAAAAAAAATTAGGGTTAATTAATATTAATATCTTTTTATATTAATAATATTATTTTTATTATTAATATTCTTACTAATATTTTTATTTATACTTATTTATTATTTATGACAGCTATCTATATTGTTATATTAAATTGTTCTTATTCTGTAAATTTATTATAAACCCTAAAATACCTTATCAATTAATTTTAGAACTCCTAAAACATTATTATCATAATCGGGTGTTGTTGTTGATTAGTTGAACTTAAGCATGTTAGGTTGTGGGTTATTTATTTGCACAGTTGTTGCTTGGTTGTGCACCATTGGTGACTTATACCCTACGTTTATCCTAGGTGGGGCTAGATTGCCTTGAATCCAACTTGGAGGACTATTTTGTTAGTGAAAGCAAGAGATCAGGTAAGCCTTTACATAAAGTTGTTTGAAGATCACTGTCACTTTGGAAAGTCAAATTGTGCTGTATATGTGGAAAAGTACTTTGGGATGCAATTATGGGCAATTTATTTTTCCTTTTCTATTTAGTTAAACAATTTCAAATTAAGCAAGCAATTCAAAGAAAAATGCTAAATTTTTCCTAAAATCTAATTTTAGCAAGAATTTTGTAAACCATAATTGCTATTTCAAAAAAAATACTTTGGATGATTCTACTTTTTCCAAATGGGATAAATTTAACATTGAGTACTCAATAAGAGTAGACTACTAGGGTTAGTCTTTGAATGATCGGGGTAAGTCTCTCAGTTGGTGGCCACCTTTGGGGGGTGAGTCCTACCTGGATAGGATGCCAGTTCTGGTATGTCATACTAGTTTGAGCTAGCATAAAAATTCAAGTGGAATGTTTATTTTCAGAGTGGACATTCAGTAAGTCAGGGTGTAGACATGGAGGAGTATCTCACACGGTGGGCTGTATACCCACCTTGTATCAGAATGCACAATGTGTGGTATCCTAGTTGTTCTCTTGTTATAGTGCACAATGTGTGGTGCCATGTCCATTTTTTTTAGGGTTGCTTTTATTTTATACAGTGGCAATGGAAAAAAAAATACACATCTCCTCGCTTTCCGAAATTTATTTATGACTTCCCAATATTTTTTTTATAATTATGTGTCAACTTGCATACATGAACTAATTCCTTGAAATATCCTGAGTACACATAGAATTTATTGGGAATTATTTCTCACCAGCTTGTCATTTCATGTTTTTAGGTTGATCCTGCTATGAAGGTTGATTACTTAGTGTTGCCTTATATAATGAAGACTTGTTTTGATTGCATTTAATTTTTGAGAGATTTTAGTTAACGTTTATTTGTTTTGAGATATGTGAAGTATTATTTTGATTTGTAATAAGTTTAAATTTTGGAGCATTCTTTTCATTTCTTATGTGTGTCCTAGTTATAAAGACCCATTGTTTTAAGGACGGGACGACATCTTTGCCCTTATTGGGGTATGTAGGGAGTAGGGTGTTGCAAGTGATATCAGAGCCTAGGTTTAGGTAACTATTGAAAGTATTTGATTTATTTCATTAAGATTAAAATCTTTTGACTAATTTGGGTTGTTTATGTTGTAGGATCGTTAGAATGTATAGAATTGCAAGGAAGACCATGAACGGGTAGCTATGGCACTGACCGATTTGTATTTATCTAGAAGACTTACCTGCACCACAACTTGCCCCTCAATTGGAAATACCCATGGAAGAGAGTAGTGAGGATGATGTTCAAATTATTGAGTCACCACCCATACTGTAACACCCCGCTACCTAGGCCCAACAGGGCCGGGGATGTCTGTAACACCCCACTACCTAAGCCCTATAGGGCCGGGGATGTCGCCCCGTCCAAAGGACAAGGGGTCTTTATAACTAAGTCACACAATCAAAAGAGTAGAATAAAAAAAGTACTTTAAACTCAAAACTCATTACAATCTAAGAATTCAAAACAAATCCAGGAATAAAAATTATTCACTCTCAACTTCCTAAAGCATTACATCAAAATAGATAACATCTCTTCCAAGACAGACAACACTAGCTACTTATCCCCATAGCAATATCGACCTGAAATCATGGTAAAAAGAGTGATGAGATAAAAATCTCAGTAAGTCCGTGTGTGCTTTGGGTGTTTAGTGAAAACAGTTCGCGAATGCAAAGTATAAAATCTTCGTAAGAGAAATACTGGCAAGCAATAAGTAATAGTCAAATCAAGAGTGGTGTTTTGGCTTCTCCAACCTTACATGTTCAATAAAATCAACCACTCAACATGGTGGTCATGGGTTACCACACGTTGGGCCCCATGTCCACATGGTCAGTATGACACACGTTGAGCATACTGCCAGTCAGAATGCCACACTTTGTGCAGACTGACAAAAGGTAGGTGATCGACCTACCAGGCAAGATACTCCTCATTCTCTATACCCAAACAAACCGGTTGTCCACTCCGGCAACACACAGTCCACATGACTGAAAACTGCTAGCTCGGACCGGCGTGACTACGTAGTACTGACGTTTCTCTAAGTTGAGCTTATCTTCTGAAGGTGGCCTCCTGCTAGAAGACTCACTCTTGCTATTCAAAACTAGTACTACTAGCCTACCCTAATTGAGTACTCAACGTTTGATTGTCCCACTTAGGAGAAAACTGATAAAATATAGCTTTGCTTGAAAATGGCAATCAAGGGTTTCTAAAGTCCATGCCAAAATCAGTTTTAGAAATAGTTCAGTGTTTGAATAAAACTGCTTTGAAAATTTTCAAATAATTGGTTTGACTGAATCAAGAAAAGAAACAGTCCTTAATTACCTTTACCAAACCAGTATTCACATACTTCGTGTTTAGCTTGCCATGGTAACCTTTTACAACAAACAAGTTTTATGTAGGAGCTTACTTGATCCTTTGCTTGCTTGAATTCAAAGGTCTTCCAAGGCTGACCTAACCCCGCTTGGGGTAAACACAAAACATAAGGTTACACTCAAGCTAAATTCACTTACACAAAATAATCCTAGTTCAACCTATTACCATCATGACCCTGCTATCCTAAGCTTTAAGGCTAGCTGATAAAGAATTTTATAAAATAAGTCTAGTTTGATAAGTTAAAATAACTAGGGGTTTTAAAATGATTGCTAATAAATTATAAACTCATATAATAATTCTTGAGTGCTATTATTAACAAATAAACTAAGGTTTGAATATTGAATAATACTAAGCCCTAAATAATATTAATAAATGATAATTTTAAAAAAATAGTTTTATTATAAATAAACAATAAATTACAAATAATATTAATTAATTTTTAATAGATAATAAATAATTAGTAATAAATAAAATTAATAATAAATGAATTATATTAAATTTTTATTTAATAAATAACAAATAGATTTTAATATAAATAATATTTAGGACAATAGGTAAAAGCTTGAACTAAGGTCTACAAGGTCATTAATTCTAATATTTTATTTATTATAAAAGATTTATTACTATATATATATATATATATATATTATTTTTAATAAAAGATCTCATTCATTTGATAAGGAAAATATTAATATTTTAATTAATGAACCAATCCAAATCTTCCTAGAGTTTCGAATTTTATAGAAAAATATAGTGGTAATTCTAATTAAAGTAATAAAATTTTGCTAATAAAAATAACCTAGACTTAACAAGAAAATAATCTTCCACCATGATTTTCCTACTGCTATAAGAGATTCATAAATACATTCTCCAGCATCAAATAATAAACCAATCCATTCATGAACACATGCTCGAATTATCACATACTATCACAAGGCTAATTTCCTTCTAGGCATAATCATCATTAATGGCTTCAAAGGAAAATGAAATATAAGAGCCTAATCACATTTGGTGTCATGATGTCTAACATGCTCCAAACATCGATAAAATTCATTAAGCACAAAGAACATACATCGATTCAACAAGAAAATACATACAACCTAGTCATATACAACAATCCTCATGCCTAAACTCCATTCCCCTAATCCGCATGCATATACTCAATCTCCCATTCATATTCTATCCCCCCTATCAACACCTAAGAGACATGATTTCAGAATTTAAAAATAAGGATTTAAGAATGAATACTTGATTGTCGATTACTTTGATGAAGACAAAAGAAGGTCCACGCGCGACGGAGAGTCTTGAGTGATCCAACGGAAAAACAGCCATGGTTGATGGTTGATCAACCATTTCGGGAGAGAGAGAGAGAGAGAGAGAGAGAGAGAGAGAGAGAGAGAGAGAGAGAGAGAGAGCATTAGAAAGATATATAGAGGATTAAATGGAAGAAGATGAACAAAGGAGTTGTTCTTAGTTACCTTGATGATATTCTTGAGACTTCAAGGGAAAAAAAAAAAAAAACTGGTTTTGATCCAAATGCTAATTTTTGTTTTTGAGATTTGATGTTATAAATTCCAGGAATGAACTCTAGAGAGTATGCAGGAGTATTCTGGAGTTTTTGAGAGGGATTAGAGGTGTTTAGAGCGGGTTTTGGCTTGGAGAAAAGTAGTGTGTGTTCTTGGTGAAGATGGAGAGAATTTGAGGGAAAATGATGGACGAATTTCTGGAGAGTGTAGACTGAATAGTTTAGGGAATTCAGGGGTTTCGGTTTAGCTTAGAGAGGGAGAGAAAAATCTGATCATTCGAAATTCAAATGGAGTGATTTGTGGAGTGGTTTGAGGTATAGGATATGTTATTGGTGTTTGTTTGATGAAGGTTTTCTTGGAGCTTCAATGGTGTCGGCTGGTTTGGTTTGGTTTGCTGAAATGAATGAGGTCTAATAAAGCTTAAGGCTGGATGAAATTCAAAGCTTAAATGGCAGAGGAATTCTGGTTGTATAGCTTAGTACAAGGGTGTTTTCATGGAGAAAAATTCTGGAAAATTTGAAGTTCAAATGGAAGTTTGAATGGAGTGATTGTAGGAGAGATTTGAGGTGTGCTTATGGAGTCCAATTGTGCAAGGTAAGTGGAGAGGGTAATGGTTTTCAGTTCATGGCTAAACAAGGGTTAATTTACAGAGGTTGGAGGGTGGTGTTTGGCCAAGGCTTGAAGGGAACAAAGTTGGAAAAAATCTGGTTTCAAGGTGCTCATGTTTCGAAGGTTTGCTACAAATTTTCCTGTGCAGTTTTCTGCAATTCTTCAGCCCATTTTGCAGAGGTTTTAAGAGGTGTTCAAGGGTCCTTTAAGGCAGGTTTTACAGCCCTCTTTATGGGGAAAAAGCAGAGAAGTTTTTCTGGCTTGAAGGTGGAATAGAACAACTTCATTTTCTGGTTTGAAGGTTGCAAAACTGCCCAGAATTTTTTTCTGGTTTGTGCAGTTTTTTGTGCAGTCCGAATTGCACAGAATTTTCAGTTCCTCATGCTGAATAAATTGGCCATTTTCCAGCAGCAATTGAGTAAGAAAGATGGCTGAGATTTTCGAAGGTTAGGCTGCCAAGAATCTGGAAAATTTCCAGATTTCTTTCACGAAAATTATGAACACAATGGAGTGGAGTTTGAAGGTTCATCAATGGTGATTAATTTCTCTTGGGAACCTTCCCTAACTCCTCTCATATTTTCAGTCAAATCCCCAACCTTCAAGATTCATTTTCAAAATTCAAAGACCAAGAATCATTGCTGAATTTTCTGGAATTAAGACCATGAATTTTGATAAATTTTGAACAAGTTTAATTGATGAAAAGGTTAGAACAAGCTAGAGGTAATAAAACAATAATTCCTCTAGAATTCTTTTTAGGACACAATGATAAGATTAGGACATTCTCTTCATGTCTCCCCTAAGACAACATTCCTATTTTCATGGAATGTAAGAAAACAAAAATTCAAACTTAATTAAGATAATCATGATGGGATTTGAACTCATGACCTTAGAGACTAATTCCAAAGCTCTAACCACTAAACCACAACAACTCTTGTTCTTATTTTCTCACCCACATATTTATCTTATATAATCCAAAAGCTATCTTCCTACTTTGACCTCAAGTAAAATTACCATTTTACCCTTCCTACTCAATAAGCATAACTAAGCCTTTTAACCCATAAATCACAATTCTAATACACATAAAATCATTTAATATATATATATATATATATATATATTCATGCAAAATAATATGAAATGTATCCCGACCCCCTTACTCAAGGGTTGGCTTTAAGTGGAGTTTCAGAATGTCGCCCCGTTCAAAGGACAATGGGTCTTTATAACTAGGTCACACAACAAAAATAAGCAAATACTTTGAAATTAAAAACTTATTACAACCCAAAAATTCAAGAACAAATCCAAAATAATTTTTTCACTATCATCTCTCAAAGCAACATATAAATTAAATAACATAGAGTCTTCAAGAAGGCAACATTCTAGCTACTCTTCTCCATAGCAGGAACGCCCTGAAAATATGGCATAAAAGGTGATGAGATAAAAATCTCAGTAAGTCCGCGTGTGCTTTAAGTATTCAGAAAAATAGTTCATGTATGCGAGTTGTAAAATTTCATAAGAGAAAATGCTGGCAAGCAATAAATAAGGTTAAAATAAAGAGTGGTGTTTTCCTTTTTTTCAAACCATCCAAGTGCACAATAAATTCAACCACTCAAATGGGTGGCCATGGGTTACCACACGTTGGGCCCCATGTCCATATAACGGTCAGAATGCCACACTTTGTATAGACTGACAAAAGGTAGGTGTACGGCCTACCGGGTAAGATACTCCTCATTCTCTACACTCAAACAAACAGGTTGTCTACTCCGGCAACACACAGTCCACATGACTGAAACCTGCTAGCTCAGACCAGTATGACTAAATAGTACTGTCGCTTCTCCAAGTTGAGTTCATCTTCTGGAGGTGGCCTCCTGCCAGAAGACTCGCTCTTGCTCTTCAAAACTAGTACTACTGGCCTACCTTTATTGAGTACTCAACGTTGTTTATCCTACTTGGGAGAAAATTAATAAAACATTGCTTTACTTGGAAATGGCAATCGAGGATTTCTAAAGTTTGTGCCAAAGTTGGTTTTAGAAAGAGTTTAGTGTTTGAGTAAAACTTGCTCGTTGAATTTCAAATAATTTGTTTGACTAAAATAAGAAAGGAAACATTCCTTAATTGCCTTTACAAAATGAGTGTTCACACACTTCGCGTTTGGTTTGCCATAGTAACCTTTTTATAGCAAAAACGTTTTATACAGGAGCTTACCTGATCCCTTACTTGAGCTAATTCAAAGATTTTCCAAAGCTGACCTAACCCTGCCTGGGGTAAACACAGGCCATAATTAAACTCAAGCCAAATGTTACACCCATAAATAATCCTAGTTCAACTTACGACAATCATGACCCTAATGTCCCAAACTTTAAGGCTATATGATAAAAGGATTTTATAAAATAAATCTAACTTGATAATAAAATAATTCGGGATTGTGAAATAATTATTAATAAGTTATAGGTTCAAATATAACCTTTGTTATTAACAAATAAACTAAGGTTTATTTGATGAAGGTCCTAAGTCCTAGATGATATTTAAATAATAAATTATTACTATTCTATTAATTAATAATTAATAGTTAGAAAATAATTGCTAAATAAAATTAATAATAAGTAAATTTTAATATATTTTGATTAAAAGATAATAAATAAATTTTTAATAGTGTTTATGAATATATGACTTATAAGATTAATATTTTACCCATTATGATTATTTATATAAAAGGATTTATCTAATATTATTATTATATATAATATTTATATATTTTATTTTTTAATAAAAGATATCATTTATTTGACTAAAATTTTACTATTTCATATAACAATCCAATTCCAAATCTTCCTAGGGTTTTCGAAATCATTGGAAGAAAATATAGTATTAATTTTTATTAATATAATAAAATTGGCTAATTTAAATAGTTTAGGATCAACAAGGTCATGATCATACTTTTCCTATGGCTAACAAGAATCATGAACATAAACTCTAATACTAATCAACAAACCATTCAATTCATGAATAAAGGCTTAAATCTATATCTACCATCACATGATCCAAACTTCACTAAGCATAATCATATTCATGGCTTCGACAAGAATACAAGAATATAAAACCCTATTCACCAAATGTAACATAATATCTATCATGCATAATCATTCACACTAACTCACGACATGAAGAGCATGCAATAACTACAAAATATCATAAAACTCAATCATGACAAAACATCGTCATGCTCCAATCCCAACTCCTTCATACAAACACATAATCTCCAATCATATTCCATCCTTTTCTAATTACATTCAAGAGACATGATTTTAGAATTAAGGAGAGGGTTAAAGAGACATACTTGAATGATGACTACATTAATGAAGTTTCAAGAGAGTCCACACGCTTGGAAGACTTGATCCGACCAAGAAGGAAGAAGAGAAAATGGCCATGGTTGAAACAACCATTTCGGCCGAGAGAGAGAGAGAGAGAGAGAGAGAGTATTAGTATATTATATTAAAGATTGAAGGGGAAAAGAGATGCACATAATCGTTCTTGGTTACCTTGAGAGAGTTCTTGAATCTTCAAGAAAAATTCTGGTTTTGATCCGTGAGCAAAATTTTGTTTTCAATGTTTGACATTATAAAATACAGAAATGGATTCTAAAGGGTGAGTAGATGTGATCTGGAGTTTTTTGGGAGAGATTTGAGGTGTTTAGGGTGGTCTTAGGTTTAGAGAATGGTGGCGTGTGTTCTTGGAGAAATAGAGAGAATGGAGAGAAGCTGGGCGAAATTTGCTGAATGGGGTTGGTTGAATGGCTGGAGGAATTCTTGTGATTGAATTTTCAGATTAGGGAGAAGAGGGAAAGCTGGTTGTTTGAAATTCAAAAGGTGTAATTTAGGGAGTGAATTAAGGTAGAAAATATGGCAAGAATGGCTTGGTTGATGGAGGTTCTTGGAGCTGCCATGGCCGACTGGAATTTGCTGAAGATTTGCTGAGATGAATGAGGTTGAAAGAGCTATAGGATGGCCAAAATATGGAGTGCAATGATGGAGGAAATTTCTGGTTGGTTGAGGCTTAATCCATGGAAGTTTCATGGAATAATTTGCTGAATTTTTGAATTTCAATTGAAGGCTTGATTGTAATGATTGAAGGAGTGATTTAAGGAGTGGCTACGGTGTTCATTTCGTGCAGATAAATGGAGGAGGTGATGAAGTTCAGTTCATGGCTGACTAAGGTTGGTTTTACAGAAAATTAGAGTGAGTTTCGAATAAGGTTGGAATTTCTGGTTGTTCATTCAAGAGGTTTGCTGGAATTTTTGTACAGATTTTTCTGCAATGTTCCAGCCGACTTGCAGAAGGTTTGAAGGGGTATTGGAGGGTCCTCTAAGGCTGGTTTCTAGCCTTCTTTATGGAGGAAAGACAGAGTTAAATTGTTGGTTTGAAAGGTGGAAGAAACAGATTGGTTTTTGGCCTACCAAGCTGCGAAATTGCCCAAGAATTTTCCTGGTTTGCACAGCTCTTATGCAGTTCGATTTTTGGCCAATGATTTCAGTCTTCAAGATAAACAAGTTGACTATTTTTCTGGAAGTATTTGAGTGAGAAAAAAGGCTAAAGTTTTCAAAAGTTGAACTGACCAAGAAGCTGGAAAATTTTCAGATTGCTACATGAAGAAGATGAACACTTATAGAGTGGAGTTTGAAGGTTCAACCATGGAGATTAATTCTCTTGGGAACCTTCCTTAACTCCTTCCCTATTTTCAGTCAACATTCTATCCTCAAGATGACATTTTTTAAATTCCAAGATCAAAGAACCTTGCTGGAATTTTCTGGAAATAAAATATAGATTTGGATAATTGAACAAGCTTAATTGATGAATAATTTAAGGTAAGCTAGGGAATAAAAAAGGCATGAATCCCTTAAGAATTTTTGTATGGCACAAGAGTAGGATTAAGACATTCCCTTCAAGTCTCCCTTAGGACAACACTCCTACTTCTACTCATGGCATGCAAGGGCCGAAAATATCCCACCCTATAAAATAAAATTTAATTATGATAAAATTTAATTGGTGGGATTTGAACTCAAGACCTTAGAGATTAATTCCAAAGCTCTAACCATTAAACCACAAAAACTCTTGTTCTTGTTTCCTCTCCTAAATATTCTTCCTATCTAAACCTCAAGCTACCGCCCTATTTTCTCTTCAAGCAAAATTGCCATTTTACTCTTCAACCCTCAAAAAGCACAACTAAGATTTCTAGACTATAAATCATAATTCCAAAGCACATGAAATCATTCAAAAATATATTTATGCATGCAAAAAAATATGATATGCATCCCGACCCCCTTTCTCTAGGGTTGATTTTTGTTGGGGTTTCACATATACCCATAGTAAACTTGATCTCTAATAGTGAGGATGAGGGTGATGCTATGGAGTATGTGCCTAACCCACATATTCCAATGATTGATTTGAAAGCAGACAGTCTTAACCTAGGGTAGATAGACTATGAATCTCTATCTAGATATTCTCTTATACCTCAACCAAACCGTGTTGACATTGGAGAGAGTTCCAGGAGACCCGGGAAGAAACCTATAGATTTTGGATTTGTGAGTGATGAAGGGATAGATTTTTCTAAGAACACTAAGGGTTGGTTGTATGATGCCGACACTGAAGATTCCTATAAGGATTAGGGATACGAAGTTTTTCATGTTTAGAAGACTATTATCTACTGCTTTCAATAAACCCTTGTGCTAGTGGTTCATTTATTTTTTATTATTTTATTTCAAAAATTTTTACAAATAAGAGTATCTTTGTGTACTCCAATCATTGAAAGATGTTATCATTTAAACAAAACTTGCATATGATTTATTTTTACCTAAGTCTGAATATGTATACATTTTTTGTTTTTATATATATATTTTTAACCTTATTGCACAACTCATTATTTGGGGCGATGATTATAGAATGGCATGAAAGCGTCATGTAGCAACAACCAGTAGAAGAATCCCTGAACCAAAACCCATGACTCTTGAGTACGATGCTACTCAATTATCTAAGTCGAATCAGGGGAATGAGAATGAACCTGATCAAGAAGTGGAGTCCGAGGTGCCTACAGATATAACCATGGGGCAAGCATTCCACAAGATAACTGAGATACTACAGACTTTGACGGAGCGAAGGAACCTAAGGGGGAAAGATACAGCTCTGAAGAGCTTTTTGAAATTTCAACCTGTCACCTTCTTGGGTGAAGCCGAACAAGACCAGTAGGTAAAGTAGTAGGTGGATTAGATGGAGGACATTTTTGCTACACTCCAGTATATCAAAAAGAGGATAGTCAAATTTGTTACTTTTAGGCTAAGAGGCCTAGCTCGTGCTTGGTGGTAGTGAGTCTAAGAATATTGGGAACTGATAGATCAAGATTGGACTTGGGCTAATTTTGTAGAAGTATTTAAAGCTGAATATATCTCATAGTGGATAGTGGAAAAAAAGAAAGATGAGTTTCAGAATCTGAAATAGGAGAGTATGACTGTGGCTCAATATGCTGCTCGTTTCACTCAATTATCGAAGTACTACAAAAGATTAGTGAATATTGAGCAGAATCGAACCAGACAATTTGTTAAAGGCCTGACACAGGAGCTAAGGAGGGCTTTGGCGCCTTCCTCACTAATAACATACTCTGGTGCGGTAGGCCCGGCCACATGAACGGAGAATGAGGACAGAAGTAGAATGGCACAAAAACCTTTCCTACCACCGAGGCAACCACCAAGACCCTTTCTAAGGAACCAGACTAATAAGTAACCTGCCAACTAGCAATGGCAGAACAAAGGGAAGCAAGCATGTACAACACTGACTGGTCCTACCTAGAATCTCCTAATGTGTTAACACTATGGCAGGAGGGGACATGCGGAGAAGAACTACTAGTCTAGAGGAGCTGAAAGGAAATGTTTCAACTATGGAGACTCGTTGCATCTCTGAAACACCTGTCCAAAACTTTTTCGAAATAGGCAAGGAAACCCAGCACAGACCGAGGGAGCCAATTGAGCCACTAACACCAGAGCCTCAGGAAGTGGAACCCAAAAGCCGCAAGTTAAAGTGAAGGTTTTTGCACTTAACCGAGAGAAGGTCGGAGCAAATGTGGCACTGGTAGAAGGTATGTTTACTATCCAAGGTCATTCAGTTAATGCCTTAATAGAACTTAGATCCACCCATTCCTATCTAAAAAAGAATTGTTCATGTCATTTGAGTTGGGATAGAATTGAGCTACCTTTTTCTTTGTTGGTGAGTACGCCATTGAGGAAGATAGTGCAAGTAAACAGGTATGCGCAGAATTGTAAGGTTGGAGTTGGGAAGGAGAACTTAGAAAGAGACCTGATAGTTTTAGCTATTGATGATTATAACGTAATTTTGGATATGGATTGGCTAGCTAAGCATGAAGTTAAGGTAAATTGTAAGAATAAGTCCGTTCAATTCATTAGACCTGGTTCTAATGTGCTGGAATTTAATGGCAAATGAGTAAAAGAGATAAAGTTTTTGATAGCTAGAGCAAAAGTCCATAAGTTGCTAACGCAAGGATGTCAAGAATACTTGGCTCACATGATAAATAAGCCAAATGATCGGTGCACCCTGGAAAGTACTAAGTGTTGGGAATATGCCCTCTTAGACTAGGTTTTTGATATAAATATCGAATGTTTTAATAAAAGAATCTATTTTCAGAAATTGCTTGTGAATTTACAATTTTATTTGTGCACAATTACGTTTGGAAAAGACCCATTGTGTTTAAGTAAGTGGTCTATGTGAATGGAGGTCTTTCACAGTAAGATATGGATCACGGGTTACTTAACACATAAACTTTTGTTCTTAACCGATTGATGAGAATGTGAATCTCATCATATCTAGGTTATTATGTTGTGAATTCTAAATAGGGAATGGCTTACCTTTAGCCAGTGAGTAATCCACTTACTTCATGACATAAGCGTATTCCAAATACGTAGAACGGGACTTATAGTAGTGGTTTCTAAAAGTATCATATGGTAAAAACCTAAACTACTACCGCTATAGCGTGGACTAATACTCTACAACTTGAGTATGAGTTGGTAGTCTAACGAAGCTAGAAGCATATACTTTGATATGCTATAGTTGAGGTTCTATCGTAGGGCTAATATACTTGCATGTTGGGTATGTGTGACTAGTTAGTCAAGACAGACTTGTACAAGATAGTTTCTATACTATATCACCCATTGTAGTTGTCTGAATGATCTAAATATCCAAGGCCCTGGAAAACATAACTTGGATGTTTGCTTTAGGGTAGCTCCTTTGGAAAGTGGAAACAATCCAGGAGGTCGTGGATTATTGGACTAGAGGCCTAAGGATGGTAGATGTCATTTAGAGAGGTGTTAGTACACTTCTTCCTCTCTAAATGTACGACGAAGTATAGAGGGGTATTTTAGTTATTACACCTGTAGGTCGGAGATTTTGCTAACGTAGCACTATCCTTGGGGTCAATATTTCCTTATAGTGATATTAGGAAATATTTAAAATACAAAATATAACTATTTATATGGCAAGGGTATTTTGGTCATTTTAGTAGCCAAGGCGATTGTCTTTTGGTCCCCAGTATAGATTGTGAGTCCTAATTAAATACGGGCTAAGGAATTGATCTTAAATTAAATAGAATTTATTTTATTTAAGTAGCCCGATTTAATTGTTGGGCTAGAATAAAATAAAGGTCCATAGAGAGAGAATTAATTAAATTAGTTTGGTGTGTTAATTAATTATTCAGGGCTTTGGCCCAGTTTGAATAATTAAAGATTAACCTGAGACTAAACTAATATAGGCTTATTTATTGGACTAGTTTATTTGGGCTAGGAAATTAATTATTAATTGGGCCATTTATGTGGTTCTAATTAGAATAATTAATTAAGCCCAAAAGGTTAAACTAAGAGTCTAATGGCCCAATTCAGTTTAACCTAGGATTTTATTTAGGTTAAACAGGAGGGTTGGAAATAACGCTGTTGTCAGAACATACTCTCTAAGGGACGGCTTCTTCTCTGTGAAAATAGTCAAACATCTCTCTCTCTCTCTCTCTCTCTCTTTCTCGTTTTCTCTAGAAAAGGGTTCCGTAGTCTGTAGTTGTTTACCAAACGGAATTAGGCAAACCATATATTGGAAGATCAAGAGTTAGGCGTTCACCTACATGCAAAGACGGAGTAGGAGGCTTGCAGGAATTGCACAAGAGGTTTCCACCAGCGTACCTACCCCGGTAGTACACATTTCGATCTAGCCAACTCTTAGAATGAGGAAAAGAGGTAAAAAAATTTTAACTTCGGAGTCCCGCCAGAGCACAACTGGCACCGACTCTGATCGGGATTCCCCTGTTCTTTAATTTTTTCAGTTTTTTATCTTTGCTTCCGCTGCGTGCCCTGTGTTTTTCGTTTTCTATGCTTTTAATTGGTATAAGAGCATGAAGGTTTTGTGAAAATATAGGGAGCATGCATCTAGATGAATAAAACTGGACACATATGTGTAATTAAAATTGTAATCCTTCGCTGTTTATGGTATGGATAGATTCTCTGTTAAACCTCACGGGTGGAGGTATAGGAGATTTGTAATTTACTATTTTTCTTAACAAATCGTGTAAGCCCAATATTTATGGGTATAGGCGATTGTTGGTTTTGGTTGATTTCATTGTATTTGGGTTGAAACGGAGAGCCATTGATACCAGAAGTTGAGAAGAAAATAGGGAAAATTTACAGAGGAAATTCATAGAAAAAAAAACTATAGGATCAAGTGTCCAGACCGGAACTGGCGCCGGCTTGGGGTGCTAGAATCGACGCCGGCTTGGGTTTGGAAGGCCGGCCCACGTACTGGTTTCTCGTGGGTCCTGGTTCTGTGTGGCAGGTATAATGGACCACAGTGCAGATGGGTGCATGATCTAGTGTGGCATGTGCAGTGGACCAAGGAGAAATTTTTGGTTTTTTCCTTGTAATTTTCTTGCAATTTCTTTTGGTTTTGGGATCTATACCAGGCGAAGTTAATATTTTGCAATAGTTAATATTCAAGGAATATTTTTGCATGAAAAATATTAGTAAGGGATTTTAGGATTAAACAAGACAATTAATTAATTAATTAATATGTTTAATTCTATTATCTGGGAACTTAGGTTTAAAAAAAAAAAAGAAGAGCATGAAAACGTCTACTGTTTTCTAGCATACTATTTATTTTTGTATCTATATGCACATTTTCTCAAAGACCAAAGTCTTTGGGAATATTTTTGACAAGAAAAATATTTTTCTACAAATTAAATGGTTATTTTAGCTTGAACAAAAATTAATCTTTAGACATTTTCTCAAAGGATTTAATCCTTGACATAGAAAATATATTGGATTTAGATATTTTGTAAGGTAAAAATAGAAAACCATTTTTTTTTAATTTGAAACAAGAAAATTTGTTTTTGTCAAATAAACTTGTGACCAAAGTCTCTAGAAAGTTTTAATTGAAATTTTTTTGAAATCATTAAGTTTTTAACTTAAGTAAAATTAATCCATCGAAAAAACTCTCAAAGGATATAAACCTAGACATATAGATTTTTATGGACTTAGACATTTTATTTTAAGGGAAAACTTAATGGAAATTTTCAAAAGGATATTTTTCAGAAAACCCTTGTTTTAAAAGACTAAGTGGGAGAGGGATTCCAATAGCCCCACGGCTTCCATCACGATCCTCATTAGAGATCGTGGGTCCCCTCGCATCACCCTGAAAGTGAACCCGTATAGGATGGGGATACCACAAGGATCTAGATCTAATGGAGGGATGTAATTAATAATCCGGGGGCACATACTATGATCGGCCAGCCCCTCGTTGGAGGTCATAGTGCGAGGAATATCCATAAGAAATGAGCGGAAATAGCCATCCCCTCGATGGAACTATCTTCTAGATCATTACCTAGAAAAGAAATTAATTTGTGGTAGTTAATACACTTAGCTTAGGAAACTGTTAATCTTCCCAAGAAGCTACATCAGTTTTTCTAAGAGTCAAATTGATTATTATCAGTTTTGATAATAAGGATAAAGTGCACATATTTGTTTTGTTTTCACAAACTGAATCTTTTTCTTTTATTTTTTGATTTTTTAAAAATAGTGGGAGGTTCTTTTAGTCCATTGACCGTTATTCTTTGAGAGAATAAGTTAACGGGACCAAACTATATGGACTGAAAAAGGAACCTGGACATAATACTCACAGCTGAAGAGTATAAGGATGTCCTTTTCGAAACCTGCCCTGTTATTGGGGAGGGTTCTATTGCCGAGGAGCGTGAGGCTGCGAAAGTATGGAAGAAGGCCGACGACATGACTCATTGTTACATGTTGGCCTCCATGTCTAATGTACTCCAATCCAAACATGAGCACATGATCACTGTGTATGATAAAACTCAATCATTAGCCACGATGTTCACGGATAAGAGCAGGCCTGCAAAACAGGATGCTCTTCGAACCATCATTAACACTAAGATAGCTGAGGGAACATCAGTCAAAGAGCATATACTCAAGATAATTGCTACTTTCGAGGAGGCAGAAATCTTAGGGGCTGTTATTAACCTCGAGAGCCAAGTGGACATGGTTCTCAAATTTCTACCGGGTTCCTTTACTCAATTCAAGTTGAACTATAACATGAACAAGTTGAACATGGGTTTAACTAAGTTGATGAAGGAGCTCCAGATGGTGGAGAAGGTCATAAAGCCACAATCTAAGGCTATGATTGCTAAGGCTTCATCTTCTAGAACTGAGCCCAAGACTAAAAAGTTCAAGCTGAAGAAGGGGAACATAGCGGGCCAGCCCAAGACCCAGCCCAAAGAAAAACTCAAGGGCAAGTGCTTCAAATGTGGACTGAAGGGACACTAGAAAAATGAGTGTCCAGATCTTCAAGTCAAGAAAAATCCCACTGGTAATATTCTTTATCTAGAGTCTATATCAATGGTTGGATCAACTTCTACTTGGATTGTTGATTCAGGGGCCACTGATCACATCTATAACTCCTTACAGGGGTTTAGAAAGATTAGAAGACTTCAGAAGGGCGAACATTGATTACGCGTGGGAAATGGAGCACAAGTTTGGGTTTTTACAGTAGGAGAGCTAAATCTTATTTTTTATTGTAATAGAATAGTAGTTTTGAAAGATATTTTATATGTATCTAGATTTCGACAGAATTTGATTTCAGTTGCAAAACTAATAAATCAAGGATATTTTGTATTTTTTCATTCTGGTATTTCTATCAGTAGAGATGGAGAAATTTTATGTATTGGGCACATGTATAGGAATCTATTTTTTCTAAACCCGATTAACAATCAATTAAATAATGCTCAATTTGAACCTTTAACAAAGAAGACGAAGACCAATGTCAATAATTCTTATCTTTGGCATTTAAGGTTGGGTCATATCAACTCAATCAGGATTCAGAGGTTGATTTATGATGGGCCATTAGGCTCATTAAGATTGAAAAATTGGCCTCAGTGTGAGTCCTGCCTAATGGAAAAGATGACCAAAAGGTTATTTACCCCTAAGGCGGATAGAGCCAATGAGGCATTGAGTCTTGTTCACACTGATGTGTGTGGTCCCTTGTCTACACCAGCTAGAGGAGGTTTTGAGTACTTCATCACTTTCACGGATGATTGTACAAGGTTTGGTTACGTTTACCTGATGAGATGTAAGTCTGACTCTTTTGACAAGTTCAAAGAATTTAAGGCTGAAGTGGAGCATCGGACAGATAAATTGATTAAGACCTTACGATCAGATTGTGGTGGAGAGTACCTCATTGGTAAATTCAAGGACTACATGGTACATCATGGGATAGTATCTCAGCTCTTTGCGCTGGGGACGCCCCAACAAAACGGAGTAGCTGAGAGAAGGAATAGGACATTGATGGAAATAGTCAGAAGCATGATATCTCATGCTACTCTTTCAGTGTCTTTTTGGGGATATGCCCTGGAAATAGCGACATATATTCTGAACTTAGTGCCTTCTAAGTCAGTACCTAGGACTCTCTATGAAATGTGGACTGGGTGTAAGCCAAGTCTGAATCATCTCAGGATATGGGGTTATCCAGCTTATGTACTGGTCAAGGGAGACAAGTTGGAACCAAGATCAGAATTATGCTATTTTGTTGGGTATCTAAAAGGGACAAAGTGTGGTTACTTTTATCATCCTAAGGAGCAGAAAGTATTAGTTAGTACCAATGTTAGATACTTAGAGGATGATCAAAGTACTTCCACGAAAGGTTTAACTAGGTTGGAACTCGAGGAGAAGTTATCTTCGAAAGTAACTTCTTCTGACCTGATTGTAGAATAAGAAGAGGCACAACCTCAAGAGCCTGTACATATGGAGCCTCATCATAGTGAGAGAGAGTCTAGGGTTCCGGAGAGATGGACTGAAAAATCTTTCGAGCTAGTCTCCGACTATCAAGAATAAAACCCCACTAGATACGAGAAGGCTATTGCTGATGCCAATGCAAATTTGTGGCATAAAGCAATGAAAGCCGAGATTGAGTCCATGTACCTCAATCAGGTTTCGGATCTTGTAGCTTCACCTGAAGGGATAAAACCCATAGGGTGTAAGTGGATATACAAGAGAAAGAAAGGAGTAGATGGGAAGGTGGAAACCTTCAAAGCTAGACTTGTGGCGAAAAGGTATACTCAGAAAGAGGAAATCGACTATGAGGAAACTTTTTTCTCGGCAGCCATGCTTAAGTCCATCCGTATCCTTCTTGCCATCGCATGTCATTATGACTACGAGATATGGTAAATAGATATCAAGATAGCATTTTTAAATGGCCATCTTAGTGAAGACATCTATATGTCCCAACCGGAAGGCTTTGTTGCTAAAGGCCAAGAACCTATGGTTTGCAAGCTTAAGAAGTCCATTTATAGACTTAAGCAGGCATCAATGGCATGGAACATTCATTTTGGTGAGATTGTTAAGTCTTATGATTTTGTTCAAAACGTAGATGAACCATGTGTGTACAGGAAACTTGAAGGTTTTAATGTGATTTTTCTTGTCTTGTATGTGGATGACATTTTACTCATTGGAAATAATGTAGGGTCATTGTTATCTACAAATGTTTGGCTTTCTAGTCAATTCAGTATAAAGGACTTGGAAGAAGCCAGCTACATTCTCGATATTAGACTTCTTAGAAATAGGAAGTAGAGAATATTAGGATTATCCCAAGCGGCATATATTCACATGATGCTAGCCAGATACAGCATGGACTTATGCAAGGGAGCTCCAATCCCTTGCAGACATGGGTTGTCATATTCTTCAAGGGACTATCCTAAGTCTCAAGAAGAAAAGGATATAATGAGTAGGATTCCTTATGCTTCGGTTGTGGGAAGTCTCATGTACGCCATGTTGTGTACTAGGCCTGATATCTACTTTGTCGTAGGCTTGGTTAGCAGATATCAGTCAAACCCTGGGGAGGTTCATTGGCAAGTTGTAAAGTATTTTCTCAAGTACCTCAAGGGAACGAAAGATTATATGCTGGTTTACAGGGTTGATGACTTGGTTCCTATAGGATACACAGATTCAGACTTTCAGGCGGATAAGGATGAGAGAAAATCCACTAGTGAATATATCTTCACCTTGTATAGAGGAGCTATTTCATGAAAAAGTATCAAGCAATCTTGCATTGATGACTCAACCATGGAAGCTGAGTATATGGCAGTTTCGGAGGTATTTAAGGAAGCAGTTTGGCTCCGGAAGTTCTTTTCAGAACTTGGAGTCATGCCACACATGGACAGGCTAATTGTGATGTATTATGACAAAATTGGAGTAGTATCACAATCTGAAGAACCTAGGAACCACAAGAAGAGGAAGCATGTCGAGAGGAAGTACCACCTGATCTAGAATTTCATCAAGAGACGGGAAGTCGTGGTGGAACAAATTGCCTCCGAGAACAATCTAGCTAATCCATTCACCAAGTCTTTGGCTGAGAGAGACTTCAAGAGACACTTAAACTCCATAGAGGTGGGCACCTATGGACTTACTTAGTCTTAGAGTGCAAGTGGGAGATTGTTCGGAATATGCCCTCTTAGACTAGGTTTCTGATATAAATATCGAATGTTTTAATAAAAGAATCTATTTTCAGAAATTGTTTGTGAATTTACAATTTTATTTGTGCACAATTACATTTGAAAAAGACCCATTGTGTTTAAGTAAGTGGTCCATATGAATGGAGGTCTTTCACAGTAAGGTATGGATCACGGGTTACTTAACACATAAACTTTTGTTCTTAACCGATTGATGAGAAGGGGAATCTCATCATGTCTAGGTTATTATGTTGTGAATTCTAAATGGGGAATGGCTTACCTTTAGCTAGTGAGTAGTCCACTTACTTCATAACATAAACGTATTTCGAATACGTAGAACGAGACCTGTAGTAGTGGTTTCTAAAAGTACTATATGGTAGAAATCTAGACTACTATTGCTACATCGTAGACTAGTACTCTATGGCTTAAGTATGAATTGGTGGTCTGACGAAGCTAGAAGCATATACTTTGATATGTTATAGTTGAGATTCTATTGTAGGTCCAATATACTTGCATGTTGGGTATGTGTGACTAGTTAGTCAAGACAGACTTGTACAAGATAGTTTCTATACTATATCGCCCCTTGTGGTTGTCTGAATAATCTTAATATCTAGGGTCTAAATGATCTAAATATCCAGGGCCCTGGAAAACATGACTTGGATGTTTGCTTTAGGGTAGCTCCGTTGGAAAGCAGAAACAATCCAAGAGGTCGTAGATCATTGAACTAAAGGCCTAAGGATGGTATATGTCATTTAGAGAGGTGTTAGTACACTTCTTCCTCTCTAAATGTACAACGATGTATAGAGGGGTATTTTAGTCATTACACTTGTAAGTCGGAGACTTTGCTAATGCAACACTATCCTTGGGATCAATATTTTCTTATGGTGATATTAGAAAATATTTAAAATACAAAATACAACTATTTATATGACAAGGGTATTTTAGTCATTTTAGTAGCCAAGGCGGTGTGTCTTTTAGTCCCCAGTATAGATTGTGAGTCCTAATTAAATACGGGCTAAGGAATTGATCTTAAATTAAATAGAATTTATTTTATTTAAGTAGTCTGATTTAATTGTTGGGCTAGAATAAAATAAAGGCCCATAGAGAGAGAATTAATTAAATTAGTTTGGTGGGTTAATTAATTATTCAGGGCTTTAGCTCAGTTTGAATAATTAAAGATTAACTTGGGACTAAACTAATATAAGCTTATTTATTAGACTAGTTTATTTGGGTTAGGAAATTAATTATTAATTGGGCCATTTATGTGGTTCTAATTAGAATAATTAATTAAGCCCAAAAGGTTAAACTAAGAGTCTAATGGCCCAATCCAGTTTAACCTAGGGTTTTATTTAGGTTAAACAGGAGGATTGGAAACAACGTTGTTGTCAGAACACACACTCTCTAAGAGACGACTTCTTCTCTGTCAAAATAGTCAGACATCTCTCTCTCTCTCTCGTTTTCTCCAAAAAAGGGTTCCTTAGTCTGTAGTTGTTTACTAAACAGAATTAGGCAGGCCATATACCGAAAGATCGAGAGTTAGGCGTTCACTTACATGCAAAGATGGAGTAGGAGGCTTGCAGGAATCGCACCAGAGGCTTCCACCAACGTACTTACCTTAGTAGTACACATTCCGGTCCAGTCAACTCTTAGAACGAGGAAAAGAGGTAAAAAAATTTTAACCTCGAAGTCCCACCAGAGCACAACCGGTGTCGGCTAGGGCTGTCGGAGCCAGTGCTGGCTCTGATCGAGATTCCCATGTTCTTTAGTTTTTTCAATTTTTTATCTTCGCTTCCACTGCGTGCCCTATGTTTTCCGTTTTCTATGCCTTCACTAAGGTAGTGAAGAATTTTTCTGATGTCTTCCCAACTAAACTCACTTCTCTTCCTCCCACTCGAGAAGTTGCGTTCACCATAGATCTGATTGCAGGAGCAGAACCTGTATCATGGACCTTATATCGGATTACTCTAGTAGAATTAAAGGAACTAAAGGAGCAGCTAGAAGAGTTGATGAAGCAAGGTTATATAAGGCCTAGCACATCATCTTAGAGAGCCCTAGTGCTATTTGTGAAGAAGAAGGACGAGACCTTAAGGTTGTGCATCGACTATCAGGGGTTGAATAATTTGACTATTAAGAACAAATATCCACTACCTTTGATTGATGAGTTGTTTGATCAGTTGCAAGGCTCTAGCTGTTACTTCAAACTGGATTTGAGGTAGGGATATTACCAAGTGTGGATTAAGGAGGAGGATATTCCCAAGATGACTTTTAACACTAGATATGGTCACTACGAGTTCGTAGTAATGCTTTTTTGGGTGACTAATGCACCGACAGTATTTATGGATTTGATGTATCGTGTTTTCCAACTATACTTAGATAAATTTGTGGTGGTATTCATCGATGATATACTCATATACTCCAAAAGCTCAGAAGACCATGCAGAACATTTGAAGATGGTATTGGAAAAACTGAGGGAGCACAAGCTCTATGCCAAATTTAGCAAGTACGAGTTTTGCCCAGACAATGTGGCATTTTTTGGCCATGTGGTTTTAAAGGATAGCATTAAGGTGGACCAAACAAAGGTTGAGGCAGTTTCAAATTGGAAGTAACCTGAGAATATTATCGAGATTTGAAGTTTTTTGGGACTAGCTGAGTACTATCATCGATTTATTAAGGGGTTTTTTATGCTGGCACCACCAATGGCGTGATTACTGAGGAAAGATGTTCCTTTTATCTAGAACAAAAAGTGTGAGAAAAGTTTCCAAGAGTTAATGTGGAGACTAATGACAGCTCCGGTACTGAGTTTGCCAGAAGAAGATAAACCCTATGCCCTATATGCAGATACATCTAAGGAAGGATTGGGAGTAGTCTTAATACAGGATAGGAAAGTGATAGCCTATGCATCACGGAAATTGAAGCCTCATGAAGTCAATTATCCAACACATGATTTGGAATTGGCTGCAATTGTTTTTGCATTGAAGAAATAGCGACTCTACCTGTATGGAGCCGAGTATGAAATGTTCACGGATCACAAAAGTCTAAAGTATATTTTTACTCAAAAGGACCTGAATTTGAGACAGCGAAGATAGATGGAATTTTTGGAAGAATACCAGTGCCTAATCAATTATCTTCCGAGTAAAGCCAGCGTAGTTGCAGGTGCTTTGAGCCGAAAAGTCAAAATGGCAAGGTTAAGAGTACAAGAATTTTAAGCAGTGCAAGAAGTTTTGAATATGAAGTCGGAGGTACAAGAATGAAGAAATTTCATCAACAATCTGAGGTTAATACTAGATCTAAAGCAGGAAATTATCAAAGCATAGCAAGATAATGTGGAGTTTTAGTTTTTTAGGGACCAGGAGCTTAATCAAGGGGGCAGTGACTTCCGGCAAGACGAGGTAGGAATGATGTACTTTTGAGATCGCATGTGTGTGCCCAATGAGCAGGATTTGAGGACAAAGATCTTAGAGGAGGCATATAGGAGTAAGTATGCCATTCATCCAGGAGAAGTGAAGATGTATCAAGATCAGAAGAAAGCTTTTCGGTGGCCCGAGATGAAGAAAGATATGGTATGATTTGTTTCTACATGCCTGACTTGTTAGAAAGTCAAAGCGGAACACAAGAAGTCAAGCTGGATCATTACAGATGGAAATGGGAGGAGGTGACAATGGACTTTGTCACTGGGTTGCCTATGTCAAAGACCCAAAAGGATGTCATTTAGGTAGTGGTTGATAGATTGACAAAGACAGCACACTTTATTATGGTAAATGTAAGGGACTCTATGAAAAAATTAATGAAAACATATGTATGGGAGATAGTAAGATTGTATGGAATACCTTCAAGTATTGTGTTTGACTGATACATAAGGTTCACATCGTAATTTTAGGCTAAGTTCCAAGAATCCATGGGTTCTAATTTGAAATTCAGCACGTCGGCATATCCGCAAACTGGTAGTCAGTCAAAAAGAGTTATTCAAATACTAGAAGATATGCTAAGGGCATGTATGCTGGATTTTGGAGTTAAAGGGATTGAATGTGTACCATATGCTGAATTGGCTTATAACAATAACTACCCATCTTCGATTGGTATGGCTCTATATGAAGCACTGTATGGATGCAAATGTCAAGTGCTATTGTACTAGAGTAGGATGGAGGATGGTCACATAAGCAAGTTTGGGAAAGTTTGTATACAAGAAATGGCAGATAAGGTGAAGGTAATAAGAGAGAGGCTGAAGGGAGCCCAGAGTCAGCAAAAAAGATATGCGAATAATAGGTAGAGGGAGTTGGAATTTCAAGTTGAAGACTGTGTATTTTTGAAATTGACTCATAGTAGGGGAATTTTGAACCATCTGAAAGGAGGGAAGTTGAGTCCAAGATATTTGGGTTCTTTCCCAATCACCGAGAGAATTGGACCTATGGCGCATAGATTGGATTTGCCAGCTAGATTGTGAAGAATGCATGACGCATTTCATGTATCCCAACTGAAGAGGTACAACCCTGACCCAGGACATGTCTTGAATGATGAGCCTTTGTTGTTACAACCTGACTTGAGCTACATGGAGAAACCGATTAAGATTCTAGATTGAAGCATCAAGACCCTTCAGAATAAGTAGATATCAATGGTAAAGGCGTTATGGTAGCATCATGGTTCATAAGATACCACGTGGGAGACGGAAGAGTGGTTAAAATGGAAATATCTTGGCTTGAAATAAGGAACACGCTGAATTTCAGGATAAAATTCTTAGAAGGTTGGGAGGATGTAACACCTCATCTAAGAGCACCCTAGAATTAGAAGGAAGAGTTGCATGTCATGGTATATTGCATTAATATATTCTTTTTAGGTGAATTTGTTCATTTTCAAGTTTCTATATATGGCATTTTTGAATTATTTAGTGATGAGTGTTGGGGGAAATTAGGAACTTTTGCTTAGGGATGAGAGAAGAAGAGACTTGGCTTTTAAGAGGGAAGAGAATTAGGTTGGAAAAATAAGAACAAAAATTATTGTGGTTAAGTGGTTAGAACTTTGTTGTTAATTCCTAAGGTCTTGAGTTCAAATCCCATCAACTAAGTATTATTTTAAATTATCTTAACTAATGTTTGAATTTTATTTCTTTCATTCCATGAAATTTGGAATGTTGTCTTGGGAAAGACACAATGGTAATATTCTAACCATGTGATCTTATCCTACAAGAAAATCTAGAGGAGTTTCAATCTCCATTGTTTTAGCAACCCGTATCTTAGCATGTTGGAATTTTAAAATATTTTAAATTTTGAATTCTTTCCCTTTATTTTATTTTCCTATAAAAAAACTAGATTATTTTGGTCTTGGAATTTAATTAAAATATCAGCTTTGGACTACATTATGTTCAAAACATAGGGGAGTGTAGGATGGTTGTTTTCCAAGAATAAATCACCATGATTTCTTCTCTAAAGAACTTCATTTTGTTTATTTTTATTTTGGTGCAAAGCCGGAATTATTACCATCTTTTTCTCTTGGTTAAACTTCCGAAAATGTGCAGCAAAATTACCTTTTCTTTCCTTGCTATCAAACAACTATTTCGTGTAAGCAAAAAACTAGAAATTCTTCGGAATTTTGGAGCTAATATAGCTTCACTAAACCAGAAAAATTTTCCAGCAAATTATAAAGTATTTTAGCCAAAGGATTTTGAGCATTCAACTCATGCATTAGTTAATCTAAAGTTCTTCTACTTCTTCTTCTTCTTCAAGATGATGGCTGAAAATCACCATTAATAGACCTTGAAACACTCCTATTTTATAGTTGCAAATCTATTTAAAATAATTCAAACTCTTTCTAACAAACTGTCCTAGATTTTATGAATTCTTATAGCTAAGTTACCAGAAATTTTTTTAGCCTTGTTAGCAATGATAAAAATCAGTTTCCCCCTTCATTTCTTTCATCATTTTCAGCCACCTTGAACACCATAGCTGAACATCTTATCTTCGTCACCAACTTTGGCTATTAGAACTCCATTAAACCATCTCAAACCTCTCCTAACTTTACTCCATTCAAAACATTTTGAACTTGAAAATAAAATTCGATCTTTTTCTCCCTTAAACACTTACCTAACTAAGCTAGTGAACTAGAAATTTCACTCCTCTTGCACAACCATTTTCGATTAGCACTTAGACTAGAAGAGTTCTCCATTTCACTACCAAGTCTTAGCCAAATTAGTAAACCACCCTTGAAGGACTAGTGACCTTCAAGAAGAAATCAACATTAGCAAATCATATACCTCAAAATCCTCCACTTTTTCTTCATTTTGAGAATTGAATTAGCTCTAGTCTCTTTCTCTCTCTCTCTCTTTCTCTTGGCATAACTGAATCCCTCTCCTTTTAGCAAGGCCATTCAGCCATCACACTCCAAAGAACACTCTATTTTTTCTCTCAACTTTCTCTTGTAAGAACACCAAGAACCTTAAGAGCACACACTACACTTCTTCAAATCTTAGTCACTTCTAATAATCCCAAACCACTCTAAATCCCTCAAATCAACTAGAATTCAATCTATACTCACCCTTAGTATACATTATAACACCAAACCAACCAAAGTTGATCTTTTTTCAGATCAAACAAACCTTTTTGTTCAAGATAAGAAGAACACCAAAAAGGTAACATAAGTTCAACTATCTCATTCTTTTTCTTTTCTTTATCTTCTTTTCTTCATAATCTCAATGTCTCCTCACCCTATCTCTCTTATCCAAATCATTGGTGGCCATCTTTGGACAACTTCAATCATTAGAGGACTTGTCAAAGCACTCAAGACCATTCATTTGTCAAAACAACACATTCGGATCAAAACGGTCATCAAACAAGTATTTTGTCATAACTGTCTTGTTTAATTTCAAACTCAAGATTATTAGGATGGTGGAATTGATATGTTGATTGGATGGTGTTGGGGTGGAAATATGCATGTTAGTATTAATAATTTTATGATATGAAGATTGAGACTGGTTTGAGATTTAGGGGTATTATATGTTCATTAGTAGATTGTGATTTGAGACTTTATACCACTAGTATGAGATGTTTTAATGAATGGTGGAGATTATTACCACCATTGCTTTGCTTATGATCTTACATTATTATTTTGGACATCAAATACCTTGCTAATATTATTACTGGTATAATACCACTCTTGTTGTGTTAAATGCTATTACAAATATATTTTGCACAAATGGATATTCTATTTATTGAATATATGTATGTATGAATATATATATATATATATATATATATATATATATATTTGTGCAGTACCCTTTCTAAATTTTTAATATTAGTAATATCACTATGGTCATTAATTATTATTTGTGCTACTTTTTATTACTATTATCATTATTATTTTTATTACTAATAATAATAATGTCATTAAATATAATTTATTAATATTTCTATCAATATTAGTTTTTCCAAAATTAATAATTACTTTTAATATTATTATTGATAAAATTTTATTAAACAAACAAATAGTAATATTTTTATTAAACATTATTAAATATAAAAAATTAGGGTTAATTAATATTAATATTAATAATATTATTATTGTTAATATTCTTACAAAAACTTTTATTTATACTTATTTATTATTTATGACACCTATTTATATTGTTATATTAAATTGTTCTTATTCTGTAAATTTATAATAAACCCTAAAATACCTTATCAATTAATTTTAAAACTCCTAAAACAATATTATCATAATCGGGTGTTGTTGTTGATTAGTTGAGTTTAAGCATGTTAGGTTAGGAGTTATTTATTTGTACAGTTGTTGTTTGGTTATGAACTGTTGGTAACTTATACCCTATGTTTACCTCAGGCGGGCATAGATTACCTTTAACCTAACTTGGAGGACTATTTTGTCAATGAAAGCAAGAAATCAGATAAGCCCTTGTATAAAGCTATTTGAAGATCACAGTCACTTTGGCAAGTCAAATGGTGTTGTGTATATGGAAAAGTACTTTGAGATGCAATTATGAGTAATTTATTTTTTCTTTTCTATTCAGTTAAACAATTTCAAATTAAGCAAGCAATTCAAAGCAAAATGCTAAATTTTTCCTAAAAACTATTTTTAGCAAGAATTTTATAAACTATAATTGCTATTTTAAAGAAAACACTTTGGATGATTCTACTTTTTCCAAATAGGACAAATTTAACATTGAGTACTCAATAAGGGTAGGTTACTAAAGCTAGTCTTTGAAGGATCGGGGTAAGTCTCTTCGTAGGTGGCTACCTCTGAGGGGCGAGTCCTACATGAATAGGATGCCAGTTCTGGTAGGTCATATCGGTCTGAGCTAGCATCACAGTTCAAGTGGACTGTTTATTTTCGGAGTGGATATTTGGTAAGTCAGGATATAGAGATGGAGTAGTATCTTACCCGGTGAGTCGTACACACACCTTGTATCAGAATGCACAATGTATGATATCTTGATTATTCTCTTGTCATGGTGCAAAATGTGTGGTGCCATGTCCATTTTTTTTAGTGGTTGCTTTTATTTTATACAACGGCAATGGAAAAAATAAAATCACTCCATGCTTTGTGAAATTTATTTGTGACTTGCCAATAGTTTTTTTTATATAATTGTTTGTCAACTTGCATACATGAACTATTTTCCTGAAATATCCTGAGCACACACAGGATTTACTGAGAATTATATCTCACCACCTTATCATGTCACGTTTTCAGGTCGATCCTACTATGAAGGTTGATTGCTTAATGTTTCCTTACATAATGAAGACTTGTTTTGATTGTATTTAATTTTTGAGAGATTTTAGTTAACGTTTATTTGTTTTGAGACATGTGATGTATTGTTTCGATTTGTAATACATTTAAATTTTGGAGCATTCTTTTCATTTCTTCTGTGTGTCCTAGTTATAAAAACCCCTTGCCTTAAGGATAGGGCGACATCCATTCTCCTATTGGGTTACGTAGGTAGTGGGGTGTTATATAAGGTGGTGATGCTTTTAAAAGTGGCGGATGAATTGTTCTCTGTGTGTGTTTTTAAAGAAAACATAGAAATGTCGACTTTATTTTAGAAAGGAAATTTGGAGTTTTTCTTTCATAAAAATTATAGTAGCCTTTTCTTCTTCTATTCTTCTCTGATTAATCTTTAACATTGCCGATCTAAATTACCCACTAGCATTAGTACTTAGCACTGGTAGAGTATGGTTCTTCGTGTGGATATTGTTAGAGAATTCCTATACTTAGAATTTGGTGGCTCAGTTTGATCAATTTTTAAAGGGAATTCGCGTGAAGAAAATTTTAAAAGTTGATTGATTAAGGCAATCAAATTTTATTCTTTCTCTTGACCCATTTAATTTTATACTAGTGATCCTTTACGTAGATTTCGTTTTAATTTTCATTGCATGATCTAAATCTAATAGGGTACGCGTTCATTTTTTGTGGTGGGGCAATTAGTTAGAAAGGTTCCAAACTGGATACAAGTACATAGCAGCTTCTGAAGCAGCTAAAAAAAGATGGTTTGCATCAAGAAGTTCACAACTAAACTAAAAGTAGTACCTAGCATGATTGATCTAAGACTCCTGTATTGTGATAATAATGGAGCCATTGCACAAAAAAAAAAAAAAAAAAAAAGCATCATCGATCCAAACATGTACTTAGGCACTATCACTTTTGATTTGATACTTACTTCTTCTGATATTCTTTCTATTTTTGGGGATCTTGTTGTCCTGGAAGTCAATATCTGAATCTTTGTCATATTGCAACTTCAACTTTTGATTTTGTGGCTTTTTTTCCTTTAATTGTAGCTCAAAGTGATTGATTTTTCATTGGTTTTAGCCATTTTAGATTTTTTAATGGTCGTTTTGGTAGCTAAGAGATGTAAAAGAAAGAAATTCTGACTCCAAAATTAGGAAATAAAGGAATATTGAGTCACTAAAAATAGAAGTAGTACAAAGAAGGCTTAAAAAAAAGGAGGAAAACAGAGGGTGGAATTTGTGGGCACTAGAATTTCGAAGAGATGGAAAGGTGAACGAAACAAAGAAGGGTATTCAAGTACTCAATCAATATTGATATAGACGAGAAAATGAAAATAAATGTGGGAATGTGGTGATCCCTGGAGGTCAACAAGGATAAGATAAAGTAAGAAATGGAATTGTTTTCCCCCTTTTCTTTTTTTGGGTTTGGATTTGGTGATAGTACAGTAGTTTCCTTCTGAGTGGTCTTTGGACCATAATGGTGGATTACTAAAGAAGTAGTAGAGTTGCTTGATTTAAAACATAAGGTTCTAGCCTTTTTATATCTGGTTACGAGTTTTATAACAAGAACAAGTTAGTCTGGAGTCGGTGAGATGGATAGAAAGAGGAAAGAAATTGGAGTGACAGCTAAAGCAATCTGTGCAATTATATCTTTGTACCAAGCCGATATAAGAGAAAATTAATTTTTATGAAAAATGAAGCTGGATTTTTCTGGTGCATTAAAAGAGCTTAAAGGGTTGGCGTGTAAAAAACTGACTGTATAACTCATATATGTAGTGATGCATCTTATGTTTCATGGCATATTAATTGCTTAAGTTGGATATTTAGTTTACACCATATGAATCATATGATGCAAAATTTAAGTATCATGTTGATAATGAATTTAACTTTAAGAAAAAAATCGATGCAAGGACGAGAAGATGTGGAGAAGCTATGCTTGGGGATGGAAGAAATACATAAACGTAGATTGTAACCAACACATTTCATATATTTTTGAGCATAAAGTAAAGTTGAACGTGCCTTTTCCTAAGAATGAAGGTTGTTGTTTTATCTTGTTTTGTGATTAACTAGATAGTGGGGAGAAACATTTGGCTATTGATTTTTTCATTAGGCATTTATATAGAAGTTACGAGGTAGTCAAGATTTGCTTCCTTCATTTCATGTGTAAGAAAAATAAATAAAGAACAAACTTTGAGGCGTGATTACACTATCTTGAGTATAATATTGTCTTGTTTATCAAAATAAGTTACCCTAAGATATAACAAAGTTTCGTGAGAAATCTAAGTAGAAATAGAAAAACCAAATAAAACTTGTAAAACTTCTACAGTTTTTATAACTCCTTAATGGTTACCAACAGAGAAGTAACAACCATTTGAAAGAGTTTTTATCCAAAAGTTATATCCCTTAAGAAATCTCAATTCGGGAAACAACCCTTTGAAAGAGTCTTTATCCGAAAGTTATATCCCTTAAGCAATATTAATTCGGGAAAAATATAAAAAGAAAGTCTTTTTTAAATAAGCCCAAGTTACCCCAAGTGCCCAAGTTCCCTTTTAATATATATAAATATAATTATAAAATGGACTAACCAAAGGGTCAAGCCTATGTCCATTAAGAGCACTTTAGACACTACTTCTTGAGCACAACTACTAATAAAGAGCTTCAAGACCTTTCTTTTTCTAATGCGGGATATGATTGATCAAACTATCTATCATTCCCCTACTAGTTTGTTTAATACAGGTAATTACTTTTCAAAATAAACATAATGCATACAAAAAAGTATCTAAAAGATTAAACTTTCAATTAGTATAAATATTTCAGGATACTAACAAAGTACATGGTGTCCTAGGATCAAACCATAACTCCTTTTGTTAGGATCGGACATATCATACACATTACATTTAAGTTCTTCTATTAAATTTCTCATTTAACTTCTAGCACTATGAATGGCCTTGTGCTAGCAATCCATTTTCTATGAATATTTACAAGAATAAATCCTTTTAAACTCTTGCTGAAGTGACACCACTTCATATTCATATAGGTGGAGTTTATTTATATAAAAAAAAAACTCCATTAAGAGCATAAAATCATCCTTTCTACTAATCATCACTAACAACCATCACCTTTTGTATGGAACTTTGATTTAGTGATCTAATAAGACACATAAAAATAACCTGTTATTACCTATTAAACTTCAACCAATAACTGAATTTGATTAAGTGAAATTGGGTTACCGTTATTGATGTCTAAAGGATTATATTTTAGTCTTATACTATAAGTAGTCTCTCAAACTTTATCTCTTGGCAAAGCCTTAGTAAGCGGATCCGATAAATTTGCTGCAGACATCACATAGGAGACAGTAATAATACCAATAGATATTAATTCTCTAATATAACTATGATGTAGACTTATTTGTCTTGATTTTTCATTATATATATTACTAAATGCATTTGACATTGTAGCCTCACTATCACAGTATATAGTAACGGGTGGTATAAGCTGTGGTCATAAGTCAACTTCAAGTAACATATTTCTTAACCATTCAGCCTCTTTACCTGCTGAAGCCAACGCTATAAATTCAGCTTCCATAGTTAATGAACAAGACACGTTTGATTCTTAGATGCCCAACTAATAGCACCACCCACTATGGTAAATATCCAACCTGAGGTTGATAATATATCATCAACTTTAGCAATCCAACTAGCATCAGAATACCCTTCTAGCACAGTAGGAAAATTAGAATAACACAATTGTAATTTTGCGGTTCTTTTAAGATAACCAAGTACTCTTTCAACCGCTTTACAATGTGCTACATTGGGATTGCTTTTAAATCTTGATAATTTACTCACTATAAAGGCTATATCAGGTCTTGTGCAACACATAGCATACATCAAGCTTCCTATAACACTAGTATACTTCAATTGTTCTAGTGATCTAGCATCATTTTTTACTTGTTTAACACTAGAACCATATGGAGTATTATATTCTTTAATATTTAAGAATTTATATTTATTCAAGAGCTTCTCTATATAGTGAGTTTGACTTAATATAAATCCATTATCATATTTGGTAACTGTAATTCCCAAAATTGTATCTACTTTTTTAAGATCTTTCATTTTAAAGGTAGAAGTAAGAAACTTTTTCATTTCATTTATACCAAGAATATTTGCACTAAAAATAAGTATATCATCTACATAGAGACATATAATTACTCAATAATCACTAGTAAATTTAGAATAGATGCATTTATCAGCAGTATTATGACTAAAACCATAAGATAAAATTTTTGAATCAAAACTTTCATGCCATTTTTTTGGAGCTTGTTTGAGACCACATAAAGATTTGATAAGTTTACACACTTTATTTTCATTACTAGGAAGTACAAAACCTTTTGGTTGTTCCATATAAATTTCTTCTTTCAAATCTCCATTTAAAAAAGCAGTTTTGACATCCATTTAGTGAACACATAATTTATAAATAGAAGCTAAGGCAAATAAAACTCTAATAGAAGTTATTCTTGCTATAGGTGCATATGTATCAAAATAATCTAGTCCTTTTTTTCTGTGTAAATCCTTTAGCTACTGACCTAGCTTTAAAGGTTTGTAAAGTACCATCTGAATTATATTTCTTTCTAAAAACTCATTTATTTTTAATGAGGTTTGAACTGGGAGGTAAGTCAATTAGAACCCATGTATTATTAGCCATAATCGAATCCATTTCATCATTTATAGCTTCTTGCCAAAAAGCAGCATCTTTAGAAGCTAAAACTTCCTTAAATGTTCTTGGTTCATCATCAACATTTGATATCTCCATTAGTCTTATAATTTTTTCTCTAATTCCTTCAACTAGGAAAGTAATATGATTAGGAGATACAAAATCAGGATCAAGATGTTTAATTTTCCTTTGCCTTTGACTTCTCCTTAGTTCAGATGGTTCTTCAAATTCTTTTCTTTTATTAGAATAATCTAATTTATTATGCTCTTCTATATGATCATGTAACATATTATCACGTACAAAGATATTTTCAAAGAATTCTACATGAATAGATTCTACAATAACATTACATTCTAAATAAAGTAAACGATATGCTTTTGAATTTTGGGCATAACCAACAAAAACAAATTTTATGCCTCTTGCACCAAGTTTTTGTCTTTGAGAATTTGGAAGTCGATAGTATGCTATACACCCCCACACTTTCAAATACTTTAAATTTGGCTTCCTTCCATTCCAAACTTCATATGGTGAAATATGTGTTTTCTTTGAAGGAATTCTATTAAGAATATGGCATGCAGTAAGTACTGCTTCTCCCCATAAGTTGAATAGTAATTTAGCATTTAATATCATTGCATTTACAATGTCAACTAGTGTTCTATTTTTCCTTTCAGCCAATCCATTTTGTTGGGGTGTAAAAGGAGATGTTCTTTGGTGAGTGAATTATACCACGATCTTTACAAAACTTATCAAATTCACCAGAAAAGTATTCTCCTCCTCTATCACTTCTTAACATTTTAATTTTTCGTTCCTTTTAATTCTCTACCTTATCCTTAAATTCTTTAAAAACACAAAGTGCTTCATTTTTAGTTCTTAACAAATAAACATGTGTATAATGAGAACAATCATCTATAAAAGTAATCAAGTATCTTTTACCTCCTCTAGTTAATTTTCCATTGAATTCACAAATATCTGAATGAATCAAATCTAACATTTTATACATATGTTCTGCTTTAGGAAATGGTTTCCTAGTAATTTTAGCTTGTGCACATATTTCACATTTATCTAAAGAATTGTACTTACAAGAAATATAATCATGATTAGATATGTATTTCAAAGTAGAATAATTTAATTGTCCTAATCGAGCATGCCAAAGATCAAAAGACTCAATAATATAAGCAGAACCAACATTGATTTCATTAATGCTTAATTTGAACAAGCCATCAAGGGTGTAACCCTTTCCTACAAACACATCATTCTTGGTGATCACAACCTTATTAGATATTATTACAATCTTAAGGCCTCTTTTGCTCAACAAACTAGTAGAAATTAGATTCCTTTTGACATTAGGAACATAAAAAACATTCACCAAGGTAAGCTTTTGTCCCGAGCTGAATTTCAAAACAACAGTTCTTTTACCAAACACATGAACTGGTGCTTGATTACCCATAAAGACCTCAGCGTCATCTTTCATATAAGTACTGAACAGATCTTTGTTGCTACACACATGAATGGTTGCACCTGAATCAAGGAAAAACTTAGAAGAACAAGTGAAAGCAACTGAATTTATTTCAGTAACCATGGCTACCAAACTTTCTTCAGTAATGAAGTTTGCCTCTTTGGTAACACCAGTATTAGTATTAACACTGGTATCTGCTTTCCTATCTTCACTCTTCTTGAACCTACATTCTTTAATGTAGTGATCTTTCTTTCCACAATGGAAACACGTCTAGTTCCTTTTGTTGTTGTTCTTCTTGAATGGCTTGGTTTTGATCTTAAGATGTTTCTGAAATTTGTTTCTAGATTTTGCTCCCACAGCATTTACTTGCAATTTTGTATTGGAACTTTCAACAACATTTTTTTGCAATTTCTCTTCTCTGATATGAGTTTCACACTCAATCTGTAGATGAGTCTGAAATTGCTTGAAAGTCAAACTCTCTGATTGCAACAGAATCTTCTTTCTGTAGCTGTTCCAAGAAGGAGGCAATTTGGACAGAATTGCACCAATTTGTAGTGCATCAGGAATACAAACTTCCAAATCCCTTGATTTGGAAACTAAAAATTGAAGTTCATGGACTTGATCCATGACTGGCTTGTCATCAGTCATTCTGAAATTAAAATAATTTAAAACAAGAAATTTGTCCGTACCTTTCCTTTCATTATGATATTTAGTCTCCAAAGCAGTCCAGATGTCCTTTGGAGTTTGGAGTGGAGCATAAACATTATACAGACAATTTGTCAGAGAATTTAGAATAAGTCCACGACACATCAATTGGTCATCTTCACGTTTTTTCCATTCAGCCTTTAATCCATCATTGTCTTCCGACGTTGGTGTAGGAAAAGCCTTCAGGGATAGATCAAGAATATAGAGAACTTTCTGTGTGGCTAGAAGAAATCTCATCTTGTCTTTTTATCTTGTAAAATTCGTTCCATCAAATTGATTTAGTTTAATAGCATCTTGTTGTGTTAACAATTTCATAGTTGCAGCATTCATCAATGCCATGGAAGACAATATTACACTCAAATTGTTAGAAAAATAAGTAAAGAACAAACTTTGAGGCGTGATTACACTATCTTGAGTGTAATATCGTCTTACTTATCAAAGCAAGTTACCCCATAATATAACAAAGTTTCGTGAGAAATCTAAGTAGAAATAGAAAAACCAAATAAAACCTGTAAAACTTCTATAATTTTTATAACTCCTTAATGGTTGCCAACTGAGAAGTAACAACCATTTGAAAGAGCCTTTATCCGAAAGTTATATCTCTTAAGCAATATTAATTTGGGAAAAATATAAAAAGAAAGTCTTTTTTAAGCAAGCCCAAGTTGCCCCAAGTGCCCGAGTGCCCTTTTAATATATATAAATATAATTATAAAATGGACTAACCAAATGGTCAAGCCCATGTCCATTAAGAGCACTTTAGACACTATTTCTTGAGCACAACTACTAATAAAGAGCTTCAAGACCTTTGTTTTCCCAATGCGGGATATGATTGAACAAACTATCTATCATCTTGTACATTTATAATTTCAAGAACCAGTAAACTATTGTAATTTCCATGAATTTGGAAGTGTACTCCTCTAGTCTGCTTTCCTTGTTTTAATCTCTATTGATACTTCATAATGAGAATTACATTAGCAAGGAAGATTCACAAGTGTTGTATAATTAATTTCAGTGCTCTTCTTGTTTCAATTGTAGATTATGTATCTAGTGAGCTTTTTTGAAGTGTTGTTCACATGATTGGGAACAAGAACTTCAAAGCTTCATTATATTTTTAATGACTTACTTCCTATAGATTAGAGAAGAGAATGGCCTTTGGTGGAGGTTCCTATTGGATAAACCGTTAGAGATTCTTTTGGTAGTAGAAGTTCCTTTTTGGTAGAAGAAGGAATCCGTTACTGACTTTGTTTCTTAAATTAGGATTGTAAAACTTAACCTCTTCTTTGATGGATTCCAACATTTTGTTTGAAAGAGAAACCATTAGAAAATCAGAGAAGGAAAAGTGAAATAAAGGGAAGAAATTTTGGCTCATATGTTAGTTCAGAAGAATGGTTTTGAAAATATAGCAGTTTTTTGGGGAGATGGTAGCATTCAACTTATGAGAGTGAAAAGTTATCCTTCGAAATCCTTCAACATTGGCAAGACATAACACATAAGAAAATTGGTCATAGCTTTCTGACAAGCAAAAGAAACATGTGGGAAAATGCACTTTTTTACAATTTCCTTCTCTTTTCGTTCATGCAAACAGTATGCATACAAGAAAAGAAAAGCATCTGTTTTTTATTTTTTTTTTTTAGGTCTGGTTTAAGCCTGAATAAGAAAAACATCTCGACAACTATGGTTTTTAAGAAATCTAGAAACTGATTAAGATGCTATGACTGCATCATATAGCTATTAACGTTGTTCATTCTATAGTCATTACCATTTCTAGCTTAGCCCACAAGGAACTCAATGCATGCTATATGATCACTTTCTCTTTCTTCCATTTCCATTTCCTATGTATTTTACCAAATCCCACACGTGCAAGCCAAACCAAAAGCATTACTTATCATGATTTTCTTTCGCCGTGATAATTCTATGATGTGTCTTTGGTCCACTGTGCTTATTTGATGGCTAGATTACATTTGAAAGAGATTTTTCTCTTTGGCGATTTTTGTACTACAGGGCTGAGAATGTACAACTGGAAAGGAAGTATCTTGGAGCATCTTATCTTTGCTTACATCATCAGGGATGCTATTTCTTGAAATCAGCTTGATGTCTTTTTTACTTCAAGGAAATTATGCAAATGGACAGGAAGCTTTAACACATTTGGTATCTCTAGTATAATTGTTGGTGTAGATATATTTCTCATGGTACTGTGCAATGGCTATGTTAAATTAATTTTTTCCTATCTGTCTTTGTTTTTCAATTATAATGGAGTCTATAGATCAAGAACTAGGCAAGCATTTTTGAGACGTTTTAGAATTTTGATTTTTTGGCCTATTGTTTAAAAAACAAACTTGTTATGAGCTGCTAGGCTTAGGAACAACTTAAGAAAGAACTTTATTTGAAAGCCAAAAATCATATAGGAAAAAGCAATTGCTCATGGTAGGGTTTGGAAAATCAAAGTACTGTTGGGGTCTGCGGAGCATTCATAGCCTCTACCTTTTTGTGTTTACTTATGCCTGAAGATTCTTTTGCTATTATGTTAGACATGTTGAATAGATCCATCCAATTGAACTTGATGAAGAGGAGGAAGAATTTGTTTTGGGGGGAGAGGTAGGGCAATGAATTTATGTGGTGAACCTTAAGCCAATGATGATGCATTAGTTTTATTCTATGCACCTTGAAAACCTTGATTTTTTCTTGGAAAAAAGTAACCTACACCCTAGCGAGAATCCTAGAAATGGAAATGCTCCTGAAGAGCCCCATTTGTAGAGCTCTGACAGTGTAACTTCGACTTTGATCAGGCGGGTGAACTACTATCACTTTGATAGATCTGACCGCGGTTTCCTGCGTGCTTGTTCTGTTCTCTTGATATATTGCTGTGGAAATTCTAATCACCATCCTTACTTTATTGCCATTTTCTGAACTTTTACTGGGTTTGTTTTCAGTAGCTGCATTTATCCTTGAAACTTGAACTAGAAAGGGAGTAATCCCCGATCCAAGCTGTACCTTGCCTGTTGTGTCTGGTCTGTAATACGGCCATCCTCGTATTGTGTTGTTGCGAACTTATATTTGGTAAAGTCAGAATGTCACTGCATATAAAGATTCTTCAATTTTTAGTTGCATGCCATCTATTCAAGTACTGAAAGGTGCATTTGATTAAATTATGTAAATCTCAAAAATAGTATTACTCTGTTAGTAACTTACAATATTTATTTGTTGCTTCTTTATATTTGTTTACTACTATTCATGACCAAGAGATTTACTAGTGTTTGCTATCGGGAATTTATACATTTGGATTTAGGGCTCCATGGTCGAGTTTATGACTTTGAAAGTGCTAATAGAGAACTCCTTGGACGGGATGATTGCAACATGTTCTCGCCTGTAGCCCCACCTCCACCCCCACCTGCCATGGTTGATCAACAACTTCGTAAATAGAGACTATAGTAATGTCTTTGTATATTTTTTTTAGACATTTTTAGTACTATATTTTATTTCAAATGTTTTGTAATATTATACATTAAATTATTTTTTGTACTATATTTTGTTGGGAATTTTTCTAATGTTTAATATTATTATGCAATTTTTTTTTTTTTTAGCATTCACTTGGTGAATATAATATTATATTTATAAGAAAATAGAGACAGTTTATTTTATATTTTTCTCTATTTTTTGTTTATATGTTCTATCAAAGCATAGCCAAAGTGGAGATGAAAAAATGGGGCTTCTACAATAGTGACGAATAAATTGGTCTCCAATTATTTTGGTTGGTCTTATAAATTCGTCTCAAAATCGAGTAAAAATAGTAATAAAAAGTCTGTTTCTATGTTAGAGACAAAATAGTTTATGTCTGTCTCTAAATAGTGACGACTTACAGATGAAACTTGCAACTCTAATGAGTTGTTGACTTTTACAATTGACCTGATAAATTAGAGACAGGTACTAATATTTTAGAGACGAATTATTTTCGTCTCTAGAATTTAGAGACCAATATTTTTATCCAACTCCATCTAGAGACGCCATGTTTGGAGATAAATCAAAGTTTGTCTCCATTTCATCTCTAAGGTCAATTTAGAGACGGATTTCAATATATAGAGACGAATTCTTTTTGTCTCTAAACAACTGTTTTCCCATAGTGAGATGACTTTATATCTTTCAGCCGATGCATCCCAATTTTATATGCTTACTTTCAAATGAAGTAGTTGACAATAAATCTGCTAGATTATCACATGGTCGAATATATGCACATCTATTTCATCTCCTTTCTAGAGTTCATGAGTAAAGAAAAATTGTAATAAAATATGTTTTGTCCTATTTACTTTAATATATCTACTTCTTAATTGAGCTATACAAGTTGCATTTTTTTTTTTTATAAAAAAGTGTTGAAATTTCATTTTCAGAGGATAAATCATAATTTTCTTAGATGTAATGGATCAATGATCTCAACCGCATACATTCTCGGCTTGCCTCATAAATAACTATAATTTCAGTATGCTTAGAATAAGTGTAGTTATAGATTATTTTGTAAAGTGCCATGAGATAGTGGCTCTACCACATATAAATAAATAGTTAGTTTGAGAACACATTTTATGTGGGTCGGATAAATAACGAACATCTATATAATCAATCAACATTGAGTTAGTTTTATTTTAATAAAACAATCCAATATCAGTTGTCTCATGTAGATATCTCAAGACAAGCACTATAGGAAATTTTGTCGCAAATTCGTCGCAAAAAAGCTTATTGAGGGTTTTGCAATGATTTTTTATTGTAGATAAAAAAAAAAAAAGCAAACTTGAGTTTTGGTGAGGGCTAGAGAAAACCTTCACTTTTTGTGATGGTTTTGCAAGGGCAAAGGAATGACTAATTTTTGGCAAAGAACAACGAAATGGGAAATTTGCTACGATTTTGCGATAAAAAGTGTAAAAAGCCATCACAAAATTGTTGCAACTTGCGAAGAATTTGCAAGGGTCTTCATATTTAATTTTATACTCAAGTTTATTAACCCCTGCAATACCCTCGCAAATTGCGAGGTTTTTGAGATGAATTTTCTTGCTTTCATTTTTATTCAAAATGAACAACCCTCACTATTTTCGTCGCAAATTGCGAGGGTTTTGTTACGGAATTTTTGTCTCTTATTTGTTTGCCCTCACCATTTCGTTGCAAATTGCGAGGGTTTTGCTACAGACTTTTTATTAGCTATCGCTATTTCATCACAAATGACAAGGGTTTTACTACGCATTTTTTATGTCATATTTGTTGGTCCTTACTATTTCGTCACAAATTGTGAGGGTTTTTCTACAGAAATTTTTTCTCTTATTTGTTAGCCCTTACTATTTCGTTGCAAATTGCAAGGGTTTTGCTATGGAATTTTTGTCTCTTATTTGTTTTCCCCGCTATTTTGTTGGAAATTGTGAGGGTTTTGCTATGGACTTTTTGTCTCTTATTTGTTAGCCTTTGCTATTTCGTCACAAATGGCAAGGGTTTTGCTATGAATTTTTTTTCTCTGTTTTTGTTTGCTCTCATTATTTTGTTACAAATTGCGAGACTTTTGCGATAATTTTTTAAATTTTCCCTATTTTTTGAATTTATTTTAAAAATATCAACTCTTTATGAATCAATTTTCATATGCGCAGACTAATTCTAAAACAATATTATACACCCAAATATAATTCAACAACTAAAACCAAGTATAATATAAATGCATAGTAATCGAGCCAAACTTTACTATTTTCACATTAGGCTTGAATTTGAGCTCGAATTCGATTTGAATGTCAAATATTAGCTTGAGCTTGATTCGTTTAAAATACTTTAGAATTCGAGCTCGATTTGAAGTTCAATTATAATGAGCTTGAAAGTTTGAATTTGAGTTCAAGCTCAAATTATAAATAATTATAATATAATAGATTACAAATAATATAAATTATATATTAACTAATTAATTAATCAAATATGTTCGTGAGCATTCGTGCCTAATACTTGGATATTCGAATTCGACTCATTTAAAATTCGAACCTAAACATAAGGTTTATATTTTGGCTCAAACTAGATATTTTGAATTCGAGCTGAGCCTTTATCGAGTTAAACATGTTCAATAAAAGCTTGATTCCTTTACACCTCTAGCATCCATATTATCTATGAGACTATCTACCTCCTCTAAGGATGGCATATATGGTGTAGGAATGTCATACTTGTCTGACATAGTTGCCATCCAACCAAAAAATATAGACCATTGTTGCTTACTCATCTGCCGATACAAGTCTATATGCCTACCTGATTAAGCCTCTACTTAGCCTGGTGTACCCTCTGATCTACTAGATGCCCCATATCAGCAGATGTAGTAGAAGATGTCTATACTCTACTCTGAAATAATTTAGATCGGACATGTGGCGCCTCTAATCCTAACCCATAAACTTGGCCCCTGTTGAACCAATCTTGTACCTCTACAAACATGGCATTCCCATCAGGAGGAGCAGCTGAGTTTACTCAGCCACTAGACTTGGACTGAGTATAGTGTTGCTTGAGATTTCTCATAACATCCTAAAAACAGACAAGAACCATCAATGATAGATGCCAAAATAAAATTTACTACCAAAGTGTAGCGAGAGCGATTACTAACAAACTAGCCCTACTTAGGCCTACTCTGAAAGACATGTAACGTCTCAAACAAGTCAGTGTAATTGAAAGAACTCCTCTGCTTAACTTGCTACATTCATGTTGACAAAATATAGTGATTACAATATTATATAAGTTCATTTCAAACTAAGTAAGAAAATAAATAGTTAAAAGAAAATAAAACTACCCAACGCACCTTGTGTTCTGTGAATGAGTAGAACATTTAGGATGGGTGCAGCTCTATCCTCGATTCTTCTTATTGATGGCTGAGAGCTTATGATACTTTTTTGAACCCCAATACTAGTAAATCTCACTCCAATACTGAGCTTCTATACAATGAGCATATGCCCCACCATCCCTATTCCCCAGCTGGGACATCATGTCCAAAAATCTCATCTTATACTTCTTCTCCCAAATAGATTGAATTTGGGTATCACATGTATTCCTCCTCTGGAAATATTTCTTCAAATCACGATTAAAGATAGTGATTAGTATATAACATGGCAATAGCTTACTCCAAATTCTTGAAATCATAAGTCTCACACGTTTCTCGAGACATGTGTGTATATAAGATATGGATTGGTGAAGTACTGCTACATTATATTTGAAATTTCTTAAACACATTTGTCCGAGCGAGTGAACCTTTTTTTGGAATGACATTATACAACAAAAATGCATTAATCACTAAATCAATTATAATAATATCTAACATATAATAAAATTGATTTTGTTACTTACCTATTTCCTAGTGGAACAATGCATGGCCTAGAGTTCTGAACCTGTGACCTAAAGGCGTGCGAAGCTGAAGTAGCAAATGATTGAAAAGTTGGTGATAGCATAACCTCCCTATCCAGTAGAGCCATGTAAAGGCTAATGCAATGAAAGCCGAGGTAGCTGACTAAGGGATAGAGTATGAAGCTGCTGACCCTCCTGTTCCTCCTCCCTCAATTACTCTCCATCAGAAAACATAGTTAGAAGAGAAGAAAAAGAAAAACTAGCACATTTGTTGCATCTACATTTAACATGAAGGATGTAAATAATAGAACAAGTAGAATATTTCTTAAAAATAAATATCCTAGTTTTATCCTAAAATGATCAATTAAGAGTGGGATGCTGAGTTGCTTTCATTTGTTTGGCTCAAGAAATATGATTATAAAATCTTGTCGTAGATTAAGATTTTGTCAAGAAAAGTAACATAAGAAGGAATACAAAACTATTAGAATATTGAAACATGTATAGGTATTCAAGGTTTAGAAAAGTCTAAAAAACGATAAGGAATATTATTTTTGACATCAAAGTGCTACTTTCTTTTAATAATTAGAGAGAGACAAGTCAAATTAAATGAAATATGGATAATACAAAAAAAATATCATTAATACTAATTAAAATCAATAAAAGCACTTATATTTTGAAAAGGAAAGTTAACTTTAAAAAATCGTAAAGTATGAAACAAGGTTGTACAATTATTTTAATGAAATAATAAATAGTCTTCAATGTGGTTTAAGACACTTTATAATCTTTGTTTAAACACTTTATATCTAGTCAAGTGGATTTAAAGTAGTAGACTAATAGTTTGATAAGGATGGATATTTATTTTCACACAAGATTCTCAATTTTTGAATTTTTTTTTTGTAGAGTCACCTTGTAATTTGGTATTTTTCAGGCACTAAGTCACCTCAAAATTTGACAATCAATCAATGTAAACAACAAGGATGGAGCAACCAATGATAGACAAATCCAAAAACTAACTAAAGGGGGTAATCACCTATTACCCACAAGGATCGATCACCCATGATTCATGGGAAGTGATCACTGATTACTCATGAGGATCCAATTATTAACATAGATGTAGTTAAAACAAAGATAAAGATTTGCCTAGGGATTTTCAAAATGTTTGTGTATGGCTCTAGCTTTTGTGAAATGTCTGTCAATACCTGGGCAATGTACTATAAGACTACTGTGCTATTTACACAACAAAAGAATAAATGAATGGCTAATCAGAAAATAATATGGTTAATAAACATGTATATAATTGCAACATATACCCAAAAGAGTTATTACATTCTCACTATTGAAGTTTAGATTAGATAAGTTGATAATAACTACAAATATTTTGTTTTGCAGCCTTCAATAATTATATTTTAGTGCTTTTAAAAGTGAACTCTAAAAAATCAAGAAACTCGTTTGTACAAGATAATTCCTCCTTTTTTATGAATCTTTGACCTAGATAATTCTTTTACATCAGTATCTTCCTTTTCTTGATGTAGGCAAAAGTCAATTCTTTGATCCTGCAAAATAGAGGAAGATGGAATTTAACATTAGACAAAATTGGAGTAAAAAATTGAAGGTGATAGAATTTAAAATAAAATAAATTAAAATTTGAACTGTAAAACCAAGATAATAAGGATCGAAATTATGTAATAACAGAAATTTAAATTTGAGATGGAATTGAAATGATGTAATAAGATGGTAATCATTCCTTACCATAAACTATATAAATTGTAAATGATGTAATAAGGATGGAAATCATGCTTAATCGCTGGAATCGTCTTCTAATATATATTCCTCATCATTTACTGAGGTATCGGTATTTGTATCCCATTCACCTTCATTTTCTTCTTCATTTGCAAAAGAATTTTCATCTCTTATTGGAGCCACGTTTTGAACATTCAACAACTCATTCATACCAAACTCATGTTAAGTTGCCAAGATCAGCCGCTAATGATATAATGACCTCATTTGTACCATCTACTTCCTCATGATAAGCTCTGTCAATCACAGGTACATCTATTGAGCTTGTTTTTATCAAATTGCCAACTAGTCAAATCTTGGCCTATTACTTCCTAGATATAGTGCATAATATACTAGACTAACTTGTTGAGTTAGAACAAATGGATCAGTTAGAGCATGAAGAAGTAGCTCACTAGATCCCAAAAAAAGAAGAGAATATATGGAAGATTAGAACAAAATGAACCCCAAACCAAAAACCATCCATAGCCACAAAAGACTTTGCAGAATCCCATATATTTTTCTATAAATATTAATAATTGAAAACAAACGCACACACGTATATGTATTTATATATATGTATACATAGTTTTGTTGTAGTTTTCCACCCAGTTATTTTCAATTGCTATTTCTTCTCACTCAAATTGTTTGGAAAAGGACAAGAATTGTAGGTTACTGAGATATGATCAGAAAAACAAGGAAGATTAATATTCCCTACACAGTAATATCTAAGTAAAACCACCCTTATTTTCAAAGAGAGAAACAAACAAATAATTCTCGAACAACACAGGAAAATGTAGAAAAATAATTAAATAACTCAAAGATCCCAACTTTACTCAAAGCCCATCAAAGAGCTTCCATTACAAGCACAATCCAAACCCAAATCCAAGTATAGCCCCAATCAAGAATTACCACATTAAGCAACACCAAAGGTAAAAACACCTCTAAACAATTAAACAGTCAACTCCAGAAGTAGAAACTTAATAACTGGTAACATATGTATAAAACCACACCATGAACCAACAAATCTTGGACAAATTAAAGCAAATAACAACTCAAACCAAATCCAAGAGCTATCTAAATTTTGGGAGTGTTGAAACTGGAATCTTGATATACTATTATGCGCGTAACACAACCTATATATAATTACAATGAAGAAAGGAAGAATGGAACTTGTGAGGTCAAAGAAAATGTAGACTGAAGAGAGATACTAACAGATTGCTATTGTGGAAGAGGTGTCATTTATGGGGTTTATAAAAAGAAAGGAACATCGCTTTTTGATGTTGTGAAGTGTGCCGGCAGTGGTACTTTGCGTCCAAAAGAATCTCTTCTTGGCTATCAATCTTTCATTGTCATGTTGAATGGGAAAATAAATTAACTACATGAACACTCATGCACAAAGCCCAATCAACAAATACTAATAATCGCTTCTTCTATGGCTATCAGATCCACCAATTTGCATAAGTTAACAAAGCTTTCTATTGAAATCTTCTTGCCTAGCTTGAAAATTAAATAGAATTTCAAAGGAAAGCTGCCGACTTTAACAAAAATAATAATAATAACAATAAAGACAATAAGCAAAATAGTCCAAATGGGTTTCCTTTTTATTACCAAATTAAATAGGAAGTTTCACAATAAGAAGGCATGATATTTTGCAACATTCGATATGTGGGGGCCCCAAGGAATTGGCCGAAGATGTCAGAATAAGAAGCCTCATGGTCAAGATTGGAGGTCGTTGAAGAAACCTTCTGGGAATTAATGGAGTGTCTGCCCTGGTAAGGATAGGGGATTTAGAGATGACAAGAGGAGAGGGTGTGGGCAGGGTGAGCGGAGAAGAAGAAGGAAAAAGGAACAAAAAAATGGCTAAGTGTTGAACCTCCTCCTCCTCCTCCTCTCTCCTCTCCCTTTTTTGGCTTGGGTTTAAAATTCCTCACTAAACCGTCGCATCTTGTAACAAATTAAATATGACCCTTGCTAATTGTGATAAATTAACTATGGCCATTTTCAAAATTTACTCTCGTAAAACCCTCACTAATTAGTTAGGATTTAGCTATAAAATTTTACAATTTCAAATTCTTACATTTTTTTTTAATTGATGTCAACAATAAAATAAAAAATTATTCACTTTTACTTTATCTTATAGACTACTTAATCAAGGTAATGGATTGAAAAATTAAGGAGACATATATAAGTGCCCAATGTTAATCTATAAAAAATATTCTATATACAATGTTTTAATTTTCTACATATTATTAAAAAGTAAACCATTTTCATTTACCAAAATTGTAGCTTTCGTGAAAAATCCATAGCAATTCATATCTTTCTGTTGAATTTTTTTAACTATAGAACAAAAAGATACTTATATACAATAAATATATGCATGTATCTATAATTACTAAAATTAATGTATAACATAACATAATCATATCTATACATATACAACAAAATACTTTCTTGGAGACAAGTTATTAAAAAGATATAAGAAATTCATCAAAATATACCTCCACTGAAACACGACAATAAAAAAAAATCAAAAGGGAAATATAAATTAAGTAATCCGTCGCTATTAGCTATGGTTCAGCGAGGGTTAAAGCAAAACCCTAGCTAAGGTGTCACAATTGTGCGATGGATTGGGATATTCAATTCACCATACTTTCTACAGACCAAAAATTTAAAAACCGTAGCAAAACTTTCGCTATTTGCTATAGCTTTACAACAAATTAGTGTTTTGGCTTCTGAATATATTACTTGAAAAAAAAAAAAAAAGGCAATTTTTGAAAATTTGAAACGTCGTAGCAACTTTGCAATGGCCTAGCGACAGTTATATTTTCTTTTTAACTCTCATTTTAAATATGATTGTCCGTCACAAAAGCCTCGCTAATTACGAGTTTGCGACGGTCACAATACAATTTTTTCTTTTTAAATCTTTTTATGAATTGCCATCATAGAGCCCTCGCTAATTATTGAGTCTTTTGTGACAGTGTTCGATAGCCAGTGCATATTATGTTTTCTTTTTAACTCTCTTTTTCAAATATAATTGTCCATGGCAAAACCCTCGCTAATTGCGAGGATTTTGCAATGGTCTTCCCATACAATTTCTCCTTTTTAAATTTCTTTTTTAAATACAAATTGCCTTTGCAGAGCCCCCGCTAATTAGCGAGGCTTTCACAACATTATTCAACAGCTATTTTTTCCGACGCAAAACCCTCGCAATTTGCAAGGGTATGCAATAGTTATCGCACGTTATTTTTTCTTCTTAACTCTCTTTTTATATGCAATTATCCGTTGGAAAATCCTTACTAATTGTGAGGATTTGATAGGGATTAAATTAGTCATATTTTTTCTAGTTATTTGAGGTCATTTTGTGATACATTTTGTGAAATAACTAGTCATATTCCTTCTTATTTAATATTTTCCTTATAAAAATGCTTTTCTGTAATTTTATACAAAAATAAGGAAAAATTAGAACTAATTATATGATTTTTTAGAACAGATACGACACCAGTCCGAGAAGGACAGCCGGCACCGATTAGCTACTGGAAGCAAAAAGAAATTGAATGAAACAGGCAATTGCAATTGAATTGGAGAAGGAGAAAAATGGCTAAAAAAAGCCATGGTTCAGTCACAGCAAATAAGCAAAGAACAAAAGAAGAAAGAGCATAAAGAGCATAACAAAGAAAGAATTGATTCGGTTAGCCAAGGAGAATTTCCGTTAGCAAAAGACAAAAGCAAAAGAAGAAGAAAGAGGAGGGAAATCCGGGCAGCAAAGCAAGGCAGTTATTCGGCAGTTCATGGCTCACGGCTAACAGCAAAACAAAGAAACAATTTCGGCTGACAAACAAAAAGAAGATACCAGCAACAAAACAAAAGAAAGAAGTAAATTTGGTGGGGCCAGGGCAGGTGAAGAAAGGTCAACAAAAGTGGCTAAAAAAAGGGCAAAAGGAAATCAATTGAAACCGAGCAAAACAAGACAACAGAAGAAGAAATGGGGTGCGGCCCTGGTGGCTTTTGCACGGCTCAATTGAGCTAATGCAAGAAGTGATTAAAATTCGGTGGCTTGGGTGGTTCATGGCTTAATTGAGCCGATTGCAACAAGGAAAGCTTCCCCGTGTGGCTCAATTTCAACACCAAAGAATATTTCAGTGCAAGAAGACAAAATTAAAAGTCCAAATTGATTTCAACTTCTGAATTGCAAAGTCAAAGGCGGTGGGCCTCTGTTATTCAATTTAGAATTTCATTAGATTTTATTTCTAAACCTTTTTGGTTTTGGATTATTTTTAGGTAATTACTTCTTCTTTACTTAGAATTCTTTTAGGAACTTTGTGAGCCTATAAATAAAGGCCAATTTACCCTAGGAAAGGGAGGTGCACAATGTAGAAACTTAGATTTATTTTATAGTGCATCACCAACATTTTCTCAAGATAAATAATTCAAGAATGATTGTATAAGAAAGTCTTCAAAGGAAGAAGAAGAAGAAGGCTTGTCTATGAGTATCTATTTCTTTGCTTTGTTTTCTTTTTCTTGAACAATGATATATTAATTGTTTTATTGTGATTTGACATTATTTTAGGTATTCATGATTTTTAGAGTTATTTGATTTTTTGATTAATTGATTGTTATTCTTGGTATTTAATTACTTGTGCTTATTACGAAATTAGTTGGTTGGTTTTCTCCATTAACTTACTGGACCAAGAGGATTGATGGTAGTTTCAATTTATTAATTTCATATTCTATTGGCAATTAACTTACTGGACCAAGGGGGTTGATTGCTTAAAACTGGTAATTAAAGGTTAATTGATGTCTTCCGAGACCAAGGGTTCATTGATTAATTTCATGTTTTAAATTTTCTGAGTCCAAGGGAATTTAATTAAGGATTGTGTTTAATGTATCTTTTGGATGAATTAATTGAGACGAGACCAAGTGATTCTAATTTATCTAGAAGGTAGTGATTTCATGGATTGACCATCGAAGTGAATCTACTTTAATCCTTCATGATGCCAAGAGAATAATTAGTTATGATAATGGTTGGATTCTTTAAAATCATGTTTGTCTAAACAATGGTTTGACTTGCATACTTCTCTATCCTTGACATATATACATTTTTGTTTTTATTTTCTTTTGTTTTATTTTATTTCCTTTTCACTTTATCGAGTCGGTTAAACAATGAAAGAAAGGTGATTAGTGTATATTTGTTCCTTGAGGATCGACACTTGTTTGAACCTTATGCTATGTTAATGATGAGTGTGCTTGCTCATATATGTAATTTGGGGTTAACGTTTTAATATAAATTTGATTAGAAATATGCTTATTTTTATATGATTTTTATACCCAAATCCATACGCATCAGGATTTTGCACTATCTTTGCATATAATTTTTCCTTTCCAAGTCTCTTTTATAAATATGAATTGACATCGCAATTAGTGAGGCCTTTGCGATGGCAATCAAAGGCTCATTTTTTTATCGCAAAATCCTCACAATTTGCGAGCACACAATTTTTTCCTTTTAAGTCTCTTTTTAAAATATGATATTGCATCGCAAAACCCTTGCCAATTGTGATGATTTTGTGATGGTCTTTTCATAAAAAATTTCCTTTTAAAATCCATTTTTTAAATATGATTTTTTGTCGCATAACCCATCCACTAATTAGAGAGGATTTAGCAATAGTATTTGATGACTATTTTTAAGTCACAAAACAAAAAAACTGCCATAATTTGAGGGGGTTTTGCGATGATTTTAGCACACAATTTTTTCTTTTGACTTACTTTTTAAATATGAACTTTCATCGCGAACCCTATCTAATTGTGAGGGTTTTGTGATGGCTATTTTTTGCCAATGCAAATCCCTCACAATTAGCGAGGGTGTTGTGACTAGTTAGGTAAACTATTGACATAATCTAATTGCTGTTGCTAAGCCATCACAAATTGCTATCGTAAATCATAAAATTTCCTGTAGTGATGTTTATTACCATTCTAATATGGTCATGTTAGAGAAGAACTAAATCTTGTTACTAAATTTATAGAAAATGCTATATTATGTCTTGTATTATTAGCAAGGTACATTAATGCACTAATTGCACTGACCACGACCTCTTATGGGGCCAAATCATGAGTTCTAACAGCATTCATTTACAAAAATGGAGTAGCACTAATTGGTCAGGCTTCATGACTTTTCATTAATAATTTATTATTTTGTTTAGTTACAAGGAGACATTATATCAATTTTGCATATTTTTTGAATTCCTTTTCTCGATATTGCTATTGTAGGAGCACATTCGAGGTATGAAAAGTAAAGAAAGATTTCTCGAATATATCTTTATCAGTAATATTTTCTCAACATAATTATAAGTGTGAGCTAATTTTAAATATACTAGAATTATACTCACAGATAGATTTAGAATATTGCATTGTAAGTTCATCCAATCATACTGTGCTTGTGAAAGGGCGACCATCTTCTGGTGGTCAAACCTTTCTTTTAGATTTTTTCACAAAATAAGTAAATCTTTTGCAGTAAGGTATTCCATTTTTAAATAATCATGAAGATTTGGCGGAGCAAAATCATGGCTTTAGCACAAAATTTCGATAATGATGAATTTTCTTCTATAATGGTATCTGTCAGATCCATTGCAGCTAAATATGTTTCAACATCTGGTGTCTAAGATAAATAATTTTTACATGTAATTCAAGAGCTGCAAACTTAAATTTTGTGAGATTCACCATGTTGATATAAAATTAAATAGAAATAATAGCTTTCATCCATTTTTTTTTTTAATAAACTTCAAATATCAAGCCACTTGATGTAAATTTCAATAGAGCAATTTCGATAATGTCGGCTTGATTGTAAACTTCAATAAAAAATAAAAAAAAGTTCAATGCATAAAGCAAGCAGCGTTTGTTCATCTTTTCCATTTATTTATTTAATAATCCAAGTGTCATTGTGGTGACTCTTTTTTTTTTTTTTTACAATTGATTGCCATTTTATAAAATTAAGAGTGCATTTATTTTTTTCCCTAGTGGTACTCTTACAAAATATTACTCCACCAAGCATACAACATTAATTGATACCCTGCTTTTAATTAGGCCAATTCGATCTTTTACTTTTAAAATTCATTAGAGATAAGCTAAAAAGGATAATTTGCCCACTTTCAAAATTTGTTAGAAATTTGTTAATATAGGCTATTACAATCATCTTCTAAAATTCATTGGAGATTCATTAATATTAGCTAATTCAGTCTTCTTCTAAACTTTGTCAAATACTCGTTAATGTCTCAAGAATTGGTAGCCATTTGCTATAAAAGACAATTCCGATTCTTAAAGAACACAAATAAAAGGCCGGAGATAATATTTAACGGACATTGGATCCACCAAAAACTATCCCTTATCCAAATTTGGCATAGAATGAATCATCATTCTAACCATAGAAAAAGAAAACCACAAAATCACAAGCACAAAGCATGCAGATAATTAACAATATAAATACCACAACATAGCAAGAAAATCAAGGTAAAATTTTATAAATCAATGGCAACAGTAATCCCCATATAGTTTATGACATAGAAAATCATGAAATAGAGCACCAAACCACAAATAATATAATTCAACTATTTCTTGGTGCAATCAGTTTGAAGGAAGGAGAGCTTCCCTTGCTACAGATCATAGTCAATCAGAAAGTTCATTTGTGCAATTTATACTAATTTTCATTTTTTTCCTCCTATAGCAGATTTATTACTATTATTATGGAGATTCTTATTATTATTACTCATCATTATTATTATTATTATTGTTGTTGTTGTTGTTGTTGTTGTTATTATTATTATTTATTTATTTCTTATTTATTGATAACAATTATATTTGAATATATCTCAGATTGTTCCCACATTGTTATCATGAATGCATTGCAATCCCCTATTTTGCTATGTTTTTTTTTTTTTTTTTGGGATTGTCAAATATAGTGTGATTATCACAGCTCTAGATGGTTTGATGGGGCAATTAAAAGACCTACATTCTCTGATATCGTATATCTTACTATGAACTAATTGACAAGGTTCGGGGATGTCTTGGATTGGGAGGGAGAGATGCAACAATAAAGATTACACTCCGGCATCTATTTCTTGATGGATTTGATCAACAATATACTATAAATGAGTTAAGCGATGATGATAATATGGAGGTTTTATGGATGTTGCCTAATGAATTTAAGTCACAGAGCATTCAACTTCATGTGAGTTATTCCGAAGTGACTTCTCAATGCTGAGGTCATTTGTTTGAGGTATCCCCACCAATGGATTCATTTGTGGCAATGCTTAATTAGGTCACGGGTTTGGGTCCATCAATAAATGAACAACACAATTCATTATCCCAACTCCCTACGGACATGAGAGTGGAAAACTTAAACTATATACATCCCCAAGCATTTTACCAGCCAATGGAATATACAATGGTAGCCTTAAACAGTATAGGAACTGAATACATTAGTTCAATTGGTAGTAATACTGAGACAGTCGATGTTGGTCACACATCTGAAGGTTTGGGACTTAGATGTAACTTCATCAACCCCGAACATCTCTTGGTTCTTACACGAAGTCTAGAATTTTTTACATATCAGGAGGAAGACAACCATCATCATGCCACCACTTCTGCAAATGGTATAACATCTTAGTCACACATGGTCACTGCTGCAGTAAATGTTGATTGGAGGTGTGTACATCTGACGGTGATGGTTTCACAAGATTCGAGGGACTAATGAATTAGTGTGACACAGATAAGGATGAAGAATGTGACATTCCAGCAAACAGTCCATGTCATAAACCCAACATCCTTTTGCTAGATGATAGGAATGATATAGCAGGGCTTTCCAATACCATATGGGAATCCGCAAGATTTCCAATATTTGATGACATAGGATTGGTGCGTGCGCTAATGTATCACTTAACAACGCTCAGTTAATCTAACAGTGATATTTATTTGCATCTGCACATGATGTTTAAGAACAAGAAGGAGGCTATATATGCTATAAGAAAGTGGTTTATTCAAGCTGGGCGGGAATTCAGGGTTTTGGAGAGTAAGAATGACTGCTGGTATGCCAAGTGTAAACATGCAGTCCCAAAAATCCTTGCTCTTGGCATATTCGTATTATATATAAAAAGACTTATGGAGAGTGGCATATAACAGTTTTGAACAAAGAATACACATGCATTATTATAGTTGTTAACAATATGCATAGAAAAATGGATTATTGGTTTATAGCATGTAAAATGACACACTTGGTTTTAAATGACCCTAAATGCCATGCGAGTGATGTTATTGCTGAAGTTCAAAAACTATAGAGAACGGGTTGTTGTTATAGGAAAGCAAGGGAAGCCTAAAAAGTAGCTATGGAACTTGTATATTGCAATTGGCCTTCTACGTGGATTGCCGTACCAAAATACTTGCTTGCATTGTAGAATTCCAATCCTAGGACTATTGTGAAGTGGAGACACCATTGGACTAGTGTGGGTGTTCTGAAAGCTTTTGGTTTCCTTTTTTGGACATTGAAGCCTTCAATTGTTGGGTCTAAATATTATCGTCCAGTGGTATCCATTGATGGAATCCATTTATGGGGACTTTAAAGGGGCAAATTGTTGGTGGCGCCCATTTAGGATGCAAATAGTCACCTTTTCCTACTTGCCTTTGCTATCGTGGATGAGGAGTCATTGGAGAGTTGGAGCTGGTTCTTAAAACTCCTACATCAATATGTCATTTCTAAAAGACATATATGTCTGATTTCAGATAGACATAAAGCCATAATCAATGTTGTATGCTAACTGAATGAGTGGTAAGAACCTTTGGTTGTTCAATGATGTTACCTCGGGCACATTAAGGAAAATTTTCATGCCAAGTTTAAGGATACTAATTTGACAAATTTGATGTATGATGCTGGTCTAGAGCATAAAAAGACCAAGTGTCAATCATATTTGGATGAAATCAGAATCTGAAAGGAATATGCATTTAATTATTTGATGGAAATTGGTTTAGAGAAATGGATTTTGTCATATGACGAAGGGTATAGATATTGTTCAATGACTACTAGTTTGTCTAAGTGTATAAATGGTGTTCTCAAGAAAGAAAGTAAGATCTCTCTGACTAGAAGTTTTAGTTGAAACTTCATTTATAAAGTTAGTTAAGTATTTTAATGAACATGGAGATGAGGCATCTAATTTAAGACACCTTTTACCATCTGAAATATGAAAGTTATATTCTTATTATGAGGAAAAATCTAGAAGGCATGTTGTGACTGAATTTAATGCACATGCCAGTATATTTAGGATCAAATCGTCAGTTCAACAAGGGCGTAGAGCTTCAAATATTTAAAGTGTTAATTTGTGAGTGAGATCATGCAGTTGCCAAAAAGTGAAGTATATATAGTATACCTTATTTGCATGTGTTTGCAGTATATCATCACAGAAGTTGGAATCCTATTGACTTTGTTTTGGAGTTCTATACTAGAAGGAATTACGAGTTGACATATGAAAGTCAATTTTTTTCTGTGGCAGATGAACAATATTGGAAGCCTTCAATTTTTACGCTTGCACCTGTGGAAGAAATAATAAGGAATGAACTTTCCGGCCATCCGCAAACATCGAGGATACCTTGTGATGTGGATTCTCGCACACCCAACTCTTCTCCAAGATGTAGCAACTATCACAAAGGTGGACATACTAAGAGAAATTGTACTAATAATACTTTTACTGTCTTAAGAGATTAGTTTGTTAATTAAACTATTCCTTCATATTCTGTTTTACTATATTTTAATTATGGTTTCTCTACGGTACTTGTGATATTAGATGTTAGATAACTGTTTTGTTATTATTGCAATATTATTATATTATTTTATTGCATTATGAATGGTTTAAGATGATGTCAGATGTATAGTTTTGTTGCTTTCTGACTTGAGTTAATGTATAGCTTTTTGATGCATTCTGGAGTTCGATGTGTTGAAGATTGCATTAAGATCGCATTTAAGAAATTAAGGTTGCATTATTGAAATGCGATCTTAATGTTTTAATTGTCCAAAATTTCCTAATTTTCTTCGCTAAAAATAAAAAACAGTTCGACATTGTCGCATTATGTAAATGCGGCCTCATTTTAGATGATCATATTTCTTGCTGTATCCGAAAAATCGGTTGGAGTCGCCCCACTATTAAAATTCGGGTAAAAATCAGCACCATTTTTTGAAATTTCCAAAATTACCTCCATCTTTATGCCCACAACCAAAGGCAACCTTAGGAGTAGAAACTACGCATCTCGAGGTGGTATCGAAGGTAAAAGTTTCGATTGCTAGATCACTATTGCTGAAAGAATTATCTCCATAGGTCAATTCATACTTACATTTGTTCTTCCCATCACAACTTGAGGAACCAACAGCATTGCAAAGTGCGGACTCACATGAAAGTTATCTGTAACTTGACAACTTAGATGAATTAAAGAAAGGATCATTTTGTTTGAAGCAACAAGTGCATGGCTTGTACTGTATCCAAGTCACGTCGCTTCCAGATTCAACTATGGAAGTTATTTCAACCTGGGGGGAGGGGGGTAGGGGTGGTTCCAAAGGACACTCTAATGACATATTCCTCACTAATGGATGAGACATGAGATTCAATGGTCTCAGGGGCCAATAAGGCATGCCTTAAATCACTATCAGAAAAAGGAATTCAGTGATGGCTAAATCCGTCTCTAAACCATCGCTAATTAATTTTACTAATAGCTTAGTGACAGATTTTCACCATTGATAAAACTGATGTCGCAAATTGCAGCGAAACGAAATGAAAATCCGTCGCTATTAGCGACGATCATTTAGTTAATAATATTGTAATTAAGTTTGTAATTTAGCGATGGCTTAGCGACAACCAACAAATTTTAACTTTTAAAAAATTTTAATTAGTTGCCCAACCCAACCGAACTAGCCCCCCATCCTCTTGCTGAATCGACTCAACCCGATAGAATATTATGAGGTTATGTCGAATGCAAGGCTTGAACCGGCGTCCTTATTATAGGGAGACGTACTCTACTACTAGGCTATTGATGTTCTTAGGGATTTTTTTTTTACTTTATATTAATTATATAGTATATTTTTTTTTTGGTGAATTTGTGACGGATTTGCAAGGGATTTGGATAAGTGATGAACAAATTTACTGTGGCGAATTAGTGATGGATTTGCAATAGCTTTTGGTTTTTTAGTGTTAATTTATAATTAGATGGTTTTATAAAAAATCTGTCGCTAATCAGTGACTAATTTACAATGACCATTAATTCATCGCAAATTGGAAAATAAAAAACTTTATTTTTGAATTTTGATTTTTTGTCATATTGCCACCATAAATTAGCGACAGATTCACGGCCGTTGCAAATCCATTGCTAATTAGCGATAGATTTGCAACGGCTGATCAACTTGTCATCGCTATTCTTATCTCGTCGATATTAGTGACGACAAAAAAACTGTCACTAATTTTCTGTTGCTAAACTTCAATTTTCTTGTAGTGAATATGTTGCACAAGAGAGAGAGTGATGGAAGGCCTGGCCAAATCGCTTGAAATGGGGGCTTGATGTGTTGTAGAAAGATGATTTTGGGGAATCACGATGTATGAGATCAACTAGGAATCCCCCATTTCATGCTTGAGCAAGAGGAAATACGAATGAGTGAATGAAACTTAGGTGTAACAAAGATGATAACGAATGAAAACTACAGAATTGAGGGCCATTCTCGCACAAGGATTGAAAACTGAGCGAGAAAGAAATGGATGAAGACAAAGTTTGCTTTGCTGCCATTTTTATAGCCAAAACAGAAGCTATGGGTATACGGAAAGTGATGAGAAAATCTTCTTAATTGTAAGCACCAAAGGGGGAATGCATTATAGAATGTAACAGATTTTCTTTAGCTAGATACACTAGAATGATTTTTGCCTAATATTATGGGTGACCTAATTTCATGATTATCATTTATTGCAAGAAATGTGCCTTAATACATGGGATTTGATTCATGATTCAGCTTGAGGGTGGGAAGAACTGGTTAATTCATTTTTTGACAACTAATAAACCACTGAAATCCATTCACATGGTCATAAAGCATTTGCCACCTTGCACTAGAAGTTATTCTCGAATAGAACGAAAGAATATATGTTGTTTCCTTTTTTTTCCTTTTGTTAACTAAAATATTTTGTTTAATTAACTTATGTAGTAAAAAAAAAAGGTATATATGTCTGCATACTGTGCGAGCTGAGTAAAAAAAAAAAAAAAATCCCTAAAATCATGAATTATGAAATTTTCCAATGTATGTCCTTGGATAGATGTAATCTTTATAAGTTGAGATATGTATAACAACCAATTCACCAATCATATCTATTAACTCTTCATAAAATCCAATTGTATAGAATAACTATTAGAATTTATTTAAGATAATTGCAAAAATTAACAAATTAAACATGAAACTGTACAATGAATCAAGATATAATTATAGTAATACTATTATAATATTTCAAATATTCACTACAATAAAAGGGCAAATATGACCGGACATAAAACGACGGTAGCAAAATCGTCGTAATAGGCCCATATAAATGATGGTTTGCAACCGTCGTATAAGATACACTTAATACGACGATTAGAAACTAACCATCGTATTAGATCACTTAAATCCGACAGTTATTCTTTGATCTACTTAATACAATGACAAGAAAGAACCGTCGTATTAGATAAACTTAATACGACGGTTATGGTTAACCATCGTATATGAAATCATAAAATTGATTTTAGATCTGCAGAGGCCTAATAAGACGGTTAATAACTGTCATTTTAGATGCATAAATACCACGATTTGCATTGAATCGTCATTTTTAGGAGAATAATATGACGGTTATGGCTGTCGTATTTAATTCTAATTATAAAAAAATCCTTAAAAAATAATTCAAATTTTATTTGATTATTTTCAAATTTGGTCACAATGTTTATTGGTAATAAATTTAACAAATCTAATGGTTGGATCATTAATTTGATATTTTTACAAATGTAAGTGCACTGGAAAAGTGTGTATTCACACACACACACACACACACACACACACACACACACACACGTGTGTGTGTGTGTAACACAAACATATATAATTTAGCATACTATTTTAATTATTAACTCATTCACACGTGTGTGTGTGTGTGTGTGTGTAACACAAACATATATAATTTAGCATACTATTTTAATTATTAACTCATTCATACGTAGACATATTATGTATAATTATAATTGTAATAGTAAAATTTATATAATTTTATTTGTCGTATTTGTAATATATATATATATATGTATGTATGTATATATTTTTTATATATAAATAAAACAAAAATAAAAAGTAATTGATTATTGTAATTTAATATGACGGCATTTATGTCAATTTTATACGACGGATATTTTCTACAGTCGTATTAGACCAATTTAATGCAACGGTTATCCAATAACTGTCATATTAAATTGGTCTAATACGACGGTTATTATCCGTTGTATTAGACCAATTTAATACGACAGTTAATGATTAACCATCGTATTAAATGGAATTAATAAGACGGTTATTATTAACCATCGTAATTGGTTCTTCTCCAATTTTATTTTAGCTGAACTCGTTCGATAGAGCCGCTTCATTTTTTCTAGTTGAGACATCGACATCTTCTCCGGTGTATATTACCTGCGACAGTTACGGCGTGGTCTTCCTCCTTCTCCGGCGTGGGTCTCCGGCGATGCGTGCTACAGCATTCTCTGCTATGGCACGGCGCATGGGTCTCCGACGTATTTACTGCATTTTTCAGTCAACATTAGGGAAGTTTGATAAGTGTGAAAATTCTCTCTAAAATTAGGCACCATTTGTCCTTGTATTTATGGGAATACTGCAGATTTTGATGAAGAGGGCATGATTTTTGCAAAGCTTATGTTAGATATTCAAGTTTTTTGTTCAACTATCTTTATCCTCGCAGTGACTATTTTAAAATGGACTAAGCAACTGTTTGGTTTGAGGTTTTTGGGATAAGGAATTGAAATGATATAGAATCAAACCCATTGTTAATATTGAGTTTCAAAATAAAAGAATGGAAACTTTAATATTAGTGAAACAAATGTTTTTGGTGGGCACTGTGGTTTTGCCATGGCCATTTCATGCAATCCCTCTCTCCCTCTCTTGGGGTATATATATAATCTCCTCGTGTGTGTTTTTTCAATTGATGCTTATGTAACTGTTAATAAATGTTGTTGATTCAGGAATTTTGTTTTCCCTGAAGAAATATCGAGCGATATCCAACTGTTTGGTCCTATTATAGTGGTCTCTCCAAACATCAGTAGCATCCTAAGTCTACTAATCTTATGAAAGAGAACGTGGGAATATGTATAAACCTTTCTGGAGTTCTAACACATACGCTTAAGTTCCAATCTAATAGTAATTAAAAATGTTTCACAGAAACAAAAAGTTCAATTGAATATGTAAAAGGGTCTTCTTCCTAGGATGATAAAAACTATTTGTTGTTGAAAGGTGTTTCAGGACTTGAACTTGGTTAATTGCTGAAAAGCCTCTTTTGAACAATGCACATTAGAGTTGACAGAATACTGATTATGATAGTGTTACTATACAGTAGCCATTCGGTTTGAGGTTTTTGGGATAAGGAATTGAAATGATATAGAATCAAACCCATTGTTAATAAATGCCCAAAATGTACTATGTATTTCTATAATTTTTGAAATTAATAAAATTTTCATTCATTAATAGTTGTTGGTTTATATATATTCACACATTAAAGGCCTAAGTGTATTAGTAAGTAATTTACATGATTGGGTTATACTTTCACAATAAGATGTAGATTATGGGCTACTAACACATAAGCGGAAAAAAAAATTTGTTCTTGATTGATTGATGAAGCTGGACCTTTATCAAAGTTTAGATCATTACATAATGGTTTCTAAATGATGAATGGTTTACCTTTTAACCAGTGAGTTGTCCACTCACACTAATAGTCAAGCGTATTCAGAATATGCAGAACTGGACCATGTGATAATAATCTTTAGTAAAGTACTAAAATAAATAAAGATTGGTTTATCGCAGCTACTGCATGGATGAGTACCCTAGGACTTGAGTATAAGTTGGTGGTTTGGTGAAGCTGGACTTGAACACTTTGATGTATGTTGTGTAATGTCTTATTGCAAGGCTAATAACCTTATATATTGGGTGTATGACTCTAGTTAATTAAGACAAACCTATAAAATAGAGTTTCTATGCTCCATTACGTGAAAAAATCACCCCCTTATTCAGGATAATATCTAATAATCCAGGGCTTTGGGAAATATGACTAAGTATGTACACTGTTGAGTAGCTCCCTGTGATAAGTGGAAACATACTGGAAGTATGGATTATCAGACTAGTTATCAAATGATGGTAGATGTCATTAAGAAATGTGTTAGTACTATTTTTCTATCTCAATAACGAATGTTACATAGAGGGGTATTTTTATCATTACACTTGTAGGTTGGAGACACTACAGTTGCAATATTATTCTCGGGGTCAATATTTCCATATGGTGATAAATAGAATATTTAAAATGATAATAATATAGCTATTTGTTAGCAGGGTTATTTTGGTTATTTTAGAAGCCAAGAATAATATGTATTTTGGTCCCCAGGGTAGCTCAAATAACCTTAGTAAATTTATTTATTATATGGGCTTATTGGGTGAATTTATTATTGAAAGAAATATTCTAGGAGTTTGATTATATATTTATTTGTGCTAGAATAATTAATTATGCCAATTTAACTAATTAGTTAATTAATTAATTATATATTTGGCACAAGTAGTTTAATTAATTAATAAAAGAGCTATTTAATTTATTTATTTATTAATTAATTATCTTGAATAATTTTAACATTGGGCCTAAGTGGATTAATTAATTAATAAGTGAGCTATTTAATTAGTCGTTGGACTAATTAAGAGAGTATGGCCTATCAGGGTTTTAATGGAAGTAGCCATGTAAAAGAAGAAAAAGGGAAAAGATGAAAAATGAAACAAAGAAATTGAGGTGGCTGATTTTGTTTCTAAAAAGAAAAAGGAAAGATAATAATTAAAAAAGAGATTTTTGCATGGCTTCAGAGGTTGACTGAAATTGAAATTTAGAGAGCTTTCATTTTTTGAAAAAAAAAAAAAAAAAGGAATTGAAGCCGTCGTTTTTCTTGTTTGGTTCTTTCCTCCAATTTTCCTTAACATTTGGCCCTTCCGTTTTTGTTCCAATTTTATTCACCTTAATTCTACTTTCACTGGTAGAGGTCCGTAGTGATTAGAAAATACTCTGGAAGGTCAAGAGCTTATAAACGTGGTAAGTGATTAGTGCGGAGGAGCCGACGGTTATCTGGTCTCCCTGTGGAACAAGTAGACGTTCCTATTCAACAAGGGCCATTGAACGCGAATCCAACTCTGGTTATTAAGGTTAATCACCATAGAAGTAAGTATTCCTAGACTTTGGCTCAGAAAATTTTTTAATTTGCTGTCTTCCATTGCGTATGTATTTTTTCGCGATCATTCAAGTGGTATTAGAGCCAGGGTTAAATCTAGGAGCATGCTTAGGGTTAATAACAGGAAAAGGTAGTTTATTTAATAAAAATATAATTTTTTGCTATTGTATAGATCCCTCATGATTTTTTATATGGGTAGATTTTATATACGCCTCACACGTAGAGGTATAGGCACATGTAATTTATTTTTTAATCACTTTTTGTAGAAATTGTGTACATCTCGTTTTAAAAGGCATAGGTGTTTGAAATTATATTTCAATTTATTTACGATTTTTCTGTAACAAAAAAAAAATTAATTGGTGCCTGAACAAAAAACCTTTGAAGAAAGATGGAGATTGTGCAGAGGGGGAAAAAAAAAATGAGGGTAGAAAAGCTGACCGAGAAGACCGCGTGCGGCTTGGGAGAATTGTCTCCCTGGAGCTGCGCTAGGCATTCCTGGGAGCTATGATCAAGGCCAAGAAAGACCTTGATCCTTGGGAGGATGATGCTAAGCCTCCCAAGGCTTGTATGGAGGAAAAGGACAAAAATGCAAGACTTGGTGGTTCAACGGTTCGGTTTGCAGGTCATTTGGTTTTCTTTTTTTTTAATTCATTTTATTTTTCTTGTATTTTCTTTTCGTTTGGGGCCCATATCATACGAGGTTATTTTTCTTGCAATAGTTTATTTATTGTGATGAATAATTTTGCATGAAAATGGTTGGTAAAGGGGAATTACCTTAGGTTTACACAAGATCATTTTAATTTTATTATTATTATGCTGTTTAATCCATTATTTGGTCACATGAGAATTAAAGGTTAGAAATAGCATATAAAAATTTTATTTTTTGGAGCATGTCCATTGTATTTAATTTTGTGATCAAATGCACAAAGGTTTTTGAGAAATTAATTTTTTCTCTAGATAAAACAATTAAGGAACATGTTTTAAATTGGAACTATGTAATTTAAAAATAAATTCATGGTTTATTCTTCCAAAGGTTTTTATCCTTTACATGGAGAATAATATTTAATTTAAGTATTTTAAATTTAGTTCCTAGAAAATAGTTTTAACTTAAGTAGTGAAATTAAAAATTCATAATTGATTTTCTTAAAAGGTTTTATCCTTGACATAGAAAATAATAGTTGATTTTTTTTTAATTTTCACTAAAGTTAATAAAAACCAATTAATTTTAAAATGGTTTTAACTTAAGTAGTGAAATTAAAAATTCATAATTTATTTTCTTAAAGGGTTTTATCCTTGACATAGAAAATAATAGTTGATTTTTTTTTTTAATTTTTACTGAAGCTAATAAAAACCAATTAATTTTGAAATGGTTTTAACTTAAGTAGTGAAATTAAAAATTCATAATTTATTTTCTTAAAGGGTTTTATCCTTGATATAGAAAATAATAGTTGAATTTTTTGGATTTTCACTAAAGTTAATAAAAACCAATTAATTTTGAAGAAATGTTTTCCCTAAAAATCTATTTCTCTCAAAAGATTAAGTGGGAGAGGAGTTCCAATAGCCCCATGGCTTCCATCAAAGGTTCTTGTTAGAGATTGTGGTTATTCTCGCGTCATTCTAAGCATGACCCCCTATAGGATGGATTTTCATGAGAATCTAGAACTAACGAAGGAATTACAATTAAATCCTAGGATAAGTATTAGTGTCGGGCAACCTATCTTTGGAGGCATTAATGCTGGATTATCCGTAGATGGTGAGAGTAGTGGCCATCCTATCGATAGAACTATTTCTGGATCATTACCTATTAAGGAAGTTTAATTTGTGATAGTTATACACTTACCTTATAAAATTCTTAACCTTGCTACGAAGCTCTGTTAATTTTCTAAGAGCCAAATCGTTCATATTTTTTTTGTAATGGTTTTAATAGTAACCATATCATGAAAATAATATGATGTTTCAAATATGCATTTTATATGTGTTTTTCAAAACAAACATTTTTCTGAATGGAGTTTTTTTCCAATCAACCGAAATATATAGTTCCAGTCATTTGTCCATTATTCTCAATGAGAATAAGTTAATAGGACCTAACTACGTGGATTGGAAAAGGAATCTGAACATAATACTCACTGCGAAAGAGTACAAGTATGTTCTTACTGACCTCTGTCCTAAAATTAGGGAAGGTTCTACGGACCAAGATCATGAGACGAAGAAGGGATGGAGGAAAGCTGTTGAAATGGCTCGATGCTAGATGTTAGTTTCCATGTCCAATGTTCTCTAGTCTAAGCACGAGAACATACCTACTGCGTTCGACATTGATGCTTTGTTGCGCACTATATTTGCTGACAAGAGCCGGCCTACAAGGCAGGAAGCTCTTAAAGCAATCATGAATACTAGGATGGATGAGGGGGCATTAGTTCATGAGCATATGCTCATGATGATTGCCCACTTTGAAGAGGTCGAGGTCTTAGGGGCAACAATCGATCCCGAAAGCCAAATTGATATGGTTGTTGAGATTTTACCAAAATTGTACTCTAGGTTGAAGTTAAATTATAACATGAACAAGTTGAGTATGTCTTTGCCAGAGTTGATGAAAGAACTTTAGGTTGCGGAGAAAATTATGAAGCCTGACTAAAAGATTTTGGTTACTCGTTCTCGTTCATCTTCTAGAACTAAGCTTAAGCCCAAGAAGTTAAAAAAAAAAGAAGGCCCAAAATAGTGCAGGAGCCTAGCCCAAGGTATTCAAGCCTGGTCCATCTAAACCCAACGATAAGTCCAAAGGCAAGTGTTTCAAATGTAGTATGAAGGGGCACTTCAAAAAGGATTGTCTGAACTTCTTGGCCAAGTCCTTCTCATGTATTGTTCTTTACTTAGAGTCTATTTTGATGATTGGATCATTATCCACTTGGATTATTGATTCCAGAGCCACTAACCATATTTGTAACTCCTTGTAGGGGCTTAGCAAGATAAGGTGACTCAGTAGAGGAGAGCATAGACTTAGAGTTGGCAACAGAGCACAAGTGTGGGTTAAAGCAGTGGAAGACTTACAACTATTATTTGATTGCAATAGGGTTTTAATTTTGAAAGATATTTTATATGTTTCTAGTTTTAAATAGAGTTTGGTTTTAGTTTCTAAATTGATTAATTAAGGGTATTTTGTTTTTTTCTATTCTGGTATTTCAATCAGTAAAAATGGAAATGTTATTTGTTTTGAAAACATGTATGAGAATCTTTTCTATATTAATCCTATTAATTTTCAAATAAATAATACTCAAATAGAACATAATAATAAGAAGAGAAAGGCCACATCAAACAATTCTTATTTATGGCACTTGTGATTAAGACATATAAATCCTAATCGGATTTAGAGGTTAATCTAAAATGGGTCTTTGGACTCATTGGAATTGGAGGAATGACCTCAGTGTGAATCTTGTCTTAAGAATAAAATGACCAAAAGGTCCTTTACTCAAAAGGTGAAAAGGGCAAATGAAATATTAAAGTTAGTTTATATTGATGTTTGTGGTCCTATTCCTTCACCAACTAGATGAGGTTATCATTACTTTATCATATTTATAGATGATCACTCGTGTTTTGGTTATGTTTACTTGATAAGACGCAAGTTTGATTCTTTTGATATATTTAAGGAGTTTAAGGCTGAAGTAGAGTGCCAAACAAGTAAACTAATTAAAAAACTAAGATCGGATTGTGGGGGAGAATATCTCATTGGTGAATTCAAGGACTACTTGGCATATCAAGGTATAGTATCTTAGCTAACTGCACCTGGGACTTCTCAGCAGAATAGAGTAGCTGAAAGAAGAAATAGAACTTTGATGGCAATGGTTAGGAGTATGATGAGTCATACAACTCTTTCTATTTCTTTTTGGAGAAATGCTCTGAAAACAACAACGTATATTTTGAACTTGGTGCCTTCCAAGTCAGTGCTTAGTGCACCTTATAAGATGTGGGTTGGACGAAAGCCCAGTATAAATCATCTCAAAGTATGGTGTTGTCCAACTTATGTACTAACTAAAGGAAGTAAGCTAGACCCAAGATCAAAATTGTACTATTTTGTAGGGTATCCAAAAGGAACAAGGGGTGGATACTTTTATCATCCCCAAGAGCAAAAAGTACTTATAAGTACTCATGCTAGGTATTTAGAAGATGAACAAAGTGTATCCACTAAGATTTCGAGAAATGTGAAATTGAAAGAAAAGTTGATTGATACCTCAACTTCTAGCACCCCAATTAAGAAACCAAAAGAGACACAATCAGATATTCCCATATAGATTGAGTCGCGTCGTAGTAGGAGGATATTTAGGATTCCTGAGAGATGGAGTAGAGAGTAGAGAGGCCTTTAAAGTTGTCTCTGACTATCAAGAACTAGATTCCACTAGATACGATGAGGCTATTATTGATATTTATACAGACAAATGGCAAACTGTAATGGATGCTGAAATCTATGTACCTGAATCAAGTTTGAGATCTTATCACTGCACCTGAAGGGATTAAACCCATTGGGTGTACGTGGGTATACAAGAGAAAGAGATACGTGGATAGAAAGGTGGAAACCTTTAAAGTAAGGTTGGTTGCAAAAGGTTATATTCAGAAAGAAGGGATTGATTATAAGGATACCTTTTCACCTATTGCCATGCTTAAGTCCATACACATTCTCTTGGCCAACGCATGTCATTATGACTATGGGATATAGCAAATGGATGTCAAGACAACATTTCTTAATGGCTATCTTAGCGAAGATATCTATATGTACTTATGTAGATGACATTCTACATAATGGTACTTAATGTCAAGATAACCTTTCTTAATGGTACTTATATAGATGATATTTTACTTATTGAAAATGATGTAAGGACATTCTTGGTATGAAGGACTTATAAAGGTTTGACTATGAAGTTAATTTAGCATGAAGGATATAGGAAACGTTAGCTACATTCTTGGTATTAAGCTTGTTAGAGATAGAAAACAAAGAATGTTAAGCTTATCTCAATCAGCTTATATTGATAAGATACTGGCTATGTTTAGCATGGATCAGTGAAAAGAGGCAATCATACCCTTTAGGCACAGATTGACTTTATCTTCCAAGCAGTGTCCTAGAATACATGAAGAAAATGAGAGGATGAGTAGGATTCCCTATACTTTGGCAGTGGAAAGTCTTATATATGCCATGCTTTGTACTAAGTCGGATATCTACTTTGCAGTAGGCATGGTTAGCAGTTGTCAGTCAAACTCTGAGAAAGAACATTGGCAAGCCGTGAAGCATATACTTAAGTACTTAAAGGGAATAAGGGATTATATGTTAGTTTACAGAGTCGATGATTTAGTTGCTACCAGTTACATGGACTCAGATTTCCAAGCGGATAAAGATGAAAGAAAATCCACTAGTGGATATGTCTTTACTTTGTCTGGAGGGGCTATTTTATGAAAAAGTGTCAAGCAATCTTGCATTGCTGATTTTACCATAGAAGTTGAATATGTGGCAGCTTCAGAAGCTTCTAAAGAAGTGGTTTGGCTCTGAAAGTTCCTCACAAAACTTAGAGTTGTGCCACACATGAACAGGCACATAATAATATATTGTGACAATTTTGGATTTGTGTTACAATGTAAGGAGCCAAGAAACTATAGGAAGGGCAAGCACATTGAAAGGAAGTATTACTTGATCCGGGAGTTCATCTAGAAACAGGAGATAGTAATTGATCAAATTTTCCCAACAAACAATTTGATGGACCTATTTACCAAGCTTTGACGGAGAAGGTATTCAAAAGACACTTGGACATATGAGTAGGTGCATATGGACAATCATAGTCTATTTAGTGTAAGTGGGAGATTGTTGGAATAAATGCCTAAAATGTACTGTGTATTTCTATATTTTTGAAAATTAATAAAAGTTTCATTCATTAATGTTTGTTTGTTTATATATATAAACACATGAAAGGTCTAAGTGTGTTAGTAAGTAATCTATGTGATTTGGTTGTACTTTCACAGTAAGGTGTAAATTATGAGCTACTAATGCATAAGAGAGAAAAAAATTATTCTTGATTGATTAATGAAGTTGGATACTTTATCAAAGTTTAGATCATTATACTATGGTTTCTAAATAGGGAATGATTTACCTTTAATCAATGAGTAGTCCACTCGCGCCAATAGTGTAAGTGTATTCGGAATATGTAGAATTGCACCACGTGAAAATAATATTTAGTAAAGTACTAAAATAAATAAAGACTAGTTTATCGCAGCTACTATGTGGACGAATACCCTAGGATTGAGTATAAGTTTGTGGTATGGTAAAGCTGGAGTTATACACTTTGATGTATACTGGGTGAGGTTTTATCACAATTCTAATAACCTTGAACATTGGGTGTATGTCTCTAGTTAATTAAGATGGATTTATACAATAGAGTTTCTATACTTCATTACGTGAAGAAATCACCCCCTTGTGATTGTTCGGGATAATCTAAAAATCTAGGGCTTTGGAAAACATGACTAACTATGTACACTTTTGGGTAACTCCCTGTGATAAGTGGATATGTATAGGAAGTCATGGATTATTGAACTAGTTATCAAAGGATAGTAGATGTCAATGAAAAATGTGTTAGTACTATTTTCATATCTCAATGACGACTATTACATAAAGGGGTATTTTGGTTATTACACTTGTAGGTCAGAGACACTACACTTGCAATATTATTTTCGGGGTCAATATTTTTATATGGTGATAAATTAAATATTTAAAATGATTAAAATACAGCTACTTATTAGTAGGTGTATTTTGATCATTTTAATAGCCAAGAATAATATGTCTTTTGGTTTCTAGAGTAGTTCAAATAACGTTAGTAAATTTATTTACTATATGGGCTTATTTGGTAAATTTATTATTGGAGGAATTATTTTAGGAGTCCAATTATTTATTTATTTGGGTTAGATTAATTAATTGGGCCAATTTAATTTATTAGTTTATTAATTAGTTATCTTGGTTAATTTTATATTGGGCACAAGTAGTTTAATTAATTAATAAAAGAGCTAATTTAATTAATTAGTTTATTAATTAATTATCTTGCATAATTTTAATATTGGGCCCAAGTGGATTAATTAATTAATAAGGAAGCTATTTAATTAGTCATTGGACTAATTAAGAGAGCATGGTCAATCAGAGTTTTGATGGAGGTAACCATGTAAAAGAAGAAAATGGAAAAATAAGGAAAAGGAAAAACTAAAATTGAGGTGGCTAATTTTGTTTCTAAAAAGAAAAAGGAAAGCTAATAATTAAAAAAGGGATTTTCTCATAGCTTTAGAGGTTGACCGAAATTGAAATTCAGAGAGCTTTCATTTTTTTTTGAAAAAAAAAAAGGAATTGAAGCTGTCATTTTTCTTGTTGGTTCTTTCTTTCGTTTTTCCTTAACGTTTAGCTCTTCTATTTTTATTCTAATTTTATTCACCCTAATTCTACTTTCACCGGCAAAGATCCGTAGTGGTTAGAGAATACTCTGCAAGGTCAAGTGTTTGCAAACATTGTAAGTGATTGATGCGAAGGAGCCAATGGTTAATTGGTATCCCTGCAGAATAAGTAGACGTTCCTAATCAACAAGTACCGTTGAACCCGAATCCGACTCCGGTTATTAAGGTTAATTGTCCTAGAAATAAGTATTCCTAGACTTTGATTCGGAAAATTTTTTAATTCGTTATCTTTCGCTATGTATTTAATTTTCTAGCGATCCTTCAAGGTCGTTACTTATGATGAACTTTAGTGCTTCGTTTACCTCAGCTCATGCTTTACCTCATGCTTTCTCTCGTAGGTCTTCTCTTACTTTTTGTACAATTTGCTGGTACTAAACATCTGTAATGCTAAACATAGAAATAGATGCACATTGGCTTCAGTTATGAGCTTTAGTCCGTGAAGATTTGTCCACACAACGTCTATATCCACAACTATCTTCTCCAAAAAATTCATTAAAGATTTTGTCCTTCAACTGCTTGGTTCATTCAATCTTAGGAACTTGAGCTAAGTGATATGATATTGCATGCTATTAGAAAAGGGAAAAAAAAAATCCCATGAAAACATGATGAGATTAGTATACGAGAAAATTGAATAGGCAATAATTAGAAAAAGTATATCTATAGAGACCAATATTTCACTCTGCTTACAAACAATTCTCTTATGTCATCATCAACGTACATCCCATCTTTAGGAATACGAGTCCTTATCCACACATCTATCCTTGATGGTTCAAGTCCTTATTTTAAAATCTGAGATAATATAATAAATATATATTTATCATTTTTGTTAAAATTCTCAAGACATACCATTATAAATTTACCTCTTAGATGACTTCAAAGTGACTTGTTCTCTCCATCCTGTGCCCAAAACGCTGGTTTGCTCTATTTTGTTTGTTTTGTTCCAAAATTTGCTACAAAAGCCAAAACTAGATTGTTATGCTTCCAAAAAATCAATATAAAAAAATGGAAATACTTCACAAGTTACAACATGTATACGTTCATACAGTCTGCCATTGAATTTTGTCAACTCTATCATCTAGATAGTGTCGAAGGAGTTCCTCATTCTCCTTGTTCTGTTCAAAATTTTACTCTTAATATGGCACTTAAATTCTTTCCATCGATTTGAAACATCTTCCATAACAAATTCATATGAATCCTCAACAAGAGTAGTATTATCCTATATTAAAAAGGAAACAATAATAATAATAATAATAATAATAATAATAATAATAATAATAATAATAATAATAATAATAATAATAATAATAATAATAATAATGAAATAGCTGTACTAGACAAGATAGAAAGGGAAAAAAATATCTCTTGGATGAAAGGATAGAAAGGGAAAAATTAAAATATTAGATACTCGAATTCCCTTCCAAAGCTCTTTAATTATGCCAGTTGTTACATTTTAGGTAGGGCTTGTAAGTGGAAGTCTGCAACCATTTCTTGCTAAAGTTGCAATAGCACTTTTCACCTTTTTTATGTGTTCGCCAATAATTTCTTTCCCTTCAATGTGGACTTCCAACCTTTTTCCTGTACCCCATTCAGGTGGCATTTGTGAAGGACCTCTTTTTGATTTTTTAGCATCACTTGTCATAGAAGAACTATTTTGAACAGTGTTAAAAAAAAGATGTCCATGAGGCTGTGATTGAGATTGCGGGTTTCTAGGATAAGAAGGAATCTCTACATATAGATAATCTTGTGACATAAATTGTGAATGGCTTTGGGTAGGTTGTGGTTGTGTACTAGTTGAAAGTAAATGTTGGAATTGCAGATGGAATGATTGCGTGTTTTCGCGTAGTGGTTGGGATGGTTGAGAGTGGTAGAATATAGTAAGTGAAGGTTAGGATATTGGTGGTATGGGTTGAAGTGGCTGTGAATTTCGTTCAACAAGAGGTTGTCCATGAACGACATGATTTGCAATGACATCAACCATAGTAGTACCCCGTGTTTTCCTCTTGCGAGCCATTATCACTGAGAATATATGCATTTATAATTAACTTAATCATCAAAAAGGTACGTAGGTCAAAATAACATTGGAAAAATAAAGTATGCCATTAAAAACTCGACTTCCAATTGCTATGAAATTCAAATACCCATCAAACAGTACTTGCACAAAAAAAAAAAAATGTTAGCTTCTTAAAATAGACAATATGAACAAGATCAAAATAGAAGTGCAATAGGTAGCATTCATACATGAGAATAGTGTTAACACAAAATGGACTAAATTAGTTCAAACACTGTGAGCAAGTCAACTTCTACAACCTGCAATTTAAATTCAGCGATATTGTAAAAACATGAAAGTATGAGTAAAAAGATATTAAAATAACGATACAAGGAATTTAAAGCATATCACTAAACCCATACACAAAAAAAAAAAAAAAAAGGAAACAAAACTCATGTAAGATAAAAAAAAGTGAATATTATCAAATTCAAACATAATATAATAAAGAATAAGTGGCTGGTATATGTCAAATATAAAGTTGATTAAACACTATAGAATTATAGAATTATTAAAATCAGTAACATTCCAAACCACAACATTAGATTTAATAAGATGAATTCAAGATCAAATCAATCTACAGAAATCAATCTACGTCTCTTTCTTCATCAACTCCAATTTATATGCCTTGGTTGCTGGCACAATGAGGTACGTCAACTAAAATTGGTTCTACTTCTTATCTGACCCAATCCACATCTTCATCTCGAAAAACTAGTTGATCATCTAACTGTTGTTGTAGACATGGATTAGCAATTTGAAAATTTGAATAAATGTCAAAATTATCCCTCATATTCATCTTGGCAACAACATTCCAATCTGAATCAATTGGGTCAACCACATATCAAACTTGCTTTGCTTGAGTAGATAGAATAAAAGGCTCATCAGCTAAACCATTCTCCATGTACATTAAATGTTTAAAATTAACCAAAGTGAACTAGAACTCGTCTTGCATTCTTTTTCTCTCATTATTGATCTAGTCACATTTGAACATCACCTATTGAACATCGTTTGAGTACCTAATTTTCAAGATATCTTGTAAGACCCCATAATAAATGACTTGCCCCGTATGAGGATTATTGTCTCTAGTAGTAGCAAAGTTTATTGTACTAGCCCTTAACACCACTTTGCTATTTTAAGTTATTCTTGTTGCCTCATGGGCCTTGGTACAAAATCAAAAACCATTGACAATACATGCTTTGTGTCTTTTAGCATCTGGATGGGGCCCTCTTGCAAGAATCTTAATATGCTGTATTGAAAAGTAATGCAAGACTGAAGTTAAGATATTTTTAAATTGAATATTAGTAAAAAATTAAAATAGAAGTTCTTGAAATTTAATCTCAAAATGCTTACGTAATTCTTGAACCATTCATAGAACATGTCATTATGAACTTTTTGTAAATAACTTCTCCCAGCATTAGGATGTTTCTTGATTAATTCAAACAAACGTATTCTGGACAAAAACTAAAATTTAAGGTTTCATGAAAATCTTATTAAAATCAACATTCCTTCAAAAACATTGATACTTACTCTCAATAAGGAGCAACAACATATGTGTTTACAAGAATATATATATGTGCAATTGAACCCATGTAACACGATTTAAAGTGCAACTCTCACCTCATCCAAGTACACGGCCTATAGTGATACGTTGATCACTATTCGTTTGTTGGCGATTAAACTTTGTTTCTACATCAAGCAAATATCTTGAATAAAAATTCATACATTCTTCTATCAAATAGCCTCTTGCAATTGAACCCTCAGGATGAGCTCGATTCCTTGCATATTTTTTTAGAATAAGCAAGTACCTATAATTTAAGGTCATGCTTTATACCTAATAATAATAATATAAAAAAAAAAAGGAATAGATGTTGAAATACAGTTAAAGAATTCAACATACCTTTCAATTGGATAAATCCATCTAAACTGTACTACACCTCTAAGAAGAGCTTTTTCAATTAAATGAATGGGTAAATGTTCTATTACATAAAAAAAAAGTTGGAGAAAAGATTCTCTCAAGATGACATATTGTTAGAGCAATTCAATCCTGCACATACTCTAGTTGTCATTTTGTGTTCACCTTAGAGCACAATTGTCGGAAAACGTTTGATAACTTGATAATTGCCTTAAAAACATTTTTAGGGATGATTCTCCGAATAGAAATAGGGAGTAATTGCTGTATCAGAATGTGGTTGTCATGACTTTTTTAGCCTAAAATGCTCCGATCACTAATATTCACTCTTCTCAATATATTCGAAGCATACCCATTTGGGACTTTCAATTCTTTTAATACTTTACAAAACATCTTTTTATCTTGTCTACTTATTGTATAAGGAGCTGGAGGTAACATTATGATAATTGAATCACTTGCTTGTTGAGGATGTAATGGCCTCCTAATTCTTATATATTGAAGGTCACGATGAGCATATACATTATCCTTTGTCTTTTTTGTGTTCATACATGTAAAAGTATATTATCAATGTTATTCTTTTCAATATGCATGGGGTCAAGGCTATAGCATAGCAAATTAAGCTCCCAATATTCTAATTCAAAGAAAATACTTTTCTTCTTCCAGCTATACCCTTTGTTGTTCAACTTATGCTTCTGATTTTGCTTTCTTACTATCAAATCATCCATTTTATACTCTATAGCAATACCATAATGTTGTAATTGTTGTAAAATGTCAAACCCAAATAATGTAGTAGGGTTTGGTCGATATTCTACCTTCCCGTTGAAAGACACTTTATCTCTACGCAGTTTATGACTAGAAGGTAAAAAATGACGATGACCTCTGTACGAGAACTTCCTTCCATGTTTCAACCAACATGAATTAGTATCCTTATGGTAACAAGGGAAAACTTTTTTCCTTTTCGTACTCAAACTAGACAACGTTGTATAAGCTGAAAATTCACTAATAGTCCATATTAATGCTCCATTCAATTGAAATATTTCATTGCTGGAGGTATCATAGGTTTGGACACCATCATGCCATAATTCATTCAATTCTTCGACCAACGGTTGCAGGTACGCATCAATCCTACTATCGGGCCCTTTTGGACCATCAATTAACACTGATAAAATCAGAAACTGTTAAGTCATGCACAACCATGGGGGGAGATTGTAAGGAATAAGCACAACAGGCCACGTACTATGAGTTATACTTGTTGTACGAAATGGAGTAAATCCATCAGTGCCAAGACCTAGTCTAATATTTTTGGAATCATTTGAAAAAATGGACCATGTCCTATCAAATTCTTTTTATGCTATAGAATTAACAGGATGTCTAAAAACACCATCACCGACTCGCTCTTTAGCATGCCATTTCATGAGAAAGGCAGTTTTGGATGACATAAAATATTTTTGTAACCTCTGTTTGAGTGGAAAATATCTCATTCACTTTGTAGCTATCTTTTTGCCCCCAATCTTGTATTGAGAAGTTTTGCATACCAAACACATACCAAGCTTCTCATTCTCACCTCTAAATAACAAACAGTTATTTGGACATGCATCATAAGTTACATATGAAAATCCTAACTCCTCCACTAATTTTTTGGTTTCGTAATATGATGTTAGAATTTTAGCTTGAGGGAATGCCTCTTTTAGAAACTCAAGGAGCATAGTAATGGAATTGTCAATCCATCCATTTGTTACCTTAAAAAATAACAAATGAACAACAAATGAGAGTTTTGTAAAATTTTCACTACTGGAATACAACTCACATTCTGCATCTTGCAAGAGTTTAAGAAAAGATTTTGTTACTCTATCTACTCCGCTAAGATCCTCAACCATAGGAACCTTACCTACATTATTAATATCTTGGTTATGTTTGTTAATTCCAATTGCATCACACAACATGTCTACCATTTCATCCCTGTCTTCTGTTTCAAACATCTAATCATCATTTTCGGTTGAATTTTCTTAAATGTAAGATTCTCCATGATATATCCAATTCTTATACCCTTCTAGAAACCCATTAAGAATGTAATGGGACAGCACATCAATTCGACTCATGAAAAAAAAAAAAATGATTGTTACACTTTTTACATGGGCAACATATTTTTGAATTAGGTGGCCTCGAAGTATAGGAAAAATTTAAGAATCTCTCAATTCGATATATGTACTCACTTGTCCTTGTATTTAAATGGTCTATCCTACTTTTATCTACAACTATATTTGCACTTGTCATCTAAATAGTTTTATATGCCATAAAAAAATACAGTCAGTGTGACTTATAAAAGAATTCAGTTAAGCTTATAAACTAAAACATAGTCTAATTCGATTGCAAAAAAAGGGATAAAAAAGGCAAACAAACTTATAAAACACTATCTCATTGCTAATTTTTAGTGAAATGCTAGAGGCACAAATGGGTTTTGGAAGACATAACAATTTGAGCCGTTTTAGTTGAAGTTGTTATTGCTTTAAAATCAATTGTAGATAAGCAAAAGTCTCCAGGCAATAATCAGATAGCATTTTAGTTGCGAATATAGAGCATAATATTTTGACATTTTATGCTTTCTAACACAGTGATAAATAAGAATTTATCAATAACACGCACTGTAGGACATCATGAATTTATCAGTTATATATGATATGCATTTAAAACAAATTGTTATTTTGGGAAAATTTTTTGTTGCTTAGAAAATTTTTTAGACTTAGGAGTTCCAGAGTTACACAGCTCTTTGTGAAATAAATGAATAAGCTAAACTTGATAGTAGTAGAAAATGAGGTACTAGAGGGTTGTTCTTATTGGTAGAGCTGAAAAAAATAAATCCCCTCATTAGTATCTTTTGAAGGATTTTCATTTTCTCCAATTTTGTTTCAGGATTGAAGATACAAAATGTTGATTATGTGGCAATTTTAATTAAGATGTAGCTCTAGCAGTTTTAAGATTCTGAAATTTCCTGATATGTTGCGAGAAATAGAATGTATCAAGTAATCAGATTCAAAACTTAAGCAAGACAATTCATGGCAGAGGACAAAACCCATAAAAGTCATAGAAAGAGGTCTCAATGAATATATAAAATAATCAATACAAGCTTAATATTACAAAAACACTAATTCTCATTAACTAAAAAGTTTTATCATAACTAAAAGTAACTGAATTGAGAATATATCCTTTGAGATATTGTTTTACACTAGAATGTGCTTCAAAACTTGGAAAATAGGATAAATAAAGCTCACAATTAGTTTCTTTCAAGTGTGCAAAAAACTAAGACATAGCTGGACTATGCAGAAAACTAAGAGCAAAAGATTAATTAAAAAAACAACTACAGAACAAAGTAGAAGATAAAAAAAAAAAAAGGATAAAGATGCAACATAAATAGTACTTTCATCAACACCATAGAGGGTGCTTAAAGGTGATTGTTCTAGTCTGTAACCATAATTCGGTTATATGCCTAAAATGTGTATCTTTTGCTCTACATTGGATAACCAACCCAATTGATTAGTTTGATATTTTGAACATGTTTGAAATTTTGTATAAGACTATTTTACACTGATCATCAAACTATGCAGCTATATCCTAGATTTGTGCATAATATTAGTAGTTCTGTAGTTTGATATAGGAAAACTTTCTTCATATCTTGCCTACGATATATCTAGACATTGCTAAAAATGAAGATACCACCTAAATAGTAGTACAAGGTAGGCAAATGAAAGGGATAAAGATTTTATTACCTATATAGCAGTACGTAAAAACCAATAGGTAATAGATAAAAAAGATCATACAACAAAAGAATAACCCTGTGATCTCAAAATAGCTCAATGTTAGATTCCTCTAAACAGTCCCCCAGTAGGATCAATGAAGAGGCCTTCCAAATGTTCAACTAGTTTATTACTTAATATAGACATGTTTCTTAAAAATTACACTTAGCTATTCACAACCAACAACACTTTCTGAGAGCTAAGACACTAGACTTTAATGATCACCAATAGATAGAACAGAGAACACATATATCATAGTGTTTGAAGAAAATGATTTAAGAAACATACACAATAATAAAGAACAGTGACCATTAAGTGAAAATTCAAAGATCTAGATATGGAACTACACATATTACATCCACACAAAAAACTAAAAAGAAAAAAATAAAGAATAAAAGGAGAAAAGCAATTTGCACTTCTTATCTATGCTATTGTCCTACTTTAATGCATTTTATGTACATGGCTTCACCCTTCCTAGGAAGAGTATGATGGTGGTATTCATTCTCTGCATTTAATGATGAGGACATGACTTCCTTGGGAAATTTAATAAGGTTTCACCATTTGTAAGGTTTGTAATTAAGTAAAAAAATTAGACGAAAACTATGTGGAGTTGAAGGCAAGAATGAAAATAACTTACAAGCTCTCTCTATGGAGACACTTTATTGCACACAAGAGAAAAAGGTCAGCATAAAAAAAATTTGTGGACCAAATAGGAAAAATAATTAAGAATTATCAATTTAACTAAGAAGTTATTGAAGGGTGATGATTGTTTGACTCAAATTGTAGAAAGCACTCTGGAAGACAAACACCAATGACTGACCTAAAAAAACTTCAATTTGAACAATTGATGACAACATTATGGGTATGAATTTTGTGGCAGAGAAAAAATAAAGATTTATTTTGAGCATTGTAGGATAATTTTCAGCTTTATTCTTCACATATAAGTGATTAGTTTGATATTTCCTTGTTTCATTTCCTTATGATTCAACTTGAAAGCTTTCAATATTGCTATTACAATTTGATGTTAATTTCTCTGATTTGTGAATTCCTATATCCATAAAAAGTAATTACTTTTTCATTATTTATAGAGAGTATCTTTAATAATTGTTAATAATTACTCTCAAACTCACATCAAAATGTTATGCATGCACATACAACATATTATAGTAATTAAGAAAGGTAAATTAGTCTTTTTTCCCCCTTAAACTTTATACTTGTTAGAATTTTCCTTATATATGTAAATTTTACGAGAGTACAATTATTTAAAAACTACCAATCTAAGCCAAAATTTTTCACGGCTTTGTTTTCCAAGAGCAAAAATTAGTATTAGCACTTGTATAATAAAGCCATAGTTCTAGCAACATGTGAAATCTAGCTTAAACTTGATCTAGTCTCTGTGCTGGGATTGCAATCAAAATAAAAATAAAATGCCAGAGAAGAGAAACAGTAAACATCATGAAGTCTCCTCTAAAGTGCATCTAATTAAATCTAGTAGAATGCCAGGAACAACATAATTCAACTAATAGGTACTCAAGCTTACCAAAATTCTTGAGTTGGGGCACCATTTAGTTTTAGAACAAAGAAATCAAACTAAATAAAGATGGTTGAAAGAAAATACATTAGAAATAGAGCTTCCGGTCTTTGCCAAAAAACTTAGCACCAAAGAATAGAGGTAAACACCAAGGGGTACTATGAAGAAGAATCACAATAGAGTTAGGACATTTGATTTCCCTCACAGAAACCAAAGGCATAAAAAAAAAAATGCGAATTTGTGAAAAGCTGTAGGAGCGAATAGGTTTTGGAAGACACAGAGTTGGTAGCCACAGTGGCAGAGCCACACTAGGGAATGCCCCCCCTCCCCAAGATTTTCTTTTAGAAATGCCCCCTATATATAATATATGTAATATATATTATTAACATTATTTATGGCCCCCTCAAAATGTGAAACTAATTCCTAAACAAAGATTATAAAGTGATCTAATAATAAAAAATATTTTTAAAGTAACCTACCTAAAATTATATTGAATTGGATTTTTTTTATTAATTTTACTTTTTTAAGAAGCAAACAAACTAAATATTAAATTAGAATATGTTATTAATTACGAGCATTTTTTTTTTGGAAGAGAAAAAAGAGAATGACATTATTTCCTCTTGAGAAATTATGTTGAATAGATAAATTAGAGGAGAAGGATTTTTCATTAGAGAAATTAGAAATATCAAGAACTTGTCCTTACACAAAATTGCACATAAAAGAAAAAAACCCCCACAAACATGGCCTAAGTAATGGCCCAAGATAAATGAACCCATTAGACCATTAACTATAAAGCTTGATGATAAATGAGCTAAATAATGACGCAAGATAAATAAGCCTACTAGACCATTAAAAGATAGGTTTAACTTCTTCTCTACAGTTATGTTTGATGATTGCATAAATAATTAACCATTTAGAAAATTAGAAGTTCCCCTTTTGTAGGCGGCGGTCATTGTCAAACTCAAAAGCTTAGCAGACATTTAGCTTTCTCTTTCACCACTTCCATACATCTTTGATCATTGATTGCCATCTTTTCCTCCACGGAAGCAGAATAAGGTATTTAAAGATTACATTTTTTTCACTTTTTTTGGGGGGGGGGGGTTTGTATTCAGTAATTTTTTTTACAGCTTTATAAAGTGAAGAAGGAAGACTAGGACCACTTTTCAAGCTCCACAAGGTAAAAGAATGAAGGTAAGACTACACTAATACACTATTCTATTTGTCTTGTAGTCTTGTTCTATTAAAGGTAAGTAATGGACTTTATAGGTTTTAAATATTTTATTTTTATTCTTAGATAAATCTTATGAATTTTTATGTAAATATATAGAGAAACAATGCAAGTGACTTGTTTATTTTTATGTGAATTTGTTGTTTTTATGATAATATATTTGCTAATTAAAATTTTGTTGTTCATATTACATATTTTTTTGAAATTTTATCTAATTATTGTTACACATCTAAATAAATATTACATAAGATATTATTTCAATTTAAAGAAATAATTATACTTATATACTTCTTTGTTTCATTTGTAAAATCTAATTTAATTTTTAAATTATTATTTGTTTAAACAATTTTTCAGGTTCACTATGAAAGATGAGTAAGTTTAAGAGAATTGATACTTTTTTTAAGAGAAAGAGTAGTGAAACTTGTGAAAGTAGTCTTCTCACAAATGAAGATTCTCCATGTACTGAAACTCCTTCTAAATCTCCAAGACTTGAATCTAAAAATTACAAAAAGGTAGTTGTCAAGAATTTTGATATTAGTAAACTAGAATGAGATCCGGCATTACATCCTCAAATATGGGAATACAATGTTAACCAAAGGGATGAAGTTAGACGAGCATATTTAGAATTGGGGCCAATTGTCTCATTATCCACTTTCCTATGAGAAGCATCCCCAGCGATTTCAATCTTCTTGGTTTAAAAAATTTCCTTGGTTAGAGTATTCACCTACTCAAGATGCAGCTTATTGTTTCCCATGCTTTCTTTTCAATTCAAAAGATGTTGTTCATCATGGAATAGATGCATTCACAATTATAGGTTTTAATAGTTGGAAAAAGGTTAATGCTGGGAAGATATGTGCTTTTTTGAATCATGTTGGTGAAGATCCATGTTCTCCATATAATAATGCCAAAAAATATTGTCAATGTTTGTTGAATCAATCTCAGCATATTGATAAAATCATGAAAGTACAAAGTTCAAAGCAAAAAGAAGCTAATTGCTTACGTGTCAAGACTTCAATTGATGTTATTCAATGGCTAACTTTGCAAGGATGTGCTTTTAGAGGTCATGATGAAACCTCAAGTTCAAGGAAATGAGGTAATTTTCTTGAATTAATTGCACTTTTAGCTTCATATAATGATAAAGTTGCAAGTGTTGTGATGGAAAATGCTCCAAGGAATGCTAAATACACTTATCATATGATTCAAAAGGAGATTTTACATGTTCTTGCAAATAAAGTGAGTAAGAAAATTCGAGATGATATTAGAGATTCTATATTTTGTATCATCATAGGTGAGGCATGTGATGAATCTAAAAGAGAGCAAATGGTTATTATTTTGAGATATGTTGATGATAGAGGGTTCATAAGAGAGCGTTTCCTTAATCTTGTACATGTTGAAGATACTGCAACAATAACTCCTAAAAAGGAAATATGTTCAACTCTTTCTCGACATTGTCTTGATATTCAGAATATTCGTGGCCAAGGATATGATGGTGTTAGTAATATGCGAGATGAATGGAATGGTTTACAGGTGTTGTTTTTAAATGACTATCCATATGCATATTATGTTCATTGTATGGCTCATCGCCTCCGATTGGCACTGATTGCTGCTTCTCGGGAGATAATTCCCATTCATAATTTTTTCTCAGACTTGATATCTGTCGTTAATATTATTGGTGCCTCTTGCAAATGTCATGATGAGTTACAAATTGCTCAAGCAATTGAAATTGCAAATGTGTTAGTAATCGATGAACTTGAAATTGGTAAAGGACTTAATCAGATTGGCACTGTGAAACATGCTGGAGACACTCATTGGGGTTCTTATTTTAGTTCTATTTGTAGTTTGATAAAAATGTTTGGTACCACTTGTTCTATCATAGAAAATGTTATTTAAAGTGGCTCTAATTATTGTATGCATGGGGATGCCTATCTGCAGCATACAAAAAGATTACATCCTTTGATTTTATTTTCTTCTTGCATCTAGTTAAGGAAATGATGGGCATTACAGATATTCTTTGTCAATGTCTACAACTGAAATCCCAATATATAATAAATGCTATGCATTTAGTGTCAAGCACCAAAGCATTGATACAAAAATTGAGAGATAATGGTTGGAACAGCTTATTAGAAATTGCAAAAGCATTTTGTGAAAAACACACCATTGAAGTTCCTGATATGAATTATTCATATGTGATTAAACATGGTCATCACCAACATGTTGATGTCAATATGGAGCACCATTATCGGGTTGGCATATTCAATGCAACTATAGATTCTCAACTTTTTGAGCTAAATAGCATATTTAATGAACAGGCGATGGATAGTCTTACTCCTAGCTCAGTTTTGGATCCTAAGGATGCTTATAAATCCTTTAATATTGATAATATATGATTTCTTGTGGAAAAATATTATCCTCATGATTTCACTGAGTAGGAGAAAACAAACTTGAAGTTTGAACTGCAACATTATAAGCTTAATATTGTAAATCATCTGAAGTTGAAAAAATCTATCTGCACTTTCTGATCTTTGTCAAGGATTAGTAGAGACGAATATGTCAAATGTGTATTTTCTGGTTGATAGATTGACCCGTCTTCTATTGACTCATTCTATTTAAACTGCAACTTCTGAAAGGGCATTTTTAGCAATGAAAATTGTCAAAATAAGACTTCGCAACAAAATGGAAGATGAGCTTTTTTGCAAATAATGTTGTTGTTTATATTGAGAGAGACATTGCTAAAACTTTTTACTCAAACTCTGTGCTTGATGATTTTATTTCTTTGAAAGAATGTCGTGCATAATTCTAAGTAAAGATACATTACTCATCCTTAATAGTTCTTTTTTAATTTATCTATATATTTTCTCTACTCATATTAATAGATATTATATTTTTTATATAAATTTTCATAGAATACTTAACATAACATATAACAAATCATGCTAAAGAATTTTTAGTTTGGCCCCCCCAAGGTTAAAATCCTGCCTCCGCCACTGGGTAGCCATGGTCAAGGGCGATTGTAGCACAGCCCTGAAACTCGGTCTAAGATAATAAGGTCAGGGACTAGCTTTGATTTCGGACTGTAGGAGTGACTGAGTAAATGGGCTCGTGCTTTCTTTTTTTTAATTCATTTTTTTATTTTTTCGGTAAGTACTTCTTAGTTATTTTTAGTTTTTTTTTTGTTTTGTTTATTTACTCATTGTATTGAGGACTTCTTTTTATACAATTGATGGGTATTTAATATATATGTGTAAACGTGTAAACATTTTTGAAAATAACATTTTTTAAAATTTATACTTTTTTACATTTTATGAGTGCAAAAATTTCTTTGAAACCTTTTTAATATATATGCTTATGGTACTCTTTTTTTCCCTACAAATAAATAGATAATTACATGACTTAATTAATATTTATTTTTAAATAATTGAGATAATAAACATTATTAATTTTAAAATTTGTTTTTAAATTCTCTTAACATTTATTTCAAAAGTGCTTTAAATTAAATTATGAAATATAATATCAATATTCAAAATTATAATTCCTACCATTTTCTTCATTGCAAAAGTTTATCATTTTGTTCATAAATAAAGATGGTTCATACAACCATATACTTCGGTTGCAATTGGTTAATTTTCGTTGTATGATATTAAAGGTTTATGATATTTGCAATGGATATATATATATTTTTTTACGTAATTGAGTGCTCATTTGCAACCAAAAATCATCCGGCGTAAATAATATAGTTGCGAAAACCCCATTTTCTTGTAGTGAACCCAAACTAATTACCTGATTTTTCAGTCTCAGAGAACGGTGGTCGTAGTTTTGCAAGGGAAGGATGCAAACTATGCTGAGGCAAGGCAACCAAGCAATCAGAAAGCTTGGCCCATTTTAGCTTAACTGTGATGCATACCAGCCACCGGTTGAACTTCACCAGTCGTCTCACAAGATCTCTGAACAATATTTTCAGAAAACCCAAAAAGCAGATGAGAAACCAGTGAAGCTACGTAGGAATCATTAAAAGATAGAATTACAAAAGAACACTAAAATACTTGAAAGAAGCAACAAATAAAAAGTTGAAATCTTTACCACTTTGGCCATTATTAAAGGTTTGGTTATGATTGTCCGTGGGGGAATTTAGGAAAATTCAAATCCGATACATTTAAATTAATGTAAATTGAACCAAATTGAATTTCAAGTTTACTGTTTGAATAAGTTTGGGTGTTAGAAGATAACTAAATGTCGAAAATTTAACTCGATTTGAAAACTTATTCAAACCAAACCAAAACATGCTAATATATTATATTAGTTTAAGAGATTTCTTAAATTCATTTTTTTAATAAAAATTTTGAATTTAATAGTAGTTTAATTGATTTTTATATTGAACTCATAGGATTTTTGTAAAAGTAATATGTTAGAAGTCCAAGTAATTATTATTAATCAAAGTTGTTGTTTTTTCCCCCAAAATTTGTGATATAAATCTACCTCAGCATGAAGCACGAACTCAAAAAAGGGATCATTAATTCAAGGACCATCGACAAGATCAAGAGTTAAGAGATTCTAAGAACGCCTTCATGCACTCCTGAAAGCACATTTAGGATGGAAGAGCCTTGAAAGGCTTTCGAATACCTTAAAGAGCTCAACTTGATGGTTTTTCAAGTAGAGATGCAAGGAATAGCTAAGGAGAGCCAAGGAAAAGAGATTGAGCAAGTTTTGAAGAGTAGAAATAAAAGATGGATGGATTGTCACGGGCATGCATTCAGTCGTGGCAAACGAAGCCAAAGTACACAACTCCCAGATGTTGTGCACGATTTCATGCACTGCTGTACATGAAGCCGTACCAACAGCGTGTAAAGCCAAAATTTTGGCCATAGGTTAAACTATCTATTTATATACTATTGTAACGCTTGTAAACCAATATTGAATGAATTTTGAAAATCAAAAAGAGGTTTTAGAACATCGTATGAGGAAGTTCCTCATTGTTCTTGTAAATTCCAAGACCAAACTCAGGCCTAGTCCTTTCCTAAATTTGGAGTCTTTAAAACTTCAAGGATAGGTCAATTAATCTCTCTAGTTTTGGGTATTAAAGTCTTGTTCCTCTAGGGTTCATCTTAGGTGATCAATTAGTTGCTTACAATCCCCTATCCTATTAGTTCAATTCCCCAAGTTGGGTTTGGATTCTTGGGTGTTAGTATAATAGGTTTAAACAACTAATTAATCTTTGGGTTCTATGTTGCTTAGCTCACGTAGAGTTATTGTGGATCAAGTGATTGTTTAGTGATCAAGTTTTATCAAGAATTCCCTGGTTTGAGTTCCTTTGTTGTCCTTGAAATTCTATGTCATATTGAGCCACAAATTGAAGGAAAAAAGATTCTTGGGAGATTCACATCAATTTGTCTTGTAAAAACAAGAATTTGGAGACATTTAAAAATAATCTTGTAACCTAACTAATAATTCTTGTATGAATTTGTCTTGTATTTTTTTAGCTACTATTTACTACATATTTTGAAATATATATATTTTTGACAAAGTACAGTATTACGTTTTGTTATTTAGATGTGAGTTCTATACATGTTAAAACTAATTGAACTAAAACAAACTAAATCAAATAGATAAAAATGAATTTACCAATTTGAAATTTTAAATAGTTTGGTTTGATTTACATATTTTCAAACTGAAATTATTGATTTATTCAAACCGGCGAAGTAAAAATGGCACAAAATATCCAATTTTAAATGACTGAAACATTAGTTCTAGATGAGTGGCCTCCACTACCATGAATAAATTTTGTTTGTTTTAATGCCACTTCTTAACAAATAACAAGAATTTTGATAATAAACAAATTATCTAACAATAAAGTATGTGAGGTAAAATAAATAACATATAAGAATTTAATATGGTTCGATTAAAATGACTAATATCTATGATTAAAAGATGCAATTTTTACTAATCAAACCAAAATAGAAATGTATACAAAATTTGGGAATTTCCAAATACTCATACAATAAAAAGGCACAAATTAACAAAAATTCGACAAATAATTTGTATCTTTTAACCCAGCTCTCTAAAAAAGAGATATTAGCACTCTTACATAGGACTTCAAAAATATCAAGTATTGATTTAAAAAATATTATACATTAGAATTAAAAATATAAAAAGTAATTTCTTAGAAAGTAATCACAACTATAGGGCCCGAATGATTGCGGCTGTTGATTTGTCCAAATGATAAGAGGTCTTTATAATGAAAAGTAATAAAGAAAATAACCAGGGCTTAAAAGGGTAAAATTGAATTAAACCTTATAAGGTTTCGAATAAATCCTAAATGAAAAGTATCAACTCAAAATACTCCAACTACATCATTCTCAAAAACATTATTCATAAAAGAAAGACAAAATCCAATACATCAATATCAAGCTAACATGTCAACCATAAACTTCATCAATCTTGTCTCAAAGCATAATCTCCAGTAAATCACGAATTAAGAGGATGTAAAATCTCAATAAGTCTCATGTGTGACTTGTGTGTATTGTAAATATAACTTTTCGTGATGCATGATCATTTGTCAAAATGGATATGGATTAATAATATATCTTGCTTCCAAAAAATAATACACAAGATAATCTATGGGAGATTTCAATGAACAAAATATACACATCATTCACTTTATTTTTGGAAACAGAGGATATTTCTCAAGAACATGGTTATTCAACTCATTCCATTACCGTATTGAATCTTACCAACATGATCGCATCATAGGATCAAACATAACAACATATATTTGAAATACACGTTAATATCACATATCAAATTTAATTTATGCATTGGGAGCCAACAACATCTTGTCCCATCAATAATATAAAAAAAATATGATTAACTCTGTGCATTCATGCTACTATAGTCAATCACATTATCATATCGCTAAGATATCGTACCATTATAGGTACATAACGGTGGGCAAAGCACATTGTAATTCTAACCATATCACCAAGTTATTGTACTATTACAAGTACATATTGCCAACCCAGTAAGGACGTCCACGTCTGACCACTATTTTTATTGAAAAACGTGTTACTAGATAAGGAGGACTAAAAATCAAATATTGACACCCCACGAAGAAAGAGACCACAATCCAAATGTGGCAGCCCACCAGATAGCGTTTTTAGACCAACGCAAATTATTACAAGTGCAAAGTCTCCTTGAATACTCAAAAATTAACGTGGCTCAAAGCTATAAAAATAGATCAACGTAATGCTTTTGATAACAACACACTACCTTATTAAAAGATTTCGTAAACATTTCTGAAAGTATTGGATATTTATTATTTTGAAAATCTCAACATAAGGGTTTATACTTCCTAAGATATTCATTAACATCCAAAGATTTCACACACACACACATGCACACACACACACACACACACACACATACACACCATGCTACATGAAACTAATGATTCAAAACATGTTATGTATTCCACAATTCATTTATATATGAGAATTCGCAATTCTATATACTCGATAAATTTTAATGCAGACTTTTACACTCAACATATCATGTATATGCATTTTTTTCAAAAAATAAAGCATAATAAAATATTGCATATACACTAGTTCACTATTTGTTTCACAATAGAGCAACATGTTCTCAATATAGCAATTCCCAAAACAAGATCATATATCAATATTTGACAAATCATTTCATAAATCAATATTCCTTAAATAAATAATATTTTTTCTTCATAAATAATCAATTTTCAAATAAATATTTATCCATTTAAAGTATTTTTCAATATTGAAATATTTCACATGCATTCCTATATCTAGGAAATCATGAAATGTGGGGACTTACCTAAAGTCCAAGTAAAGTTTAGCAAATGTCCAACTTAAACATGAGGGTTATAAGCTTGTTCACCAACAAACTCTAGTGTACAAATAGATAAATAACAATTCCCTATATTAGATTTCATACTTAATGGAATTTCGTCTAATTAATCATGAATGTAAGCAATTATAGTCTTGCAAACTAACCCTCACCAATCTCTAATCAAACAACATATAATCTTCACAAATCAAGTTTACATAATAGACAATTAAAGTGCAAATACACTCAGCAAGTTCACATTAATATATATATATATATATATATATATTATTTAATTACACACAACATTATATAGGCATTATACATAGAATAACTAATCAAATAAGTTCAACTCAATCATGTAGTCATATAAGTATTAAAGTACTGAACTAATTACTTCATAACATTCTTTTATCAATATAATAACTATTCAAATTGATATAAAGATAATTTCATAGCTAAAACATAGTTTTCTCAAAGTTTAATCAAATAAGTGTTTCAACAAAAATATGGTAGAATAGGGCATAATTTGGTGCAATTGGATCACTAAGCTAATCAACTCAAAATGCCATAAAAGCTTATAGGATACAACTTCAACATGTGAAGGAGTTACTATAAAAATTTTAGTAAAATCCAAGTTGTCTAACTATGTTAATTAATTGTTAAAGTTACAATAATGCTAGAGTAACAATAATATTCTCTTTTGGCAACAATTTTTTTTTTTTAAAACTTATTGAGAGCAAACTACTTGGCCAAATAAGGTGATTCTAATGGAAAATTACTCCCCAAACAATTTGATTTTATGTGTAAAAATTTCAACTTAAAATTTAAAGGGAAAAGGGTCACATTGGGGACATAAAATTACAGAAAAATCAGCCTCGATAGTTATTGAACAGTATAAATTTGAAAAATCATATAAAATCAACCAGGTATGCAATTAATATGTTTCCAACAAGAAATACTCCTGAGACACAATAGATTCCAATAAAAATAGAGTATGGTATGATCCTTAACAAAAAAAAAAAAAAATTGATACTGTAAGCAAAACTTCTCAAATCATGTAATTCCAAAATATAATCTCAATTCCCAAACCGTATTCCAACATCAATCCTACGTCAACTCATCCCCAATCACTTCAAATCCATACCCACAACATCAATACCATAATAAATAACAATTTCACCATATCTCCTTCACATCAAAATTCCCAAAAATCATTTCTCCTTAAGAATACCAAATCTGCCTAACAATGGCTTCGCATATAAAATATAAATCAACAAGAGAGATGAGTTCAAATCACTCACGCACTTGAAGAACACTTGTAAATACTTCCATTAATAACTTCAAAACACTTTAACCTTTAGTAATTTAACAAGAAATTAAAGAGTTTTAGTGAAGAAAATCAAAATACTGAGAGAGAGAGAGAGAGAGAGAGAGAGAGAGAGAGAGAGAGAGAGAGAGAGAATAAGAACTATTCTACTGTGTGTGGTGTACAAGTTGGCCGAAAATAAGGAGGCTAGGTGTGGGATTGCTTTTAGTTTTGTTTGATAATTGAGGTTAGTTTGAATAGCTTGTTTTGGAAGTAATTTTTAATCATTAGGATTTAATCAAAATCAAGGGTTGAGATTAAAACACTTCAGTGGCTAGGATAGGGCTACTATAAGACTTCAGTGGCTAGGATAGGGCTGCTATAAGAAGGAAATGATAGTAATTTTTATTGGGTATCTCAGGCTCGTATCCTATAAGGCACAACAGAAGAATAAATGAGATACCATCCCAAGACCCGCCTATGTGTGGAAAATAAGACATAAAGATAATAAAGGTAGAAACTTTTTATCTTTGTTTGATCGTCCAAAGGACAAAAATTTCTTCTTCAAGTTGAGGCGCGATCGAGCAGTCCTCTTAATCCAACTTCAGGAGAGTGGAACGTCTAACCACTATAATCACAGTGTGTGATTATCTCTAATAGTAATCCACACAGAAGAACATTCAAGTACCAAAATTTCTAGTGCTAGTAGAAAAAAATGGTAGCTAGGGCTATTTCACGTTTTCAGCAAAACGAGAAATAAAGAGAAGAACGTTGGTTGTGTGTTGCCTAGAGTGTCCGTTCATCCAACCTCAGCTAGGGTTTCAATTATATCATATATATATAACCCAAAAATCCTGCTAAAATTGAGAATTCTAATCCTATTAGAATTCCCTAATTGTAATTGGAAACGTCAAGTTCTCACAATTACAATTTGGATCATAAATTATAACTAATTATAAGTTGTCCACAACAACTTCTCTCTTCTCCCAATTAACCCCACAAATGTTATCAAATAATATCTTGAGTATATAATCCTCTATTGTGTGTAACCTATTAGGTTTTCTAGTTAATTGGTAGAGAACATGAATTAATCCAAATGTTTTTGAGATTAATAATCCATAATTAATTAGAATTAATCCTATTAATTCTAATCAAGATTGGTTTATTAATTCATCAATTAATAAACTCATATTCTCAAGTCATGAATGGTATCTAGCAACACATCATGGCCACCCAAGAGTCCAAGAAGTCAAGTGGCTTGACATGAACCCTTCAATAACAAATTTCAGTGCAATTAACTCCTTTCACCATACAATATCTCATTTGGTTTGGAGTACAGAATCAGTGCCAACTCTCCCCAGAATTAATTTTGGCTAAAATACAATAGTACTTGTACCAGGAACCCACTACTCTAGATATGTATCAAATGGAACTATTTCCAATACATATATGCCTTGGCCAAGGACTTATCGAGTAGTAATTCCTACAAGTGGCCGTGAGATATTCGCTCCTACTATTAGGAGTGGTGAATCCTTTGTTGACCCTCTCAACTACTTTCGTTTACCTCACAATTTACCCAATATTTATCCCATAGGCAGCTCTCGATCAAGTTTCAGATATTAGAATCAAAGTACAATGCTCAGCAAACAAAGTACCTTGGAGATCTCAAGTCTAAGGATACTTGCACGTTTGCTATATTGATATTATATCACTGTCACTAAATAGTTATCCATGTGATTATCTCAAAACTAGGTTATTCAATGAATTTGTTCTATAAACAAGCATTCATGTGTTAACTTTGAGTATCTCAATGCTCATGGATATGAGAACCACCACCTAATCAAATCAGGAAGTCTTGATATGTCTAGATTTGGGCATAAAAATTATACAAAAACTAAGCACATTCCCAATCAAGTTTAAATTAAAACGTTGGATCCAAATCACACATATGAGCAAACATACTCATCATTACTGAGCATAGGGTTCAAACGAGTGTCGATCCTCAAGGAACAAGTAAACATTAATTACCCCTCTTTCATTGTTTAACAGACTCAACAAAGTGAAAATCAAATAAAAAGGAAAACTAAAAAGAAAATAAAATAAAAATATGTACATGTCAAGGATGGAGAAGTATGCAACTCAAACTATTGATTAGACAACCATGATCTTCAAGAACTTAACCATTATCATAATCAATCATTCTCTCAGCACCATGAAGGATTAAGGTAAATTAGCATAACTTGGTCTGTCTCAACTAATTACTACCTTCTAGATAAATTAGTATCACTTGGTCTGTCTCAACTAATTCATCCAAAAGATGCATTAAACACAATCCTTAATTAAATTTCCTTGGTCTAGCAAATTTAAAACATGAAATTAATCAATGAATCCTTGGTCTGGCAAATATCAATTAACCTTTAATTACTCAATCCTCAGCAATTAACCTATTTGGTCTAGCAAGTTAACAACCAATGAATGAGAAAATTAATCAATTGCAACCATCGTCAACCTCTTTGGTCTAGCAAGTTAACAATAGAAATAACCAACCAATCTCGAAATATGCCCAAATAATTAAATACCAAGAAAAACAGTCAATTAATCAAAAGATCAAATAACTCCAAGAATCATGATTATCTAAAACAATGTCAAATTACAATAGAACAATTAAAACATCATTGTCAAGAAAAAGAAAATAAAGTAAAAGAAAGAACTCATAGACAAATCTCCTTCTTCTTCATTTGAACACCTTCTTGTACAACCCTCCTTGAACTTGAAATTTTTCCTTGTATTTTTCATCTATTTATAGGCTTAAGAAGTGCCTAAACTCATAGGTACAAAGTTTTTGGCCGAGTAAAAGTTGGAAGATGCTAAAACTCCCCAGATTTCTAAAAACACGTCAAAAGATCGTAGCACCACCTTAGGAATAGACCACAGCTGGCGTCGCCTTGGTCCTTTGGAGCCGGTGCTGCCTGTGTTCTGTTTATCTACTCGTTTGCCGATTTTCTCTGAATTTTGCGCATACGTTCCAAAATGCAGCCAATGCCGCCTCCAGCCTTACAGCCGGCACCGGTTAGGCTCTGTTTTACTCTGTTTCTCCAATTTTTCCATCGCTTTGAAGTCCATGCATCCAGTGTACAGCTGACGCCGGTTCCAGGCTTCTAGCTGGCGCCGCCTCTACTCTATTTCGCGACAGTTTTACTTCGTTTTACCCAAAAATCTGAAATAATGACCAAAATACCTTTCCAAGGGTAAAATATCAAATATGAAAGAATATGACTAGTTATTGCACAAAATGTATTACAAAAGAGCCTCAAATAACTACGCAAAATATAACCAAATTTGCCCATATCAAGTCTAATACATGCTAGTCTTAACGCATTAATGATGTCCTGTCTTATTAATATTATGACTAGGAACTATTTAAGTACTAATACTATATAGTATAGTAGGAATCTCATATCATGATCTCTATCATGATTTTCTTAACACAGTGTTGTACTAGGGACTTTATCGAACAGTTATATTACTTAAAAGTAAACAAAAGAAACTGTAAGATAAATAATGTCCTTTATTAAAATAAAATGTATCATATACGACGTACAAGTGATTGCCTCTAGGGCACAACACTAACAATTTTATTCATTCAGGGCACTCTAGGATTTATTAGAGGAAAATGAATAAGAAATAAATTAGTTTTGTATAAAAATAATGACTAAGATTCTAAAGGTTCATATTTAAGTAAAAGGATCAAAGGCTAGTCAAATAGTTCAAAGAGTTCAAAGTCTTGGTAAATTAGTAGTCAAAATTAATTAAAGTAAAAAATTAAAATAGTCAAAATATTGAAATAGGGCTTTTATTTAATAAAAATCAACATTGGATCCTTCATAAAATCGATTTCTCATACTTGTCACAAAAGCAATATTTGCACTAAATAAATGTATAAAATACTTTCTAATAATTAATTCCCTAGCCAAGACATAAAATTAATCAAAATTAAGCATTACAATATATTCATATAAGTGTACACAAATTTCTTACACAAATATTGCACTTAGAAACAAATAATACAAAAAATAGTGAAGAAATCTATTCAAATAAATTCCCTATAAAAATATGCACTTATTCACTTATAACATATTCAAATAATTTTTCACATAATAATATGCTCATGAAATGCCATTATATAAGTATATGAATGCATGATTATGAGAGGTGTTACATCATTCCCTGCTTAAAAAAATTTTGTCCTCGAAATTGTCGATGTCATACTTCAAATCAAACTCGGATATTTCCTCTTCACTCATTTATTTGTTTCCCAATCTATCTTCAATAATAGGTGTTGCTCTTTCTGATTGATTCTCTATCAGTGGACAAACTAGAGTGTTAAACTTCAAATCTAATTCTTATGATCCTTTAACTTTCACCCTACTTCTTGAAGTAACCAAGGATCTTAATTAGAAATATTGCTTGAAGGCGTACCGTGTAGTCATACAAACTCTAAATATAAACTTAGGCTAACTTCTCCGTTGGCTACTACCTATCTACCAAAACAAAATGAGCTATCTTGGTAGGTGATTTGCTACTACCCACAATATATCTCTTTGTCTTTTGCTTATCGGCAATCCAAGGGCAAAATTTGTAGTAACACATGCTTATTTCCACTAGAAAATAGATCAGGGTTGAAGTAATCCAACGAGTCTTTTATGCTTAGCTTCTACTTTCTGATAGATGAGATAAGTTAACATTTTGTGCAGTTTTGTTCTTCAATTCTAGCCACTAAATCATCTTCTTCATATATTGGTATATTCTTGTAGCGGCACTTGTGAGCTTTCTTCAAAAATTTTCTTATTCCTCTCTTCTTTATTTGGAACATACAAACGGTCATGAAAATGCATTACTCCATTATCATCTACTCTGAAGTCTTGACTTTTTTTTCTCACTTCCCTTTCCATAAAGGGTTGAAATTCTTGATTGTTTAGTCAAATGTAAAAAATTTCTCATTTTAGCTCGATGCTTCACTCAGATTCCTTAAATGAGTCTTCACTTCTTTAAATTCAAATTTGATAGGGTAAAGATAAACTTCAAGCTTTTATAATCCGAGAATATCTTACAATCTGCTTCCTAAAAGTTATTGTCTCCATTTCTTCAAGGCAGATATGATCATTGCCACTTCAAATCATAAGTGAGATAGTCAATCTTGTGTAACCGGAGTTTTCTGCAAGGCATATGTTGTGGTCTTATTCTCTTGTACACACCACTTCTAAAGGTGGAGTTATGAGTTCAAGAGAGATAAAGGAATAAGGAGTAGGAAAAATTCAATGTCACAAGAAGATTGCTAATTAAGAAAACATCAAAGGGTAAAAGAAATAAAAAGGTTAAAACAATGGATTATCAAAGAATTTATTGTAATGGATGAGAACTGATCACTTCCGATGATTGAAAAGGAGAAGTTCGTAGATATTCAGATCTTAACATAGGAAGTGAATATAAAGAAGATTTTTCACAAAATTATGTGCATATGAAGACAATTTTATTTGAAGAAGAAGGAATAAAGTTTGAGCAATAAAGAGAACTACAGGAAAATAAAGAGTGAAATGATTGTACAAAATATAATAGTAGAATTTGAAGATAAAAGAGACTAAGAAGAGAAGTAATAAACCAAGATGCATTAGATCAAAGAAAGAAGAAAACATGATGTAGTTGGCATCAGTTCAATAAAGTAAGAAATATAAAGTCAAGACAACATAGAAAACATTTAGCAAAGTATTTAAGAGTTTGGTATGATACAATTACGTATATTGAATGAATTAGTGATGGTTGCTTTTAATCAACCAAGTCTTAGAAGAAGATTCACCATACAAAAAACATTAAAGAAAAAGATTTGGCAAAAAGAAGCTCAAAAGAAAGATAAAAGAAATAAGATCAAAAGAATGTACCATCACCTAAGAAATTCTTTAGCTTAATTCTCATTCCTTCATTACCTACTTTAATCATTCATTCTTGCACACACTTTATAGCTTCTCTCGATTTCCTAATGGAGTACATACTAATAAAGTATAAAATGATTACAAATCAAATCATCCTAAAGAACATGTGCACACCATATTAATATGTAATTAAGTAGAGCTAAGTTCGAACAACATATTCATAGTACAACCTTAGGTGACATGCATACCTTCCATATCTACTATGTTAGCTCCCAAGCCTTTTCTATATTACCTTGATTCATTGGATATGGTGTCGAAGTAAGTTTTTCCTTGGTTGTCTCCGGATAGTTTTGAACAATTTTCTCTCAAATGTGTTGTATCTCTATAATTATAACACCTTCTGTGGGTATTTCTAAACCAACATTCATTTACCTTATGTACCTTTTTTTCGTAGGAATAACAGGTCATCTCATCTGTAGCAACTCCTAGCAATGCAATCTTTGTTTGTTTTGTTTTATTCTCCCATTGCTATTTGGCTGACCTATTTATAGGAGAAGGTTGGATTAAGGGCAGAATATTTCTTTTATTTCTATTTTTGTCTTCATTTTCAGTCCAAGTTGCAGTATTTACGGTGCTACATAGGTCCTTGGAGGGAATGATGCCAAAACTCTTTTTAATTGTTGTCTTAAGTTCTTTACAAACTGTCGAGTATAATTTTGCTCTGTGTCTATCAATTGATGACAGTATTTGGATAATTGGTTAAACTACAACATATGAGCCATGGTCATGCTCTCTTGTTTCAAGTTTTGAAATTCATTCTCTTGTTCCTCCACAATCCATTGTGAGATGTACTTAGCCCAGAACACTTTCTAGAAAATTACTCCAACTCTACTCCAACTCCACCTGTTCACATGCTTCTTGCACTTATTACCACCAATCCTTTGTTGTTCCCTTCAACTAAAAAGTTGCGTACTTCACCATCCCATCCTCTGAATACTAGAGATTATGGAAAATATCCTCTATACTCTCAATCCACATTTCCACCTTTTGATCTTTCTCAACTTCATCGTAAAAAGTCATGGTTGGAACTTTAAGAATATTGCTAGAATTGTATCTTCTCTCCTAGGAGCTCTCTTTTTAGATAAACCCTTAAAAACCTCTACCATCTTATTAAAAGCTTGAGCTACTATCACCTTTTAAATTCTTTTTTACTCGATTTCCTCATTTTCCATGTAAAAATTCTGGGTTCTACCCCGAATCTGTTGTTCCTCCACAAGAGATTTATTGTTGTGATTTGTAGATCATGTTTTAGGGTCCATTTTAATATCAAAATTCCACAACCCCATCACTAGTTTTTTATGTATGGTTTCAAATATATAAGTTATGAATGATAGCATAGTAACAAGTATTCCAAAACATATTAAAAAAGAATGATTACATGCACCATAGGCTAAGTATAGTAATGATGAACATGTCTCAAGATCAAACACACACACACACACACACACACACACACAGACACACACACATGCACAAACACTTAGGTATTCCATAAAGATCATAAACAGTGCAAATAACATGCCCAATCAAATAAAAGGCACATAAGCGTATTTTAAACATAGCATACGTCACATACCATCATAGGGCCATTCCAGACAATGTTCCTAATATAAACACATAATTAGCAAGCATAACAGAAAATCACAAATCTCCAAAATATAGATACTAAGATTCTAAATCCTAATAAAAATAATCATTTCTAAACTCTGACTTCCATGATCATAAAACAACCTTATCCATCAAATCGGAACAAGAATAGTTAGAATCGAAATACTAGAATGAGTAACAAGATCTTATATTTCTTCATTACATCTAGTCGTTTTATACCCAAGGATTCTCACATAAATATGCTTATCAAATTCGCAAAATACCTATTTGTTCTCATCAACACCTATCAAGGTTTCAAGTTCAAATTATTATTAAAAGAGCTCAAACTTGGGTAACCATAGACATTTTTAAATTTTGAATCCTTGAATTTAAAGGTAATACCCAATTCTAGGATCAATTCAACTTACGCTCAATTGAAAAATCTAGATTCCATAATTCCAGAATCTATTCCAATAATCTACGTCTATACTCTGATATCAATTGTAACATCTCACAACCATAGGGCCCAAATGATTTCGAATATTATCCCATCTAAAGAATAAGGGGTCTTTATAATGAAAACTAAGAAAGAAAATAACTAGGACTTAAAAGGGCAAGATTGAATTAAACCTTACAAGATTTCGAATAATACATCAAATCCCAAATATAAAATATCATTTCAAAATACTCCAACTACATCATTCTCAAAAACATTATCCATAAAAGAAAAACAATATCCAGTACATCAATATCAAGCCAGCATGTCAACCATAAACTTCTTCAATCTTGTCTCAAAGCATAATCTCCTATACATCATGAATTAAGAGGGTATAAGATATAATCTCAGTAAGTCCCATGTATGAATTGAGTATATTTTTAGTATAACTTTTCCTGAGGCATGATCATTTGTTAAAACATATATGGAGTAATAATATCTCATGCTTCCAACAAATAATACACAAGATAATCCATGGGAGATTTCAATGACCAAAATATATACATCATTCATTTTATGTTTGGAAAAGGAGGTCATTTCTCAAGAACATGGTTATTTATTGTATTCACATTACCGTATTGAGCTTTGCTAATATGATTTCAACACACAGTCAAACATATCGACATATATTTCGAAATCTATGATTCGAATATCACATATCAAAATTCAATTTATGCATTGTGATCTCATGTCAACTGCCTCCAAGATTAGTGCATTCATGCTACTATAATCAATCATATTACTGTATCACCAAGATACCATGCCATTACAAGTAAATAATAGTAGGCAAACTACATCACAATCGCAATTGTATCACCAAGATACTATATCATTACATGTACATAGTGCCAATCCAAAACAGATATCCGACATCTGACCTCTACTTTCATTATTAGAAAATGTGTTGCTAGCTAAGAATGACTAAATATCAAATATTGATCCCCTAGGAAGAAAAAGACTATAGTCCAGATGTGACAGCAACCAGATAATGTTCTCAAACCTACAAAAATTAGTATAAGTGCAAAGTCCCTTTGAGTACTCAAGAATCAACACAGCTCAAAGCCTCATAAATAGATCAACGTAATTCTTTTGAAAAGAACTCAATGCCTTTTTAAAAGATTTTGCAAATAGTTTCGAAAATATTGGATACACAAAAATACTCCCAAGTTTAATACTAAGATCCATTATTTTGAAAATCTCAACATAATTGTTTATCCTTCACAAGATTTCATAAACATTCTAAGCTTTCAAAAATACATAGCTCATATGTGTGTGTGTGTGTGTGTGTGTGTGTGTGTGTGTGTGTGTGTACCAAATTTATGTTTCATGCTACATGAAACTAATGATTCAAAACATACTATGTATTTCACAATTCATTTATGTATAAGAATTTGTAATTCTATATGCTCGATAAATTTTAATGCAAGCTTTTATACTCAACAAATCATGTATATGCAATTTTTCAAAAAACAAAAAATATTAAATATTGCGTGAACACTAGTTCACCATTTCTTTTACAATAGAGAAATATGCTCTCAATATAACAATTTCTCAAAACAAGGATCATATATCAATATTTGACAAAATATCACTTGCATAAACAAATCATTTCATAAATTAATATTTCTTAAATAAATAAATATTTTCTTTATAAATAACCAATTTGCAAATAAATACTTATGCAATTAAAGCATTTATCAATATTGAAATATTTCACTTTCATCCCTATGTTTGGAAAATCATGAAATGTGGGGACTTACCTTAAATCCAAGCAAAGTTTAGCAAATGTCCAACTTAAACTTAAGAGTTTTAATCTTGTTCACAAACAAACTCTAGCATACAAATGGATAAATACCAATATTCTATTTTTTATTTTCATGCTTAATGGAATTTCCTCCAATTAATGATGAACTTAAGCAATTGTAGCCTTACAAACTAACACTCACCAATCCCCAACCAAACAACATATAATCTTCACAAATCAAGTTCAAGATAATTAAAGTACAAATACACTCAATAAGTTCACATTAATACATATATTATTAAATTACACACGATAAAATCACACTATATAGGCATTATACATAGAATAGCTATCACAAATAAGCTCAACTCAATCATATAGTTATATAAGTATCAAAGTATTGAACTAATAACTTCATAACATTCCTATATCAATATAGGAACTATTCAAATTGATGTAAAGATAATTGCATAGCTAAACATAGTTTTCTCATAGTTTAATTAAATCAGTGTTTCAATGAAAACAGGGCAGAACAAGAGGTAATTTGGTACAATCAGATCACTAAGCAAATTAATTTTAAATGTAATAAAAATTTACAGGATATAACTTGAAGATATAAGGGAGTTACTGTAAACATTTCAGCAAAATCCATGTTGTCTAACTATGCGAATTAAATGCTCAAAATTATACTAACACTATGGTAACATTAATAATCTATTTTGGCAATGATTTTTTTATATATAAAATTAGTAAGATCAAACTACTTGTTCCAATTAGGTGATTCCAATGGATAATTACTTCCAAAATAATGTAGTTTTACGTGTAAAAATTTCAATTTCAAATTCGCAAAAGAAATGTTTAAATCGGTACACAAATTTATAGAAAAATTTGCCATAGCAGTCTGTGTATAGTTTAATTTTGAAAAATCATATAAAATCAATTAGATAAGCAATTAATACAACTCTAATGTCCTGAGACAGAGTACATTCTGATATAGAATATGGTATGATTCTTAACAAAAATATTCGGTACTATAAGCAAAAATTCACAGATCATGTACTTCCAGCATATAATCACAACTCCCAAACACCAATCTAACATCAATACAACAAATAAACAATAATTTCACTGCATCTCCTTTATATCAAAATTCTGAAAAATTAATTCTCCTCAAGAACACCTAATCTGCCCAACAATGGCTTCACATATAAAATATGAATTAATAAGAGAGATGAGTGCAAATCACTCACCTACTTGAAAAACACTTGCAAATACTTCAATTAACAACTTCAAAACACTTTGATGTTCAATAATTTTACAATAAATTAAAGAGTTTAAGTGAAGAAAATCAAAGAACTAAGGGAGAGAGAAAAGGGCTGATTGGAGAGAGAGAGAGAGAGAGAGAGAGAGAGAGAGAGAGAGAGAGAGAGAGCACAAGAACTATTTGGTGCGTGTAGTGTGTGTTGGCCAAAAATAATGAGGCTAAGTCTAGGATTTTTTTGGTTGTGTTCGATAAATGAGTGATTTAGAATGAATAGCCTGTTTTGGAAGTAATTTTTAATGATTAGGATTTAATAAAAATCAAGGGTTGAGATTAAAATTCTTCAACAGCTAGGATGGAGCTGCTATAAGAAGGATATGGTAGTAATTTTACATATTTAGGGCACTCTAGGATTTATAAGAGAAAAATTAATAAAAAAGAAATTAGTCTTGTTCAAAAATAATGGCTAAGGTTCATATTAACTAGAAGGATCAAAGACTATTCAAAATGTTCAAAGAGCTCAAAGTCTTTGTCAATTAGTAGTCAAAATTATTTAAAGTCAAAAACTAAAATAGTCAAAATATTGAAATAGGGTTTTTAATTAAAAAAAATTAATATTTGGTCCTTTATAGAATCGATTTCTCATATTTGCCCCAAAAATAATGTTTTGTCCAAGTAAATGCATAAAATACTTTGTAATAATTAATTCTCCATCCAAGACATAAAATTAATCAAAATAAAGCATCACAATATATTCATATAAGTGTACACAAATTTCTTACACAAATATTGAACTTAGAAATAAATAATATAAAATGTAGTCAAGAAACTTATTCAAATACATTCCCAATAAAAATATGCAAATATTCACTTATAACATATTCAAATAAGTTTCCACATGATAATATGCTCATGAAATGCCATTACATAAGTATATAAATGTATGATTATGAGAGATGTTACATCAACAATAGTATAAATTTCAATCCAATGAAATTCCTAAGGAAACAGAATTAACCATTCAGAAAAAGAATTTGGAATGCTGTCAAAGTATTCATTCATAATTACGATTATAGACTACAAAATAAATTGTTCATATTGTTCCAGTCAACCCTCAATGGTGTTGATGGCAAATCCCCACTGTGCTAAGACCTAGCCAGTGATAAGTATAGAACTTGCCAACAAAGTTTCCAATAAATTAGTGCAGAATCTTAAACTCCCACTAAAGATATGCTATAGCCACAAATGAAATGTCACAAACCATCTACTATTCCCTATTTTGTAGCAAACAATGCCAAAGCATCAAGGATATAGAAGAGAGGCCAAATCATCTTGAATTTGTTGTTGATTTAGCAGAATAGGATCCATAGTCTTCTAAATAGCACTAAGGGAGGTGGATAGTAAATCTAGCTAATGTAAACACCCATCAAGTTTAAAACTCATCTCAACAGGCTCTAGCTGATTTAAGGTGCTTGGTTTGTAACACCCACTAGACTGTGACCCGGAGAGGGTTGGGGATGTCGCTCCGTCCTTAGGACCAATGGTCTTTATAATTAGGTAAGAGCAAAATAGGGAATAAAATTTAAAATTAAACTACAACTCTTCGAATCTATTACAAAAGTTTCAGAAATAAAAATCAAAAGTGTACAAATCCAAACTCAACATCTCAAATAAAATAGCTAAATATAATCAACTATTGTCTCTAATAGTTCCCCATCCTAGATCTAGTATCTCTTGAAACATGAAATAGAAATTGTGTGAGAAAGAAATTTTCAGTAAGTCCTGTGTGCATATAAATAATTTGTAACATTTCATGATGTAATTTGTAAAGACATTGGTAGTAAAATTATTGTAAGTCATTAATAAATAAAAAAAAACGTTGAGTGGCTTCGGATTTAGGAGTTAAAATTTAGAAAAGTTTTAAAGTTAAAACCACTCATAACGTCATTGCAACACATTCACCATATATAAATTGAAAAGATCGTGAAACCCTACATCATGACCAACTACTGTGAAACCCTGCATCACAGTAAAGTGGGTGATTGGCCCACTAGACCGGATTTTTCTTCCTTTTCTACCCAAACTTATCAGTTGTCTATTTCTAGATATCGTCTCACTAGGATTAGCGATAGCATGGACTGACCTGACATACTAGTACTGGTGCCTTTTCCTGAATGATTCATCTCCCAGAGACGGCCACTTACTGGAAGACTAACCCTAGTAGAAGCTTACCCTAAATTTGTACTCAACAAATCTATTACCTAATTTAGGATGTATTCGAATAATTCATGTAGAAATATGAGTTTGTTCAAACATGGAAGTGTGTAAACTGTGTTCGAATATGGTTTTAAAAGTATACCGCCTTTTAGAAACATTTGTTTGACCAAAATAGTGTTTAGTGCACAAAAAAGTTACTTATCCATGTTTGCTCATCAAGATTGCAATTCTGATATAAAATTACATAAAAGCATATTGACTTGCAAATTTGTACTATATTCAATGAAAGAAGTTAGTAGGGACTTACTTTAATTAGGGTTTTCTTGGAGAATAATCAAAAGCTCGATTGGCCTTGTGTGACAAATTTGGCTATTAAAATTATAAGCCTATATTAGGGTTTATTCAAAAGTATCAAATCAAGGTTGTATCTACTGTGCACACATAGCGAGTCTTAAGTTTATCTCCTAAGTGTATGCATTCAAATTGTAACTAGAAAATAACATGTACCAAATTCTAAGCTAGATAAAACAATATACACTAGGCTCTTTAATATGTACTAAAATTTGTAGACTAAATAACACGTGTCCACGAATAACCAATGGTTAAATAAATAATAAATAATGATTTTAAAGAAAGCAATAATTCATAATTAATAATAAATAGTAATTAAATACACAAATGAGTAAGTAAATACTAAGTAACGGTTAAATATTAAATACAAATAATAAATGACTAAGTCCATCTTTCAAAAGTAATATATTAATTAATAAGCAATAATTACTAGACAATATCAATTTTAGTATTAGTGTGAATATCTAACAGTTTTTTAGTAATAAATAATAATGTTTTTAGTACAATAGCAAAATAAATAGATAAATAGATTATTTAAATAAATAGGTAATTAGTTAATTAAATAAATGATTCTCTAATTAAATAAAATATCATAAAAATAAATATTTAGATATCATTATTAACTTTCCCAAGATTATACTATGAGAATTAAAATAACGACTTCCATATACCTATTAGGGTATGATAACATTAATAACAATATAAGAGAAAGATAATTTGATATTCATAATAATTCAAACATAAAAAGAAGTTCACAAGATCCCTTTTTTTACATCCCCGTACCCCCTCCCCTCCGGTATGGTGGTATTGGGGCAAAAGAAGGAAAGAAAGGGATGGGGTTTTTCTTCCTTTTGGCATAGAGGGCCCCAACATTAAGATCCCACTATATATCCTATAAGATTCAAGACTATCAAGTAATTTCTATCATGTACTATACCAATCATGAACACAATGCCATATTCACAACTGTAACAACCATAAGTCTTTCTCAATAATTTTATCACCATAATAGGAAGATGGCCATATCAAACATGCTTGCAAGAAAAACAACACAACATCATATACTAATCCACTGCATGCTTCACCCCTACACGAAGCCAAGACCCTAACCCATATTTAGTAATTAAAGGACAAGTAGATAACAAGGCCAAAAAGTTTACTTGTGAGAAGAGGGTAGCTCGGCTTAGCTTAAGTAGTCCGTGGACGTGATTCCTTGAAGAGAGTGTCCTGGGCTAGGTTTGACAAGAATCAAACAATGGGTTAGTGTATGAGAATGAAACCGAGACAATGGTGGTGTCAGCTTTGTATGAGAACAGATAGAAAGAATAAGCTCCTAGAGTAGAATAGAAAAAGAAAAAAACAAAGAGAGTATTACCTTGACTTAATGAAGGCTGAGAGCAATAGAGTGTCTAAGTTGCTTCAGCTTCAAGAGTGAGAATGGATAATGACCAAAATGGTGTGTGTGTGTATGTGTATGTATGTGTGTGTTCTTTCTTTTGGTGAAAAAAGCAGAAGGGGAGAGAGGAGGCCATGAGGGTGTAAGTAGAGTGTGGAGGTCGAGAGCATTCTTGGGGGTTTAGGGTGTGTGATTTTCAGTTCCCTTGATATGGTGAGTAATGAGGGAGAGATGGCAGGGTGATTAATAAAGTAAACAATGAAGGTCCTTCATTCGTGGAGGGAATTATTGAAATTAATTCGAGAGGGAAGGCAGTGGGGTGTCAACTATGGTGTTGAGAAGAAGAGAAAGAAATTAAGATCAGAAAAATATTAGCCTTCTGAAAGGAGGAAAAAGGAAGGAAAGTTTAGTTCCTTAGAGAAGTGGAGGAAGGAGGAGGGTTTTAATGAGTGAAACATCTCCTTGATTTGTTGAAGGGAAAATGGAGAAGAATGGGAGAATGTTGCTTAGGTTTTGTTGCTACTGGAGTAGCCCGAATGGCCTTGTGTTGGTGTGTGTTTTGATTAAAATGATTGATAGATGAGAGGAAGAAATATGCACTTTTCTTTGTACAAGAGGGACTGAATTTTGTTGTTAGAAAGGAGAGAGGCTAAAAGTCCTTTGTGCCCAAGCTGTTTCGGTTTTGTGCTAATGAGAAAGAGGTTCGATATCATCTTGGTGATTTTCTGGAATTTTCGAACACAATGAGGTGTAATGAAAGCATAGGCAACTGGAATTTCTAGGCAACAGAGTATGCACCAAGTTTCTTTTTTGGAAGAAAGAAAGTGTAAAGGAATTTTCCTCTCTTGATCCCCTTCCACAATTTCGATCAATCTTATTAAGGAAAGAAAAGATGTACAAGAATTATAGCTGACTGAATAGCTCTTGCTAATTTGGTGAAGATTTTTCAACTAAGAGAGAGAGGATAGCAATAGGATAATTTTGAAATTTGATCCTATGATTACATGGTAACATTCCTGGCTTGGAGAAGGAAATTGAATTATTTGCTACTCAATTACCTATTTTCGGCCAGCTTAAACAAGAAAACTTGGATGGCCGAATTTATGGCAAAATTAGCCTTACTCTTAGCTGAATCCTTGGTGCTCAATTAGTGGAATAAATCCTTATTGGGATGTATGCCCTCTTAGATTAGGTTTCTAATATAATTTTGAATTGTATTAATAAAAGTATTTTTCTCAGAATTTGTTTGTGGAATCTTCCTTATATTTGTGCATAATTTTCATTAGAAAAGACCCATTGTATTTAAGTAAATGGTTCATATGAATGGAGGTCTTTGATAGTAAGGTATGAACCATGAATTACTTAACACATAAACTATTGTTCTTGACTAAATGATGAGAAATGGAATCTCATCAAGGCAAGGTTATTGTGTTATGAATTCTAAATAGGGAATAACTTACATTTAGCCAATGAGTAGTCTTCATATTTCAAAAACACAAGTGTATTACGAATATGTAGAACTGGACCTGTAGTAGTAGTTTCTAAAAGTACTATGTGGGAGAAACCTAGACTACTACTGCTACAGCGTGGACTTGTACTCTCCAACTTGAGTATAAGTTAGTGGTCTGACAAAGCTGGAGGCGTATGTTTTGATATACTATAGTTAAGGTTCTTTAGAATGATCAATATACTTGTATGTTGGGTGCATATAACTAGTTAGTAAAGACATACTTGTACAAGATAATATCTATACTATATCGCCGCTTGTGATTGTTCGAATGATCTAATTATCTATGGGAAACATGACTTGGATATTTGCTTTAGGGTAGCTCCATTAAAAAGAGAAAATATTCTAAAAAGTTGTGAATCATTGGACTAGAAATCTAATGATGGTAAATGTCTTTTAGAGAGGTGTTAGTACACTCTTTATTCTCTAAATGCACGGCGGTATGTAGAGGATATTTTAGTCATTTCACCTGTAGGTCGAAGACATAGCTAATGCAACACTATCTTTAGGGTTAATATTTTCTTATGATGATGTTAGAAAATATTTAAAATGTAAAATACATCTATTTATATAGTATGGGTATTTTGGTTATTTTAGTATCTAAGGCGATGTGTCTTTTTGGTTCTCGAAATAGCCCGTAAGTCCTAATTAATTTTAGGTCGAGGAAATGGTCTCAATAAAAAGGATTTTATTTTATTTTATTCAAGAAGTCTAATTTATTTTTGGACTAGAATAAAATAAAAAATGAGAGAAATTAAATTTATTATCTAGTTTAATTAGTTAATTAATTATTCAGGGTGTAAGTTCAGATTAAATAATTAGAAAATTAACCTGGGCCTAAACTAGATAAAAAGGCTTAAATAATTATTTTAGTTCAAATGGGCTCATTAATTATTTATTGGGTTATTTTTATAGGCCTAGGAAATAAATAAATAATTATTATTTTGGGCTCATTGGGTCCAAAAAAAATAGTAAATTATTAATGACCCAATAGTCTAAGCTAAAAAGCGGTTTTTTTAATTCACATAATAGATGAGTTTAGGCAAAGCCAAACCTCTTCTATTGATAGCCTCCGGGAGTTTTGAAATATTAGAACCCTGATGTTTTAGTTATCAAATATAGTGAAGTTGTGTGTTTTTTTTTTCCAACACACAGTGAATACACACGAAAGAAGACCCAGGAGTTTTTCATTCTTCTTGTTTTTCCTTTCTCATTCATATCTTTTTTTGGTTTTCTTGATTTTACTAATCAATAGCAAAGGTTCAAGAATTCATTTGAGACTAGTTTTTCCTTGCCTAAATTGTTTCCCCAACAAGTAAATAGGCGGTGGAAAATTCTCAGTTCTTGAGAAGGGCTCATATTCATGCAAGCCAGAAGAAGTAGATGGATAGCGGGAATTCAACCAGAATCGACGTCCAGAGAAGAAGCCGTTCCAGTGGTCCGTTCATCTTCTTCACAGCCAAAGGAAAAGGTATAGCATAGAGGGATATTATTAATACTTCTGCTACGTTGTTTCGTTGGTTTTTCAATTTTATTTTCTTTGCGTGCATGGCTTCTGTAAGCTTCATTTGCTTCAATTGGTATCAGAGTGATAAGGCTTTGAATGGCTTAGGAATGATGCATGTTAGATAATAAAAATTGGCAAGTTAATTTTTTATGAATGCTTGAGATCCTCTGTTGTTTTGGTATAGGTAGATTTCTCTGTACACCTCACGGTTGAGGTTTAGAAAACCATGTAATTTCTAATGTTTTATCTAGCAATCATGTAAATTTGATTTGAAAGGGTATAGGTGGATGTGGTGTTTATTTTTTATGAAAAATATAATAAGAAGCTACCTGGATAGATCATGAAGAAATTGCAAAATGCTTCTGGAAAAAATCGTAGAAAAAAAGGTTGAAAAAGACGACAGCTGAGTCGAGTTGAGCCGAGCCATAGCTCGGACTGCCTAGAGCTTAGGCAGGCACCCAGCCCAGTCACGACTTCAAGCCGCAGCCAGGCCCAAGTGCGTCCTCAACTCAGCAAGTCTGCGCGCATCTTGGACAGGATGCAATTCATAATGCCCAGGATGCGATCACTGTAATGACCGTATTCGGGTGCTGGGGAGGACCATGGGTCGCAGGCACCCACTTGCGGATCATGGTCCATAGGTCTTCCTATGGGTCATGATCAAGTGTGGTGGGTGCACAAGACCAAAGAAGAATATATATATATATATATTCCTTGTATTTTTTGGGCTATTTCTTTTTAGTTTTTGGACTCGTACCCAGCAAAGTAATTATTTTTGTAATAGTTAATATTCTTTGAATAATTTGCATGAAAAATAATAGTAAAGAATTTTTAGGATTAAATAAGACAATTAATTAATTTAATTCTATTATTTGGATAGTTAGGTTTAAAAATAGAAAAGTATGAAAACATTTACAGTTTTCTAGCATGCTATATATTTTAATTCCCATGTGCACGTTTTCTCAATGACCAAAGTCTTTGAAAATTTTTATTTGACAAGTAAAAATATTTTTCCTTAATTAAATGGTTATTTTAACATAAAAAAATTTAATCCTTGGTTATTTTCTTAAAGGTTTTTATCCTTGACATGGAAAATATTTTGGATTTAAAAAATTTTCTAAGTTAAAATGGAAAACCATTTTAATTCATTTTAGCAAATGAAAGTTAGTTTTGTCAAATAAAGAACTTGAGATCAAAATTGTAAAACCCCACCCAAGCCTATCCTAGAATTAGAGGGATGGGATGCATATCTTATCATCTTGCATAAAAATATATCTCTTGGATAAATTTGTGTGCATTAGAATTGTGATTTATGGGTTATATGGTTTATATATGCTTGTTGAGTATTGAGGGTAATTAGGGAATTTTACTTGAGGACAAATTAGGAAGACGCTTGAAATTTAGAAAGGAAGAGAACTTGGTTGGGAAAATAAGAACAAGAGTTACTGTGGTTAAGTGGTTAGAGCTTTATGGTTGATTTCTAAGGTCTTGAGCTCAAATCTCATCACCTAAATATTCTTTTTAATTATCCTAACTAATGTTTGAATTTTCTTCTTACATTCCACGAAGCCAAGAATGTTGTCTTGGGGAAGACACAATGGTGATGTCCTAACCATGTGATCTTGTCCTGAAAGAAAATTCTAGAAGAATTCTAACCTCCATCATTTTAGCAATTCATGTCCTAACCTTTTTAAATTCAAAATACTCCTATTTCTTTAATTCTCCTAATTTCTTTATGAAATATCTTGGATAATCTTACACTTGAATTTTCGAAAGAAAATTCTAGCTCTTGAGATAGGAGATGACCGAAATATAGGAGGAAAAATAGCTAGATGGTTTCCAATTAAATCTCCATAGTTTCTTCTTCAAAGAACTATGCTTTGCTTGTTCTTATTTTGGTATAAATCTGGAATTTTTTTTCCAGCACTTCCTCTTGGCTGGATGTCCGAAAAATGCAGCACATTTGCCTATTATTTTCTTTCTAAAAGCAACCATTTTTGTGTGAGTAAGAAGATGAAATTCCTTGGAAATTCGGAGCACATATGACCACACTAAACCAGAAAATTTTCCAGCAAATTACCAAGTGTTTGGTCATAGAAGTTGAGCAATCAACCCATGCATAAGATCACCTAAAATTCCTCTCTTTCTTCTCTAAGATGGTGGCTGAAAAGCTACCATTAATGGACCTTCAAACACTCCTACTTTGCAGCTGCAAATTAATTCAAATTAATTCAAAATTTCTGCTAACAAATTATCACATATTCTAAGAGTTCTTGTAGCTAAATTCCAGAATTATTTCCAGCTTGCATAGTAAAGGTAAAAACCGATTTCTTCTTCACACACCTTCATCATTTGGGCCACCTTGAAGCCATGGCTGAACATCTTGTCTTCTTCTTCAACCTTGACCATTAGAGCTTCAATTAACCACCTCAAACCACTCCTAACTTCACTCCATTCAAAACTTTTTAAACTTGAAAATTAAATCCCAACTTTTACTCCCTTAAACTCTCACCTAGCTAGATTAGTAAACTAGAATTTCTTCCTTACTTGTACAGCCATTTTTCGCCATCCTAAACTCGGAATAATTCTCCATTTGACAACCAAGACATAGCTAGACTAGCAACCCACCATTGAAGGACTAGAGAACATCAAGAAGAAATCACCATTAACAAATCTTTTACCTCAAAAACCTCCACTTTTCACTCATTTTCAAATTCAAACTAGCTCTAGTCTCTCTCTCTCTCTCTCTCTCTCTCTCTCTCTCTCTCTCTCTCTTGGATAGCCGAAACACCATCCTCCTAGCAAGGCCATTCAACCATCATTCACCCAAAGCTCACTTATATTCTTCTCTCAATTTTCTCTTGTGTTCTCAAGAACACCAAGAACACACACTACACTTCTTCAACCTTTAGCCACTTCTACTCATCCCAAATCATTCAAATATCTCTCAAATCAACTAGGATTCAACCTATACTCATCCTTAGTATACTCCATAACACCAAAGCAACCGAAGTTGATCTCTCTTTTGGATCAAACGTGCCATTTTGTTCAAGACAAGAAGAACACGAAAAAGGTAAGATAGGACCAATCATTTTATTCTTCTTCTCTTCTTCATCTTCTTCTCTTCATCATCTTAATCTCTCTCACACACACACACACACACACACACACACTCTCTCTCTCTCTCTCTCTCTCTCTTGGCCGATCCATTGATGGCCAGCCTTGAACAACCTCAATCAATAGAAGACTCATCAAGGCTCAAGCGTCATCATATGACAAGACAACATCTTCGACTCCAACAATCATCAAACAAGTATTTCTACTATGACCTTATTCTTAATCTTCGAACTCAGGACTTCTAGATGATGAAATTAATATGTTGATATTACTGGGATGGAGATATGTATGTGGGTGAAGAGAATAATTTTAAGATATGAAGATTGAAATGGATATTGAGGCTTATGAATTATTGTTGGATTGTGCTTCAGGATCATTATATGCTTATGGGTACATTATGATTAGAGGCTTTATGTCACTAGTATGAATGCTATGATGAATGATGGGTTATACCACCATTGTTTTTTACACCAAATACCCTGCTAATAATATTATTAGTATAGCATTACCCTTATTGTGATAAATACTGTTATAAGTGTATTTTTACACAAATCAACATTTTATTTATTGAATATATGTGAGTATGAATATTTATACATATACATTACCTTTCTAAATTTTTAGCATTCACAATGGTCATTAAAATTTTTTATTAGAGCTACTTTTTACTACTACTACTATTACTATTATTATTATTATTATTATTATTATTATCATTATCATCATCATTATTATTATTATTATTATCATCATTATGTAATTTAATTTATTAATTTCGGTCAACATTAATATTTTTAGAATTAATAATTACTTAAAATATTATTATCTTATTAGATAAACAAATAGTAATATTTTTATTAAGCATTGTTAAATATAAAAATAATATATTAGAATTAATTAATATCAATATCTTTTATATTCATAATATTATTGACTATTCTTACTAAAACTTTTATCTACACTTACGTATCATTTATAATAATAAATTATTACTATAATTTATTATTAAAAAATTATTATTTATTATTATTTGTTAATAAATAGTTATGGTTATAATTTATTATTTATTATTTATAACACCTATTTATATTGGCATATCAAATTATTCTTATTCTACAAAATTAATAACAAACCCCAAAATACCTTATCAATTAATTTTAGAACTCCTAAGACATTATTGTCATAACTAAATGTTGTTGTAACTAGTTAAGCTTAAGCATTTTACGTTGAGAGTTATTTATTGGAACAATTGTCGCTTGATTATGAACCATTGGGACTTATACCCTATATTTACCCCAGACGGGGCTAGATTGCCTTGAACCCAACTTGGAAGACTATTGTGTCAGTGGAAAGCAAGAGATCAAGTAAGTCCTCGGATAAAGCTGTTTGAAAATAAAAAATCACTTCGGCAAGTCAAAATGTATTGTATACGTGAAAAATGTACTTGGAATGAAATTATGGAAAATTTTCTTTTCCTTTTTCGATTCAATTAAACAATTTCAAGTTGCGCAAGAAATTTTAGACAAAATGCTAAACCTTTTCTAAAAACTAACTTTGACAAGAATTTTGTAAACTATAGTTGTTATTTCAAGAAAACACATTAGATGATTCTTTTTTTTTCCCAAAAGGGATAGATACAACGTTGAGTACTCAATGGGGGTAGACTACTAGGGCTAATATTTGAAAGGTTAGGATAAGTCTCTCAGTAGGTGGTCACCTCTGGGGGGTGAATCCTTCTCGAATAGGATGTTAGTTCTATAGATTATACTGGTCCGTGCTAGCAAGTACAGTTCAAATGGACTATGTATTTTCAGAATAGCAAACTAGTAAGTCTTAGGTGTAGAGATGGAAGAGTATCTCACCCGGTGGGTTGTACACTTACCTTGTGTCAAAATGCACAAAGTGTAGTATCCTAAACATTCTTTTGTCATGGTGCACAAAGTGTGGTGCTATGTCTATTTCTCTTGAATGGTTGCTTTTATTATATACTATGTATGGCATTAGAAAGGAAAACACCACTCCTCGCTTTGCGAAATTTATTTGTGACTTGCTAGCACTTTACTTTTATCAATGTTTCTTAACTTGCATACATGAACTGTTTTTTCTTAAACATTCTAAGCACACACGGGCTTACTAAAATTTATTTCTCACCACCTTATTATACCATGTTTTCAGGTTGATCCTACTGTGAAGGTTGATTGATTAGTGTTACCTTTCATTGAAGACTTATTTTGAATGTATTTCATTTTAAGAGACTTTAATTAACATTTGTTTGTTTTGAGACTTATCCATGTATTGTTTTGACTCGTAATAAGGTTAAATTTAGATCGTTTCTTTCATTTCTTTTGTGAGTCTTAGTTATAAAGACCCCTTATCCTAAGGACGGGGCGACATCCCCGGCCCTATTAGGGTACGTAGGTAGTGGGGTGTTACAAGTAGTATCAGAGCTTAGGTTTAGACAATTATTGATAGTATTTGATTTATTTCATTAAGATTAAAATCTTGTGACTAATATGGGTTGTTTATGCTATAGGATGGTTAGAATGTATAGAATTGCAAAAAAGGGACAACCATGGCATCCACCAATTCGTATCTATCCAGAAGATATATCAGTACCACAACCTGCACCACAACCAGCACCTCAACCAGTGATACTTTTGGAGGAAAGCAGTGATGATGAGGTTCAAATTATTGAGCCACCACCTATACCTATAGTAGATTTGATCTCTGATAGCAAGGATGAGGGTATTGATATAGAATATGTCCCAAACCCACCTAGCCCCGTGATTAACTTGACTGCTGATAGTGATGATCCGAGGGAGATAGATTATGAATCTCCACCTATACCTTCTTTTATACCCACACCCTACTGTGTTGAAACTGGGAAGAGTTCTAGGAGACCCAGGAAGGAACCTATGGACTTTGGATTTGTGAATGGTGCAGGGATAGACCTTTCTAAGAATACTGGGGGTTGGTTATATGATGTCGACATTAAAGATTCTGATAAGGATTATTTCCATGTCTAGAAGACTATCATTTATTGCTTTCAATAAACTCTTGTGCTAGAGGTTCATTTATGTTTATTGCTTTATTTCAAAATTTTTACAAATAAAAGTACTTTGGTGTACTCTAATCTTGAAGATGTTATTACCTATACAAAACTTGCATATGACTTACTTTTAGTCAAACCTGAATGTGTGTGCATGCTTAGATTTAAATATTTTGACCTTTGTTACATAACTCATTATTTAGGGGCGATGATATAAAATGGTACCAAAACCTCGCATAGCAGCAACCAGCAGAAGGATCCCTGAAGCAAAATCCATGACTCCTGAGTATGATGCTACTCAACTTTTCTCACCGAATTAGGGGAATGAGAATGAGCCTGATCAAGAAGTGGGGTCTGAAGTATCTACTGATGTGACCATGGGACAAGCATTTTACAAGATGGCCGAAATAATTCAAACCTCGTCGGAACGAAGAAACCCAAAGGGCGAAGATGAAGCTCTGGAGAGGTTTTTGAGATTCCAACCTCCTACTTTCTTAGGTGAAGCTGAACAAGATCAAAAAGCGGAACAGTGGGTGGAGTAGATGGAGGATATTTTTGCTACACTCCAGTATACAGAGAAAATGATGGTCAAATTTGCTACTTTAAGCTGAGAGATCCAGCTCGTGCTTGATGGCAGTGAGTCCAAGAAGATTGGAAACTGATGGATCAAGACTGAATTTACGCTAATTTTGTAGAAGCATTTAGAGCTGAATATATCCTTCAGTGGATAGTGAAAAAAGAGAAGACGAGTTTCAAAATTTGAAATAGGGGAGTATGACTGTGGCTCAGTATGCTGCTCATTTTACTCAGTTATCGAACTATTGCAAAAGATTAGTGGATACTGAGCAGAACCGAACTAGACAGTTTGTTAAGGGCTTAAGGTAGAAGTTGAGAAGGGCTTTAGTAGCTTCCCTACCAACGATATACTCTAGTGTGGTAGATACAGCCACCCGAATAGAGAATGATGACAGAAGTAGGATGGTATCAAAACATTTCTTACCACTGAAGCAACCACCAAGACCTTTCCAGAGGCAGCAAGCTAATAAGTAACCTACCCACCAGCTATGGCAGAACAAAGGGAAGCAAGTACGACAGCACCCATTGGTCCTACACAGAATCTCCCAACGTGCCGACATATGTGGTAAGAAGGGACATGTAGAGAAGAACTGCTGGTCTAAGGGAGCTAAAAGGAAATATTTCAATTGCAGAGACCCGTTGCATCTTCGAAACATCTGCCCAAAACTTCTTCGAATCAAGTAAGGAAACCTAACACAGACTACCGGAGCCAATCGAGCCAATAATGCAGGAGCCTCTAGAAGTGGAAACCAGAAGCTGCAAGTAAAAGCAAAGGTTTTTGCACTTAACCGAGAGGATGTTAGAGCAGATACAACAGTGGTGGAAAGTACATATACTATCCAAGGTCATTCAGGTAATGATTTAATAGACCCAAGATCCACCCATTCCTATCAAAATAAGAATTGTGCATATCATTTGGGTTGGAATGAAGTAGAGCTAGCTTTTACCTTGTTAGTAAGTATACCTTTGGGAAAAATGGAGCAAGCAGACAAATATGTGCAGAGTTGTAAAATTGAAGTTAGGAAGGAGGGCTTGGAATGAGACTTAATAGTTTTAGCCAATGACGACTATGATGTGATTCTGGGTATAGATTGGCCAGCTAAGTATGGAGCTAAGGTAGATTATAAGAATAAGTCTATCCAGTTCATCAAACCTGGTTGTGATGTGCTGGAATTCAACAACAAGTGAGTAAAGGAGTTAAAGTTTTTGATAGCTGGAGCAAAAGCCCGAAAATTTCTAAGGCAAAAATGCCAAGGATATTTAGCTTACATGATAAATAAGGCAAAGGATCAGTGCACTCTGAAAGATATTGAAGCGGTAAAGAATTTTTCAGATGTATTTTCAGCAAAACTCACATTTCTTCCTTCTACTCGAGGAGTGGAGTTCACCATAGATCTGAATCCAGGAGCAAAACCTATATCACAAACCCCATATCGGATAGCACCAGCAGAATTGAAGGAACTAGAGTAGCAACTAAAAGAATTGATGAAGTAGAAATACCCCGACTTGAGATAAAGGTACACGCTGAATTTTAGAACGAAATTCTTCTAAGGAGGGGAGGATGTAAAATCTCACCTAAACCTATCCTAGAATTAGAAGGATAGGATGCATATCATATCATCTTGTATAAAAATATATTTCTTGGATAAATTCGTGTGCCTTAGAATTGTGATATATGGGTTATGTGGTTTATTTATACATATTGAATATTGGGGGTAATTAGGGAATTTTACTTGAGGACGAATTAGGAAGAGGCTTGAGATTTAGAAAGGAAAAGAATTTGGTTGGAAAAATAAGAACAAAAGTTATTGTGGTTAAATGGTTAGAGCTTTGTGGTTGATTTCTAAGGCCTTGAGTTCAATCCCATTAGCTAAGTATTATTTTTAATTATTCTAACTAATGTTTGAATTTTTTTCTTACATTCCATGAAGCTAGGAATGTTATCTTGGAAAAGACACAATGGTAATGTCCTAACCATGTGATCTTATTCTAAAAGAAAATCTAGAAGAATTCTAACGTCCATCATTTTAGCAATCTATATCCTAACCTATTTAAATTCAAAATACTCCTATTTCTTTATGAAATATCTTGGATAATCTTAGACTTGAATTTTGAGAGAGAACTCCACCTCTTGAGATAGGAGATGACCGAAATATAGGAGGAAAACTATCTAGATGGTTTCCAATTAAATCACTATAGTTTCTTCTTCAAAGAACTATGCTTTGCTTGTTCTTGTTTTGGTATAAATCTGGATTTTTTTCCAGCATTTCCCTTTGGCTGCATGTCTAAAAAATGCACAAAATTTGCCTATTATTTTCTTGCTAGCAAGCAAGCATTTTTTGTGTGAGCAAGAAGTTGAAATTCCTTGGAAATTCGCAGCTCATATGACCACACTAAACCAGAAAATTTTCCAACAAACTACCAAATGTTTGGTCATGGAAGTTGAGCAATCAACCCATACATAAGATCACCTAAAATTCCCCTCTTTCTTCTCCAAGATGGTGGTTGAAAAACCACCATTAATGAACCTTCAAATACTCCACCTTTTCAGCTACAAATCCATTCAAATTAATTCAAAATTTCTGCTAACAAATTATCCCATATTCTAAGAGTTCTTGTAGCTAAATTCCAGAATTTTTTCCAACTTGCATAGAAAAGGTAAAAATCTATTTCTTCTTCACTCACCTTCATCATTTCAGCCACCTTGAAGCCATGGCTGTACATCTTGTCTTCTTCATCAACCTTGGCCATTAGAGCTCCATTAAACCACCTCAAACCACTCCTCACTTCACTCCTTCCAAAACTTTTCAAACTTGAAAATTCAATCCTAGGTTTTACTCCCTTAAAATCTCACCTAGCTAGATTAAATAACTAGAATTTCTTCATCTCTTGTGCAGCCATTTTCGGCCAGCCTAAACTTAGAATAATTCTCCATTTCAATACCAAGACACAGCTCAACTAGCAACCCACCATTGAAGGACTAGAGACCTTCAAGAAGAAATCACTATTAACAAATCTTCTACCTCAAAAACCTTCACTTTTCACTCATTTTCAAATTCAAACTAGCTCTAGTTTCTCTCTCCCTTGGATAACCAAAACACCATCCTCCTAGCAAGGCCATTCGGCCATCACTTACCTAAAGCTTACTTATCTTTTGCTCTAAATTTTCTCTTGTGTTCTCAAGAACGCCTAGAACTCCAAGAACACACACTACACTTCTTTAACCTTTAGCCACTTCTACTCATCCTAAATCATTCAAAATCACTCAAATCAACTAGGATTCAACCTATACTCATCCTCAGTATACTCCATAATACCAAAACAAGTGAAGTTGATCTCTCTTTTGGATCAAACATGCCATTTGTTCAAGATAAGAAGAACATGAAAAATGTAAGATAGGACCAATCATTTTATTCTTCTTCAACTTCTTCTATTCGCCATTTTAATCTCTCACACACACTGTCTACCTCTTTCTTGGCCGATCCATTGGTGGCCATCCTTGAACAACCTCAAACAATAGACGACTCATCAAGGCTCAAGGGTATTCATTTGACACGACAACATATTTAACTCCAACGATCATCAAACAAGTATTTTTACGATGACCTTCTTCTTAATCTTCGAACTCAAGACTTCTAAATGATGAAATTATTATGTTGATATTATTGGGATGGAGATATGTATGTAGGTGAAGAGAATAATTTTAAGATATGAAAATTGAAATGGATATTGAGGCTTATGAATTATTGTTGGATTATGCTTTAGGACCATTATATGCTCATGGGTACATTATGATTAGAGGCTTTATGTTACTAGGATGGATGTTGTGATGAATGATGGGTTATACCACCTTTGTTTTGATTATACCTTTCATGATGTTATTTTTGACAGCAAATACCCTGCTAAAATTATTTTTAGTATACTATGACCCTTGTTGTGATAAATATTGTTACAAGTCTATTTTTGCACAAATCAATATTTTAGTGATTGAATATATGTGAGTATGAATATATATACATATACATTACCTTTCTAATTTTTTAGTACTTGTAAATTCACTATGGTCATTAAAAATTATTATTAGAGCTACATTTTACCACTACCACTACCACTACGACTACTACTACTACTACTACTACTACGACTACTACCACTACCACTACCACTACCACTACCACTACCACTACTACCACTACCACTACCACTACCACTACCACTACCACCACTACCACTACTACTACTACCACTACTACCACTACTACTACCACTACCACTACCACTACCACTACCACGATTATACCTTTCATGATGTTATTTTTGACAGCAAATACCCTGCTAATATTATTTTTAGTATACTATGACCCTTGTTGTGATAAATATTGTTACAAGTCTATTTTTGCACAAATCAATATTTTAGTTATTGAATATATGTGAGTATGAATATATATACATATACATTACCTTTCTAAATTTTTAGTACTTGTAAATTCACTATGGTCATTAAAAATTATAATTAGAGCTACATTACTACTACTACTACTATTATTATTATTATTATTATTATTATTATTATTATTATTATTATTATTATTATTATTATTATTATTATTATTTAATTTATTAATTTCGTTCAACATCAATATTTTTAGAATTAATAATTGCTTAAAATATTATTATTTTATTAAAAAAACAAATAGTAATATTTTTATTATGCATTATTAAATATAAAAAAAATAATATATTGGAATTAATTAATATCAATATCTTTTATATTCATATTACTATTGATTATTCTTACAAAAACTTTTATCTACACTTATGTATCATTTATAATAATAAATAATTATTATTACTTTTTATAATAATAAATATAATTTATTATTTATTATTAATATTATTTATAATTTATAATTTATTAGTAAGATTATTTATTATTATTATTTGTTAATAAATAGTTATGGTTATAATTTGTTATTAATTACTTATAGCAACTATTTATAATGGCATATCAAATTATTCTTATTCTATAAAATTAATAACAATCCCCAAAATATCTTATCAATTAATTTTAGAACTCCTAAGACATTATTGTCATAACTGGATGTTGTTGTAACTAGTTGAGCATAAGCATGTCAGATTGGGAGTTATTTATTGAAACAATTGTTGCTTGGTTATGAACCACTGGGACTTATACTCTATATTTACCTCAGGCGGGGCTAGATTGCCTTGAACCCAACTTGGAAGACTATTGTGTCAAGGGAAAGCAAGAGATCAAGTAAGTCTTTGCATAAAGCTGTTTGAAGATCAAAAATTATTTCGGCAAGTCAAAATGTGTTGTATACATGGAAATGTACTTGGAATACAATTATGGACAATTTTCTTTTCCTTTTCTGATTTAATCAAACAATTTCAAGTTGAGCAAGCAATTTTAAACAAAATGCTAAACTTTTTTTAAAAACCAACTTTGACAAGAATTTTGTAAACTATAGTTGCTATTTCAAGAAAACACATTGGCTTATTCTTCTTTTTCCAAAAGGGGCAAATACAACGTTGAGTACTCAATGGGGGTAGACTATTAGAACTAGTCTTTGAAAGGCTAGGATAAATCTCTCAGTAGGTGGCCTCCTATGGGGTGAGTCCTTCCTGGATAGGATACCAGTTCTATAGATCGTACCAATCCGTACTAGCAAGTACAATTCAAGTGGATTGTGTATTTTCGGAATGGACAATCGGTAAGTCTTTGGTGTAGAGATGGAGGTGTATCTCACCCGGTGGGCCGTACACCTACCTTGTGTCAGAATGCACAAAGTGTGGCATCCTAAACATTTTTTTGTCATGGTGCACAAAGTGTGGTGCCATGTCTATTTCTTTTGAGTGGTTGCTTTTATTATATAAAATGTATGGCATTTGAAAGGAAAACACCAGTTCTCGCTTTGCGAAATTTATTTGTAACTGGCCAGCACTTTACTTTTATCAATGTTTCTCAACTTGCATACATGAACTGTTTTTCCTAAAACACCCTACGCACATACGGGCCTACTAAGATTTTTTTCTCACCACCTTATTTTACTATGTTTTCAGATCGATCCTGCTATGGAGGTTAATTGATTAGTGTTACCTCTCATTGAAGACTAATTTTGAATGTATTTCATTTTGAGAGACTCTAGTTGACATTTGTTTATTTTGAAACTTATTTATGTCTTGTTTTGATTTATAACAAGGCTAAATTTGGATAGTTTCTTTCATTTCTTCTGTGAGTGCTAGTTATAAAGACCCGGCGCATCCCCGGCCCTATTAGGGTACATAGGTAGTGAGATGTTACAAAAAATCTCTAGGAAGTTTTAAATGAATTTTTTTTTTGAAATTATTAAGCTCTTAACTTAAATAAAATAATCAATGATGGAAATTTTTCAAATGGTCTAAATCTTAACATAGAAATTTTTATGGATTTAGATATTTTATTTTCAAGTTAAAAAGGAACTTAATTGAAAATTTTCAAATGGTATTTTTTCAAGAAAACCCTTATTTAAAAAATTAAGTGGGTGAGGGGTTCCAACGGCCCCATGGCTTTCATCACGATCCTCATTAGAGATCGTGGGTCTCCTCGCTTCACTGGAGGAGTGAACCCGTATAGGATAAAGATGCCACAGGGATCTAGAACTAATGGAAGGACAAGTAAGTAGATTCTGAGCCTCTCCCCTGACAGCTAGCTTTTGTGGGAGAATTGGCTTCCTTAAATGGTATCGAGCCTTCTTACGCCCCACGTCTCGGGTTCGATTCTCGCCAAGCGCTAACGCACTCAGCCAAGTGCCAATAGGGATAATGACCCCAACAATGCGGGTTAGAGTGGCAACGGTGCGGGTCAGAGTTGTGCAACGAAGCGTGGTGGGACAAGTAAGTAGATTCTAAGCCTCTCCCCTGACAGCTAGCTTTTGTGGGAGAATTGGCTATAACCCGAGACACGTACTATATTTAGCCAACCCACGTTGAAGGTTATATTGCGAGATATGTCCATAGGAAATAAGAAGAAGTGGCCATCTCCATGATGGTATTATCTTCTAAATAATTACTTAGAAGGGAAATTAATTTGTGGTTATTAACACACTTAGCGTAGGAAATTGTTAATCTTTCCAAGAAGTTATGTCAGTTTTTCTAAGAGCCAAATTAATTATATTAAAGATAATAGTGATGGGGTTAGCTAATATCAGTTTAATTTGAGGATAAAGTGCACTAAATTATTTTGTTTTCACAATTCTAAGAATTTCTTTTATTTTTCAAATTTCTAGAAATGGCTGGTGGAGGTTCTTTCAATCCCTTAGTCGTTATGCTCTGTGAGAATAAGCTAACTTGTCCAAATTATGTAGACTGGAAGAGAAACCTGGACATAATACTCACAGTTGAGGAGTATAAGTATGTCCTTTATGAGACCTGCCCTGTGATTGGGGAGGGTTCTACCATGGAGGAGCGTAAGGCTGAGAAGGTATAGAAAAAGGCTGACGAGATGGCACGATGCTATATGCTAGCCTCCATGTCAAATGTACTCTAATCTATACATGAGCATATGGCAACTGCATACGGTACAAGTACATCATTAGCCACAATATTTGCGGACAAGAACCGACCAGCAAGGTAGGATGTTTTTCGAACAATAATTAACACCAAGATGGCTGAGGGAGTATCAGTCAGAGAGCATATACTTAAGATGATTGCTGTTTTCATGGAAGCGGAAGTCTTGGGGGCTGTTATTAACCCCGAAAGCCAAGTGGACATGGTCCTCGAATCTCTGTAAGGCTCTTTTACTCAGTTCAAGTTGAATTACAACATGAAGTTAAACATGAATTTAATTGAGTTGATGAAAGAGCTCCATGTGGCAGAGAAGGTCATGAAGCCACAAGCTAGGGCTATGATGGCTTCTTCTTCAAAAACTAGGCCCAACCCAGAAAGTTCAAGAAGAAGAAAGGGAATACAGTGCACCAGCCCAAGTCCCAACCCAAAGACAAATCCAAGGGCAAATTCTTCAAATGTAGGAAGAAGGGAACTAGAAAAATTAGTGTCTAGATCTTTAGCACAAGAAAAACCCCACAGGTAATACTTTTTATCTAGAGTCCATATCAATAGTTGAATCAACTTCCACTTGAATTTTTAATTCAGGAGCCACTGATCATATTTGTAACTCCTTACAAGAGTTTAGAAACATTAAAAAACTCCAAAAGGGCGAACATGGACAACGCATGAAAAATAGAGCACAAGTTTGGGTCCTTGCAGTGGGAGAACTGGAATTTACTTTTGATTGTAATAGAGTAGTTGTATTGAAGGATGTTTTATTTGTTCCTGATTTTAGACAGAATTTAGTTTCAGTTGGAAAACTAATAAATCACGGATATTCTGTTTCTTTCTATTCTGATATAACTATCAGTAGAAATAGAGAAGTTATATGTACTAGGCATATGTATGGAAATCTATTCTTCATTAATCCTATTAACAATCAATTAAATAATGCTCAATCTGAACCTTTAAATACGAAGAAAAAGATTAATGTCAATGACTCATATCTTTGGTAGTTAAGGTTGACTCACGTAACTCAACCACAATTCAGAGATTAATCCATGATGGACTTTTCGACTTATTGAGATTGAAAAGTTGGCCTTAGTGTGAATCTTGTGTTATGGGAAAAATGACAAAAAAATCCTTACATAAAAGGCAGAGAGAGCCAAGGAGGCATTGAGTCTTGTTCACAACGATATGTGTGGTCATTTGTCTATACCGGCAAGAGGGGAGTTTAAGTACTTCATCACTTTCACAGATGATTGTACAAGATATGATTATGTTTATCTGATGAGACGTATGTCTGACTCTTTTGACAAATTCAAAGAGCTTAAGGATGAAGTGGAGCGTCGGACAGGTAAACTAATTAAGACCTTACAATCTGATCCTGGTGGAGAGTACCTCCTTAGTGAATTGAAGGACATGGTACATTATGGGATAGTATTTTAGCTCTTTACGCCAGGGACATCCCAGTAGAACGGAATAGCTAAGAGAAGAAATAGGGCATTGATGGAAATAGTCTGAAGTATTGATGGAACTGGTCCGAATAAAATAAAAGTCCATAGAGAGAGAGAATTAATTAAATTAGTTTGGTGGGTTAATTAATTGTTCAGGGCTTTGGCCCAGTTTGAATAAGTAAAGATTAACCTGGGACTAAACTAATATAGACTTGTTAATTGGACTAGTTTATTTGGGCTAGGAAATTAATTATTTGTTGGGCAATTTATTTGGTTCTAATTAAAATAATTAATTTAGTCCAAAAGGCTAAACTAAGAGTCCAATCGGTCAGTCCAGTTTAACCTAGAGTTTTATTTAGGTTAAACAGGAGGATTGAATATAATTTTTTTACAGCTTCTTCTCTGTGGAAAAAACCAGACACCTCTCTCTCTGTCTCTCTCCAGAAAATATTCCTTAGTCTGTGAGTTGTTCACCAAATAGAATTAGGCAGGCCATATACTGGAAGATAGAAAGTTTGGCATTCACCTACATGCAAAGACGGAGTAGGAGACTTGCAGAAATAGCACCAGAGGTTTCCACCAGCACACCTACCCCAGTTCCACATATTTCGGTCCAGCCATCTTTGAGAATAAGAATAAAAAGTTAGAAATTTTTTACCTTAGAGTCCTGCCAGAGCACAACCGGCATCGGCTAAGGCTGCCAGAGTAGGCACTGGTTCTGTTCGGATTCTCCAGTTCTTTAGTTTTTTCAGTTTTTTTGTTTTCACTTCCGTTGTGTGCTCTGTGTTTTCCCCTTCTTAAGCCTTCAATTGGTATCAGAGCATGAAGGTTTTGTGAAAATATAAGGAGCATGCATCTAGTTGAATAAAACTGAACACATATGTGTGATTAAACCGTGATCCTTCGTTGTTTTGGTATGAATAGATTCTCTGTTAAACTTCACGGATTGAGCTATAGGAGATTTTCAATTTACTGTTTTTCTTAGGAAATCGTATAAGCCCAATGTTAATGGGTATAGGCAGTTGTTGGGTGTGGTTGATTTCATTGTATTTGAGTTGAAATCGGAGAGCCAATGAAGCCAGAAGTTGTGCAAAAAAACAGAGAAAATTCACAGAAGAAAATCGCAGAAAAAAACTATAGGAAGAGATCCGGCAGACCGCAACCAATGCCGGCTCGGGTCTGGGATCCAGCCTACGCGCTGGTTGCCCATGGGTCCTGGTTCTATGCGGCGGGTGCAGTAGACCAAGAAGAATTTTTTTTTTTTAAATTTTCCTTATAATTTTTCTTGCAATTTCTTTTAGTTTTGGGGTTCATACCAGGCGAAGTTAATATTTTGCACTAATTAATATTCAAGGAATATTTTGCATGAAAAATATTAGTAAGGGATTTTAGGATTAAACACGACCATTAATTAATTAATTAATGTGTTTAATTCTATTATCTGAGCACTTAGGTTTAAAAATAGAAGAGCATGAAAACGTCTACTATTTTCTAGCATGCTATTTATTTTTATACACCTATGTGCACGGTTTCTCAATGGCCAAAGTCTTTGTGAATATTTTTTACAAGAAAATATTTTTCTACAAATTAAATGGTTATTTTAACTTGAACAAAAATTAATCCTTAGATATTTTCTCAAAGGATTTAATCATTGACATAGAAAATATATTGGATTTAGATATTTTTGTAAGTTAAAATAGAAAGCCATTTTTTTTTTTTTGGCACAAAGAAAAATTGTTTTGTCAAATAAACTTCAGACCAAAGTCTCTAGAAAATTTTAATTGGAAAACTTTTGAAATTATTAAGTTTTTAACTTAAATAAAATTAGTCCATGGAAAAAATATCTCAAAGGATATAAACCTTGACATAGAGATTTTAATAGATTTAGACATTTTATTTTTGAGTTAAGGGAAAACATAATGGAAATTTTCAAAAGGATATTTTTCAGAAAATCCTTGTTTTAAAAGACTAAGTGGGAGAGGGGTTCCAATGGCCCCACGGCTTCCATCACGATCCTCATTAGAGATCGTGGGTCCTCTCACATCACCTTGGGAGTGAACCCGTATAGGATGGGGATACCACAAGGATCTAGATCTAATGGAGGGATGTAATTAATAACCTGAGACACGTACTATGATCGGCCAGCCCACGTTGGAGGTTATAGTACGAAGTATGTCCATAAGAGATGAGAGGAAACGGCCATCCCCTCGATGGAGTTATCTTCTAGATCATTATCTGGAAGGAAAATTAATTTGTGGTGGTTAACACACTTAGCTTAGGGAACTGTTAATCTTCCCAAGAAGCTATGTTAGTTTCCCTAAGAGCCAAATTAATTATTATCAGTTTTGATAATAAGGATAAAGTGCATAAATTTGTTTTGTTTTCACAAACTAAATCATTTTCTTTACAATTTTTCAAAAATGATGCGAGGTTATTTTAGTCCATTGGCCGTTATTCTCTGAGAGAATAAGCTAACGGGACCAAACTATGTGGATTGGAAGAGGAACCTAGACATAATACTCACAGTAGAAGAGTATAAGTATGTCATTTACGAAACCTACCCTGTAATTGGGGAGGGTTCCACCGCCGAAGAGCGAGAGTCTGAGAAGGCGTGGAAGAAGGCTGACAAAATGGCACATTGCTATATGTTAGCCTCCATGTCTAATGTGCCCCAATCTAAACATGAGCACATGACCACTGTGTATGATAGAAGTCAATTATTAGCTACGATGTTCACGGATAAGAGCCGACCCGCAAGGCAGGAGGCTCTTCGAACTATTATTAACACTAAGATGGCTGAGGAAGCATCAGTCAGAGAGCATATGCTCAAGATGATTGTAGCTTTCGAGGAGGCAGAAATCTTTAGGGCTGTCATTGACCTCGAGAGCTAAGTGAACATAGTTCTTGAATCTCTATTGGGTTCTTTTACCCAGTTCAAGTTGAACTACAACATGAACAAGTTAAACATAGGTTTAACTGAGTTAATGAAGGAGCTTCAGATGGCGAAAAATGTCATGAAGCCACAATCAAATGCTATGATTGCTAAGGCTTCATCTTCTAGAATTGGGCTCAAGCCCAGGAAGTTCAAGAAGAAGAAGGGGAACGCAGTGGCCCAGCCCAAGACCCAGCCCAAAGACAAACCCAAGGGTCAGTCCTTCAAATGTGGACTGAAGAAACATTGAAAAAAGGAGTGTCCGAATCTTTAAGCCAAGAAAAACCCCACAGGTAATATTTTCTATCTAGATTCTATATCAATGGTTGGATCAACTTCCACTTAGATTTTTGATTCAGGGGCCACTGATCACATTTCTAACTCTTTGCAGGGGTTTAGAAAGATTATAAGACTCTAGAAGAGCAAACATGGACTATGTGTAGGAAATGGAGCACAAGTTTGGGCCTTTGCAGTAAGGGTTCTGGAGAGATGGACTGGAGAAGCTTTCGAGTTAGTCTTTGACCATCAGGAACAAGACCCCACTAGATACGAGGAAGTTATTGCTGATGTCGATGCAAATCTATGGCATGAAGCAATGAAAGCCGAAATTGAGTCTATGTACCTCAATCAGGTTTGGGATCTTATAGCTTCACCTGAAGGGATAAAACCCATTGGGTGTAAGTGGATATAAAAGAGGAAGAGAGGAGTGGATGGGAAGGTAGAAACCTTCAAAGTACAGCTTGTGGCGAAAGGGTATACTCAAAAAGAGGGAATCGATTATAATAAAACCTTTTCTCCGGTAGCCATACTTAAGTCCATCTGTATCCTCCTTGCCATCGCATGTCATTATGACTACGAGATATGGCAAATGGATGTAAAGACGGCATTTTTAAATGGCCATCTTAGTGAAGACATCTATATGTCCCAACCAGAAGGCTTTACTGCTAAAGGCCAAGAACATATGGTTTGCAAGTTTAAGAAGTCCATTTATGGACTTAAGTAGGTATCAAGAGCATGAAACATTCGTTTTGACGAGACTGTAAAGTCTTACGGTTTCACTCAAAACAAGGATGAACCATGCGTGTACAGAAAACTTGAAGGCATTAATGTGATTTTTCTTATCTTGTATGTGAATAATATTCTAGTCATTGGAAATGATGTAGGGTCATTGTTATCTATAAAGGTTTGGCTGTCTAGTCAATTCATTATAAAGGACTAAAGAGAAGCCAGCTACATTCTCGGAATTAGAATTCTTAGAAATAGGAAGTAGAGAATGTTAGGATTATTCTAAGCGGCATACATTGACAAGATGTTAGCCAAGTACAGCATGGACTCATGTAAGGGAGCTCTAATTCCTTGCAGATATGGGTTGTCCTTTTCTTCTAGAGACTGTCCTAAGTCTCAAGAAGAAAAAGATAGAATGAGTAGGATTCCTTACACTTTGGCTGTGGGAAGTCTCATGTATGCCATGCTGTCTACTAGGCCAGGTATCTGCTTTGTTGTAAGCTTGGTTAGCAAATATCAGTCAAACCCTAGGGAGGTTTATTAGCAAACTATAAAGCATATTCTCAAGTACCTCAAAGGAATGAGAGAATATATGCTGGTTTACAGGGCTGATGACTTGGTTCCCACAGATTATACAGACTCAGACTTTCAGGCGAATAAGGATAAGAGAGAAGATCCACTAGTGGATATATCTTCACCTTATCTAGAGGAGCCATTTCATAGAGAAGTATCAAGTAATCTTGCATTACTGACTCAACCATAGAAGCTAAGTATGCGGCAACTTCGGAGGCATCCAAGGAAGCAGTGTGGCTCTGGAAGTTCCTTTCAGAACTTAGAGTCGTGCCACACATGGACAGACCGATTGTGATATATTGCGATAACACTGGAATAATATTGCAATCTAAAGAACCCAGGAACCACAAGAAGGGGAAGCACATTGAGAGAAAGTGCCACCTGATCCGAGATTTCATCCAGAGACGGGAAGTCATGGTGGAACAAATTGTCTCAGAGAACAATCTAGCAGATCCATTCACCAAGCCATTGGCTGAGAAAGTCTTCAAGAGACACTTAGACGCCATAGGAGTGGGCACCTACGGACTTACTTAGTCTAAGAGTGCAAGTGGGAGATTGTTGAAAATATGCCCTCTTAAACTAGATTTCTGATGTAAACATCGAATACTTTAATAAAAGAATTTATTTTCCAAAATTATTTGTGAATTTACATTTTATTTGTGCAAAATTACGTTTGGAAAAGACCCATTATGTTTAAGTAAGTGGTCCATGTGAATGGTGGTCTTTCACAGTAAGATATGGATCACGGGTTACTTAACACATAAACGTTCGTTCTTAACTAATTGATGAGAATAGGAATCTCATCATATTTAGATTATTATGTTATAAATTTTAAATGGGGAATGGATTACCTTTAGCCAATGAGTAGTCCACTCACTTCATGACATAAGCGTATTTCGAATATATAGAACAGGACCTGTAGTAGTGGTTTCTAAAAGTACGATATGGTAGAAACCTAGACTATTACTGCTACAGCGTGGATTAGTACTCTACGACTTGAGTATGAGTTAGTGGTCTGACAAAGCTGGAAGCATGTACTTTGATATGCTATAGTTGAAGTTCTATTGTAGGACCAATATACTTGCATTTTGGGTATGTGTAACTAGTTAGTTAAGACAGACTTATACAAGATAGTTTCTATACCATATCGCCCCTTGTGGTTGTCTGAATGATCTAAATATCCAGGGCCCTGGGAAATATGACTTGGATGTTTGCTTTAGGGTAGCTCCCTTGGAAAGCGAAAATAATCCAGGAAGTCGTGGATCATTGGACTAGAAGCCTAAGGATGGTAGATTTCATTTAGGGAGATGTTAGTACATTTCTTCCTCTCTAAATGTACGGTGATATATAGAGGGGTATTTTAGTCATTACCATGTAGGTCGGAGACTTTGCTAATGCAACATTGTCCTTGGGGTTAATATTTTCTTATTGTGATATTAGAAAATATTTAAAATGTAAAATACAGCTATTTATATGACAAGGGTATTTTGGTCATTTTAGTAACCAAGACGGTGTGTCTTTTGGTCCCCCAGTATAGACCGTGAGTCCTAATTAAATACAGAATGAGGAATTGATCTTAAATTAAGTTAAATGGAATTTATTTTATTTAAGTATTCTGATTTAATTATTGGGTTAGAATAAAATAAAGGTCCATGGAGAGAGAGAATTAATTAAATTAATTTGGTGGGTTAATTAATTGTTTAGGGCTTTGACCCAGTTTGAATAATTAATAATTGACCTCGGACTAAACTAATATAGGCTTGTTAATTGGACTATTTTATTTGGGTTAGAAAAATTAATTATTAATTGGGCCATTTATTTGGTTCTAATTAGAATAATTAATTTAGTCCAAAAAGACTAAACTAAGAGTCCAATGGGCCAATCCAATTTAACCTAAGATTTTATTTAGGTTAAACAGGGGAATAGAAAAGTACGTTATTTTTTGACTGCCTCTTCTCTGTATCTAAAAAGAACGTTTTTTTTCACTACTTCTTCTCTTGTGAAAAAGAAAACGTGACAGCCCCTTTCTCTCTCTCGAAAATATTCCTTAGCCTTGTGAGTTGTTCACCAAACGGGATTAGGCAGGCCATATACTGGAAGATCGAGAGATTGGCATTCACATACACGCATAGACGGAATAGGAGGCTTGCAGGAATCGCACAAGATGTTTCCACCAGTGCACCGAACCCAGTTCCATATATTCTGGTCTAGCCATTTCTGAGAACGAGAAAAAGACGTAAAAGTTTTTTTCTCCCGAAGCCCTCCCAGGGCGTGACCGGCGCCCGCTATGGCTTGGGAGTTTCTTGTTCTTTGTTTTTCAGTTTTTTCCTTCCACTGCGTGCTTTGATTTTCCACTTTAAACCTTTACTGTGTGCCTTCTTTTGGCAAAAAAAAAAGCAAAAGGGGAGAAAGGTGGCCATGAAGGTATAAGTAGAATGGGGAGGCTTAGAGCATTCTTGGGAGATTGGGGTGTGTTATTTTTGGTTCCCTTAATGTTGTGAGTAATAAGGGAGAGATGGTAAGGTGATTAATGAAGTAAAGAAGTAAGGTCCTTGATATGGGGGGGGGAATTATTGAAAATAATTCGAGAGGGAAGGTAGTGGGGTGTTAGCTACAGTGTTGAGAAGAAGAGAAAGAGATTAAGATCAGAAAAATTTTAGCTTTGTGAAGGGAGGAAAAAGAAAGGAAACTTTTGGTTCTTTAAAGAAGTGGAGGAGGGAGGAGGGTTTTGATAAGTGCAAAATCTCCTTGATTTGTAGAAGGAAATATAGAGAAGAATGGGACAAGGGTTCTTTAGTTTTGCTACTACTAGAGCAAGCCAAATGGCCTTGTGTTGGTGTGTGTTTTGTTTAAAATGATTGAGAGATGAGAGAAAGAAGTCGAGACTTTTCTTTGTACAAGAGGACTGATTTTAGTTGTTAGAGAGGAGAGAGGTCGAGAGCCCTTTGTGCCTAAGCTATGTTGGTTTTGTACTGATAAGGAAGTGGTCCGAAATCCTCTTGGTGATTTGCTGGAATTTTCAAACACAATGAGGTGTACTGAACGCCTTAGCAGTTAAAATTTCTGGGTGCAAGAGTATGCACCAAGTTTCCCTGTTGGAAGAAGGAAAGTGTAATATTTTATCATGATTGGTTAAAGGAATTTTCCTCTCTTGATCTCCTTCCCCAATTCTAGTTAATCTCATTAAGGAAAGAAAAGTTGTACAAGGCTTAGGGTTTGCTAAATAGCTCTTGCTGATTTGGTGAATGTTTTTCAGCCAAGAGGGAGAGGAAGGTAATAGGATAATTTTGAAATTTGATCCCAAGATTGTATGGTAACATTCCTAGCTTGGGGAAGGAAAGTGAATTATTTGTTGTAGTTACCTATTTTCAGCTAGCTTAAAAAAGAACCTTGGTTGTCCGAATTTAGGGAAGAAATAGCCTTACTCTTAGCTGAATCCTTGGTGCTCAATTAGAGAAATAAATCCTAGGGTTTTTGAATGCAAGATCTTGCAAATAAGGGAAGTTACGACTGTTGAGGGAAATAAATTTCTACAATCCTAATTGTTGGGATTATTGATCAATCCAAGGTCTTCTATATACAGTTATGGTCGGTTCCCTTAGGAAGTGAAAAGAAAATTTTGAATGTATGTTTGTAGAAGGAAATAGGAATATGTATATGAAGGAGGAATCTTAGGAATTTGGAAATTCAAAATACATAGAGAATAGGGAAATAAATTTACAGCTTTGGAGATTTTAATGAAAGGTATCATAGTAAGAAAGAAATTGGAAATATGATATATTAGAGGGAATATTCCTCCCCTCAAAAAGAAGTGATGGCTAGGAGGTAATATAAATGGAAAGGAGCTTTTATTCAATCCAAGAATATTATTCTCATTACCAAAAAAATAAAATAAAATAAAATAAAAACAATCTATTTTCTAAAATAAAGCATGTAAAAAATGGGAATTTGGAGAAGATAAGGATATAGGATTATTTGAAAGGGTGAGATAAATTCCAAATCCAATCCTTTTTGGTAGATTGCTCTATAAATCATGGAATTACATTTCCCAAATATGGAAATGGCGGCTAACTATGAGCGGGTGACGCATAAAATTTGGGTGTATAAAAATTATTATATTTAAATTCATCCCTTAGTCAAGTTTTAATTAAAACATTAATCCCAAAATACACATACGAGCAAGTATACTTATCACAAGCATAATATAGAGAATTAACAAGTATCGATCCTCAAAGGAACAAGTACACACTAATCACTTTTCATTCATTATTTAACTAACCTAATAAAATAATAAAAAGAAAAATAAAGAAATATATACAACTCAAAGTTGTAGGAATATGTAACTTAGACTATTATCCTATAACACATGGTAATGAATCATTTAGCAATTATCTCAAGTAATCATCATCTTGGCATCATGAAGAAATATAAAGTATAATGCAATCGTTTCCCAAGTCGTGAATCTACTTATACAGACTCCACTTCTTTCCCAATCTATGGAATCACTATTTTTTATTAAATTAGCAGGTTTGCCAATCAAACCAACATAACCAAAATATGTATTAAACTCAATTTCTCATAAATATGAAATTAACTAATGATCCTTTGCTCTAGTTGAAATCAACTAATCTTTAATTATTTTAGTCCTTTAATCTTAACTTCATTTCCCAAGTCCAATAAGATTTGACAAATATGAAATCAATGCAATGAACTCCTAACATCGTTTCCCAAGTCAATTAGAAGAAAACGCATCAATAGCCAATGATAGCAAGTAATCAAATACCAAAGAAGATATAAAATTGATCAAATAACTAAATTAATCCAAAAATCATGAATCCCAAAATAATGTCAAATTACAATGAAAAAAATTGAATGCATCATTGTTTAAGAACAAGAAAACAAAGGTAAAAGAATGCACTCATAGACAAGCCTCATTCTTCTCCTTTGAAGACTCTCTTAAACAACCCCCTTGAATGGTGAATCTCTCATTCTTTGAGTGATTGGAAGTTTTGCTCTTGGATTCACTACTTTCTCTTGTGTTTTTCCTTGTTTAAATAGGCTTATTTGATACCAAAATTCATTGCTTGAGGCATCTTAGCCAAATAGGATTCTAAAAATACCAAATTTTTTTAAAAATTACCAAATTTGTACACAAATTTTCGCCTCTCCAGAGTAGACCTGGCGCTGGGGCCAGTCGACCCATCTAGCGCCAGGTGTGTTCTGTTTTTCCTCCTAAAGTTTGCTCTGTTTTTCCTGTTCGGCCAGAGTGGACCAGGCGTTTGGTACCTTAGCTGGACTTAGCGCTATGTGCATTCTGGATTTGTCCACTTTTTGCATGAAGTCAACTTAAATCTGCACAAATTTGTCAAAAATGCTTTCTATAAGAAAAATATCAAATAGGAAGGAATATGCCTAGTTATTACATTAAAAGTACTCAATTTAACCTCAAATAACTAGGAAAATAGCAATGATTTTAGCCCCCATCACATTCCCCTACATTTGAACTTTTGCTTGTCCTCAATCAAAACACTTTAAGTCAAGAAAATCATCAAGAAAATACAAGCTCTTTCTCATTTCAAAAATTTGAAACATAACAAGGATTATAACTTCCTTTCAAACTTTAAATAAAACTCTTGCCATTCATCAAACCCTTTGAAAATAATTCAATCTTTGAAACATTTAACATAACATCACAAAACTCTTGAAGTCAAATTAATCACGTTTATACCTTAGTTTAAGAAAATTATTTTACCCTTCAAGTAAGAACATAGACAACATGAATTATACAAGTTAAGCTATTTACTAAATCAAGCATTATAAGTCCAAAAATTGCACAACTAAAGTCATGATGTAAGGAAAGAACTCAAAACTTTTTTCTCTCAATTTGTTTTCAATGACTTAGGAAATTGATAGCCTCAAGTGCATAGATTTCTTTTCACACACCGTATTGGCCCCCTTTTAGTCATCACTCATCATTTTTTTCAACCTCTTCCCTCTCTTTTACTCTTGAGAATTCATAGTCTCAAGAAAATGGATATCTCTTCACTATCCGTATTGGCCTCCATAATCAAACAAAAACAATACTTTCTCATCTTCGAAGAGGAAACAACAATCAACTCATTTTTCTCAATTTTTTAACTCACATAAATTTTCCACAACTTTCCACAATCTTTTTACTCAAATATTTTTTATCTCCTCACATTCCTTATTACAACTCAAAGCTAAGCAAAGTTTAAACCCATAATACAAGAGTTAGCAAATAAACTTGCCCCACATTCATCATATTCTCCATATTCAAACTAGATCAGTCAAATAATACTCAAACACCAATGCATAAACAAGATTAATCCAAATTCACAAGTCTTAAAGAATATCCTATCTAATAAACCAATTTTATAAAAATCCATCAAATGAATGACAAAAATTCATATCCAAGTAAGAAAGATAACTACAACCTTACTAAACAATGAAAAACTACAAGAATTTTGAAAATTTTCACAAAAAGTTCAGCCAAAATATAATATTTTCCAAAATTTTCAACAAAATTATTTCAAAGTAGCTTGATACCAAAAAAATACTAAAATAATTGAGAAAAATTTGGACAAAGAATATCACTAAACTACTCCTCCACACTTAAATTGGACAATGTCTTCATTGGCAAAAAATTAACACATTAAAGCATCTCCAAAGGGACCAAAAATGATAAAAGAGGAGAGGGTGAAGCAATACTCTCCAAGTGCAATAAGCTTCAAACAATAAGAGCTTGGAAAAGAAAGAAGAGTTTGTCTAAGAGGAATTTATTCCAACCTACCAAAGAAAACACAAATAAAAGCACAAGGAAAATACTAACTAAAGAAAACACACCTAAATAAAAGAAAACAAACTAAAAATCCTAAGAAAGTAAATAAAGATACGACTCACTCCCCCACACTTAAGATGGAAAATATTTTTCTTATTTTGGGGGAAATAACACCTAACAACTCCAAACACAAAACAAAGATACAAACTCTTTCCAATCATCATACTTCCTTATCAAATCTTTGTAAAAGAAATTAATGCTCATTGAAAAAGGTAGGTATGATGAACGTACAAATAAGAGGGGATTTTGAAAAATGGAGGGGTCATGGAAAATAATTTTTCTCAATAAAGCAAAACACATAAACCTTATTGTCCAACATTACTTTAGATACACAAATATTTTTATCAACATATAAGTGCACATGGCATTTAAAGAATGTATTAAACTTGAAATCACCATTTAACCCTTCAAAAGATTTGTCACAACTAAAATTCCCCTTTAAATTTAGTATTTGAGTTTTCAAAAATGGGATCAAGAAATCCTACTTTTCAAATGCATGGTCTACAAAAATTAAGTTACCTCTCTTTGAATGGGGTGAAGGGTAAAATTGATTAGCATGCTCCAAGTGTTTTGTATGATGTAGCATTGTAAAATCCAACTTATTGAGGCATGTTAAGCTCAACACATCATCATTTGGACTATTGTTCTCCAAGAATTTAGAGGAACTTAAAAAATAATGTGACAAAAAGATATTAGAATTATTAACACATAGAGGAGAATCGAATACCTCCATTTCCACACTGGGCAATTGTGCCTTATGTTCTCTCTCCTTTCCTTGGGGGTCTTCTTGTTCAAGTGTATGGACCTTTATAACATCTTCAACTAACTTGGTTAGTTGTGTTCTTTGATGACCCAATCGTTGGGAAACTTCATCGTGCCACTTTATGGATGAATTTGTATTGGCGACAAAAGAATGCATTGAGGTTTCAAGTGACGTCCCACAACAAGCATCAATCCGGGCTTGCAAATTTGCCAAATTCTCATTATTTTAGCTCCTTTTATCTTATGCCCAAAAGTAATTGTCCATGATGATGTCAATCCGCGCTCAAAGAAAAACAAAAATCAAATCAAAAATAAAAATAAAAATAAACAAAATTAATAGGAAAACAAAGAAAAGAAAAAAATAAAAGGAAAAACAAATAATATAAAATTAAAGAAAAAAAACACACACACACACACACATCAAATATATGTACAAACTACCTAAATACAAGAGTTAGTGGTATTTATAAGTACAATATGAACTAAGCTAATCAATTAAGTCACATAATATTATAAACAACTCGATATAGCACCTTTTTACATAAAGAATATATATATATATATATATATATATATATATATATATATAGACATACACATATATAAACATGGTTAAATCAATGAAATCCTAGTTTTCATGATATTGTTCCCTGGCAATAGTGCTAAAAACTTAATGCATAAATTTTGGGTATATAAAAATCATTAAATTTAAATCCATTCCTTAGTCAATTTAATTAAAATATTAATCCCAAAATACATATACGAATAAGTATACTCATCGCAAGCATAACATAGGGAATTAACGAGTATCGATTCTCAAAGTAAGAAATACACACTAATCACTTTTTTATTCATTGTTTAAACGACCAAACAAAATGATAAAATAATAAAAATAAAAATAAAAAATATATACAACTCAAGGATATAGCAATATGCAACTTAGACAATTATCCTAGAACACATAATAATGAATCATTTAGCAATTATCTCAAGTAATCATCATCTTGACATCATAAAGGAATATAAAGTAAAATTCAATCGTTTTCCAAGTCTAGAATCTACTTATATAGACTCCACTTCTTTCCCAATCTATAGGATCACTATCTTTTAATTAAATTAGCAAATTTTTCAATCAAACCAACATAACCAAAGTATGCATTAAACTCAATTCCTCATAAACATAAAATTAGTTAATGACCTTTTGCTCTAGATGAAATCAACTAATCTTTGATTACTTTAGTTCTTTAATCTTAACTTCGTTTTCCAAGTCCATTAAGATTTGACAAATACGAAATCAATACAATGAACTCCTAACATCGTTTTCCAAGTCAATTAGAAGAAAATACATCAATAACCAATGATAACAAGTAATCAAATACAAAAGATTATAGAAATTTGATCAAATAATTAAATTAATCCAAAAAGCATGAATCCCAAAATAATGTCAAATTACAATAAAAATATTAAATACATCATTGTTTAAGAACAAGAAAACAAAGGTAAAAGAAACATTCATAGACAAGACTCCTTTTTCTCCTTTGAAGACTCTCTTAAACAACTGTTTTTGAATGGTGAATCTCTCATTCTTTGAATGATTGAAAGTTTTGCCCTTGGATTCACTATTTTCTTTTTTGTTTTTCCTTGTTTAAATAGGCTTCTTTGATGCCAAAATTTATTGCTTGAGGAGTCTTGGCCAAGTAAGATTTGAAAAATACCAAAATTTTTAAAAAAATTACCAAATTTGTGCACAAAATTTTTGCCTCTCTAGAGTGGACCTAGCACCGGGTTCATTCAACCCACCTGGCGCCAAATGTATTCTATTTTCCCCCCTAAATTTTTCTCTATTTTTACTGTTAGGCCAAAGTGGACCTGGTGTCTGGTGCCTTAGTTGGACTTGGCACTAGGTGCATTTTGGAATTTATCCACTTTTTGCACAAAATCAATTTAAATCTGCACAAATTTATCAAAAACACTTTTTACAAAAAAAAATGTCAAATAGAAAAGAATATGCCTAGTTATTATATCAAAAGTATCTCAATTTAACCTCAAATAACTAAAAAAATAGTGATGATTTTAGCCCCTATCAGCTGGCTGGCCAAGATGAGTAGTGGAGGGAAAAGAATTAAAATGAAATATTCATGTGTTGAGTAGAATTCGAACCTCGATTGACCAACTAAAACCTCACCTCTCTTACCATTAGGCCAAAATACTCTTGTGTCATATAAACACACTAAAACTCTTATGAACTATAGCTTAAACTCAAATTCCCTCACGATAATTCAACTAAATGAGATGATCCGAATAAACTCCATTAGGCACATAAGCTAAATAAGGCTGCTTAGAACAATAACTATTCATATAAAACACATAAAATTATAATACAAAATATAATCATACTTGTACATAAATAATGCAATGCATGCCCTCCTATTAGCCAGGGTAATTTAGGGTGGGGATTTATATGGTAGCTTAATTTGAATAGAAGGTTGTCTAGCTTTGGTTCTCAAGTATTTGTGGTGAAGTGCAGTCTGAACTACATGAAGGTTGGGATTAACAAGAGGTTAGGCCATAATAAGGCACCCCATAAATGTCAACAATAAGCTCATGACTAAATGCAATAGGGACTCGAACATAAACTGGGTGATAAAGCTTGCTATCTTTAAATAGTGTACTTCAAGTTGGAATTTATTTAATAAGAGTTTCATTATACAAGTTAATAAACTCAAAAGAGTCTAACAATCCCACTTTCCTTAAGAAATCTTCAAATCTAGCGTCCTTAAATCTTGGTAGATCAATCTGTCTTTCCCTCAACAATCCTCGACCAACAATGATCATATATTTGTCTGCACTTTCTTGATCATATAATGTAGGATTTTCAAAGATCATTACTTTCTTCTTGGACTTTTCAGAGGTTTCATTTTCTCTTTAACCTTAACACAACCGTTGTTATCTTTCTGATAGCGAAACGTTCTCCTACAATTGCAACATCAACAATATCATCTTCTGCTTCCTTGTCTTGATTAATTTCACATTTTCTTCCCCTAATACAGCTGTTAGTGTCAAAGAACGCTTTGCCTTTCATTCAACCAAAGAGATTAGATTGGCTTCTTGTGAAATAATCATGACTCAACCACATAACTAGGCTTTTTCTTCAACGAAAACAAGAGTTGACAATCTTCTAGTGACTTTTCAACCTCAGTAGGTTCCATATAATATTTTAAGGTAGGAAATACTATACTATTAGGTTAATTAGGTTAATAATAGATTTTGCAACACTGGTTTCAATAGTTCTCATTCACATCTAGTAGTGTCCAATCAATATTCATCTTTTCTACAGTTTCTTGTTCGACATTAATTTCTTTAAACAATTAAATTAGAGAAGGGTCCACAAACAAATTTAGGTTGCCATTTTTTTCATTATTTTTCTCTTTTTCACACAAATCATGCAAAATCTAATGTCCGCACATATTTTATTATCACTAGGAAAAACATAGCTGAGAATAAAATTTCTAATGTCTCCAACAGAAACAACAATGTCATGGAAAAAATTAAGATGTTCTACAGTAGAATCTAGGGATGGAGCAATAGTACTAGATACAGCTATTGCGGTAATATCTGAAGCAGACATATCACAATTCTGTGAATATGATGTCACTGAGATGACATTGAGGCTTGAGGAAACTTTCCATAATCATTGTTGGGGCTTCTCAGTCATTGCTAGGGTCTGTTCTTTGCCAAGAGTTCTTTGAGCACAGAGAGAGATTGTAATGTTTAAAGAGTCTTGTCAAGGATTGATAGTTTTAATGCCGTTGAAGTCTTCATTGTATCTCTTTAGTTTTGTGTAATTGCTTTTAACTGTGCTTTTCAAGATAAAAAGGCACTAGTTTAGAAAGACTCAGATTGATGCACATTTTCTAAGCTGCCAGTTTTTATAGAGTTTTGAATGTTATTATACTTTCTGCATATTTCCAGTACATCCTAGGCGTTTTTTTTTCTCGAACTCTTTTGAAAACTACAACAAGTGAAAAGAAACTGTTATATATACAAATTTGACATAAGAGAACCATCTATGTCAAAGTGAGCATAATCCAAGAGTTGTTTGCAACTCTTCAAATCGTGTAACATCCAGAGGCTTTGTGAATATATTAGCCAACTAATCTTCACAATCTTTTGTTCCGCAAGCTTTCTGATGAAGTGATATTTCAATTCCACTTGTATGGCATAGTAAATAATTAACTCCTTCAGTGAACAAATTTAAGAACTCTTTTGATAGCTTTAAATGAGACTTTTTATGGCTTGCTTAATATCGAGCGCATACAACAACACTATATTATATGTTAGGACGACTTTCTATTAATTATAGTAATCCTACAATCATACTTCTGTAGAGATTTTGATCTACATCCTAAACTTATTCATTCTTTGTCAACTTCTGACTAACGCCAATTGGTGTTCTAATAGACTTCGCCCTATCTATGTTAAATTTCCTTACAAGATTGTTTGCATAGTTGGTTTGATTGATAAATATCCCAGCTTGCACCTATGTCATCTACAAACTAAGAATGAACGTTAGTTCACCAAACATACTCATTCCAAACTCAATTTGCATAAGTTCAATAAAATCCATTGACATATGTTTTGATGTTGAACCAAATATAGTGTCATAAATATAGGCTTGCGCTATCATGAAGTCTACTCCAAGCTTCTTAACATAGTCTTATCTACTCCCCTACCCTATAGCCTCTTTTTAGTACGAAGTTTGTCTGTCTTTCATACTAGGTTCTTGGTGCTTGCTTTAGTCCATATAGTACTTTCTTCAATTTGAAAACATGATTAAGAAATTCAGGATTGACAAATCCTTTCAGTTGTTTAACATATGCTTCTTCTTGTAAGAATCTATTGAAAAAAGCATTCCTCACATCCATTTATTGCAATGTGAAATGTTTAACATATGCAACAGTGAGTAGACTAACTGATTCCAATCTAGTTACTGGTGCAAATGTTTCATCAAAATTAATGCCTTCCACTTGAGTGTAGCTTTGAGCAACCAATCTAGCCTTATTTCTGGTAATGTTACCTAACTGATCAGCTTTGTTACCGAGTATTCATTTTGTACCAATCATATTTATATCTTTTGGTTTGAGTACAAGTTCACCTACATCATTCTTTTCAAATTGTTGAAGTTCTTCCTACATTGCAACAATCTAGTGCTCATCTATTAAGACTTTTTTAATATTCTTTAGCTTTAGTGTTGAAGTATGGCAAGCATACTTGACCATGTCTTTATAATCAACCTTTGTCTTTCTAGATTCGTTCAAATTTCCAATAATCAAATTCGAGGAATGATACTTCTTTATCCTAGAAGATGGAATTATTTGTTGAACTTTCTTTAGTTCTTTGTTAGAATCAGATTCTTCACCTATGTCCAAATGTTTTGGTGCCACATTTTGCCATTCTATGAATCTACTCCTCATCATCATTAGAAAATGTTAACTCCTTTTTTTCCGTTTGGTAAAATGTCTTTAACCACAACATTTACTATTTCCATAACAACTTGACTCTTTTTGTTCAACACCTATTATGCACAACTGTTTTTGGAGTACTTGAGGAAAATTCCTTTATCACTCATTGCAAAATTTACCTAATTGTTGATTATCATTCAGAATATAAAAGTAGTTTAGCTATTGTTTTCGTCTATTCCAAATTTTATATGCTGTTTTATTTGTGTAAGGACAAAAGTATGTTCTATTGATAATGTGTGTAGCAGTGTTGACAGTTTCTATCCACCATCTGTGTGACATCTCCTTAGTATTTAACATTACTCTTGATATTTCCTGAATGATTCCTTTTTTATGCTCCACAATACCATTTTGTTTATGTATTTTTGGTACTAAAAACTCTTGTTGAAAACCATTCTTAATATAGAATTCATCAAATAGTTTATTATCAAACTCTTTTCTATGATCATTTCTTAAACTTTTTTAATTTTGTACCTTTCTAAGTTTGTAAGTATAAACACAACTTTCTAAATGCATCAAATGTATCTAAATGTTTTACTCAGAAAATCTACCAAATTAAATCTAGAATAATCATCAACACACACTGCAACATACTTCTTTCCACCAATATTTTATGTTTGAGTTGTTCTAAAAAGATCTATGGGTAAAAGCTCATGTGATGCCAATGTAAAAATCTGTAAAACTTTCTTATGTGGTGATCTAGTCTACTTACCTATTTGACAAGGACCGCATACTTTTTTAGTATTCGTACCTATCTTTGGTAAGCCTCAAACTATATCTGTTGAACTTAGTTCATGCAATTATCTTAATTAACATGTCCTAACTTCTAATGTCACACTTAGTTTCAACAACTTTAGCCATCATACAATTATAGTCTTTGGACATACATATTTTATAACAATTGCTAGAAGTTCTATTTCCAAATATCACACTTTTTTTGTATTTTGTCAACTACTAGATATTTATCTTTGTCAAAGTAGACAAATATATTGTCATCACATAATTGATTTATACTAATAAGATTAGCTTTCAATTAATCAACATATAAAGTTCTCAGTTCAAACTTACTTTTAGTGCTTAATGTGTCGTTTTCAACAATTTTATTCTTTGAGCATAAATGGAACAAATCCACCACTTTTGTGTTCATAATCGATAAGAAATTCCTTTTTACCTATTGTATATTTTGAACATCCATAGTTAAGATACCATACATCTTCCATGAGTGTTTTAGTAAGATATGTACAACATGTTCTTTGATTTCACTCATTCTAATTCATACATCATTCATCTTTGATACCTTGTGAATTTTATAAAATTCAGGTTTTACAATTATCTGGCCATATCAAAGATCCTTGATTCTTTTCAAGCAGTGTTTCCATCTATGACTTATAAAGGAACAATAGTCACAGTTAAGGTGGGTTTCACAGGCTTAGGTTCAAATTTTCTCAATTGTGCCTTCTTGTCAGCAACTATTGTAGTCAATTTTCTAGCATTGTTGAACTCATCATAACTAAGTCCTATTTTCTCATGTGGGTATCTTCCAAAAGAAATAACTTCACCCAGCATTGGTTTTCTTCAATTCAACCTATTAATAGATTGCTTTGCAGTTACTAATTCTTATTTGTATCTTATAGCTTCTTCTTCTAGAATTTCAAACTATCTTTATTTTGTTGAACATGTTATTGTAGTTCCATAATCTCTCAGTGTTGTGAGCCCTTTACCTATATAAGCATCTTTATCTCCTACTTCAATGTCCTATTCATGTTAATGACTTCTAACCATTTTGCATAGGGCTATTCTTATATTTCAACATCATCTTCACTTTCCGAGTAATCAAGCTCAGCATCAATTTTCTTGTCAAAATTTCCTTCAACATGAATTGATTTTTTGTTAACATCAAGTTTAAATTGAAAGCAATATTACTTGCTTGACCGTCATCGTTATCTCTCTCGCTGTTGTTTTCATCAAAATAATCTCGATTTAAAACCACTATTATTTTTTGAAGATTTCTGTTCATGATTGTTCTTTTATTGTACTTCTTGCTTTTTGTTGAATGGTCTACCAAATGGTTTACTTTCTTGCTTTTATCTTCTTATTAGCTTGTTGAACCATCTTGTGAGAAAATTAATTTCATCATCTGATCCTTTGTCATTTGAATCGTCTTTAACTTTCAAGGTAACTCCTTTCTCCATAGCTTTTGATTGAGTTTAAAGGTTCAACTTATAAGTTTGCAATGATCCCATACGATCATCTAGTCCCATTGTCGATACATCTCTATATTCTTCAATGGCAACAACTTTGGCATGATATCAAAGTGATAGTGATCTCAAAGTCTTAAAAATTATCTTTTCATCAAATTATGATTCTCCTAGTTGAAAAGTTTGATTGGCAATATCTCTCAACTTGTTACCGAATACAACAATAGACTTATGTTCACCTATTCTCAATTCTTCTTACTGTATTGTTAATATATGCAACTTTGACACTCTTATAATGTTTGTCCTTTCATACACTATTTACAATTTTTCCCATGCATCTTTAGCAGATATGCATGTTAAAACCAACTTGAACTACTTAAAGTGGACAATTGCAAATATTGTATTTAATTCTTTAGCATTAGCGTTGTTAAGGTAGTACTCAACATCTGTCCATAGATCCATTATTTTTTCTTCTTCTACACCAGTACTCGTATATGGCATTATCAGTGGTTTTCATTATTGTACAATAGCTTTCCAGGCAAAAGTATCAAGATTCTTGATGAAGATTTACATTCTGGTTTTCTAGTAGGCATAATTTATCCTCCTTCCAACAATAGTGGTCGAGTGACAGAACCTCCTTCTTTCACCAGTCTAGACATGATTTTTCAAACCAATTTCTATGATCTCACTTACTAAATTAATAGCACTTCTAACAAGGTGAACTATTCTGATAGTAGGTAAGTGGTTTGGTTTGTCAATCTCATGTACTATTGTTAAACTTTCCTATTATAATTGCATTAGTTTGATAGACAGAAATAAAAGGCTCAACAAATATAGCTAATTGTTAACGCAATTTGGCTATTAACAAGTCCAGTCTACGAGCCCTAGACCAGTAAATCAATCCACTAAAATTTTAACAAAATTTACATAAATACAATTATCTCAATCATCTAGTGATTCCCCATTAACTCTAACAGAACACCAAGCCAGTGTTCTTTGTCAAATTCTTAAAGACCTTTTCTAGACCCAACTACCTCGATTGAATTTGTTTCTGCAACACAATGGTACTTCATTTGACTCTAAGAAACCTTTCTACCAAAAAGTTATTTTCTTTGAAAAGAATATTTCATGTTCCTCTTAAAAATATAGTGCTATTGTAGCAATCAACTTAAATCGCGAAGTAGATTTTAGCAAAGAGAATCTACAAACTGCATTAATGGTGTGTGCTTCAAATACCTCTTAGAATACTTTACATGAATTTCTTTCTGTTGCCTCAACCATACTCAAGAGATAAGTTTTGAAAAACCTACACTCCTTTTGAAGCTTTCTGGTTGAGTATACATAGCAAGCAGTAAGTTCTTTCCTAATTAACCTAGGAAGCTTCCAAAGATTTTCTTCAGATTGCCTTAAACTCTCGTAGTCATTCTTCCACTCGAATTTAATGAATCGTCAGCATATATAGGCCACCAATGTTTCTTAGATTTTCTGAAACTCCATTTGAAATTCTATTTCCTAATCCAACTGAAACTGATCAACGTCAAACATTACCAATTATTAGCTTCAAAATTAATTCTAGCCTATCAAGGATCCTTGTTAATAATGCATGCCAAATGTCAACCTTGTCATTAATCTTAACACTAACTCATAAAAAGATTAAATTAAAGTTTAATTGTTCAAATCTTCATTTTGAATTTAATTCTAATCCCTCAAATAAGTTCTCGAGAGTTGACAAAATTTTAGCTCCAAATCTTCTCCACTCAAGCCCTAAAAGCAAACTAAAATATTCACAAACTAAGTTCATGTAAGATTTAGACTTATCTCCAAAAAGAATTTTTTATCAAATAAGCGGTGGATTTTTCTTTAAAATCATAGTAGCCACCTTAATAAGGTTATGCATTTGACGTTCATTTAGTGATTTGTTATCTAAATCACATAAGTTGATGAAACAAAATTTCTGATAATAGTATCCTACAATATATCTAACGTTTCAAATCGAGAAGCTCCAAAAATAATAGGGAAAGCAACATTAACCTCCAAAACTCTATTGTAGTTTCAAAATGCACCCAATGGACTTAAAAATATCCTAAACAAAACTAGTTTCTATAAGCAAACTTTTTTTTTAAGATTCAAACTATTAGAATCTAAAATGATCTTCTCAACATAAAGTATTTTACAAAAGCATAGAAATGTATCTTTAACGTACTTAATAAAGAAGGGAAGAGAACATAAAGTCATTATCATCACTAATAACATCTACTTTTTCTAAATCAACAAGCATATAATAATAAAAAAAGCAAGATATACTAACCGAAGTACCTTCAGTCATATGAAACAAAACATGTGCTGTTCTAAATTAAGTTTATTCTCACCATCTTTTGTCATGTAAAACACCTTTATTTTTATTAGTTTTGTAAAATATCTTTCTTTTTAAATGGATTACTAAATGGGCTTCTAATAAATATTATCAAACCCCTCAACCATAATGGTTATAGGCTTATTAACTTTATGCCTTCCAACTATAGTTATCACACACTTGTTGTATATTCAAACTTTATTATTATAGTAATTACCAAAGAATCAACTTAAAAAGCTCAAATCTTACAAATCTTACCTGACTCTAATAGTCCTAACTTGGATTGACCTAGATAATTTAGATATGATCGGCTTAATTCTAATTGTCATGACTTTGACAAACCTAACTTTGACACCACTTGTAGGTTCTAATGCTATTTGTTAGCAAGTAAGGAGAATTTTGAAGTGAATTTAAAATGGTTCAATTAATGTGACTTATATCCATAGACGAAAAAAAGAAATCTTTATTAATAAAATCAAAATCAAAAAGTATATAAAAGTAGGTACTCTCAAAATAACTCACGTAATGAAAACCGCTAAGTTAACAAGAACCCAACAAATAGTTTATATTTCTAACCCAACTCTTTGAGGTTATATATCAATACTCCAAATAAAGACTCCCTTATATAGGATCTCAGAAGTAATAAGTATTGTTTAAAAAATAATACAAGATTAGAATTACAAATATCAATTGCAATTTCTAAAAAAGTACTTTTATCTTATTTAGGCAACTTTTACACCAATATTCCTACCCATAAAGAATGGATTATATGCTTGTTTACTGGGCCGATGACTTAGTTCCTACCAGTTACATAGACTCAAACTTCCAAGCGGATAAAGATGATAGAAAATCCACTAGTGGATATATCTTCACTTTGTCTGGAGGGGTTATTTTATGGAGGAGTATTAAGCAATTTTATATTGCTGATTCTATAATGAAAGTTGAGTATGTGGCATCTTTAAAAGCTTCCAAAGAAGCGATTTGGCTCTGAAAATTCCTTATAGAACTTGGAGTTGTGCCATAAATGGAAAGGCCCATAACTATATATTGTGACAGTTTTGGAACTATATCACAATGTGGAGGTAGTATCACTTGATCTAGGAGTTCTTCCAGAAACAGAAGATAGTGGTTGACTAAATTTCCTCTACAAATAATATGGCAAACCCATTTACCAAACCCTTGACAGAGAAGGTGTTTCAAAGACACTTAGATATCATAGGTGTAGGCACATATGGACTATCATAGTCCATTTAGTGCAAATGGGAGATTGTTGAAATATATGCCTAAAATGGCCTATGTATTTCTATATAATCTCCATTTTTTTATTTTGGAGATTAATAGAAGTTTCATTCATTAATGGTTATTTGTTTACATATATTACATATTAAGTTCTAAATGTGTTAGTAAGTAATTTACATAATTTGGTCTTGCTTTTATAGTAAGATATAGATTATAGACTATTAACACATAAGTAAAAATTATTCTTAATCGATTGATGGAGTTGGGCACTTCGTCAAGGTTTAGATTATTATACTATGGTTTCTAAATGGAGAATAGTTTACCTTTAACCAGTGAGTAGTCCACTCACACTAATAGTATAAATGTATTTGGAATATGTTTAAATGATAATAATCTTTATAAAAGTACTAAAATAAATAAAGATTGGTTTATCGCAACTACTGCATGGACGAGTACCCTAAGACTTGAGTATAAGTTGGTGGTCTGGTGAAACTAGACTTGTACAGTTTAATGTATATTGAGTGAGGTCTTATTACAAGGCCAATAACCTTGTACGTTAGGTGTGTTACTCTAGTTAATTAAGACAAACTTGTACAATAGAGTTTCTATACTTTATTACGTGAAGGAATCACCCCCTCGTGATTGTTTGGGATAATCAAAATAATCCAGGGCACTGGGAAATGTGACTAAGTATGTACACTTTTGAGTAGCTCCCTGCGATAAGTGGATACATATTAAAAGTTATGGATTATCGGACTAGCTATTAAAGGATGGTAGATATCATTGAGAAATGTGTTAATGCACTTTTCCTAACTTAATGATAGGTGTTATGTAGAAGGGTATTTTTTTTATCATACTTGTAGGTCAAAGACACTACACTTGCAATATTATTGTCGAGGTTAATATTTTCATATGGTAATAAATAGAATATTTACAATGACAAAATATAGCTATTTTTTAGTAGGGGTATTTTAGTCATTTTGGTAGTCAAGAATAATATATCTTTTGGTCCCCAGAGTAACTCAAATAACCTTAGTAAATTTATTTACTAGATGAGCTCATTAGATAAATTTATTATTAGAAGAATTATTCTAGAAGTCCAATTAAATATTTACTTAGATTAGAATAATTAATTGAGCCACTTTAACTAATTGGTTTATTAATTAATTATCTTGAATAATTTTATAATTGAGTCCAAGTGGTTTAATTAATTAATTAATCAAATAGCTAATTTAATTAATTAGTTTATTAATTATTTATCTTGGATAAATTTATAATTGGGCCTAAGTGGTTTACTTAATTAATAAAAGAGCTAATTTAATTAATTAATGTATTAACCAATTATCTTGGATAATTTTATATTCGGCTCAAGTAGATTAATTAATTAATAAAAGAGCTATTTAATTAGCCATTGGACTAATTAAGAAAACATGGCCCATCAGGGTTTGATGGTTGACGCCATGTGCAAAAAAAAAAAGGAAAAAGGAAATTAAAAGAAAGAAAATGAGGTCGGTTGGTTAAGTTTGCAAAGGAATAGGAAAGCTGGTTTTTTTCTTTTAAGGCATCTCGTGTGCTTGATACAAGAGTTGACCGAATTCTAGGCAGCAAAAATAACTTTTTGGTTTTTCCTTTGAATGAAACTAAGGCCGCCATTTTCTTGTTGTTTTTCCTTCATTTTTCCTTTACCATTTTAACTCTTTCGTTTTTCTTCTAATTTTCTTCACACTAATTCTACTTCATTGGTAGAGGTCCATAAAGGTTTGAGAATACTCTGGAAGGTCAAGAGTTAGCAAACACGGTAAGTGTTTGATGCAAAGGAGCCAATAGTTAGCTCATGTACTCGCGGAACAAGTAGACGTTCCAGTTGAGAAAGCACCATTTAACTCAAATCCAACTCCGGTTATTCAAATAAAACACCCTAAAAGTAAGTATTCCTATATTTTGACTCAGAAAAAATTTTATTTTGCAATTTTCACTACGTATTTATTTTTTCCGCAATACTTCAATTAGAACGTTAAGGATATAAAGTTGAAGACACCCTAATTTAATCCTATCAAACACACTGGGCAATTTAACACTCAAGAATAGAGAAAAAGTTTGGACTATCCCTTGAAGTTATTGAGAGTAGATCAAGATGAGACTAATCCCTTAACTTGGTCTTGATTGAATATGGGAATCACTAGAGACCACTTTCCTAAACTCTTTCTTGAGAGAACTTTGATATCTCCTTCAAATGTCTAATATAGTTATCAAAATACAAGAGCTTTAGAGTCTTGATGTGTGTTTTTTATTGTAGAAAATATTATCAACAAAATCCACAATCAATCAAATTTTAATTAAAATGCTAATCACTAAAACTACACATACTGGCAAGTGTACCCATCGTATAGTATAGGGAATAGCAATTATTGAACTCACGAGAATTTAGGCTCCCACTTTACTTTACCAAAATCTTTATTTTTTAGCAAATAAAATAAGAAGAGATAACAAATAACCAACTAACCTAATATACTAGAGAATAAATCAAATTCAAACAAGAAAAGTCACAAGGATAATCGAGGAGTGAGAATAAGGAGAAAAGACATGAAATGAAGAAATATCTCAGTTCTATGACAAGTGAAGAAAATATCTTTCAACCAATTGATTCCCAATCCCAAAATACCAATATGAGTTTCAAAAGCAAATTCCAATCGCTTTCTAAGTCATGAAATTCCTATTCTTAACCTAATTAAAGGATATACTCTACCTCCCTAATTAAAATTAAGAAGTATTAAGAACAACTCAATTAAACAATTAATGTCTCTATACTCTAGGCAACAATAACATCTTTTGGAAGAAATAATACCCCTATACTCTCGGCGATATCAATCTTTCTTTGATTACCAAGTCTTTCCCTTAACTTCATTTCCCAAGTCCGTTAAGGGATCACAAGATAGTGAATTAACTAGTTTAGAATAATTAATTTAACTCATAAAATCAAGTAATCAAATACTTAAAATTGGAATTCAACAAATCTAGAATTAATTCAATGCAAAAAAGTAAAAATATCTTCAACTACAACTAAAACATATAAATCCAACTTTAACAAAATAGAATTACAAAGAAATAAAGAAGAAAAGCTCATACACAAGTGTAATCCACTTCTCCTTCACAATCTTCTTAACAAAGCTCCTCTTCTTCTCCAAGATTTTCTTGATCCTCCTTGTACTTGGTGTTTCTTTAGGAGTTTTCTAAAGATATTACATTGAAGAATTGAAAACTATTTTGTAAAATGTTATTCTCTTGTATTTATAAAAGTTCTAATTGCCAAAAAGTACCTACAAGAGTTCTTTTCCGTGGTTGAAAGAATTTCCAAAAGAATCCAATTGAAATTACCAAATTCTTCTTGAAAAGGAAAATTCGCCACCTTATAAATAGTAACAATTGGCACTGGTTTAGGCAGAATAGCTTGCGCCGGGTCCTTCCTATTATGCTTGCTGATGAATAGTAACGACTGGCATCAGTTTAGCCAGAACACCCGGTGCCGAGTCCTTCCTAAAATGCTTTCAAAATTCCTCTGTTCTTCTAGAAGTGACTCCCGATCGGCTCATCTATGTGGACCGGCACCGGTTCAATACTGCTTGACCCAATTTTGGGCATTTTTCACCACCTTTTCAATATTTCTCCCATTTAATCACTTCTACACAAAAGATAGCAATTTAGTATAAATCAATAGTTATTTGAACATAAAAGTAACAAAAATGACCCTCAAAATATAGATACATTTAGCCCCTATCACATTCCCCCACACTTAAACTTTGCTTGTTCTCAAGCAAACAAGAATTAAAATACTAAGCAAATGGCTTAAGACAAAATAACTTTTCAACTTATCCTTAGCAAATTCATCCATAATAAAGGAATAATCTTCTTCCAACCTCAAATACAAACTTGTCATTCATTCAACCATTTGAAAACCTTTCAAACTCATGTATTAAATCAAACAATCCAAATGCCATCAAAGTTAAGTTAAACAAGCTCAAATCCAGTACAAGAAAATTATTCCATCCCTTAAGCAAAATATAGACAACATAAGTCATACAAGTCAATACATTTAACTAATTCTAATATTATAAACTCAAATTTACACAATTTAAGTTAATGAAATAAGGAAAACACTCCACTCTATTTTTTTTTCAATGACTTAAGAAATTGATACCCTCAAGTGAATGGATTTCTCTTCATATACCTATTGGCCCCCTTAGAGTCATTATCGTTTTTTCAGCAATTTCCTTTTTCTTTCTTTCCTTTTTACATTTTTACCTTCAGGATAGCATCAAGAGAATACACCGAACAATACTTGCTACTTCTCTCCATATTTACCACCCTTTCAACAAAAGGTCTTTTTTCTTTTTTCTTTTTTCTTCAAAAGGTGGAAGCAATTTTTTTCAACTCCACTTTTTTCCAAATCACATTTTTTCTTTTCATTCAACTTTTTTATTTCCTCACATTCCTTATTCACAACTGAAAGTCAAGCAAACTTTAAATCTATAATACAAAAATTAATCAACAACTCTTCCCATATTTCATCATATCATCCACATTCAAACTTAAAGAATAAAACAAAACTCAAATACCAAAGATAACTAAGGTTTAACTTAAATTCTCAAGACTTAGCAAAATCTAACTTAATACACAAGTTTACATTTTAATAAAAATCAAACCATAATGAATGACAAATCCATATCCAAATATTAAAAATAAAATCATAACTTCATTATAGACAAATAAGCTCAATTTAGCTCCACAATTTCCAAATTTCCAAATTTTCAAAATTTTCAACAAAAAATTTAGCTTGATACAAATTTAGCTTGATACAAAAAAAAAAAAACAAAAACAAAAACAAAAAGACCAAGATAAAAAATTGGACAAAGAATATCACCAAACCACTCCCCCTCACTTAAATTAGATAATGTCCTCAATGGCCGAAAATTAACACAAGAAAGTATCTCCGAATAAACCAAAAAGGATTCCAAATAATATGAACTTGGAAAAAAAAAAGAAGAAGAGCTTGTCCAAAAAGAATTTATTCCTATCTACAAAAGAAAACACAAATAACAGAATAAAGAAAATAATAACAAAATAAAGACACAGAAATAAAAGTAAACAAACTAGAGAAAAATACTAATAACTTAGTAATTAAGTTCTTAAAGATAGGATGAAGAAATCCTTACTTTACACCATATCTGCAAATACCAAGTTACCTTCCTTTGAATGGGGTGAAGGGTAGAATTTATTAGCATGCTCCAAGGGTTTCGTATGATGTAGCGTTAAAAAATCTAACTCCTTAAGGCATGGTAAATTCAACACATCATCAATGGTATCATTAGACTTCGTGAGTGGAGAGGTACCTATAAATTCATGTGCCAAAGAAAAATTAGAAATATGGGAGCATAGAATAGAATCAAATTTTTTCCCAATCACATTATGCAATTGTTCCTTATATGCTCTCTCCTCTCCTTGGGGGTCCTCTTATTCAAGTGTATAGACTTTTATGGCATCTTCAACCAACTTGTCTAGTTATGTTCTTTGATGGCTCATTCGCTAGGAAGATTCATCTTGATACTTAAGGAATGAATTGGTGTTGGCAACAAAAGAATTCATTGAGGCTTCAAGTGGCGTCTCACAAAAAACGTCAATCTAAGCTTGTAAATTGGCCAAATTCTCATCATTATGACTCTTTTGAATTTGTATCCATGGCCACATATATCCCCATAGTTGATTGTCCATGACGATGATTTTAACCTCGCGCTCAAAGAAAAACAAAGATCAAATCAAAAAGGAAAAAAATAAAGAATAGAAAAATTTTAAACAAATCAAAAACAAAATCATATTCTAATAAAAAGACTTAAATATTCACAAAGTCCCTAAAAACAAAAGTTAGTGATATTTACAAATACAACAAAGGCTAAATCAACCAACAAGACTCAGGTGTTTCTGATAGTGCCCATCCCCAGCAATAGCACCAAAAACTTGATGCGTGTTTTTTAGTTTAGAAAATATGATTAACAAAGTCCACAATCAATCAAACTTTAATTAAAATGCTAATCACTAAAACCACACATACGGGCAAGTGTACCCAGCATATAATATAGAGAATAGCAAGTATCGAATCCATGAAAATTTAGGCTCCTACCTTACTTTATCCAAATCTTTATTGTTTAGCCAATAAAATAAGAAAAGATAATAAATAGCCAACTAACCTAATATACTAGAGAATAAATCAAATTCACACAAGAAAAGTTACAAGGATAATCAATTAGTGAGAATAAGGAGAAAAGACATATAATGAAAAATATCTCAATTCTTTGACAAGTGAAGAAAATATCTTTCAACCAATTAATTCCCAATCCCAAAATACCAATATAAGTTTCAAAAGTAAATTTCAATCATTTTCCAAGTCATGAAATTCCTATTCTTAATCTAATTAAAGAGTATACCCTACCTTCCTAATTAAAACTATGAAGCATTAAGAACAACTCAATTAAACAATTAATGTCCATATACTCTAGGTAACAATAACATTTTTTGGAAGAAATAATACCCTTATACTCTAGACAATATGAATCTCTCTTTGATTACCGAGTCTTTCCCTTAACTTCATTTTCCAAGTTCGTCAAGAGATCACAAGATAGTGAATTAACTAGTCTAAAATAATTAATTCAATTTATAAAATCAAGTAATCAAATATTTAGAATTGGAATTCAACAAGTCTAGAATTAATTCAACACAAAATCACCAAAGTAAAAATATCTTCAACTACAATTGAAACATGTAAATCCAACTTTAACAAAATAGAATTACAAAGAAAAAAAGAAGAAAAACTCATAGACAAGTGTAATCCACTTCTTCTTCACAATCTTCTTGATAAAGCTCCTCTTCTTCTCCAAGATTTCTTTGACCCTCCTTGTTCTTGGTGTTTCTCTACGAGTTTTCTAAAGATATTACATTAAAAAATTGAAAACTACTTTATACAATGTTATTCTCTTGTATTTATAAAAGTTCAAATTACCAAAAAGTGCCTACAAGAGTCCTTTTTCATGGTTGAAAAAGTTCCCAAAAGAATCTAACTGAAATTACCAAATTCTACTTGAAAAGGAAAATTCACCGCCTTATGAATAGTAACAAACCGGTGCCAGTTTTGATAGAATACCCAGGGTGTGAAACCCCAGTCAAAACCAACCTTAGAGTAAGGGGGTTGTGATGCATATAATATTTTATTACATGTTAAATATATTTTTATATGATTTTATATGCTTTGGATTAGTGATTTGTAGCCTAGATGGCTTATTTGTGCTTGTTGAGTGAGAAGGGCAAAATGGTAATTTTTGCCCTAGGTGAAAATAGAGAGATAACTTGAGGATTAAATAGGAAAAATATTTTGGAAGGAAAATAATAATAAGAGTTATTGTGGTTAGAGCTTTAAAATTAATTCTTGAGGTCTTGGGTTCAAATTTTATCATTGGAGCTTTAGCATAATTAAATTTTATTTTTGCTTGGGAAGGATGTATTTTCGACCTTGTGTGCCTTAGAGAAGAATAGAGGTGTTGTCCTAGGGGAGACATGATAGGAGTATCACAATCCTACTCTTGTGCCCTACAAAAATTTCTAAGGGAATTCATACCCTTCTTAATCCTTAGTTTTGCTTACTTCTCAATTCCTTAAGTTCAATTTATTCAAGCCAATTTTATTCCAGAAAATTTCAGTAGAATGCTGTGGCTTTGAAGGTTCAAAATGTCTAAGTGTAAGATATCTTGAGGGCCGAAAATGGGTAGGAGTTGAGGAAGGTTCCCAAGAGATTAAACTCTACGGTGGAACCTTCAAAACTCCACTTTAGCTATGTTCATTTTCCTTCATGAAGTAATCTGGAATTTTTCCAGCTTCTTGTCCATTCAAAGTGTCAAAATTTTCAGCCATCATTCCCTACCAAATGCTGCCAAAAAACAGCCCTCTTGACCAACTTGAAGTCTGAAATTTTATGGCTAAAATCGGACTGCACAAATGCTGTGCAAACCAGAAAATTTTCTGGTTAAATTCGCAGCTTTGGTGAGCTTAAACCAAGCTATTTTCTTCCAATTTTCACGCAGCATCTTAGCCACGTTTTTCCTCCATAAAGAAGGCTGGAAAACCAGCCTTGAAAGACCTCTGAATACCCCTTCAAATCCTCTACAAACTGACTAAACAATGGCAGCAAAATCTGCCAAGAATTTTCCTGCAAACTTGCGAAAATCACTGAACAGAAATTCCAGCTTGTTCCTTCTTCATCCTTGTCCGAAATCTTCATCATTTTTCTGTACAAACTTCCCTTGAATAGCCATGAACTGAGCTTCATCATCTTCCCCAACCTTCTGCTCAAAAAACCAGTCCATGGCTACCCTAAAATATTTCCATCAATTACTCCAATCAAGCCTTTGATTGAAGACCAAAATTTCAGCAAACATGTTTAGTAAACTACCAAAAATCATCTCTCAAATAACCAGAAATCTCTTCACCATTGTACTCCATATTTTCAGCCACCATTAAGCTTCTTCAAACAGCTTTTATCCAGCAAAAACTCTGAACAACCAACCGGCCATTAGAGCTTCCAAAAAACTCTCCATTGACCAAGATCTTCTCAACATATCTTGTTTCCAAAATTGATTCCCAAAAATATTCTTTTAGGATTTCAAACAACCAGCTTTCCTTTTTCCTTTCAAATCAGAAAATTCAACTTCCTAAACCCTCCAAATCAATTGGCCACTCCCTACTACATAGAATTTTGGTCAGCCCTCTCCCTAATCTCCCTATTCTCTCCATTCTCTCCAAACCAAGAACACCTACTAACCCTCCTCACGCCTAAGACCACTCCAAACCACTCCAATTTTATCCAAAAACTCCAGATTGCATCTACTCAACCCCTTAAATCCACTTCTGCAATTTTTAACATCGAACACCAAAATCAAAGTCTCTCTTTTGGATCGAAAAACCAGTATTTTTGTGAAGGCTCAAGAACACCTTCAAGGTAAGTATGATCAATCACCCCATCTTCTCTCATCTTCAACTCCTAATGAATATATATGTATAAAAACATACTAATGGACTCTCTTTTCTCTCTCTCTCCCTCTCTCTCTCTCTTGGCCGAATGCTCTCTCTCATTTGGCCGAATGGTGACATCAACCATGGCCATGTTTTCTTCATCTCTCTTGGACCGATCTAGTCTTCTAAGAGTAAGATCCATTCGAAACCACTTCAAGGTACTCATCAATCAAGTAAGCCTCTTCAACCCTCCTTTTAAATTTTAGATTCATGTCTCTAGGGTGATATTGGGGAAAGATGAAGTATGATTAGGGTTGAGCAGGTATTGTTGTGATGAATTGAGATTGAAGCATAAATAAATGTGTATATATGATGGAGATGGGATTGATGCATGAGTTGATTGTCTTGGTTGAGTGTATGGTGTTTTTAGGGTTTAATGCATGTCTCCATGTCGTGAGTGGTATTTGTGTTCAAGCATGTTAGAGATTATGTCACCTTTGGTGAATAGGATTTATATTCATGTATGATTGTTAAAGCCATGATTACTTATGATAGTAGAGTGTGGATAATCTCTTGGTATATTTGGATATATGTTTTATTCATGATTTGGATGATTTGATGAATTGGTGGGGAGTATATGTTCATGATTGTGGTTAGCAATAGAAATATGATTATGACCTAATTGTCCCTAAGCTAATTTTATTTCTTCAATAAAATGATTAATGCCATAATTCTTTCTAGTAAATTAAAAACCCTAGGAAGGGTAGATTTGGACTTGAATTTTTTTTTTTTTTTTTTGGATGATCTAGGAAGTGCTGTGATTAATTTATATGAACTCTTTGCTAGATTTGGAAGATTGTCAAGGGTAAGGACCAACTTACTAGAGTTTATACCCTAAGCTTAAGGATAAAGTAAGTTCCCATACATTCATGAAATTGATTTTATTTTATTATCTTGATTTGAAAAAAAGGTTGGTGAGCATCTCTTGCAAACACGAAATATTAGCACGATAGCTAATTTTTGAAAACTTCTATATTTGGAACCTTCTTATTTTGGAAACTTTCTATATTTGGAAAACTTCTAATTTTAGAAACTTCTAGATTTACAAATTTTAAAATGTGTCAAGCATGACTTAGGAGACAAACATCAAACATTTTGATTTGTTTTGAATATGCAAGAGATGAATTCTTGATCATGCATAGACTTTTTGAAAATTATAGCATGACTTATTTGAGCATGTAGCTCCTTCACTATGAATTTGTGGAATAAATTATTGACTTAAAACCAGGTCTTCTAAAATTTTTGTACGAGTTGAAAAATGTTGTTTGGAATTGTATTGAGCTAATTTTGTAGGTTTCACTTTGGAGTCTTATGAATTGTAAAGATTGAACAACGTTGAGTATTCAATGGGGGCTAGACCTTTATACTAGCCTTTGGTTGGTTTGGGGATATCTCTCGGCAGGTGGCCACCTCCGAGAGGTTGACTCTTTTCGATCAGAGCGTCAGTATAGAAGGTTGAGCCGTTCCCAACTAGCGATGGGGTTCTAGTAGAACCGACGGCCGAAAGTGGGACAACTGGATTGGATTGAGTGAGAGAGTGAGGAGAATCTCACTTGGTAGGATGTACACCTACCAGGTGTTGGGGGTCAAGTGCTTCACAGAAGTGAGAGTCACCTCTGTGCCCTTTTACCACCTAACGGGGGTCATGTGCTTCACCTGGTGTGAGAGCCACCGCTGTGCCGTGTCACATTAACTTGGTTGCTTTAATTGATGAGCTATTTTCGTGGAACTGTTCTAAAGTGTCATTGGAATTTTATTCGAAGCTTGATATCTTTTAATTATTCATATCTTTCCAAACAGAATATTTTAAGAGCATTTTGCTTCATGACTTCTCACTACTATCTTTCAAGAAGTGAGAGTTAAATTTGTAAAGAAGGCATGACAAAGCTTTTGATATACTGTTAGTGCATGCATCATGAAAAGTGTTTTGTCTTTTTAGCCCAACTCATACACGGGACTTACTGAGATAACCAATCTCACACTATTTTGAACTCATGTTTTCAGGGTGCCTCAAGTCTTGATCAGGTTGGAAGATCAATAGCTTGAAGCTTTTGTTATGGAATTTCCTTATCCATTTGTTGGATATTTACTTTGAATATTAATTTTATGTGAAAACTTTTGTATAAGTATTGAAGGTTTTTTTTTTTTAGTCAAATTTTCCCACCCTTTTTACCATGATTTCAGGTCAATCCTGTTGTGGGGATGAGTAGCTAGTTGTTGCCTGCCTTGGAAAATATTCTGATATTTAATTTGTGTAATGCTTTGGGAGTTAAGAGTGAAAAATTTTTATTTCGGATTTATTCTTGAATTTTTAGGTTGTAATAAGTTTTAAATTTTAAGGTATTGTCTTATTTTTATTGTGTGTCCTAGTTATAAAGACCCCTTGTCATTTGGATGGGGCGACATCCCTGACCCATTTTGGGTTACGTAAGTAGGTGGGGTGTTACACAGGGTTAGGTCCTTCCTAAAATACTTTAGAAAGTCCTCTATTTTGCTCTATTCTTCCAGAAGTGACCCCTGACTGGCTCAACTATATGGGTTGGCATTGGTTCAACACTGTTTGGTCCAATTTTGGGCATTTTTCACTATCTTTTCAATGTTTCTCCTATTTAATCACTTCTACACAAAAGATAGCAATTTAGTAGGAATCAATAGTTATTTGAATATAAAAGCAACGCAAATAACCCTTAAACTATAAGTACATTTGGCCCCTATCAAGTTTTTATACAAGGTTTTGAGTCTTGGTAAAAGAAAACATTAAAATTATATAACTTAGCCTTAAAATTAGCATAAAATAACAAGCAAAAGATGCAATCTTGATGGAGATTGGCATCAATTGGGTAGACCTGACTGGCACCAATTTCTTTATGCTTGGCTCTGAGATACTACTTATTGTACCAACCCGTGCCGATTAATGTGCAAGAGCCGACGCCGATTCCTTTATGCAAGAACAATAATGTGTCTTTGTTGAACAAATCATGCTCAACTTACTTTGATCTTCCAAGTGGGTTTGTAGACTCCATTGACCCTTGTTGCTCCTTTAAATAAGATCCCAAAAATTGATCCATTACTTTTTAATGTCGCCTGTTAATTCTTCTTGATTCTCTACTTGAATAGTTAGATGCATTTAACCTCCTTTGTTGCTCCCCTTAGATCCTCTCTTACCTTCTATTTCTTCACACTCCTCATAATTCTTGGCTTGTTGGATTTGTATACATGGAAATATTTTTACAACCTCTTGAAGATGGATTTAACCTGGGGAACCATGGGTAATGGCTTGCATATTTTCCTTCTTCTTTGGATGGGTTCTTAGCTCTGGGAAGATTCTTATAATTTCTTCCTTCTTTGAAATGATTTGTCCTTGAATCGATACTTGCAGAAAAATTCAAATAGGAATAGTTATGTAAAGGTAAAATGCTAGGTCTACTCCTCACTATTCTCTTTATGCTTTCTTTTAACTACCCATATTTTCTCCCTCATTTTACCTTCACTTCTTTCTTTTTGCAGTCTTTTCTTTGTGGTTGTCTTGATTTTTCTCTAAACTCAAAGTGGGCACACTCTTTTTTTCTCCTTCTTCTCTGATTCTCTCAAGTCTATCACTATTCTCATATTTTATCTCAATCTCTAATATTTTTCCCTCATGATTTTACTTCTCTATCTCCCTTTTTGTGCTCTTCTCTTCCTCCTTTCCCTCATTTTCTTTTGTCTCATGTTTTCTTATTTGCTTTCCCTCTTTTCTCTCTTCATCTTTTCTTTTACTTCCTTGTTTTTGTCTCTCTTCTCTTCTTTTCTTTTTCCCTCAAAATGTTTTTATCTCTCATTGCCTTACTAGCGGATAAGGGAAATAAAGTGAATTTCTTTCCTTCCTTCTTTGAAGTATAAATTTTTCTCCTCCCTTTGTATACTACATCTCTATCAAATATGCATGGTCTTCCTAACAGGATATCCCCTACATATATAGGAAATACATCACAAATCGCATCATCTTTTTACTTTCCCATGTCAATTACAACTTTGGCTTGTTTATTCACTTTCACCTCACCACAATCATTCAACTACTGAAGTTTGTAAGATCTAAGGTATTTTAAGGTTTCCATTCCCAATTCCTCTACCAATGTAGTACTAATTACATTTCTATAGCTCCTTCCATCGATAAGGATACTATTGTAAGAATTCCCTCGTGCCTAATAGATTAGCACAGAGGAAGTAAATAGAAATTCTTGGCACGGATCACATGTATGCAATTTATAGATCAAAGGAAAGCCCGAGAAGGATTAAAGAATACCTCAAGCGAATCTACAAAAGCCTTCAATATTTCTGCAATTCTTTCGTTCCTGATAGCTTTGAACCCTAGCAAACAAAATTTTACATTCCGATGAAACTACTAAAATTCAAGAATAGAGAGTTCTCTAATAAAAATCTACACGAGGATTGCTACTCAGAATCGTTGATTAAATTGTGCTAGCAATTTCGGCAGAATGGGAATTTTCGTAAGGAAGAAGAAGAAGAACAAATGCTCTGTATGTCTCTATTTTTCTCTGTCTATGATGTCACATAAAATATATCTATATATGTTTCTATCAAGACACACAATGCCTTTTCCTAATGGGCTTGGGATTTTAATTACAATTTAGGCCTATTAAATTATAACTTGCTTATAATTCACCCAAGAAAATTTCATTTTTGTAATTCAACCCCGATAATTATAACACATTATAATTAGCCGATAACAATTATTGATAGGGCTTAAATTAGTCATATTTTTTCTAATTATTTGAGACTATTTTGTGATGCATTTTGTTCAATAACTAGTCATATTTCTTCATATTTGAGATTTTTCCCTTAGAAACGTATTTTGTGCATTATTTCAGATTTTAGGGGTAAAACAAGGCAAAAATGTCGCAAAACAGAATAGAGGAGGCGCCGAACAGGGCAGAGCAACCGGCACCGTCCACGTGCTGTTGGCACGCACTTCGAGACAACAAAGAAATCAGTGAAACGTTTAGAACAGAACCGAACTAGTGCCGGCTGTACTCTAGAAAACATTGCGAAGAAATCAAGAAAAAATTGGCGAACAACTAAGGAAACAGAACATAACCGGCTCCGGCTCTAGGCAGCCAAGGCGGCACCGGCTGTGACCTAACGTTGAGGCAGAGCCTTGATTTTTGCACGTAGTTTTTGGTAATCTGTAGAATTTTAGTATCTTCCTACTTCTAATCGGCTAAAAACCCTACACCAACGAGTTTAGACACTTCCTAAGTCTATAAATAGATGAAAAAACACAAGAGAAATGGGGAAATTCATAAATCATAATAGAAAATCACTCAAATCAAGGAGGATTGTGCAAGAAGGTCTTCAAAGGAAGAAGAATGAGGATCGTCTATGAGTGCTTTCTTTTACTTTATTTTCTTTTTCTAGAACAATGATGTATTAATTGTTTTATTGTAATTTGATATTATTTTAGGTACTCATGATTTTTAGAGTTATTTCATCTTTCGATTAATTGATTATTCTTCTTGGTATTTAATTACTTGTGCTTATTACGAGATTAGTTGGTTGTTCCTTTCCATTAACTTATTGGACCAAGGAGGTTAATGGTGGTTTCAATTCATTAATTTCATATTCATTGTCAATTAATTTACTGGACCAATAGGGTTAATTGATGAGAACTAGTAATTAAAGGCTAATTGATGTCTACCGAGACCAAGGATTCATTGAATAATTTCATGTTTTAAGTTTGCCGAGACCAAGGAAATTTAATCAAGGATCGTGTTTAATGCATCTTTTGGGTGAATTAGTTGAGACGAGACCAAGTAAGGCTAATTTATCTAGAAGATAATGATTTCATAGATTGACCAAAGAAGTGAATCTATTTTAATCCTTCATGATGCCAAGAGAATAATTAATTATGATAATGATTAGGTACTTTAAGATCATGTTTGTCAGAATAAGGGTTTGAGTTACATAATTCTCCATCCTTGACATGTATATATTCTTTTATTTTATTTTATTTTATTTTATTTTTCTTTTTATTTCTTGTTCACTTTATTGAGTCGGTTAAAAAATGAAAGAAAAGTGATTAATGCATACTTGTTCCTTGAGGATCAACACTCGTTTGAACCCTATACTATGTTAATGATGAGTATACTTGCTCATATGTGTAATTTGGGGTTAACGTTTTAATTTAAACTTGATTGGGAATGTGCTTATTTTTATATGATTTTTATACCCAAATAAATACGCATCAAGTTTTTGGCGCCGTTGCCGAGGAACAATATCATGAAAGCTCGGATTTTATTGATTTAACCATGTAAATATGTAAATAGGTAATATGTGAATATGTAAATATATATAATTGTTATTTTCGTAAAAATGTGCCATCGTTTGTATCTTGTGTATCTTATGTATGTCTTTGTAATTTAACTTACTAACTCTGACTATGTTTAATTGACTAACTTTTTCTTCTTTTAATTTTGTTTTAATCATGAATTCCGTTATCTAACTTGTTTCTTGTCTTCTGTAGGTGTTAACCTCGGTACATGAGCCAGAAATCTGAAGACGAGATAGTCGATTTTGACCCTAAAATCGAAAGGACACTGTCAAAAATTTACTGGACAATCCAACGGAACTTAATCACAGACATGGATGGTGCACAAAACAACAATACTGGAAAAGACAGGAGGGTTATGAATGACTTTGTGAAACCTACAATCTCAGGCACAAGCTCGAGTATCACTAAACCTAGGGTGGATGCAAACAATTTCGAAATAAAGTTCAATATCATCCAGCTGGTCCAAAATATGGTCCAATTCGATGGACTACCTGAAGAAGACCCTAATGCCTACTTAGCCAGTTTCCTTAAAATCTGTGATACCTTCAAAATGAATGGTGTATCTGAAGACGCCATAAAACTAAGACTTTTTCCTTTTTCTTTGAGAGATAGAGTCAAATCTTAGTTAAAGTCTTTACCTACAGGTTCCATCACGACTTGGAATGCCCTAGTTGAAAAGTTTCTTGCCAAATATTTCCCTCCAACTAGGACAGCCAAACTTAGAAATGAGATTTTTGCCTTCCAACAATTAGATTCTGAACCCTTGTATGAAAGTTATGAGAGACTCAGAGCTAGGAATGCAAATGCTCATCTTTCATAACGGCCTGATGTTCGCAACACGCCAAGTGGTGGACTCTTCTACTGGGGGTTCCATCAATCATAAGAGCCCGAAACAGGTATTCGAACTCATTAAAAATTTGGCTTCTAACAACTATTCTTGGGGAAGTGTAAGGTCTAAAGCAAGTGTGCAAGAAGTGCACAAAGTGGATGCTGTGGCAACATTGGAGGTTAAAGTGGAAGCGTTGACTCAAAGGATAGAATAAATGGTGATGTCTCAAGGCTAAGTGGTAAATAGGAATTGTGATTTCTATGGAGAATGGCACCCAAACCATGAGTGCCAAAATATGAGTTCACTCTAAGAAACCACGGAAAAAGCCATTTTTGCAGGTAATATCCATCTAGGTAACAATCCTTATAGCTCTACTTACAATCTTGGTTGGAAAAATCACCCTAACTTCTCTTGGAGCAATGGAAACCAACCTAGGCAGGGTTCTTTTAACTTTGGAGGTAATCAAAGGAACCAACCCCCTTTGAACAACAATTCATCACCTTCTAAGCCGCCATTGGAGGACTTGATTGGCCAATTGATAAGTATGATGGAGACTAAGTTCCAAGGGGTTGATGCGACAATAAGGAACTTAGAGGCTTTCATGTGCAACTTGGAGAACCAAATTGGCCAACTTGCTAAGCTACTTGGGGATCGTCAAGCGAGGGCATTGCCAAGAAACACTGAGGAAAATCCACGGGATCAAGGCCATGGAAAATATTGAAGTCATTTTTTTTTCTTTCAGTTTTTATGATCTGGAACAATTTTTATTTTCAGCATTTTGTTTTATTTCTTTTATTATTTCTTCATGAGTTAAATTGCATTATTCATCATTACTATGTGTTCATTGTTTTTTTTTTCATTTAAAAAAAAAGAAAAGAAAATTCGGAGCCCGGACAGAATGTAATCGGCGCCGGCTAGAACTAGAACTGGTGTCGGTTTCTATCGAGCATCCCACTCCAAATAGGCTATTTGGGCCACTTTTTTCTTTCAAACTCTCCAACTCCCTCTCAAATTCTCTATAACCGGCGCCAGCTTCACCTTCCAAACTTCTCAAGATTTGATTTTTCACCTCCCAAACACTTTTAAAACATCGATCTATCCTTGTTTCATTGGTTTTACAGTTCAAAATTCTCTAAACCTTCCATTTTTCACAAAAACTCAATCTTTAATCTGCACACAAAGAGCTTGGATTTCTAGAAAACGATTGCATCTTTTGCTTGCCCATGCATAAGAGAGCACAAATGTATGATTTTTATTGAATTCCCACGGTTAAAATGCTGTAGATGAAATTTTCTAATTTTAAGTATATTTTTTACCGAAAATTGGGATGTATAATGTTCTCTATCATTGTGAATTAACCCGTGAGCTTCATGACTTTGGATATATTATGAGTTAATGATTCTTGAGTATTTGATTCATTCACATGATCATTAGGGAATTTATGCATATGCTCAAGGGTAGGATTATGGCTATTATGATGATTGAATAGTGATGCACATTGGCCTTGCATTATTTTGCACTTGATCACTCTAATGCCATGATGATGCCTTCATTTACATGATCATGTATGCACATTCGAATGCATTGGATTTGTTCAACACATTTATACTTTATAGTGAGATTTCTATGTGATCCTACAGGTTGTGTTGAATTGATTAAAGGAATTAAATTGGTTGTTGTTGGGTGTGTGACATACTTTAAAGGATTTTGGGAATTATTGTTGTGAGTTGGTTGAGGGTTGAGTGAGCGTTGTGTATTGTGTTTGAACAGAGGAGATACAACCCTTTTAAAATCTTTAAGCTCATTCATTTTATCCTCATATTTTCACCACTACTTACTTGACAACATGTCTAGAGTAAGGAGTCAAGTCTCAAAGAGGGCTCGAGCTTCCTCTTCCTTAGCCCTTTCATCTATAGATCCCTTGTTCCTTAGACTAGCTGAGTTCATAGATCCATCATGTGAGGAGTGATATAATAGGAGAGCTTCCAACAAGATTATTGTGGAGCGTACATTCGCACCGATCCTAGACCGTGACCTCAAACTTGGAATGATGTTTAGAAGGTTAGGGTAGGGACCTATTGTACAACTAAAAAAGAATTATTTGCCCAATACTTATTAAGGAATTCTACGCCAACATGGTTGACAAGGGTAATAAACACCTTCCACACATAGAGACAAAAGTAAAGGGCACCCCCATTGTCATCACACAAAATCACTTAGCTACTCTTCTCCAGGTCTATGGTAATGAGTCTTGGTAAGAGATAGATGTTAACAATCAAAAAATTCTTTCTGACCCTGATTTGGATGCCCGTGGAACTAGAGCTACTCTAGGGTTGTACAAGCATAATGCCTTCCAAGCCAACAGTTTCTATTCGAACAATGATCTTGCTGCCAACTTTAGGACTATAGTCTACATGTTTGGGTTCAATGTTGTACCCCGTGCCAGTAGTTTCAATAAAATACGCCTTATTGATACATATATCTTGCAAAGAATGATGACCACCCAGCCTATCCCTCTTACTCCATTGGCTATACAATCTATTCGGGATGTAGTTCATCACCGTCTTTTTACCAAAGCCTTCGTCTTCCCCTTAGTCATAATAAAGATTCTGAGAGACTTTGGTATTAGCACTGAGGGAGAATTGATGGAGACTATCACTGAGCATGATATGGTTACGGAGCAGACACTAATGAGCTGCAGGTACAAGTATAACCAGGAGCTAAAGAAGTGGTTAACACTCTATGAGGTTAGGCATCCCGATCAGGTTAGGCCACCACCTGTGGAGGAGGAGCACCCACCACTACTATTGCGGGCATAAGCAGGTAATTCACAGTCCCAAGATAGGACTGACTTTGAAACTGTAATGTTAGGACAGTTAGCCCAGCAGACGGAGATACTACTGCACATGCAAGAATCCATCAACGATATTGCCCAAAGGCAAGCTACTATAGAGTAGCAATGGACTGAGTGGAGGCTGCATTTTTCGAGACAACATGGTGGTGAGGGCACGTCCGCACCTGATGATGATGATGGGGCGGATTGAGATGCTTGTTCTACATATGTTCCTACTTGTCACTCTCTTTTGTTCTTTTTCCTTTATATTTTCATGTCATTTTCTTTTGGATGTGTACTTTGCTTTTCTTTTCTTGTACTATTTTCTTTCTTTAGTTTTTTATTATTTTTCTTTTCTAGTTTTATGCTTTGGTGTGTTCTTGTTGGGAATATGCCCTCTTAGACTAGGTTTCTAATGTAAATATCTAATATTTTAATAAAAGAATCTATTTTTAGAAATTATTTGTGAATTTACAGCTTTATTTGTGCACAATTACGTTTGGAAAAGACCTATTGTGTTTAAGTAAGTAGTCCATGTGAATGGAGGTCTTTCACAGTAAGGTATGGATCACGGGTTACTTAACACATAAACATTCATTCTTAACCGATTGATGAGAATGAGAATCTCATCATATCTAGGTTATTATGTTGTGAATTATAAATGGGGAATGGCTTACCATTAGCCAGTGAGTAGTCCACTCACTTCATGACATAAGCATATTTCGAATACGTAGAACAAGACATGTAGTAGTGGTTTCTTAGAGTAATATATAGTAGAAACCTATACTACTACCGCTAGAGTATGGATTAGTACTCTACGACTTGAGTATGAGTTGGTGGTCTGACAAAGCTGGAAGCATATACTTTGATATGTTATAATTGAAGTTCTATCGTAGGGCCAATATACTTGCATGTTGGGTATGTGTGACTAGTTAATTAAGACAGACTTGTACAAGATAGTTTCTATACTATATCGCCTCTTGTGGTTGTCTAAATGATCTAAATATCCAAGGCCCTGGAAAATATGACTTGGATGTTTGCTTTAGGGTAGCTCCATTGGAAAGCAGAAACAATCCAGGAAGTCGTGAATTATTGGACTAGAGGACTAAGGATGGTAGATGTCATTTAGAGATGTGTTAATACACTTCTTCCTCTCTAAATGTACGACGATGTAGAGAGGGGTATTTTAGTCATTACACCTGTAGGTCGGAGACTTTGCTAACGCAGCACTGTCCTTGGGGTTAATATTTCTTTATGGTGATATTAGAAAATATTTAAAATGTAAAATACAGCTATTTATATGGAAATGGTATTTTAGTCATTTTAGTAGCCAAAGCGGTGTGTCTTTTAGTCCCCAGTATAGACCGTGAGTCCTAATTAACTACGGGCTGAATTAAATTAAATTAAATAGAATTTAGTTTATTTAAGTAGCCTGATTTAATTGTTGGGCTAGAATAAAATAAAGGTCCATCAAGAGAGAATTAATTAAATTAGTTTAGTGGATTAATTAATTATTCAGGGCTTTGGCCAAGTTTAAATAATTAAAGATTAACCTGTGACTAAACTAATATAAGCTTATTTATTGGACTAGTTTATTTGGGTTGGAAAATTAATTATTAATTGGGTCATTTATGTAGTTCTAATTAGAATACTTAATTAAGCCCAAAAGGTTAAACTAATATTCCAATGGCCCAATCCAGTTTAACCTAGGGTTTTATTTAGGTTAAACAGGAGGATTGGAAACAACGTTGTTGTCAGAACACACACTCCTTGAGAGACGGCTTCTTCTCTGTGAAAATAGTCAAACGTCTCTCTCTCTCTCTCTCTTGTTTTCTCTAGAAAAGGGTTCCTTAGTCTGTAGTTGTTCACCAAACGGATTTAGGCAGGCCATATACTGGAAGTTCAAGAGATTGGCATTCACCTACATGCAAAGACAGAGTAGGAGACTTGCAGGAATCGCACCAGAGGCTTTCACTAGCTAACCTACCCTGGTAGTACACATTCCAGTCTAACCAACTCTTAAAACGAGGAAAAGAGGTAAAAAAAAATTTTAACCTCGGAGTCCCGCCAAAGTACAACCGGTGCCGGCTAGGGCTGCCGGCGCCGACGCCGACTTTGATCAGGAATTCCCTGTTCTTCAGTTTTTCCAATTTTTTATCTTCGTTTCCGCTGCATGCCCTGTGTTTTCCATTTTCTATGCCTTCAGTTCTTTTGTATTTTTCTTTTTAGGTACTTTGCCAATGCTTCATTCTCCAGGAACTCAACTCTTGTACAGAAGCATGCACAATGAATGGAAGTAATGTCTTTCTTATCTTTTCCCCTTTATTTTTGGTCCCATGGCATTTAATTCCTTGTTCTATTTATTTGGCCATTGAGGATAATATCTAGAGTAAGTGTCGGGGAGTGGTTAGATTGAGAATTCTTCTATTCTTCATTCTTCATAATCTTCTCGATTCTTCTATAATCTTCTCGAAATTCTTCTTTGGATCCTTGCTTGAGAGCAATTTTTTTCGAAATTTTTTTGATTTTCTTTGAGATTTCAAGAGGTATTTTTAATGCATGTCCTTATGATAGATCATAGAGCATATATTCTATATCAATTATGGCTTATGCATGACTTTTTGCATGCACTTGGTTTAAGCAGTTCTTGATCAAATGCTTTACATTGTTCTTAAACCTGTTTTTCCACTAAAATTCATTGAGCATTCTAAAACTTACTTGAATACCTCTTGAGGCGAAATAAGAAAGACATTCATGATTTAATTTAAGGATGACGGTAATGGGCCTTCTTTGGATAGTTTGAGCTTTCGGGCCTACCTATTTTTATATTATCCTTAGTGCCTATTTTAAGCCTAAATGGTAAATTTCTTTCTTAAAACCCATTGTCATACTTTGTCCATTACTCCTTGCTAAGAGTTTGATTTATCTTCCAAATCTTTAATTGCTCTCGATGGATAAAAGTACATGTAGGCGAATGTTGAGGGAGAATATTTGTGGAAAGATCATGACTTTTTACTTTCAATCATGTATCAATAGTTGTGTTGAGTTGGGAAAGGAGAAGAGAAAGAAAAGAAAAAGAAAAGAAAGATTGAGAAAACAAAAAGCTGTTAGAAAGTTTGTGATAGGGGCTAAATTGGTTATACTTTGCTTAGTTATTTGAGGCTCTTTTGTCATACATTTTGTAAAATAACTAGTCATATTCTTTCATATTTGAGATTTTACCCTTGGAAAGGTATTTTGGTCATTATCTCAGGATTTTGGGTAAAACAAAGCAAAACCATTGCGAAACAAAGCTGAGGCGGCGCAGCTGTAAGGCTGGAACCGGCGCCAGCTGCATTCTGGAACATATGCGCACAATTCGAAAAAAAATCGGCGAACGAGTGGAGAAATAGAACACAGGAAGCGCCGGCTCCGAAAGACCAAGGTGGCGCCGGCTGTGGTCTATCCCTGAGGTGGTGCTGCGATCTTTCTACGCGTTTTTGAAAATCTGAAGAGTTTTAGAAATTTCCAACTTTGTACCTACGAGTTTAGGCACCTCTTAAGTCTATAAATAGATGAAAAACACAAGGGAAAGGGGGAGAATTTATTGATCGTCATAGAAAATCACTCAATCCAAGGAGGAATTCTTCAAGTTCAAGGAGGGTTGTATAAGAAAGTCTTCAAAGGAAGAAGAATGAGGCTTGTCTATGAGTTCTTTCTTTTACTTTGTTTTCTTTTTCTTGAACGATGATATGTTAATTGTTTTATTATAATTCAACATTGTTTTAGATATTCATGATTTCTAGAGTTATTTGATCTTTTGATTAATTGGTTATTATTCTTGGTGTTCAATTACTTATGCTTATTGTGAAACCCCACCTAAAGCCAACCCTAGAGTAAGGGGGTCGGGATGTATATCATGTTATTTTGCATGAATATATATATATTTGAATGATTTTATGTGCTTTAGAATTGTGGTTTATAAGTTAAAAGGCTTAGTTATGCTTATTGAGTAGGAAGGGTAAAATGGTAATTTTGCTTGAGGTCAAAATAGGAAGATAGCTTGAGGATTAAATAAGAGGAATATGTGAGTGAGAAAATAAGAGAAAGAGTTAGTGTGGTTTAGTGGTTAGAGCTTTGTGGTTTAATTGCTAAGGTCATGAGTTCAAATCCCACCATTTAAGTTTTTATCATGATTATCTTGATTAAGTTTGAATTTTATTTTCTTGCATTCCATAAAAATAGGAATGTTGTCTTAGGGGAGACATGAAGAGAATGTCCTAATCTTATCATTGTGTCCTAAAAAGAATTCTAGGGGAATTCTTGTCCTTTTATTACCTCTAGCTTTGTCCTAGCACCTTCATAATTTAAATAATCCAAAATCCATTAAATCTCTCCTTTTAAATTACAAAAATTCTGTGATGATTCTCAGCCTTGAATTTCGAAAAAACAGTCTTAGAGGATAGGCTAAAAATAGGAGAGTAGTTAGGATAGATTCCCAAGAGAAATAAATCACCATGGTAGAACCTTCAATCTTACCTTCATGTTGTTCATAGTTTGAATGAAGGAAAATCTGGAAATTTTCCAGAATTTTTGCAAACCAGCTTTTCAAAAAATTCAGTCAGTAAACCTACTCATTTTTTGCCAGAAAAATGGTCATTTCATGTGGTTTGAAGGCTGAAAATTCTGTGCAATTTTCGGACTGCACAAACTGTACAAAACCAGGAAAAAAATCCAGCACAATTCGCTGCATTCTAAGCTGGAATTGGAGCTGTCTTTTTGTTAGCAATTCAGCTGAAACACCCTCTGTTTTTCTCCAGAAAGAAGGCTGGAAAACCACCCTTGTAAGACCTTCAAACACCCCAGAAAACCAGCTGTAAATCGAGCCAAGTAAATGCAAAAATTCTGCACCAAAAGTCTTCATCATTCAAAACTCTTTGAGTATTGAAACCAGAAAATTTTCCAGCTTTGTCTCTCAAAGCCAAGGCCGAAGAACACCCTTCAAATCTTTGGAAATTGAACTTTGTTCAGCCATAGACTGACCACCATTAATCTCCACACATACCTTGAGTTCTTGGACTCCATAATCATACCTCAAAAATCTTCTAAGATTACTCTAACCAAAACTCATTTGAACTTCAAAAAAATTCTAGAATTTTACTCTATTAAACCACTCTTGTAACAAGCTAATACACCAGAATTTTCTCTGCCATCATAGACTGAATTTTGGCCAGCTATATACCTGAAAAACCTTCATTCATTTCAACAAAATCAGCTTGTTCAGCCGGCACCATTGAAGAGCAAAGAAACCCTCCTTGATCAAGCACCATTAGCTAACCTCCTACCTTAAACAACTCCACAATTTCCTCCATTTGAATTTCAAAAAAATCTGATCACTCTCTCTTCCACTAGCTGAAAACTGACACTCCTATCTACCCCAATCCATTCAGCCAACAACACTCCAGAAAATTGTGAGCTTTTCTCTCAAATTCTCTCCATTTTCACCAAGAACACACACTATACTTCTTCAAGCCTAAACCTACTCTAAACACCTCCAATCACTCTCAAATACTCCAGATCACTTCTACTTAATCCCTAGGCTTCATTTTTTGTATTTATAACACAAAAACACGCAAACAAGAATTTTCAATTGGATCAAAATCAGCTTTTTCTTAAAGGTCTCAAGAACATCAACAAGGTAAACCAAGAACAACCTTCTTGTTCATCCTCTTCCATTCAATTCTCAATAAACCTTTCTAATGCTCTCTCTCTCTCTCTCTCTCTCTCTCTCTCTCTCTCTCTCTCTCTCTCTCTCTCTCTCTCTCTCTCTCTCGGCCAAAATGGTTGATCAACCATCAACCATGGCTATTTTTCCGTTGGATCACTCAAGACTCTCCATCGCGCGTGGACCTTCTTTAGTCTTCATCAAAGTAATCGACAATCAAGTAATTATTCTTAAATCCTTCTTTTATTTCTGAATTCATGTCTCTTAGATGATGATAGGAAGAATGGATATGAATAGGAGATTGGGGATATGTATGTGAAGGAAAATGATGGAGTTAAGACATAAGGATTGATGTATATGACTAAGTTATATGGATTTTCTTTGGAATCAATGTATGCTCATCATGCTTAATAAAATTTATGGATGTTTGAAGCATGTTAGATATTATGACACCAAGGGTGATTAGGCTCTTATGTTTCTATTTTCCATTGAAGCCATTAATGATGATTATGCCTAGCAGGAAATTAGCCTTGTGATAGTATGAGATAATTCAAGCATATGTTCGTGAATGGATTGGTTTATTATTTGATGTTGGAGAATGTATTTATGAATCTTTTCTAGCAATAGGAAAATCATGGTGAAAATTTATTTTCTTGTTAAGTCTAAGTTATTTTTATTAACAAATTTTATTACTACTATATTTTTCTCTATAAAATTCGAAACTCTAGGAAGATTTGGATTAGATTATTAATTAAAATATTAATATTTTAATTATCAAAGAAATAAAATCTTTTATTAAAAATAATATATATAATAATAAATAAATCTTTTATATAAATAATAATAATAATAATAACAATAATAATAATAATAAATAAAATATTAGAATTAAATAATGGCCTTGTAGGCCCTAGTTAAAACTTTTACCTATATTCCTAAATATTATTTATATTAAAATCTATTTGTTATTTATCAATTAAAAATTTAATATAATTCATTTATTACTAATTTTAATTATTACTAATTATTTATTATCTATTAAAAATTAATTAAAAATTATTTGTAATTTATTATTTATTTACAATAAAGCTATTTTTTTAAATTACCATTTATTAATATTATCTAGGGCTTGGTATTATTCAATATTCAAACCTTATTTTATTTATTAATAATAACACTCAAGAATTATTATTTGAGTCTATAATTTATTAGCAATTATTTTAGAAACTCTAGTTATTTTAACTTATCAAACTAGACTTATTTTATAAAATTCTTTATCATCTAGCCTTAAAGCTTAAAACATTAGGGTCATGATTGTAATAAGTTGAATTAGGATTATTTGTGTAAGTGAATATAGTTTGAGTGTAACCTTATGTCTTGTGTTTACCCCAGGCGGGGTTAGGTCAGCCTTGGAAGACTTTTGAATTTGAGTAAGTAAAGGATCAGGTAAGCCCCTGCATAAAACTTGTTTATTGTAAAAGGTTACTATGGCAAGCTAACCTCAAAGTATGTGAACACTGATTTGGTAAAGGCAATGAATGACTGTTTTCCTACTTGTTTCAGTCAAACCAATTATTTGAAAATCAACAGGCAGTTTTACTCAAAACACTAAACTGTTTCTAAAACCAATTTTGACAAGGACTTTGGAAACCCTTAATTGCCATTTTCAAGTAAAGCTATGTTTTACCAGTTTTCTCCCAAGTGGGACAATTATCGTTGAGTACTCAATAAGGGTAGGCTAGTAGTACTAGTTTTGAAGAGCAAGAGTGAGTTTTCTGGTAGGAGGCCACCTCCGGAAGATAAAACTCAACTTAGAGAAATGTCAGTACTACTTAGTCATGCCGGTCCGAGCTAGCAGTTTTTATTTCAGTCAAGTGACTGTGTTTTGCCGGAATGGATGCCCAGTTGTTGTTTGGGTATAGAGAAGCAGGAGTATCTTGCCCGGTAGGCTAATCACCTACCTTTTGTCAGTCTGCACAAAGTGTCGGCATTCTGACCGACAGTATGCACAAAGTGTGGCATACTGACCATCCGGTTATGGGGCCCAACGTGTGGTAACCCATAATCCTTTCTTTTGAGTGGTTGATCTTATAAATTATGTATGGCTGGAAAAGCCACAAACACCACTCTTATTTTTTACTAATGTTTATTGCTTGCCAATATTTCTCTTATAAAGTTTTCACATTTTGCATCCATAAACTGTTTTCACTGAACACCCAAAGCACACACGGACTTACTGAGATTTTTATCTCATCACCTTTTATGACATGTTTTCATGTCGATCCTGCTGTGGAGATGAATAGCTAGATTTGTTGCCTATGCTTTGAAGACTTTATGTTATTTTTCTTATGTGTTATTTTGAGAGATGGTAGCAAACAATTTATTTTGGATTTGTTCATGTATTTTTGGGTTGTAATAAGTTCAATTTTAAAGTATTACTTTTATTTTCTTTTGTGTGACCTAGTTATAAAGACCCCTTGTCCTTTGGACGGGGCGACATCCCCGGCCCTGTCGGGCCTAGATAGTGGGGTGTTACACTTATTACGAGATTAGTTAGTTGATTCTATCCATTAACTTACTGGACCAAAGAGGGTTGATGGGTGTTTTGATTTATTAATTTCATATTCTGTTGGCAATTGACTTGCTGGACCAAAGGGGGTTAATTGTTTAAGAACTGGTAATTGAAGATAAATTGATGTCTTCCAAGACCAAGGGTTCATTGATTAATTTTATATTCTAAATTCGCCGAGACCAAGGGAATTTAATTAAGGATTGTATTTAATGCATCTTTTGGATGAATTAGTTGAGACGGACAAAGTGATTCTAATCTATCTAGAAGATAGTGATTTCATGGATTGACCATCAAAGTGACTCTTCCTTCATCTTTTATGGTGCCAAGAGAATGATTGGTTATGATAATGGTTAAGTTCTTTAAGATCATGTTTGTCTAAACAATGACTTGAGTTACATAAATCTACATCATTGACATACATATATTTTTATTTAATTTCCTTTTAATTTTCCTTTTTATTTGTTTTTCACTTTATCAAGTCGGTTAAACAATGCAAGAAAGGTAATTAATGTCTACTTGTTCCTTGAGGATCGACACTCGTTTAACCCTATGCTCAGTTAATGATGAGTACGCTTGCTCATATGTGTAATTTAGATTTAACGTTTTAATTTGAACTTGATTGGGAATGTGCTTATTTTTGTATGATTTTTATACCCAAGTCTGGACCCATCAGTTTGAAAGAGAAAAACTGAAAAAGAAACAACAGCAGCAGTTGAAAAAGAAAAGGAGAAAAAGAAAGAAAAATTGAAAGAGAAAGAAAAGAAAGATCACAAGAAGAATGGTGGTTGAGCTGTAGGTATTTCTGAAAAACTTGAGTTCACATCAAGTTCTTGGCACCATTGTTGAAAATTTGAATGAACTTGTGAGAAAAAAGTAGTGATGAGTTGAGAATGATCGATGAAAATGAAGGATTTGCTTGAACTGTACTGTAATTGCTACACAAGATTATGGGTTTTGATTAATTTTGGAATAGGAGAGCAAGAAGGGTTTGGAATTTCTTGATACATTGTGTTTATCCTTTTCTTGCGAACTCTCATTTTCTTTTATATTTGATTCTCCTATATCCTTTATTTGACAAGCTACATTACAAGTCCTCTAGCTTTACATTACAAGCTTGAAAGTCCTACTTGACCTAAGTAGAATCATGATATGTCTCGGATTAGTGGAGAGAGTGTATGAAAAGTAAGCTTATGGAATGCATACCCTTTTTCAACTAAATTCTTTCCAATGGTTTGAGAATAATGTTAAGTATTAGGATGGTTCTACTAGTCACTATTCACTTACACAAGTCTTGCATTTGTTATGAAGGATGTAGTATCATGTATTTTATTGTCTTGAATGAAGAAAGCATTAGAATAATATTTTGAAATAGATTGAGTGATTTTATCAACACTTATGTTTTTCCTACTTGTATTTGATACTTTGTTTGAGGACAAGCAAAGAGCTAAGTGTGGGGGAATTGATAGGGTTTAAATTAGTCATATTTTTCCTAATTATTTGAGACTATTTTGTGATGCATTTTGTTCAATAACTACTCATATTCCTTCATATTTAAGATTTTACCTTTGAAAAGGTATTTTGTGCATTATTTCAGATTTTAGGGTAAAACAAGGTAAAAATGTCGCAAAACAGAATAGAGGAGGTGCCAGACAGGGTAGAGGAACTGGCGCCGCCACATACTGTTAGCACATACTTCGAGGCAACAGAGAAATCAGTGAAACGTCTGGAACAGAACCAAACCGGCACCGGCTGGGAAGCTGGAACCGGCACTGGCTATACTCTGGAAAACATTGGGAAGAAATCAAGAAAAAAAAGGCGAACAACTGAGGAAACAAAACACAACCGACGTCGGCTCTAGACAGCCAAGACGGCGCCAGTTGTGACCTAATATTGAGGCGGTGGCTTGATTTTTGCAAGCGATTTTTCATAATCTGCAGAATTTTAGTATCTTCCTACTTTTAATCGGCTAAAAACCCTACACCAATGAGTTTTGGCACTTCTTAAACCTATAAATGGATGAAAAAAACACAAGAGAAATGGGGGAATTCATAGATCATAATAGAAAATCACTCAAATCAATGAGGAATTCTACCAAATCAAGGAGGATTGTGCAAGATGGTCTTCAAAGAAAGAAGAAAGAGGCTTGTTTATGAGTGTTTTCTTTTACTTTGTTTTCTTTTTCTTGAATAATGATGTATTAATTGTTTTATTGTAATTCGACATTGTTTTAGGTATTCATGATTTTTAGAGTTATTTGATCTTTTGATTAATTAATTATTCTTTGATGTGTATTTATTTGAGTATAAAAATCATATAAAAATAAGCACATTCCCAATCAAGTTTAAATTAAAATGTTAACCCCAAATTATACATATGAGCAAGCGTACTCATCATTAACATAGCATAGGGTTCAAACGAGTATCGATCCTCCAGGAACAAGTATGCATTAATCACTTTTCTTTCATTATTTAACTAACTCAATAAAGTGAAAAATTAATAAAAAGGAAAATAAAATAAAATAATATATAAATGTCAAGGATTGAGAATTATGTAACTCAAACCATTATTCTGACAAACATGATCATAAAGTATATAATCATTATCATAATTAATTATTCTCTTGCATCATGAAGGATTAAAGTAGATTCACTTCTTTGGTCAATCCATGAAATCACTATCTTCTAGATGACTTAGTATTTCTTGGTCTCGTCTCAACTAATTCATCCAAAAGATACATTAAATACAATCCTTAATTAAATTTCCTTGGTCTCGGTAAATTTAAAACATGAAATTAATCAATGAATCCTTGGTCTCGGTAGACATCAATTAACTTTTAATTACCAGTTCTTAGCAATTAACCTCCTTGGTCTAGTAAGTTAATCGACAACAGAATATAAAATCAATCAATTGAAACCACCATCAACCCCATTGGTCCAGTAAGTTAATGGAAATAAACAACCAATTAATCTTTTTAATAAGCACAAGTAATCAAATACCAAGAAGAACAATCAATTAATCAAAAGCTCAAATAACTCCAAAAATCATGAATAACAAAAACAATGTTGAATTACAATAAAATAATAAACACATCATTATTCAAGAAAAAGAAAATAAAATAAAAGAAAGCACTCATAGACAAGCCTCATTCTTCTTCCTTTGAAAACCTTCTTGCACAACCCTCCTTGATTTGGTGGAATTCCTCCTTGATTTGAGTGATTTTCTATTATGATCTATGAACTTTCCCTTTTTTCCTTGTGTTTTCCATCTATTTATAGGTTTAAGAAGTATCTAAACTCATTGGTGTAGGGTTTTTGGCCGAGTAGAAGTAGGAAGATACTAAAATTCTACATATTACTAAAAACCACGTGCAAAAATCAAACTTCTGCCTTATCCTCAGGGCACAGCCAGCGCTGCCTTAGCTGCTGGAGCCGGCGCCAATTATGTTCTGTTTCTTTAGTTGTTTGCCGATTTCTTGATTTCAATATAACGTTTTCCAAAGTACAGCGAGCGCCGCCTTGGATGCTAGAGTCGGCGGCGGTTAGGTTTTGTTCTAGTCCAGTTTCAACGATTTTTTGTCGGCTTGAAGTACGTGGCCAGCGCCGCTTTCTCTGGCCTGTCCGGCGCCACCTCTATTCTATTTTGCAACGTTTTTGTCTTGTTTTATCCCTAAAATCTGAAATAATGTACAAAACACTTTTCTAATAGTAAAATCTTAAATACGAAGGAATATGACTAGTTATTGAACAAAATGCATCACAAAATAGCTTCAAATAACTAGAAAAAATATGACTAATTTAGGCCCTATCATTCTTCTTGGTATTTACTTACATGTGCTTATTACGAGATTAGTTGGTTGTTCCTTTCCATTAACTTACTGGACCAAGGGGGTTGATGGTAGTTTCAATTCATTAATTTCATATTCGTTGTCGATTAACTTATTGGACTAAAGGGGTTAATTGATGAGAATTGATAATTAAAAATTAATTGATGTCTGCTAAAACCAAGGATTCATTGATTAATTTCATGTTTTAAGTTTGCCGAGACCAAGGAAATTTAATCAAGGATTGTGTTTAATGCATCTTTTGGGTGAATTAGTTGAGACGAGACCAAGTAATGCTAATTTATCTAGAAGATAGTGATTTCATGGATTGACCAAAGAAGTGAATCTATCTTAATCCTTCATGATGTCAAGAGAATAATTAATTATGATAATGATTAGGTACTTTAAGATCATGCTTGTCAGAATAAGGGTTTGAGTTACATAATTTTCCATCCTTGACATGTATATATTCTTTTATTTTATTTTATTTTATTTTTATTTCTTTTTCACTTTATTGAGTCTGTTAAATAATGAAAGAAAAGTGATTAATGCATACTTGTTCCTTCAGGATCGACACTCGTTTGAACCCTATGCTATGTTAATGATGAGTACGCTTGCTCATATGTATAATTTGAGGTTAACATTTTAATTTAAACTTAATTAAAAATGTGCTTATTTTTATATAATTTTTATACCCAAATAAATACGCATCAATTATTTCTTCTCATAAATCAATCTCATAATATTATCATATAATATCTTGAATTCCAATATGATAAGGGCAAAATTCATCTATATTTTCCTAATTATTTAAGGGTGTTTTGTGATACATTAATTGTAGTAACTAGGCATATTTCTTCATATTTGATATTTTACCATTGTAAAAGTGTTTTGAATTTTTATTGAAGAAAACAACGAAAAAACGACAACACCGTCGCCGTTAGAGCACAGCCGATGCCACTAAACCGACGCCGACCTTGATCCGGATAATAGGAGATTTTTCAGGAAAAAATAGAGCACGACCGGGTGCAGGCCGTGCCAAACAAAGCCAGCCCCTACCCTGATCTACCTAATGTCGGCAAGTGTTTCAATTATAAGTGAATTTGGTAATTTCTCAAGAGTTTTGGTATTTTTCAATCTCTACTCAGCTCAGGACTATTAAGGAACAAATTTTAACCTCTTGGAAGCCTCTTTAAACAAGAAAAAACATAAGATAAAAGTGTGATTTGAAGGATCCAAGCTAGCTACTTATTATTCAAAGACAAAATCACCACTCAAATGAGCATTGTTCAAATGAGGTTTTCAAGAAAAGAAGAAGCACTTGTCTATGAGTTTATCTTTTATCCTTTGTTTACTTTTCTAGAATAATGATGTGCTTAATATTTTGATTGTAATTGAATATTATTTTAGAAATCATGATTTTAAGTTAATTTTGATTTTGATCAATCTATTGTTGTCCTTGGTGTTTGATTACTTGTTATCATTGGTTATTGATGTGTTTTCTTCTAATTGACTTGAGAAACGATGTTAGAAGTTCATTGCATTGATTTCATATTTGTTAGATCTTAATAGACTTGGGAAAAGAAGTTAAGATTAAAGAACTAAAGTAATCAAAGATTAGTTGATTTCACCCAGAGCATAGGGTTATTAGTTAATTTCATGTTTATAAGGTATGAGTTTAATGCATCTTTTGATTGCTTTGGTTTGATTGGGAAATCTACTAAATTAATTAAGGGATAGTGAATCCATGGATTGGGAAAGAAGTGGAATATACATAAGTAAGTTCATGACTTGGGAAATGACTGGATTTTACTTAAGTTCTTTCATGATGCCAGATGACAATTGATTGTGATAAATACTAAGTGATTCAATATTATGCTTTTAAGATAATTATCTAGTTACATAAATTTGTATCATTGAGTTATATCTATTTTAATATTTATTTATTTATTTATTCTCTTATTGTTTTATTAGCTAAACAATAAAGATTTGGGTAAAATAAGGTAAGAGCCTAAGTTCTCGTGGATTCGATACTTATTAGTCCTATACTATACGATAGGTATACTTGCCCGTATGTATGGTTTTAGTGGTTGGCATTTTAATTAAAACTTGATTAATTATGTAATTTGTTGGTAATATTTCCTATACTAAAAAATACACATCAAGTTTTTGGCGCTGTTGTCGGGGATGGGCACTATCGAAAACACTCGAGTCTTGTTGATTTAGCATTTATTGTATTTATATATATCATGAACTTTTGTATTTAGGTAGTTTGTGAATATTTATAATTTGTGTATTTTTCTTTTCTTTATTTTTTTTTTGTTTTTTTTATTTTCAATTTGATTTTTTTTTCTTTGAGTGCGAGATTCAAAACATCATCAGTGACAATTATTTATGGGTACAATGTCAAAGGAGCTACAATGATGATAGATTGTCAAGGTTACAAGCTCGGATTAACGCTTTTAGTAAGACTTCATTAGAAGCATCAATAAATTTTTTTATTGCCAATTCAAATTCATCCATTAAGTAGCATAAAGAAACTTCTCGATGATTGAGCCATCAACAAACACAACTAGCTAAGTTGGTTGAAGATGCCATAGAGGCCTATACACTTACACAAGAGGACCCCCAAAGAGAGAAGAGAGGATATGAGGAACAATTGCCCAATATGGCAAGAGAGGTATTCGATTCTATTCTATGTGCTAATAATTATAATCTCTCTTTGTCACATGATTTTTTAGATTCCTCTCAATTCTTGGAGAACAATAGTCCATATGATGATGTGTTAAGCTTAACACGCCTCCAGGAGTTGGATCTTTCATTAATACATCATAAGAAGCCCTTGGAGTATGCTAACAAATTTTACCCTTCACCCCATCCAAAGGGAGGTAACTTAGTTTTTGTAGACTATAGATTGAAAAGTAAGGATTTCTTGATCCTATCTTTAAGAACTCAATTGCTAAGTTTTAAGGAGAATTTTAATTGTAACAAATCTTTAGAAGGGATAAGTGGTGATTCTAATGTTTATACAATTTTTAGATATAATTTACATCTTTGTATTAGGAACTTGATTTATATGTCTAAAAATGTGTTACAAAATAGGGTCATGCATTTACATTCATTGCAATTGATATTTTTCATGAACCTTCTATTTTTCAAAACCCTTTTTTATTTCTACTTTCATCATGCCTACCTTTTTCAATACACATTCATGTCTTTTATAAAGGTTTGATGAAGAAGCATGATGAGTGAAAAGAGTTGTATCTTTCTTTTACTTTTTTTTTTTTATTATTGTTGTTAAGTGTCTTTTTCCTTTTCCAAATAAGGAAAATATTTTCCAGTTTAAGTATTGGGGAGTGAGTCATTGTGTTTCTTCTTAGAAGTTTTATTAGTCTTTCTTGTGTTTTATTTTTTGTACATTTTATTTTGGTTATTCTTTTATTTGTCCTTTTAGGAGTATTTTATTTTTTCGGGTTGAACAAATGTTTCTTGGACAAGCTCTTTTCTCTATTCCAATTTTTTATATCTATTGGAGTGTTAATGCACTTGGAAAGCATTGCTTAACCTTCTACCCCCCTTATTATTTTTTGGTCCCTTTGGAGACACTTTTGTGTGTTAATTTTTGGTCAATGAGGATATTGTTCAGTTTAAGTGTGGGGGAGTGGTTTGGTGATAATTTTTGTCCAAGTTTTTTATCAATCATTTTGGTGTTTTCTTGGCAACGAGCTAAATTTTGAAAATTGTTGAAAATTTGGAGATTTGGAGCTAAATTGGGCTTATTTGTCAATAATAAAGTTTTCATTTTCTTTTTACTTTTGGATATAGATTTGTCATTCATTATAGTTGAATTTTTATTTAAAAAGGTAAACTTGTGTATTAAGTTAAATTTTGCTAAGTCTTGAGAATTTAAGTTAACATTGGTTGTATTTGATATTTGAGTTTTATTTTATTCTTTAAGTTTGAATGTGGATGATATAATGAAATATTGGAAGAGTTATTAATTAATCTTATATTATAAATTTAAAATTTTCTTGACTTTGAGTTGTGAATAAGGAATGTGAAAAACAAATTGAGTGCAAAAAAAAAAAAAAATGGGAGTTGAAAATTTTTTGCTTTTATCTTTTGAGGGAAAAAAAAGGAAAACATTTTAATAAAAAGGGGGTTAATATGGAGAGAAGTAGCAAGTATTGTTCGGTGCACTCTCTTGAGACTATCCCGAGGGCAAGAAAGAGGAAAGAAAGAAAATGTTGAAAAGAATGAGGGCAAAAAAAAAAAAAAAAATGACTATAAGGGAGCCAATACAGTGCGTGAAGAGAAATCCATTCACTTGAGGTTATCAATTCCCTAAGTCATTGAAAAAAGAGAGAGTAAAGTGTTTTCCTTATTTCATTAACTTAAATTGTATAATTTTGAGCTTATAATGCTTAAATTGGTTAAATGGCTTAACTTGTATGATTTATATTATCTATGTTTTTGCTTGAGGAGTAAGATAATTTTCTTGTACTAGATATAAGCTTGTTTAACTTAACTTTGATGGCCTTGGGATTATTTAATTTAATACATGAGTTTGAAATGGTTTAAAATGGTTGAATGAATGACAAGTTTGTATTTGAGGTCGGAAGAAGATTATTCCTTTATTATGGATGAATTTACTAAGGATAAGTTGAAAAGTTATTTTGTCTTATGCCATTTGCTTAGTATCCAATTCTTGTTTGCTTGAGGACAAGCAAAAGTTCAAGTGTGGAGGAATGTGATAGGGGCAAAATTCATCTATTTTTTTTTAGTTATTTAAGGGTGTTTTATGATATATTTGTTATAATAATTAGGCATATTCTTTCATATTTGATATTTCACTATTGGAAAGGTATTTTATAATTTTATTGCAAAAAAGGACGAAAAACAACAACACCGTCGCCATAAAAGCACAGTCGGTGCCGGCCGTGACCCACGGAACCGGTGTTCGCCCTGATCTGGACAATAGGAGGTTTTTTGGGAAAAAATAGAGCAGGACCGGGCCGACCAGAGCATGGCCGAGGCTGGCCCTGATCTGCCCAATGTCAGTGAGTTTTCAAATTATGCACAGATTTGGTAATTTTTCAACAGTTTTGGTATTTTTTAATCTCTACTCGGCCCAGGACTCGTAGGGAACGAATTTTAGCCTCTTGGAAGCCTATTTAAACAAGAAAAATATAAGACAAAAGTGTGATTTGAAGGATCCAAGCTAGCTACTTATTATTCAAAGATAAAATCACCACTCAAAGGAGCATTGTTCAAAGGATGTTTTCAAGAGAAGAAGAAGCACTTGTCTATGAGTTTATCTTTTATCCTTTGTTTACTTTTTTAGAACAATGATGTTCCTAATATTTTTATTGTAATTAGATATTATTTTGGAGATCATGATTTTGAGTTAATTGGGATTTTGATCAATCTATTGTTATCCTTGGTATTTGATTACTTGTTATTATTGGTTATTGATGCGTTTTCTTCTAATTGACTTGAGAAATGATATTAAAAGTTCATTGCATTAATTTCATATTTGTTAAATCTTAATGGACTTAGAAAACGAAGTTAAGATTTAAAAACTAAAGTAATCAAAGATTGGTTGATTTCACCTAGAGCATATGACCATTGGCTAATTTCATATTTATAAGGTATAAGTTTAATACATCTTTTGGTTGCTTTGGTTTGATTGAGAAATCTGCTAAATTAATCAAGGGATATTAATTCCATGGATTGGAAAAGAAGTGGAATGTACATAAGTAAGTTCATAATTTGGGAAACGGTTGGATTTTACATAACTTCCTTCATAATGCCAAGATGACAATTGATTGTGATAAATGCTAAGTGATTTAATATTATACTTTCAAGTTAATTATCTAGTTATATGAATTTTCATCCTTGAGTTTTATCTATTTTTATATTTATTTTTTTATTCTCTTATTATTTTATTGGCTAAACAATAAAGATTTGGGTAAAGTAAGGTGGGAGCCTAAACTCTCATGGATTCAATACTTGTTAGTCTATATACTATACGATGGGTATACCTGCCCGTATATATAGTTTTAATGGTTGGTATTTTAATTAAAAATTAATTAATTGTGTAATTTATTGGTAATATTTTCTACAATAAAAAACACGCATCACAATACATCTATTACGTGTAATCTATTAGGTTTTCTGGTCTATTGGTAGGAAAAATCTTTATAGAATTAATACTCCTTAGCAATTAGAATTAACTTATTAACTCTAATTAAGATTATTTTATTAATTCTCCAATTAATAAATTTATATTTTGCATATTATAAGCGGCATCTAGCAATACATCATGACTACCTAAAAGTCCAAAAAGTCAAGTAGCTTGACATGAATCTTTCAATAGTAAATATTAGTGCAATAAACTCCTTTCATCATATAATATCTCATTTAGTTTTAGAATATAGAATTAGTGTCAACTCCCTCTAGAATATAATTACTTCTAACCCAAATTTATTAGTACTTATTCCAGAATCCATTACTTAACATGCGTGTCATTTGGAATAACTTCCAATATATAGCTGCTTTGGTCAAAAACTTCTGGAGTAATGATTCTCTATAAGTGGTCGTAAGATATACGCCCTTACTATTAGGACCGATGAATCTTTTCTTGACCCCCCTCAACTACTTTTATTTATTTTATATTGTACCTAATATCCATCTCATAGGTGGTCCCTGAGGAAACTCTAAAGATTAGAATCAAAGTACAACGCTTAGCAAATAAAGTACATTGAAGATTTCAAATCTAAGGATACTTGCACATTTGCTATAATAAGATTCTATCACTGGTACTAAATAATTATCCATGTGATTATCCTATAGTTAAGTCATCCAATAAACTTGTTTAAATAACAAGCATCTACGTGTTAACTTTGAGTATCACAGTACTCATAAATGTGAGAAACACCACTTGATCTAATCAAGAAGTATAGCCCGTTTTAGTTTTTGTGTAGTAATGATATCCTGTCTCATTAATATTATGATTAGAGATAGTTTAAACATAAGTACTACATAGTATAATAGGAATCTCACATCATGATCTTTATCATGATTTCCTTAACACTATACATTGTGCTAGGGACTTTATCGTTCAGTTTTATACACATACATATATGAAACAAAGAAACTAAAGGATAAAGAATACCTTTTGTTGATTAAATATGTAAAATACATTGTATAAATGATTGCTTCTAGGGTATAATCCTAATAACTATATGGTTTTTACTTAATAAGACACCTTGAAAAAAATATACTCTCTCTGTGAATCTTCTCCTTCTCCATCTCCCTTACAAGCAACCTCAACCTTTATAGCCACTCTAATTAATGAACAAGTCGGTTTAGTCACAGTTCCTTCTTTACTTCCTACTTCTTCTCCCTCAAATTCACCACTTTAGGCTTCTCCACAATCTTCCCCTCCAGATGAGACATCACCTTGGTCATTTATGAACACTATAGTCTTGTTTGGACACTCTTGGAAGAAATATCCATAGCTTAAACATTTGTAGCACTTAATGTCCCTACATCTTTGGGATCCCAACAAGGTTTTCCCTTTATCTATTCTCTTTTCTTCTCTAGATTTGGTGTTTTCATGCAATGTTAGACTAGATAGCTTATTCATACTATATTCACTCTGTCTCATTTTCTCTTACACTACTTCTAGCCAATTCTTCTTCTCCTCCTTTTGTTGTAGAACATCCTTCTCTACTTCATGTTTTGGAATTATTTTCTTCTCAATAGCTTCACCATCGCTATGCTCCATTTCTTCATGCATATTCTCCTCCAACACTCCTAATGGATGTAGTTCATATTCTAGGAAATAAAATATGTTTTTACACTCCTTAGTTGCTCCTTGCAATGAGCACAATGGTTCCACATCAATTTTCCCGTCATTACTAACTCCTCTTTTCCATATTCTTCTAGTTCTAGTGACTCTTTTCGTTTACCCTTCTCATCCTTTTCTTCTTGAAGTTCTTCACCTTCAAGGTTTCCACATTGGTGTTCTTTCTTCCCCTTCTCTTTTTCTTTACTTCCTTGCAACTCCCTTTTCATATATTTTCCATTCTCTTACTTGCCCTTTTCTCTATGTGTCATCTTTTGTTGTTTATCAAGTTGCTCTATCATCCTTCCAAGGGCTTTACTCATCTTCTCAAATTCAAGCTCAAGCATACCATATACCTTAGGGCATTGGAGCAATGTGTCATGTCCATACTCCCCACAACAATTACATACAACTACTCTACTACTCTTTTGCTACCTTTTAGTTGTAGAAGCTTGAGTTTCCTTCCTACTCCTTTAGCCATATAATCTAGGATATTACTTGAAACATGATCATTTCCATAGCAATGAGAACAACCATAATCAAGTCTTTTTTGCACCCCTTTCTTTGCTATTTGTGGCACTTCACTCCTCCCTCTTTGTCTAAATCTTCTAGGACATTCATAGGATAAGTGGTCATAGCTCATACATATTTTGCATCCATACTCCCTCAAATTTATTTTGCACTCTGCTCTTTAGATTTTTTTTTTTTTTTTTTTTACTCTTTTCAAACAAACTCCCTCATATTTTTCATCATATTCACCATACCTTCTTCCACTTGTACTTCCTTCATCATATTCATTCTAATTACTTATACTGATGCATGTTTTTTAGTGTAGAAAATATTACTAACAAATTGCACAATTAATCAATTTTTAATTAAAATACTAAATACTCAACCACACATATGGGTAAGTATACCCATCATGTAGTATAGGAAATAACAAATATCGAATCCACAGGAATTTAGGCTCTTACCTTACTTTATCTAAATCTTTTTTGGTTAGCACCCAAAAAAAAAAAAAAAAGAAGTAAATAACCTACTAACATAATATACTAGAGAATAAAATAAGTTCACACAAGAAACATCACAAGGATAATCAAGGAGTAAGAATAAGGAGAAAAAAACATATAATGAAGAAATATCTCAATTCTATGACAAGTGAAGAAATTATCTTTCAACTTATTGATTCCCAAATCCAAATACCAATATGAGTTTAAATTGTGAATTCACTTCTTTCTCAAGTTATGAGATTCTTATTCTTAGATTGATCAAAGGGTATACTCTAACTCCCTAATTAAATCTAAGAAGTATTAAGAACAACTCACTTAAACAATTAATGTCCCTATACTCTAGGTAACACTAACGTCTTTTGGAAGAAATAATACCCTTATATTCCATGTGATATTAATCTATCTTTGATTACCAAGTCTTTCCCTTGACCTTCTTTCTCAATTCAATTAAGAGAGAACTAGATAGCAAATTAATTAGTCCCGAATTAATTAATTCAACACCTAAAATCAAGTAATCAAATTTATAATTGGATTTTAACAAGTTTAGAAATAATTTAACATAAAATCATATAGTAAAAATATCCTCAACTACAATTAAAATATAATAAACTCAAATTGTCAATAAATTACAAAGAAGAGAAAAAGAAACCACTTGTAGACAAGTAAACCTTCTACTTCTTCCATGAAACCTTCTTGACCATCCTCCTTTCTTTCTCCAAGAGTCTCCTTAATCCTACTAAATCTTAGTACTTCTCTAGGAGTTTTCTATAGGTTTGCAAGTCCTAAAGGTAAAAACTAATTTAATGAGTGTTAATCTATTGTATTTATAGGAGTTTAGATTGCTAAAAAGTATGTACAATAGTCCTAATTCATTCCCAAATTAGTTTCCAAAAAAGTCCTAGCAGAAGTTGCCAAATTCTGTATTAAAAAGAATTTCTGCCGACACTACATCAGAAGGGAGCCTGGGTCGGTTCAGCTGCTTGGGCCGGCACCAACCCAATTCTGTCTACCTCCAAAATTACTCTGTTTTGCCCTTGTTTTCCAAAATTGAGCTAGGGCTGGTTCAGTCTCCTTGGGTTGGCGCCGATCAAATCTAGAATCATACAATTAAGCTCCAAATTCTTCAATTTCTACATAAAATCATTAAAAAAAAAAAAAACCTTTCTGCATGCAAAATATCAAAATGTAAGGGAATTGACTAGCTATTGCATAAAAAAAAATGACAAAATCACCTCAAATAGCTAGGAAAATATTGGTACATTTAAGTGTTATCACATTCCCCCACACTTTAGCCTTTGCTTGTCCTCGGGCAAATAAGAACTAAACACACCTGCAAATAACCTATTAATAAGAAGATTTTAGTGAACATGACTAATATAGTAAATATATTATCCTTTTTCTAGTTCAATAATTCAATCCAACACCTATTCAACTTAGCTAATTTCATGTAAGCTTATGTATTAAGCTAGATATAACCAAGGCCATTGAAGTTGAATTAAATAAGTTCATATTCATTCAATGTGTTTCACCCCATTCCTCAAGTCATGAATGCAACATTATGATTTATATAAGTTAGGAATAATAATCAGCTTCAGTTCAACAATTTCCAAACTCATACAATCTAAGAAGCAAAGTAGAGACATTCTCACCATTTTTTTCTTAGGAATTCATAGCCTTAATTGTATAAACTTCTCTTCACTGATTGTATTTGCCTCCTTTATTTGTCAAAGCATTTTTTTTCACTCATCATTTTTTTCACTTGCACTTTTATTCTCTAATTTCACCTTTTTTTTTTTCATTTTTTCAACAAATTTTTTTTGTCATTGTTTGTTTTTCTTTTTCTTGCTAGAATGAGCACATACATCCCTTTTTGCATTTCAAATAATCTTCCTCAAGTGAAGGTCGTATGATATCATGCTTGGCGTCCAACCATCCAATCTCAGTAGAGCCTTTCAAGCCAATGGTCTAGAAAGCCTTTTGAATAGTCTCCATTGACAGTTCCCTTGTGGGAATTTCCCCACTAAAGTGAACCAAAATGGAGCTACCATTAAAGAAATTTCATTAGCTGTGAAAAAAGCAGTAGGATCCCCCTTGTGCTGTGAAACCGGCTGGACTAGCAGTGAAGAAGAATATTTAGCACTAGAAAATAGGGATGCAAAGGACCACCTCCCCCAAGCTATGGAGGAAGAGTGTGGAGGGGAGAAGAAGTGTGTGGATTCATCCAATTTAAGAGGCTTTCCTATTGCAGATGCAAGGGAGAACAAAGTCAGCTTATTGAAAAATTGAATAGGCAGATATTCCAGGGAAACCCAGATTAGCACAATGGATGGATCTGAAGTGACCCTAAAATCCTTGGTCCATTTCATGATCTTCATTGGGAGATCGAGGAGATACCAAAGTCCCTTCATCCAAGGTCTCAAGTAATCCTCTTTAAGTGAAGGTCGTATGATAACATGCTTGGTGTCCAACCATCCAATCTCAGTAGAGCCTTTCAAGCCAATGGTCTTGAAAGCCTTTTAAATACTCTCCATGGACGGCTTCCCCTGTGGGAATTTCCCCATTAAAGTGAACCGAAATGTAGCTACCATTAGAGAAATTTCATCAGCTGTGGAAAAAAAACAGTAGGATCCCCTTTTGTTGTGAAACCAGCTTGACCTGCGTTGAACAAGAATCTTTAGCACCAAAAAAATATGGATGCAAAGGACCTCCCCTCCCGCAAGCTATGGAGGAGTAGTGTGGAGGTGCTGCTGGCAGAGAAGCAGCCTCCTCCGCCATAAAAGCTAAACTTAGAGAGGGAGAAGATAGCTCGAATAGTTAGGAAAGAGAAACACATGTAGTAGTACATATAGAAGCATATGCTTATACTTTATATACATACATGCACTTATCCATTTAGGCACTAATTATATATATACAAGTATAAATTTATCTCACACACCCAGAAATATTATGATGTGGGGCAGGGGTAGGCTAGGGATCATTCAATCTCCACCACCCACCCACTCCCAAAATATGAAGCCCAGTGCCATCTCCATCCCTGATTAAATTGGAGAATCCTCAACCCTACTGGACATGTTCAGGACAGGCATCTGATTCACGTAAGGAAATTGCCATCCTCAGTCGATACTTACAGCAGAAAAGGGGCTGAGTTTTTCAGCCTTGGAGGGTTTTAAATAGTGTCCCTAGTTATTACAAAAAGTGTGGGCAAGTTAGGGGTGATTGCGAATTTTCCGAACTAACTATTGTTTGACCAAAATCAATCAACGAATTGAAATTGCTAGCAGTAAATTAGGTTTCTATTAGTTTTTCTAAAGTTTCCGTAATTCAAAAAATTTATTTACATTTGGTGCAATAATTTTATCCAATACGTCCTTCCAAACTAACGAATTTTGTCAAAATAATATTTGGACCAAAATATTCACATGAAGGTTTCCATAATGAAATTCTTAGTGTTACACACTAGTAAACTTCGTTTTCTAGGAAATAAAAATGGTGTCAAAAAAATAGTAAGAGCAAAACATTTATTTTTCTTTTAAAAAAAGATAATTGGATTTAAACCTCTACAATTTTATTTTTCAACATATAGAATTATATTTCAAGCTATTACATGCATCATACATCACTTAAGGCACTAGTAAGGCATAAATTAAAATAAATAAAAAATAATAATTTATTAGCAAAAATGGGTAGGCATTACACCACATATAGAGCTACTCTTAAAAGAAACTTTTAAAACAAACCACTCAATATTGGAGTGGTTGTTTCTTTTAGTGTAAATGATACAAATAAACTAGATAACATTAGAGTAGAGGTTGAAAAACTATGTATATACTTTCTTTTATAGATCGATAAACTACTTAATATTTGTTTTGTATTGAAAGAAAAAATAATGAGTAAAGACATATTTGTGTTATGTAGTTTATTTTAGAGAGCAATAAACTAGTTAGTAGTTTGTTTTTTAGGCCGATAAATTGCTTATTATTTGTTCTAAATAATTAGTAGTCCATTTTTTACGATACAAATATTAAGTAGCCCTTTTTTTTAATCCCTTGAATTAATTAAGATAGTTGGTATTAAAATTTTCACACTAAGTTCAAACCTCTCTTAAAACATGAATCCTATATGTACTTTCAAACAGTGCATGTGGATTCCTTTATTAATAAAAAAAATTAAAATTTTTTAATAATAAGAGTAGCCTCTTTTAGAGGTTGAATCTTGACTTTAGTATTTTCTTTTAGATGCCAATAAAGTACTTAGTATTTATTCTAAATGGTATGTGGAAGCCAACGATATTTGTTTTAAATACTAAGTAGAGGACGATAAACTACTTAATATATATTTGTTCTAAATACTAAGTAGTTTAAGTAGGGTCCAATAAACTATTTAATATTTGCTCTAAACTTATATTTGTTTAAATACTAAATAGTTTAGGCAAAGCTCGAGCCAACGCGAAATAATTCGTAAAAAAAAACCTATATAGTTCTAAATTTAATATTTGTTTGAATAATAAATAATTACCCGGAGGGCGATAAACTCTCTAAATATTAAGTAATTTCCTTTAGAGGCTAAAAATGCTAATAGCATTTTAGAGGCCATGAAGTTCGACCTCAACTTAGCTAAAATTACTCTAAATCTCTGAATACTAAATGGTTTGTTTAATGCTGAGTAGTTTCTTTTAGAGGCTACAAATACTAGTAAGCTAAGCTATACATAGTAAGCAAGCTAGACTATGGCTTCACGTTAAATACTAAAGTATATAGGAATTTATTTGAGATGAGTATGTTTGGATGTAATAAAAAATTATTAAATATATAAAATTTATATAGAATCAAAGAGAAAAAAAAATATGATATATTGTGAGTATATCATAGTTATCGGGATATACAAATTATTTAAATTAATATTATTTTAAATTAAAATGAAATTTTGAATTGAGAAAATTTCTATCCAAATATAACCTAAGTAGTAACTCTAAATACTTACTGTTAATACTAAGTAGTTACAAATATTAATTATTTCACTGTTTAAATATGCCAAAAATATTAATTAATTTCGCTGTTAAAATATGAGACTCAGTTTCACCGTCCAATTTGTTATAAGAAATCAGCAATTTTTTATTATTATCTAGATTCCAGATGTAAGATTTATCTAAGGATCACTCTTAATCGCTCCTGAGAAGATTACACATAATTCAATAGTTAAACAAAGGGTTAATTTTGCATTAGTTAATTAAAAATCAACCTGTAATCTTTTCAGTTGTGAATTAGTTAGCCGTACAAAAATTGTCACCTTATCTGTCTATCATTTCATCCAGATCATTGTGGATTTTTTTTTTTTTATACTTTAAATTCCAAGTACAACTTGTAAAGAAAACAGAGGAAGAAGGAAAAAAATAAAACAAAGAGAGGACATAGTAAGGCTTAAACGAAATCAGTGAATCAAGATAGACGAGAGAGATTCTCAAAGACAGGAATATGTGATGAATATGAAATTATCAGAATGCTCTTTTACATTAACAAAATGCAGTACCGTTATGAGAAGGTAAAGCAGGTAGTCAGTGGCTAACGAGCAGAAAATATGAGCCTTCCCATCATAGATTTCTCAAGAGTCAAGACCAGAGAAGATCGTGTTGGACAAACCTTAGAAGAATATGGCTGCTTCTGAACATGCTTTACTGGGATTTCTCCAGAACTTCAAAAATTTATTTTTGTATCAGCAGAGTTTTGCAACAACTGTGGATGTCAAGAAGGGGAGCCCTCTTGAGAGACCAAGCTATGTTACCCTGGTTCATTGTTGTGGGTTCCTCCATCTAGGAGAGCTTTTGCATTGCAGATCCAACCATCCCTGAAAGGCTTGAGTACGAAAAACAATGGCCAAAAGGAAACGCATGCACAACTTTTCTCTCTATTTTTCTCTAGCAAATTTGCACTCTCAAAAGTATTACCCCGGAGGCTTCTACACCCTAATTTCTCATGTTTTTTCCTCAGAGTCGGCCAAACCCTTTTGAAATGAGTCCAAGATGTATTCTGAAAAAGAAATGAAGTAGCAAGAAAAAGGACTGATTACACTAATGAAAAACAGTTGATGTGGATACTACTTCCCATCAAGTGCAAGTAAAGCATTTTCCTGTCTTCTCTTGTGAAGACAAAGCATTCCTCTCCTTGGCGAGTCCATGATTTACAGATGTGAGTTCTAGGTGCACGTTGTCAAGTATTAGGTGTGTGAAATAATACCCCAGTTGGGAAACACTAATCTTCACTTACATGAAAAATATCAATTACACCAATTTGGTTTAGCAGAATCCACACCATAGCCTTAGTTATGAGGCCCCCCCATATCCCATTCTTATGATGCTCCAGGGGTATAGAATGGAATTAGGCCTTGGTTTTACAAGCAACTGTGTTTTCTATAAGATCCTGCATGAAACATGTGGCTTACAAAGCCGTTGTCTTTGTTTGCCAGCAAAATAACACTTCATATTCACAGAAATTAACTGAGTTGGATCAGAAAGCAAGTATGGCTTTGGACAGCTTCGGATTAGAGAAATACAAGGACGAACAGTTGCAGTCAACAGATTATGATCTTCATTTCAATAAGTATGAAGCACCAAATACTGAAGACAACAAAGTTGGATTATTACCTCATACTGATAAGAGTTTTGTCACCATATTATATCAAAACTAAATAGACAAACTACGAGTTCAGACAAAAGATGGCAGTGGGAGAATATCACTTTCTACACTTTCCTAGTCCTGGTTGGTGATTCTCTACATGTAAGTGGACCACATTGTTATCCTAGCAACAGATGCTCTTCACCAAATTTGAGAAAAATTTAAGTTGCATGTTATCATTGATTCCAATCAACCGTTCCATTAACTTTTTTATCTTTTCTGGATAGAGTGAGAGGAAATACATTTATGTTGTAGGTTAGTTGGCCTTAGCTTTTTAATCTTTTCTAAAACAGCAGACAAAAGTAACTAACAAAAAAAAGTTCACTGAAAAGGTTTGATTGAAAAAGGCTTTTAAGGCTTGTTTTTCGTACACAATATTTTTAATGAATTTAAACTAAAATCAGAAACAAGTTAAAGTCAAAGAAAATTCTCATAACATGCTTCAGTTGAAGACCCCCCCCCCCACCCAAAAAAAAGCAAAAACAAAAACAAAAAAACAAAAGAAAAAGTCATAATCGACTTTCCTGTATATCAAATGGTACTCTAGAGGAGATTATACATTTTACCATTCAAGAGTTCTAATTTGGCTGACAAATTTTGAAGGCTTGGCTGAATGGCTGACTGCACAATGAGCATCAGCTAATGCAGACTGGAAACGAAACAAGGTATTCTCCATTGCTTTGTTTTCAAATCTGAAACTACATGGTAAGACCAAGAAGAGATGGTAAATGAAGAGCACCCTTTAATTTACAAGCCTTTCAAATATTCAGATTTAATGGCATTCTTTTGGTCAGAAGCAGGCATCAGATCACCATCTACTCTCAAAGTTCTGTGGCATATAAGATTTGGCACTAGAAGATTGGAGCATAATTGTTTGTTTCATGGGTTCCACCACAACAATGTCAAAGTAATAGGAGAAGAGATGGTAAATGAAGAGCACCCTTTACTTTACAAGCCTTTTGAATATTCAGATTTAAGGGCATTCTTTTGGTCAGAAGCAGGCATCAGATCACCATCTACTCTCAAGGTTCTGCAGCAAATAAGATTTTGCACCAGAAGATTGCAGCATAATTGTTTGTTTCATGGCTTCCACCACAACAATGTCAAAGTAACAAAACTCAAGCTGCAAAACTTTCATTGTTTCAATTAAATAGTTAAATACTTTTTGGGGTTTCTCTTGAATTCTTGGTCACAATATGCAGAACTGTAACAATAGATCAATCACTCAAGAGTCTCTTACACCTTCAAAAAACATTTACAGAAGGATGTCTCTCTTTGTTTTTCTTGCCCACTCTGTTTGTCTCTTGTTTTTTCATGTAAAAAATAAGCTTGCTTCCTTAAGCTAACCAAAGCAGAGAAGAGACAAGGGAGAGAGATTGTGCGTGACACTAAAACTGCAAGATGAGATCAGCCAGACAATATAGAGAAATTTAATTTCATGATACTCTCACTAATTTACAGTTGGATTCGGAAGTAGAGAAACTTACAAGTTTCCCCTATAATGCACATTTCAAGGTCATTCTAATCATTTCTGCTTTAAAATGGATATCTAAACCCCGGGTACTGTTCATGAACTTTCCAAAAATCTACAGAGAGCTACTGAAACTTTATAAAATTATGCATAGAAAATGCAAAGAGAATACAATTTGACGGTTTTGGGTGGCATCTGAAGCATGAAGCACTTAGTAACACTTGAAGATAAAGACAATTAAATTGCCAAACTTCTCTTTGGAAATAGGAGTATCTGGAAATTTGCCAAAAGCAAAAGTAATCAGTTAAGTTACTAAGAGATCATATATTTTGGCTCGAAGTCACATCAAGTTTATTATAAATCTTCAAAAGTCAGCTACAATCCTACAACAAAAACTCTCTCCATGTTGTTTATACAAAAATCCAAGTCACATGACTTCTTTAACCAAACACATTCTAATGACAATGAAAAGAGGTGTTAAAAAGAAAGATAACATGCCAACTATTTAATATAAAGATCAACTTCTTAATCCTTCAATCTTCTTCTGGATATTTTTGGCTCGCTTAATTTTATCCTAATTCATAGAGAGATTTGTCTTGTTATCATAATCTGTTGTTCACAGTTTGCATCATAGGTCTATTTTCCTTTTCCCCGTTGTTCTCATAAATAATTTTATTTTTAATCCTAAATCGATATACAATTGAAACCATTGATATTCATCATTACATCTTGCTGTTTTATCAAGTCGCCAAAATTTGTCAACAAAAGCCCACCCCATCTCAATTTCTCATCCTTCAGCAACCTGCTCATGTGTTCCTCTTTTCTTCTCAATATTCATTTTCTATATGCATTTACAATTCAACTTGAATATATTAACTGAAGAGTAGCATGTGTCTCAACTGTATTTGCGTTTCAAGATAAACTTTCCAGATTCAGAGATGGCATGTAAACATGAATATTAAGTACCATTCAGAGCTCCTTTTCCTATTCTTATACATATTGCACTATTTCAACAGGCTAATATCGTGAATCCCACAACTCTATGTTGTTGTCGCGGATTTTGTAGTGTACCATGCAACATCCACCATATCCATACCCAAAAAGCTTACTATTAAATGTTTTATGTCTAAAGCCCCACAATATGTCCATAAGCATAGCAGGTCCGGAAATACAACTGTGTTGAAAATTTAAAAGAAAAAAAATTGTCAAATCAAAAGAGCCAAACAGTTTAAACTGAGAGTTCAAGAACAGTATTATTCAAGGAATTCAATACTTCATTTATGCCACGGCAGAGTATAATTTTCCAGCAATACTACTATAACCAGTGTACATTTAGATAAACCCTTCACAGTATCAATTCTCTAACTAGGAGACATCACAAAATTTCAGCAAATATGTGAATCAACATGATCATAACCTCCAGAATCAATAGAAACCAGATGGAGATTGGAGAAGGAGCAGAAAATTATACCAAAATAAAGCATAAATTTGTCGAGATTGCCATGATCATTTGAAATTCTCAGAATCACTCAGATCATCTTCAATGCTGGAGACTTCCATCCTAGAAGAGGCTTGCTTTGTCCACTTAATAATCTTTTCAGCCTCCCTGCTAATTCTCTCCTCATCCTTCATGGCTTTCTTCAGCAGTTTTTGCTGTTTTTTAATCGAAAAATTACTCAAGTCCGATAATATCTCATCATTCTTCCCCCAATCAAGACTAATTTTCAAAATACTGTCCTCTTTACTTTTTTTTCTGGGCACTCTTTTCGGAGAACACCAAAAGCAGCCACTTCTGGGAGGTGGAGACAAAGACTCTGATGTTGAATCCGACGAATTTGAATATCCGGGAGGCGATTTCACTCCCAATTCCATTTTCTCATCTGGGAATTTCAATTTACCCACTCTTGAGTTATCCGGAGTTTTCTTGGAAGATGAAAGATTTTCACTTTCAGGTGATGAGCGAAACCCAGACTCAAAATTTTTCTCTAAACCCTTTTCTCCTTCTGGGATTTTCTTAGAATGTGAAGAAATCTCATCTTTACCCGAAAAACTCGAGGATTTTGAATCTGTTGTACTGAACCCAGATTTCGAACTCCCTTTTAACCCCGATTTTTCAACTGAAATTTTCTCCATATGCAAAGATAGTCCATTTTTTTCTTCATCTTCATCAGAAAGTGACTTAGACTGAGATTTGTCTTTATTCGAATGCTTTAACATAGAAGAAGAGGCAGAAAGTCTATGGGCTGAATAACATTTGGGATTCGACTCTGCTGAAGGGAAAGACTTGAGCTTCAGAAACCGAGTTTCCAAATGAGTCGGAAGAACTGAATCACTGAACCCAGCACAATTAATCTTTGCAACTTGCTCGAGAACAGTTTGATCCATGGCTTGTGACAGCAACTCCTGCACTGCTTTTTCATCATCACTATCAGAAAGGAATGCAAAATCAGCCATTTTTGAAATGATAAAGGCAAGAACACTGAAATTCACTGCTTCCTCCGATTTTTGGTTTGATAATTAGTAGATTTGGGAAGGGGGGGTGTTGTTAAGCTTTCATGGCCGATGCTAATGGCTAACAGAGGGAGTTGGCATGGGGCGCCAGTGTCCCTTCTTGATGAATTTTCCGGGGAAAAGTGGAGACTTTTGGAGTGAGCTCCAACGGCTAACTCGTAAGTTTGGAACTTTGTAGCCATATAGTCAAAGCGTGGGCCAAATATATTGTACCTGCTGGACCCACTTTAATTATGTACGAAACAATCTATGGGCACGGACAGGATTAGGTACTTCTTCTAGAGTATGGTTCCCTTTAGTATTGAAAATAATGATTTTTTTAAATTTTTTTTAATAATATCAGAATGTATCATATAATAATTAATTTTATTAAGTTACATATTTTATTATTATTAAAATATTAAAAAATACAATAATTATCATAAGTTTAGAATAAGATATTACAGTAATTAAATTATATAATACTTAAGCAGTACTTTTATTTAAAATTAAAAAGATTTTATAATAAAATGTATCACATAAAATAATAGATATTTTAATAAAGTAATATTATTTTATTATATAAATTTTTGTGTACATAATACTATGAAGGATGTGCGTAAATGATTATATAGTTTGAGAATCAAAATTACATATTACCTTAAACAAGATTTACGTAAACGTTTTGCATTTTAAAAAAAAAGAAAAAGAAAAATATTTTACACTAAAATAATTGCATGATATAATTTAGAGATGAAATATGAACATTAGTGGGTGGTTTTTTTTTTTTTTTTAGGGATAGGTTGTAGTTATTACTATTATCATCAGATTACACTTTTTTTATTCACGCATGCAATCTTATGAAAATAATTACTCATTGTGTATGTTGCAGTGAACTTGGGTTTTGTTTTTTTTTTTTTTTTCCCTGCTAAAGTCACCAGCTTACGATCTCTTTAGTCTTTTAAAATAAGATTAAAATAAGAGTGTGAGAAACATAAATTGAATTCATACCATACACAATTAAAAAATAATAATATTTAAATAATTACGTCTCTTAAATTAGAAAAAAAATTAAAACTAACTAATTAATATTGATTATATCCAAATAATATCCTCTAATAGAACATTCAAATTATATCTGAAATTAAAGAATAGTTTTACCCAATATAAAAAATAAATTATTATTCTACTATATTTTTCCTTCCAAACTTCGGAATAGAAAATGTTTTCTAACTCATTTTGAATAGAAAGTATTTTGAGTAGAAAGATTGTTTTATTTCATTTCATTTCAACGTCCTAAACGTGTCATAATAGAGTTTTTTTTAAAAAAATAATAGAATAGTAATTTTCTTTTATAGTATTTTTATTATTGATTAGTACTTCCTCTTTTGGACCCAAAAGAAAAATGTCTAATTAAAAAAAGAAGTTTTTTCCTTTTAAGAGGAATAGGATTTTAGCATGGATCCCAACTTGACAAGGAGGGCCAAAGGCCTAATCGACGAAGCAAAAAATTACTTCCTATAACTGTTTGCCTGACAACAATAGGATTAGAGACAAAATCCTTTTTTTTCCCCCATTTATCGTCATTAAAGTTCTCAATAAGATCAACATATAACAGAAATACCGAAATGACATTCTGAATGGAGTTTTCTTGGTATTGGATCCTTCTGGAGATTGAGAAAGCTCAATTGCGTCAGTAGTAGCAGGAGGATCACCAGAAATAGGCTAATCAACAGCAATTGGCATTAGGCAATCGTTTGTTGAATTCTCGAAAATTGTTGAAGAGTGCCTTTCGATTTGGGAGAAGTGTGTCTTTTTCTTCTTGACTAGCTGACAGTAATGCTAACAGGATTGTTTTGGGCACTTCCGAGGGATTTTGGAAATCTTGGAACTGAGAAGGCCACCTCGTCCAACACGACTCGAAATCCTCTTGATTAGAAGGATCATTAGCTTCATCATGTTGCAAAGCAGGAGTTGCAGAAAGACATCTTCTGTACCATCCTTGCTTCCAGTTGCATCATTGAAGCCTCGTTGCCATTGTTCCAGTTGTAGATTTGAATGAGAGAAAAGTCTAAGTAAATATAAGTTAATAGATGTCTTACAATCGAAAAAACAAATAAATAAATGAATAATAAGTATTTTTAGTCATAAATTATTTTAAATAACTATTAAATACCTCAACCTCTACTGAATACTCTTTCAGTTAGCACCTCGATCAGTCTTAGTTAAATTCTGTAATAGAATTTTCTCTTTGAATCTTCTGGTCTATGCCTATCAAAATAATGCACAATCGATGGAAGTTACAAGTGTGTATATATATAATTAGATTAGGAACTCAAGAATATTATATATGTATAAATTTCTTTCCATCAGAGAAACTTCCAATAAGGCAGCATAACCAACAAATACCTATTTAAAAAGATTTGGTCGATATCATATCTTATAATTGATTGGCCAAATTAATTGTGACGGTTTGAAAAAAATCTTGAAGATTTGTTATCTAATTAAAAGTTTTAGGGAATATCAAAATATTTTATTAATGTAGGTTGATAATGTGAGGCCATGTATAGAATCTCACAAGAGATCTTTTCTTACATTCTCCCACTTGGCCATATATTATTGTATACAACACTTAACAGTGACAACATTAGTAATATGGCCATGGACTTTTATGTGCGTCACTCAAATAATAATTTAGTTATACAATAATCACTTAATTAAATTGTATGAATACAAAAAATATAGCGGTAAATGTTTTTTCCCTTCATATATTACCATCTATAATACTTTCCAATCAAGTGCATAAAATTTCATGAATGAACTTAATATATGTTATTATGGGTGTAGCTTTATAGATCCATATGAATCACAACTTTATACATAAACTATATGTATGCAGTTATGAAAACAAAATTTCTAAAATGTCTAGTTTAAATTATTATTAGAATAGCATTCTTTATGCACATATAAGTTCTATGTGAGTTGAATAGTGGAAAAACAAATTACCTAGCGACCCAAACTTCCAATTCAATATCAATATACTCAATACTCACAAACTTTTAACTAACAAAGAAATTTTATGTCGATTTACTTATTCGACTTCAAAATCAATTGTTCTTATGGAAGAACCATGTAGTTGATCACATAACATTAATTTTGCTAAAAGTAAAATTGACAAACTTTAAGCAAAATATAATCAAAATACCTGAAACTTTCATAGCAAATGCCTAATAAGCTTGTATATATGTGACAAAAATAGATTAAGCAAAAATAGATAGCATTTCATATTAGAAGAATTTCACAATATAGGTCTCAAGACATAGATTAGATACAATTTCCAACTTATCTCTATAAATTTCTATACAAGTGAAATAAAATATTACAAGTAAGACCATTCGTTTGAAATTCTAAAGATATATGAAACCACACAATTAACTCATGCACTATTTTATAAACTTTGCAAATAGAATCACCTACATATGAGATAGAAAAATTTATTCACTCCCACTAACCTTAATTTATATACATGATCAATTATGTATTTCAAGATGAAATGAATAAATAATATTATAAAACCTTAAATATTATATCCTTAGTGGAAGCAAGACAACTTTGTTATATGTAGATCTTCAATATCTTGCAAAGAAAAAAAAATAATTATATTTGTGACAAATATTTGGGTATAAAATATGTATACCTTTTTCTTAAGATCCATATTGAAAATCACATTTTCAACATATGCTAAATGTAACTCTAAAACATAATGAGTTATTAATATAATGACTACTTTTAAAAAAAAAATCTTTTAAATTGAAAGAAGGTTTTAAACACAATAGATACTCTTTTTGAAATGAAACATTGGTAATAAAAGGTTTTAAGTACAATAGATACTCTTTTTTAAACGAATCATTGGTAATAAATCTAACTTTATTACTCAATATTACTAGATAAACTATATTGGTCTAAACAACCTGTTAGCTCGTAGCAATGGAGGTTTATTCTAATGATTGAATAAGATTTAGACTTTACTTTAGTCAAGGATTTATTCATATCTTTATGGTATCATACTAAACAAAATATGGAGTTTTATTTATTCATATCCTATATATAAAATATAGTAAGATAATCTATATACCATCATCAATGTTAAAATAGTTAAATTCTAAAATTGTAAAAAACATGTAACTCCCCCAATTTTAGAAAATAATCAATTAATCGAATAAATAAAATAGGTATTGTTGATGTGATTTCTCAAGTAATTATAATTTCAAGCTTTGATTACTCTTAATATAAGGTGTATTTTTAGGAGCAATCAAATTTTCAGCATGTAAAGGCACCAAGAAGCTCACTTACTTATAACGTTCTAATACTTTTGACAAATCACTCCCACTCTCTTCACATTTCTTATCAATTTATATATTTCTAGTTTCTAAACACTACGGGAGAAATGAGCTTTAGTGATAAGAAATATTAGTGACAACAAAATTATTGTCACTAAATAGTAGAATTAGTGACAACATGTTAAGTTGTCAATAAAGGTCAAACTTTTAATGACAACAAAAAAGGTTGTCACAAAATGATAACTTTTAGTGACAAGAGAAAATGTTGTCACTGTTTTTTGTCACTAAAGGCTTTCCTGCGAATCTCATTTGAAAGCGAAAAATCTCTTTAGTGACAACTCCAAGATTGTTGTCACTAAAAAGAAATTTTGTCACTAAATAGTGCACATATAGTGTCAACAATTTTCTTGTCGCTAAATAGTGTACTTGTAGTGACAACATTTTTCTTGTCACTATTTATGTGAATTTAGCGACGAAAAATGTTGTCACTATTATGTATGTGTGCATGTTTGTTTTAATTAGAAATACTATTATGTGCATTTTAATTCATATAATTTTACTTATATAGAAAGCAGAGGGCTGATATAAATAAATGTAGACAAGTATATATATAGGGGGGAGAGAGAGAGAGATAGAGTGTGTAAGAGAGGGAGAAAGAGAAAAAGAAAAAGAGAGATATATGGAGAGAAAGAGTGCTAAAATGAAGGGGAAGAGAGATAAAAGGTGGAAAAGAAAAAGAGGAAGAGGGAGAATGAGAAAAAGGGAGAAAGAGAGATTGAAAGGGTGGGATAGGGAGGAAAAAATGTGTAACACCCCACCTTTTTACTTTTTATTAGCTACTATTTGTAATAGAATGAGAATTTGTATCGATATTCAGAACAAAAGTTAATTGGTGTAATGAGACGAATATTTTGGTACAATAATATTTTGTCAGGATCTAGATGTAATTATGAATTTGTTCTACTCGTACCCTAAATCTTCGGAAGGCTATTATTGTTAACAAAATAAGAATTTGAGGGTACGCTGAAAAGAGAAATTGATCAGTGTGATGAAACACACGTTTTGGTGTGAATTATGCTACCAGGGCATCAGAGGCATTTTCATCATTTTAACTGCGCTCGCGACTTTGACTGCAAATTTGACCAAGCAAAGAAGGAATTGAGGAATTTAAGTATTACTAATGGGTTTAGTAGATTTTTTGGAGTTTGATGGTGAAATAAAATATTTTTCCGTTACGGACCCGATTTTAGTCATTTTTGAAGAAAATAGGAAATCGCGATTAAAATAGTGCGTGTGACATTTGATGATTGGTAGTCCATGAGCATGTGTCAATTTAAGAGAGGTTGCATGAATGATTCATGTAAGATATATGGAATTAAAGGATTGCAAAATAAATCAAGAATGATGTGTAATTTTGAAATTGGAACACATCACTTATGGGCCCGTTTGATTAAGGTCTTGAGAAAGGTAATTGGCTCATGTTTGGACTAAGAGAAGATGAATGAATGGCTGAAAATTGGCCAAAAATTTCGGCAGCCATGCAAGAAAAAAATGAAGGAATTTTTGTGGAGAAAAAAAGGTGGTTGGTGTGTAAAAATCTTATTAGAACACACCTAAGTATATCTACCATTCAATTAAACCAAAACAAGAAATGAAGGGCCAAGATTTGATGATGAATGGTGGTTAGGAGGACCTAATATACTGCCTCAAATTCGGCAGCCATGAAGGAGAAAAACCAAGAGAAAAAGAAATCAAACAAGAGAAAAAAAAAATGCTAGTGTGTGTTCTTGGTGTGCTAGGTGAAGTCTGAAGAGTTCTTGGAGCAAAATCACCTCAAATAGCCTCAAATACAAGGTAAGATCCTACCTTGCTTAAATTAAAGTTGTTGTTTGGTGAATGACGATTATGTTGATGTGAATTTTAACATGAATACATGAATTTCATGTCTTGATTTCGGATCAAAGTTAGGATTTGTGAACTTTTGTATATGAACCTTGTATATGCTTGTATATGTGTCGGCTGCCTAAGGGTTTTTGAATGATGATTTGTGTAAGGAAGAACTAAATAATTATGGTGGTTTGAAGGGTTGTTTCCGGTTGGGGAGATGATGATCAAAGTAGGGTAAAAATAGAATTTACTTGGTTGGAAAAAAATGGATTATACTATATTTTGATTAGAAAAGATGAATTTGTGTTAAATAAGTATGCCTCTTGTGAACTATTGGAATTTGTAAATTACAGAATTAAAGATGATTTGAAGAAAAATTGAATGAATTAATGGTTCTAAGGTGTTAAAGACAAAAGGAGAACAAAGGAAGGCATGAATAGTGAAATCGAAGTAAAAACTATTGCGGCAGTTTTTGCCCAGTAGTGTGTCACAAGAACTAGAACTCTAAAAAGAGCATATAAAAAATTAAAGTTAAGAGTCTTACAATCATTTTGGTATATCATAGAGTCAAATCAGAGTTGTGGATTGAAAGTTGTGTCCAAAACAAAATCATGTATCAAAACAGCAAAATTTTAGAATTTTGTTTAGAAAGTGGATGAGCTTAAGGATGATTAATTGTGTGATCTTAGATGAAATAATTGAGAAATATGAAGTGAATCCCTTGTATATGATGGGAGAGCGGATGTGGAAAAAAGGAAAATGAAATAATCGAACAAATAATGAAAAAACGATGTGAGCAAAAGTCAAACATTTTCCTTAACCGTTGAATAACTGTCGGTTCCCGTCAGCTAAACAGCAGTTAGACGTCGACTGCCTGTTGGGCTAGACGTCGGCTATTTTTCGGCCAAATACAAATTGACCCGAAAACGATGTTTGGTGTAGGTTTATTGATAAACGACCAACGGAACGTTGGAAATGGTAGCGACGGTGATTAAACGGCTGTGAACAGAACGAGTTAATTAGAACATGAGGTGAGTCCCTTAGATCTCTAAAACCTTTTGAAAGCTAGTGTGCTTTACTTTTCCAGGAAATGCTATATTTTATACCATTTTGAAAATTCTTGAATATGTTTAAGGTTTATTTGAGAAAGAATTACTCTTATGCCATTTTGGGCTTGAAGGAATTTTATAATTAGAATGGATCATTAAAGTATGAATTTTGTGAATTTAATCCTTTTGGATTAAATATTTGGGATTTTCAAAAAATGGTGATTTTTGGAATGAGGTATTCATAAATTAACTGGAATGCCCTTATTGGAACATTTTATGAAATTGTATTTGGAAACTTTGAATTTAATCCTATTTTGGGTTTAGAATTCTAGATTTCTTAAAATAAGTTCCTTTTGGAATCGGGTATTTAGAAAATGATCCAAATGTCCTTATTGAAATATTTTATGAAAACTTTTGGAATCAGGTATTCGATAAATGACCGAAATATCTTTATTGAAACTCTTGTGAACACCTTTCAAATTGGGTAAGGGTCAAATGACTCGAATACCCTCGAAAAGTCTTTTAAAATCGGATATGGATAAAATGTCCTGAATGCCTTTGGAAATGATATTCATGATCAAATGCGGGGAGAGATAACCTAAATACTCCAGGAAACCTATTTTAATGTGAGAAAGAACTCTTTAACCTGTTTTGACATGGTTTTAGAAAATGATCTCTTGTGGTGAGATTGACTTTTCAAAAACAACTTTTGATCCCTAAATTGTTTTATTAGTCTGATGTGCCTATGGAATAAATTGATTGGCCCTACGGAGCCTATGTGAAAAATGACCTGACTTGTGAGTCAATGGGATCAAATTCTGAAAAGTGTTATTCATCCTAAAAATATTTTGATTAAAAATCCTACAGGATCAGATAACCGTCTGGCCTGATCAGTCAGAAAGGGTTGATAGTGGTGATGTTGAGTACTCAGCGAGGACTTTGATCTTTGTACTAGCCTACATTAGAGTTAGACGACCCTAGTAAC